>CM052355.1:26988612-27695107 GCA_028551475.1 Casuarina equisetifolia
TCTAACTACTTCCCATCCGGTTTCTTCCCCAACTCCCACACCTTCCAACAAAAACAATTTTCTGCATCTATGTCCAGGGCCAAAACGTTCATCGCAATTAAAACATAACCCTTTTGCCCTTCTCTCCGCCATCTCTGCAGGTGTTAGTCTTTTTATTGGTAAGGCTGGCTTAACTAGTCCTTGATTAACAATTGTTTGTCTCCTATATTGTGGAATAGAGGGCATTTTGTAGGAGTTATCCTTAATTTCATAAAGTTTAGCATACCCAATAGCAGAGGACAATGTTAGAGGTTTAGCAGCCATAACATCAACTTTAATGCATTCCTTTAACCCACTAACAAAAATGCTAACTTGTTGAGCAGCAGATAAAGAACCCGCACGCATCAATAAACGAGAAAATTGAGCTTGATAAGATTCAACAGAACCAGTTTGTTAAAGTCTTACCAATTCACCACAGTGATCCTTGAATTTGGTGGGTCCAAATCGTTCAACAAGCTCCATTGACAGCTCCTCCCAGGTTATTGTATGCCCAGGACGATCATTCTTGGCCAGTTGTAGCATTACTTGAGCATCACCTTCCATATTCCAAGATGCAATTGGAACTCGTTCTTCTAGAGGGGTCTGATTGAAAGCAAAGAATTGCTCAGCCCGCATTATCCAATCCGATGGGTCATCTTTCCCATCATAGGTTGGGAAATCAAAACGAGGGGCCCCCGTTTTTGTCTGATTGGAGTTAGAAGTGCTCCCATTGGGTGTTCCCCCTCCTGTCTTCTTTCCTGATGATGATTCTCCCTTTTCCTGACAAACCTCGGCTTGAATGGAATCAATCTTGTGGTTCATGGCAGCCAACATTTGCTGAAACATTTCAGACATAGCTTCTAATTTTTGATCAATTTCCCCACTCTCGTTGGTATTTGGATTGCGTGCCATATTTGAAACTGCGTTAGAACGATTGGCGGGTCCCGGCAACGGAACCAATTTGTTGCAGTCTGTTTGGTTTCCCGCGACAGAATCAGAAAATAGAATACCACCGAGAGCCTTAGATTGGGATCTCGTGATATGCCCAAGAGGTTGGACTGTAAAATCCCAATCCGTCCACTTGCCTCTCTGCTTCTTCTTCCCTATTGCTGCGGTTTAAGAAACAAAGCTCACACACACTCGTCTCTATATGAGGGAGACACCTCCATAAAACATTCCAGAGAATGCCTTTGATTGAAAATAGAAATTTGATACCCTCACAGCCCACTCCCGTTCCCTATTACAACCTCTCGTGATTCTCTGTAACTGCCAGAGTAATCTTAGCCTTACATCTATTATTTAATTACAATGAACGGTTAGGACTCTTCCTTCTAAAGTGGCTACGTGTTATTAGCCACTTGCACCTTCTTCGTCACCCTTCTCTCCCTTCTATAATGATTCTGCCACATCATTCAGTCCCCTTGATAGTAGCATATTAGCACCCACGTCATCTCTCTCTTGTAACAGTGCAACACGCCAATTTTCTAGGGCAACACGAACCAGCATTCTTGTCTACTGGCGACTCACGGAGGAGCTGTGGCTTGGTGCAACACGGCAATTTTCTAGAGCAACAATAGTTATTGGGGTCGACTTCCGACTCATCGAGGAGATGTGGTTGGGTGCAGCATGGCAATTTTTTAGAGCAACAATAATTATTCGGGTCGACTGCTGACTCACGGAGGAGGGGCAACCCGGCAGTGCCTGCTCTCGCTGAAGCAAACCCGGGATCGGCACAGCAGGGCAATCTGTTACTGCAACACCACCTAGGACTCCTGAAGTCTTCTAGCTCAGGGAAGAGTAGTGGCTCGGCAGGTGCCTGCCCCCGCTGAAGCAAAGGAAGTAGAAATGACAAGGAGCAGGAGAGTGGAAAGAACTTTCATCATATTCACGGTTGCCATAGTTGAGAGTAAGAGAGGTGTGAGCAAAGATTTGGAGTTGTCCCAACTTTTCGTGCCACGCAGGTGGTATTTATAGGGGGAGAAAGGTAAGGTAGGCACATTAACGTTGTTACCCTTTTTTCACATAGAAGTGATGGTAAGATTTGTAGATATCTCGAAACGATATGTTGACCTAAGTTTGTATTTTAAATTTTGAAAACACTGGAACAATCATTTCCAAAACATTAGAGCTATTTATAGTCAAATTTGTTGTTTCGATTCACTGTAGCAAGTACTTAATTTTTTAATAGAATTAATCTTTGATAATACACATAATTTGTTTGCTAGAATTAATCCCGTGAGACACATATGGTTCATCTTGTTTGACAAAGCTAAAATCCGAGATGTTCTGTTCGTTTTGAGATTTTCTTTATTTGAAAACGCAATGAATTCAAAATCGCTCTTTTGTTTGGAAGGCCGTGCATGGGACTTGAGGGGAGAAAGTGTTTATAAATGTTGTTCAGACCTAGTTGCCAAATTTTGGCACATTACTAAAAGGTTTGGTTCTAAAGAATCCTTTAAATGATTTTGGCACGTTACTAAAAGGTTTGGTTCTAAAGAATCCTTTAAATGATTTTTATACTCAACTCATGCACACAAGATGTCAAACCTCAAATTTCATGATTGAAATTTCTATTAGCTTATCACTAAATTGGCATACTAATGATGATTTCTACTTGGCCATTGACTATGAACCATAAATTCATATAAGAAATTTTATTTGCCCATAACCAATGAGCAAGAACTTGGCGAATGAAATGTTAAATAGGTTCCTTCTCAAGTTCTTCTTGATTTGTCAATTAAATCAAAATTAACTATTATGAGACTAACTTACATCAAATCTCCAACCTCTCATTTCTGCGCTTAGATTTTCAAGTTAGGAACGTCGCGGTTGTTTCTGCAACAAAATTATCGAGTTTTTGGTGTTTCTACGTGAGTCTATATTTTCCGCACTGTAAGACCTGGAAGTCTAATTGTTTAGTTAACCCATAAGACAGCTTTTAATTGATTTATTGACATCTTGGGACTGTGATCGAAGATGGAATTGTTATGGCATACTTAGCTTTGCTTGAAATGATGTGTTACTCGAATAAGATGTACTTAGTGCCGTTAATTTTTGGATATGTTAAACGAGAAATAAAAATGGCCATTCTCAAGTTTAAGCTATTCAAGATCCCTTTTTTTTTGGATCAAGATATGCTTCTAGCTTTGAACATTCAATTTCAGTATCTCCATTTACCGAATGGACAAATAATAAAATGGAACCCTCCTTGGAGGAAGCTTTAAAAATGAATATGGATGGTTAATGTGTAGATGGAAGGTATGTTGGAGGTGGGGTTGTAAGGGAATCCAAGAGTTGTGCTCATTTGGCTGGCTTAATTAATCTTGGTATGGGAAATAATGTTTTGGCCAAAGTTTTTGCATGACATTGGGTTTTAGAGCTCTATTAATAGAAAGGATTCACTTTATAGGAAGTTAAATTTGATTCCCAATTTTTAAATTAGTGCCTTAAAGAGGAGTTCTCTTCTCCTAAGAATTTAGCATATAATATCATGCAATGTGCCCTTGCTTTTAATCTTCAAGCTTAGGTTATGCATAGTTATTAGGAAGGGAACTTTTTGGTTGATTGCTTAATTAATCATGGACATTTTTTTGCTGGACAACTAATATTTTGAATATCTTGAATCTTTTCCAAGTATGTGTCATAGAATTGTATAGGAAGATCAACTTGGTTTGAAGCATTACAAACCAACTTAATTGTTTTTGTTCCTTCATTTTCATTCAATGTTAGGGTTGATGTGTGTATTGTTTGAATATTTTATAATGGATTATGTGTTTGTGTTAGTCCTTGATGCTTGTTATTTTAAATTTATTATACCCATTTAAAAGGTTTAAGTTTGTAAGAGTTATATTTCATGTCCTGCCTTATGTATTTTCTAATAAAGTTTTGTGTTTAAGCTTACTTTGAATTATCAATAATATTGATATAGTTCTATTTGTGTTAAAAAAAAATGGCAATTGTTGACTTCATCTTGATGTCAAGATTCCTGGCAATAGGGATCCACTTTGTGCACAATGATAAGCCTTGCCTAACTAATAAACAAAGACGACAAGCAACCGATCTTCCCTCTTATACTAGTACATTGTTAGTCAGATAGTTTAGCTTAGTATTGGCGTATTGACCATAGTGAACCAAGAAGGATGTGATCTTTCTTCTTGCTTCAACTTTCATTCTACCTTTTCTTTCATTCACTTTTTTGCTTTATTTGTCTGCATCCTCCCTTAGTTCCTTAAATAAGTTGATGTTAATGATGTACTTATTTATTTTAATTTTAAAATAATATATATCCACAAGGTGTTGTTTCTAAGAAAATAATACATTTTCTTATATCATATTGTTGGAGATACAATTGTATATTTATTGTTATTATTTCCTCATATGGCTTCATACCATTACCATGTAGCGTAGTCTACTTAAAGAATTATCTCTATATATAGCAAGTAGATATTTTCTCTTATTATTGGTATAATTTCCTTTATAGTTAGTCCTTACTCTATAAAAGGACTAGCATTGTACATTCTCTCTTAAGAAAGCAATACATAAAAAACTTCTCAAATTTATGCCTTTCTCACCCTCACCTTTTGAGATGGTATCATGAACCTAACTTTTTTTTTTTTTTTTTACCTAAACTTCTGCACACCTTTCATTCTTTCTCTTGATTGCCTTAAGCTCTTTTTCATTATTTCTTGCCTTCCTACAACATAATGTTCACCCTTTATGGTGGAGATATTCAGTTTTCTCCTCATTTTTTTTAACCATGTTGAAAACTTTTACTATTCCTAATGCTCATTTTATTAAGGACATGATTGATGCCTTAGATTCCCTTCTAACTCCCAACCTATTTGTTGCTTCTGGCATAGGCTACATTCCTACCCACCCTCTTGCAATTCTTGTTTAGGCCTCTTTCTCTAGCACTGGGTCTTTGGGTGCCCCCCTTGTTCCTACATCAAGCCTAGTTGAAACAACTTAGCCTAACTTGGGACCTTTTGTTCCTTTTCCTAGCCCATGGATCCCCTTCATGACTTAACCTATGTCTTGGGCCCCTTATTTTTTCTCGAATGGTACACACTCTTAACTCTTTTCTCCTCGCCTTATCCCATTATACCCATTTCTTCACTCTTATCTTAACATAGTTTTTCACCTCTATTTAGCACATTCACATCAACAATGCTCATTGTTTTTTAAGCAAGAATGTTTGTTTTTTTTTCTTGCCTTTCTTCATGAAAGCTCTTATACTTACACACCCTTAAAAAATGGGGTTGTTGAGTGCAAGCATCGTCACCTTTTAAAAGTTACCAAGACTCTTATGCATCAACCATTTTTTCTAGAAACCTTTTAGGGTGATTATATGGTCATTATAGCTTACTTGATCAATTGCATGTTAACTTGAGTTCTTGACAAAAAGACACCTTTTGTGGCTCTTCCTTCTAAGCCTTCTATTGAAGGACCGCCCTTCGTGCCTTTTACTATAGCTCCACACCATTAACATGGATGAAGGACTATATTTGTTCTAGTCTAAACTCCCTTAGCCCTCATTATTCCATCTCCATCTATGTTAGCTTTAATGGACCTTCTCCTAATCACTTATGTTGCATCAGCCAAATTTCTAATAAGATGGAACCATTCCTTTTGTTAGGTTTAAAAATAATCAACCTAAATAAAAGAAAATTCCTAAAAAACAAGTAAGCTCGTGAGTACTATTTATCTTCTTCCTTCTCCTTTATACTTCCTTAACAATGAAAAAATATAAAGAAAGCTAGAAAACACCATAATCTTCCTCTTCATCAGAAAATTATCTTCTAATATTAGGAAAAGATCTCTAACATTAAGCTCTTTCTAACCATAAACTTGAAGTTTGTATTTCTTAGGGAACAAGGAAGCACTGACCTTATAAGCCTATAAATATCATGAAGTGCATGGATAAGCATAGTAGACAAAACAAAGTGAAGCAAGAAGAGAGAAAGGAGTCCTTTAGCAAAAGTTCTCCAAGGAATGGCAATTCCAAGTTTGTTCTCAATGTCTTTCAAATAGTGAGTCCTTTTTCCTTCTTAAGTATTGTTGCACAAGTCAATTTAAGCTTGTTAATTCATGAGATTGAATCTTGAATCTTTCTTGAGTTTCTTTCATCGTATTCTATTGTAATCTTGGTTGGTTTTGAAAAAGGAAGGTTTTTGTTCTCCATTAGAGGTTGTTTTTCAATGTCTAATTTTTTGTCCACCAAATGTTCAACATTTTGCCTTGACCAACCTTACATGCTCATTTTCCCAATTTTCTTCCAATTTTTGTTCCTATTCCATTCTATATCCAAACCCAACATCTAGTATTGGAGCCAAGTTGGCTTAAATCATGTCTAACATTATCCAAGTCCAAGTACCCAAGTTGTCCTAAACCAACTATGGGAATTGGAGTACCAAAATGAGAGTGATCCTTGGCTCTCATGACTTTTGGAATTATGTTGAAGATGACTTTTATGAACTAAAGAATGTATTAGATTTGTTAAAGAATGTGAAGAAGGAGTTTAAGAATGAAAGGCAAAAAGATCAAGAAGCATTGGCCATCATCTACCAAGAAGTCAATGAAGCAACCTTTAAGAAGATTTCAATAGCAAAGAGTACAAAGGAAGCTTGGGAGATTCTATAGAAGTCTTTCCAAAGAGTACAAAAATCTAGAAAGGTATGACTTCAAATTCTTAGACATGAATTTGAATCATTAAAGTTGAGTAATGGAGAGATGGTAGATGATTATGTTACAAAGGTACAATTAATAGTAAATGAAATGAAAAGAAATGGTGAAAGTGTACTTAAAGAAAAAGTAATAGAGAAAATTTTGAGGTCTTTAAATAAGAAATTCAACTATGTAGTAATAACTATTGAAGAATCTAAAGACCTTTCCAAATTAAGCATTGAAGAGTTTTTAGGATCACTTTAGGCACATGAATGAAACAAGATGAAGAAGAAGAGACTTTAGAGCAAGCTCTCCAGAGTAAGTTAAAACCTAATTTAAGTCATAATGGAGGAAGAAGAAATAGAGAAAACTTTAGAGAAGGATATATAGGAAGAGGTAGATTTGGAGGAAGAAACCTTCAAGCTAATAATCTGAAGAGGATGTACAGTATATATAGGATATATAGGATATATAGGATATATAGGAAGAAGTAGACTTTAGAATAAAACAAGATAAAGAATAAGAGACTTTAGAGCAAGCTTTCTAAAGTAAGATAAGACCTAATTTAAGCCACAATGGAGGAAAAGGAAATAAAGAAAACTTTAGAGGAGGATATATAGGAAGAGGTAGATTTGGAGGGAAAAACCCTCAAGGTAATAATATGGATCAAGAATAACAAAGATCTAATTCTTATGCCCAAGGAGCAAAAGGTAGAGGTAGAGGTAAAGGTGGTTTCTTCTTAAGAAATGATAGAGGAAATTCTACAAAAAGGAATAATAGATCATAGTGTTATAGGTGTAGAAAATATAGGCATATTAGTAGAAAGTGTAAAACCAACTTAAATAAAAAACCAACATTTAGTAAAGAGGAGGAAAAAAGAAATGAACAAATTGTTTTATTAACTTTTAAAGAAGAAAGGACAATGAAAGGAAATGTTTGGTATTTTAATACTATAGCTAGCAATCATATGATTGAGAATAAGAAGCTATTTAATGAATTGTATGAGACAATTAAATGAGAAGTAGAATTTAAAGATAATACCATAATACTAGTAAAAGGAAAAGGAAGAATAATGGTTAAAGCTAAAAGTGGAATGTAAAAGTTTATTAATGAAGTCTATTATGAACCTACCTTAAGGAGCAATATGAAGAGTCTTGGGCAAATTAGTAGAGAATTGATATAAGATAAATCTCAAGGATAAAAGTTTAACCTTTAGAAATTTAGAAGGGTGGTTACTAGCCAAAGTAGAAATGTAGGAAAATATACTTTTTACAATTAACCTTTAAATTGAATCAATTAAGTTTTTGAAGTCTATTATGAATGAAGAGTCTTAGCTTTGGCAATTGAGATTTGGACACATCAGTTTCAAAGTACTAAAGTTACTTGCAAATAAGAACATGGTTGAAGGTTCTCTTAAGATTAATCATCCAGATGAGTTATATGAAAAATGTGTGAAAAAGAAGCAATTCAAGAGGATTTTTTAAGCTGGAAATTCTTGGAAAGTAAAAAGGCCATTGCAGCTTGTCCATTGACATCACTTGTCCATTCAACATCACTTCCTTAGGAGGAAATAAATATTATATCTTGTTTATTAATGATTTCAACAGAAAAACCTAGGTGCATTTTTTGAAGGAAAAATCAGAGGCATTGGAGAAGTTTAAAGAGTTCAAGGCTATGATGGAAAAGTAAATTGAAGAGCCTTTAAAGATAATCATATTAGATAGAGGAAAAGAATATACTTCCAAATTGTTCAAAAAAATTTGTAAGAAGGAAGGAATCATCCATAAGCTCATAATAGCATACACACCACAACAAAATGGTATTGTAAAGAGAAAGAACAAAACAAATCCTTGACATGGTGCAAAGCATGATGAAGAGCAAGGATTTACCAAATACTTTTTGGGCTAAAGTAGTCAATTATGTAGTATACCTAATCAATCATTGTCCAACAAAGATTGTAAAAGATAAAACACCAAATGAAACATGGAGTAGAAGCAAATCGATTGTAAGTGACCACAAGGTGTTCAATTGCATAGCATATGCTCAAGTCCCAGAACAAAGAAGAAAGAAGCTAAATTATCAAGAAATCAAATGCATCTTTGAAGGATATAACAAAGCCTTAAAGGCTTTTAAGTTGTATTATCCAAATGAGAATAAGCTAATTGTATTAAGGGACATGGAGTTTGATGAAGAAGCATAATGAAAATGGAGTTAAGACGACAAGCTAATAAAAGACTTATTTTACAAAAGTAGAGAAAAAGAAGCAGACTAATAAAAAGCAGCAACAAGTGAACAAATTTCATTGAGACATGGAAAAGGTAGCAAACTAAGAGAAACTTCAACAAAGATGAGAAGTTTGGGAGATATTTATGAGGAAACAGAACCCTTAGAGGTAAGTAACTACTCCTTGTATTGCCTACTAACTAAATGTGATCCAATTATGTATGAAAAAGCTACTACTAGTGAAAAATGGAAAAAGGCAATGGATGAAGAAATAAATGCAATAAAAAGAAATGATACATGAAAGCTAGTAGAATTACCTAAGGGTCACAAAGCAATTAGAGTTAGGTGGGTTTATAAAACAAAGATGAATCAAGAAGAAAATATTGAAAAATATAAACCTAGATTAGTAGGAAAAGGATACAAACAAAAGTATGAAATAGATTATAAAGAAGTATTTGTTCTAGTTGCTAAGATAGATACTATTAGATTAACTATAGCCTTAGTTACAGCTAAAGAATGGAAAGTAGACCAAATGAATGTAAAATTAGTTTTTCTTAATGGATATCTAGAATAAGGAATCTATGTAGAACAACCTCCAAGATATGTAAAAGAAGGACAAGAAGAAAAGGTGAATAAGTTGAAAAAGGCTTTATATGGATTAAAGCAAGCCCCAAGAGCATAGAATTCAAGGATTGATGAGTATTTGGTAAAGAATGGTTTTGTGAAAGGTCTTTATGAGCATGTTTTATACATGAAAAAAAAAAGGATGGAGAGATATTGATGATATGCTTGTTCATGGATAATATGATCTTCATAGGTAATTGTCTATATATATTTCAAACTTAAGGACTCCATTTTTGAAGAATTTGAAAGTGATAATATTGGAATGATGTCTTACTTTCTCGGGATAAAAGTAGTTCAAAGAGAAGTATGCATTTTTATTTCATAGAAGAAATATACATACCAAGTTTTAAGTAAATTTAAAATGTTTGATAGTAAACCAATTTCTACACTAATTAACAGAAGTACAAAATTAAAACAAAATTCAATGGGAGAAGCTGTAGATTCATAAACATTTAAAAGTCTTGTTGGGAATTTAAGATATCTAACCTATACAAGCTCAAATATTATGTATGTGGGTTTGGTAAGCAGGTATATAAAGACTCTCAAACAAGCTCATTTTAAGGCTGCTAAAAGGATATTAAGGTATGTTAAAGATACACTAGATTATGGTTTGTTTTATGAAAACTACAAGGATGTTGGTTTAATTGG
The DNA here is from genome assembly GCA_028551475.1 of Casuarina equisetifolia. Classification (NCBI taxonomy): domain Eukaryota; kingdom Viridiplantae; phylum Streptophyta; class Magnoliopsida; order Fagales; family Casuarinaceae; genus Casuarina; species Casuarina equisetifolia. Next base: position 26,998,789 of record CM052355.1, read on the forward strand.
ATATTCAGATAGTGATTTTAGAATAGATAAGGACAAAAGGAAAAGTACTTCTAAATATGCTTTTAGTCTTGGGACAATAAACTTTTCTTGGTCATCTAAAAAACAATATGTGATAGCTTTATCAACTTGTGTAATAGAATACATCATAGCTTCTCATTGTGCCAATTAAGCAATTTGGTTAAGGAATTTGTTGATGGAGATGGAATGCCTACATAAGGATCCTATAGATATTTATGTAGATAACAAGTTAGTACTATTACTTTCAAAGAATCTAGTCTCGTATAGGAAAAGTAAGCATATTGAAATGAAGTTTCATTTTTTTTTTTTTGGGACTAGATAAAGAAGGGAGTCATTCAGTTAACTTATTGTAAAAGTAAAGATATATTTACAAAACCATTGAAGTTTGAAGAGTTTAAAAGGTTAAGATACAATTTGGGCATGATCAAGTTTAAAGAGGTTATTGTTGGGTTTAAACATTATCAACTCAAATAAAAGAAAAAAACCTACAAAGTGAGTAGGCCCATGAATTCTATTCATCTTTTTCCTTCTCCCATCTCTTTCCCAATGGAAGAAGTTTAGAAAAAGCTAGAAAATGCTAGAATCTTCTTCTTCATTGAACAATTATCTTCTAACACTAGGAAAAGATCTGTGACATTAAGTTCTCTCTAACCATAAGCTTAAAGTCTATATTTCTTAGAGAACAAGGAAGCACTAACCTTATGAGCCTATAAATACCATGAAGCACATGGAGGAGCATAGTAGAGAGAAGAAAGTGAAGCAAGAAGAGAGAAAGGAGTCCCCTAGCAAGAGTTCTCTAAGGAACGATAATTCCAAGTTTGTTCTCCATTGTCCTTCAAATAGTGAGTCCTTTTTCCCTTTTAAGTGTTGTTGTATGAGTCAATTTGAGCTTGTAAATTCAAAAGATTGCATCTCTATTGAGTTTCTTTTATTGTATTCCATTGGAATCTTGGTTGGTTGTGAAAAAGGAAGGTTTTTATTCTCCATTAAAGGCTATTTTTCAATATCCAATTTTTTACCCACCAAGTGTTTGTCGTCTTGCCTCAACCAACCTTACGTCCTCATTTTCCCAATTTTCTTCTATATCTTTGTTCTTCTTCCATCTCATATCCAAAGCTAACACTCTTACCATGAGGCCACATAAGATTCGAAATGGCAATAAATCATAAGGATGAACTTTGTGCTTTTGCTAACAATTGCGTGTAGGATGTCATTCCTCGCCCTTCTCATCGACAGCTTATCAGTTGCAAATGTGTATATAAGGTCAAACATAAGGCCAATGGTTTAGTTAAGCATTACAAAACTCAGTTGGTAGCAAAAGGTTATACACATAAGGAAAATTTTGATTATTAAGATACCTTTTCTCTAGTGGCTAAGGAGGGTACTATCCATTCCTTCCTCATTGTAGTTACTTTCCAGGATTAGTCTCTCCATCATTTGGATATTCACAACAACTTCCTTCATGGTGATTTGAATAAGGAGCTCTACTTGGACCTTTTACCAAGATTACACAAACACGGAGAGTCTCATGTATGTTGTCTCCATAAATCCCTATATGGACTCAAGTAGGCTTGTCATCAATGATATGCAAAATTCACTTTAGTGCTCACATTCACCAATTTTTGACAATCCTACCATGACGATGTGTTATCTACCTTGTGCAAGGGAACTTCCTCCATTTACTTGGTAATATATGTAGATGATATTCTAATAATCGAAAATCACATCCCAATCATTAAGCATTTCAAATAATATTTAATCTACACATTTCACATTAAGGATTTGGGACCTCCCAAATATCACTTAGGCATTGAGATCACTCATTTTGCAAAAAGGATCTATCTTAGTTAGCATAAGTTCATTTTAGAGATTATTTATAAAGTTAGGCTTTCAGGATGCAAACTAGTCATTATTCATTTTGAGTAGAACCTTAGCCTTATGATGCTTGAATATGATGTGGGATTATCACCTTTAGAAGAGGACCCTTCACTCAAGGATCTCTTAACTTATCAGAAATTGGTTGGAAAATTCATCTACTCCCTATGATGAGTGAGATCTACCATGCTATTTAGATTCTTAGCTAATTCATGTATGAACCAAAGTAATCTCACATGAATGTAGCATTGAAAGGATGTCTGGGATTTGAAATTCTTTTGTCTAGAGATTGCAACATGGAAATAACAACAAATTATGACATATATTACATTACTTGCCTTATAGTATTAAGCTGTGGCTAAAATTATTTGTAAAGTTGTTTGGTTGAAAGGACTATTGCAGGATCTTGGTGTTCAAGTAAAGGGTCCCATACTTTTATTCTGTAACAATGATGCTCTTAAGCTCACCTTAGGTTCTATAGCCCATAAAAGAAAGAAACACATTAAGTTGATTGTCACTTTTCAAAAGCTAAGATATAAGATGGAGTCATCAAAATGAAAGAAATATTGACTACAAAAAAACTTGCAAACATCTTCACCAAGGCTCTTTTCCAAAGACAACATGCATATATACTAAACAACCTTGGTGTATTTAATGTTTACAAACCACCCAAACCTCCAACTTAAAGGAAAATGTTGATAGTTTTATGTTTGTTATTTTTATTTCCTTAAATGGCTTGATACACTTACCATAGAGCGTAGTCTATTCAAGAAATAATTTTTATGTATAACAAGTAGATATTTTCTCTTATTACTTGTATAATTACCTTTCTAGTCAGTCCTTACTTTGTAAAAGAACTAGCATTGTAAATTCTCTTTTAAAAAAGCAATACATTGAAAATTTTCCAACTTTATGCCTTTCTTCACCCTCACTTTGTGACACATATCATAGCTTAGATATGGAAGGTCGTCCTTCATATACAATGTTCAAAACCTAAAGTGATTTCCTATGAGAAGATTTAACCGTTTGATGAAGTTGACAAGCTATGTTAATTGTGAGAATAAGTGTTAAACATAATGTAAGTTATTGCACAATATTCATATCTTATTTTTTAAAAAAAATGAAATACATATCTTTTATACAAGTCAATTTAAGAAAAATAAATAAATTTCTTAAATATTCAGACACATGATCCCAATGATGTTGTAGTCTTAATACTCTAATGAATCCACCCTTAGGCTGACCTACTTATGGGTATTGATTATTCAAGCATTTATCTAAATTTATTCAAATGCAATTTAGTTAGACATGTTTTAGTATTATTATTTAGCACATGATATGGAGAAAATTTTGATTTTCTGCTAAAAGGAAAAAGAAAAAAGAAATTTGTGTGTGAAAGGGAGACAGAGTCAATGAATAGATTTGGACTTGAAGCGGTGGATGAGCCTGTGAGGATCGCTTTGTCCCCATTGCTCCTTTTGACTTGAGTCGGTGTGGTGGACGGTGGGACACTTAAATCATAACGTGATCAAATAACACGACGGCGACTCGGTTGGCATCCACCACCGACCTTTGAAAGAGGAAGTCAACTCTTTCAGCAATGGAACTTCGAGTTTCTCAGCGAGAAAATGTCATCTCCGAGAGTATCTTTTTGGATAGTTCACGAAAGAAAAACTTGTTAGGTGTTAGCAACTCAGTTTGCACAGAAAACGGAAATCTGAAACTTGATATACTGCCTCCTTGTTCACCATCACAAACTCTTTTCTGCTGTTGCAGTCAAAAGTGATGTTGATTTTTATTTCTAAATCAATTCCAAGAGTGTGTACTTCATCATCAAGACTTGCTAGTGTTTCTCACTAATATGGATCTAAATATTCATAGTGTGCAGAAAAAGAGTTTTATAATGAAAATCAAGATTTTTGTAGTATAGTCTAAATGTGAAAAATATCTTTTTAGCTTGTGATCTAATTTTTGAATTAGACGAATAAATTTTTTAATATAATTTCAGAATATGTAAAATGAGAGTCTTACATTAAAAGTTAATATTCTTAAAACAAAGTTTAAATATTAAAAATATATATTCTTTTAACTTTTGAACTAATTTTACAATAAAATAAATAAGCTTTCTAGTATTTATGTTAATTAAGAAAGTTTATATATTCTATGGGATTACGTGTCAATTTTATGCATAATGGGTGCTATGTGGGGAGGGTTCATGTAATGTAGATCTATGCAGTAGTTAATTTCCTAGTCTAAAGCTGCAACAGAGGGAAGTAATGTATTTAGGCGGAGGGGAAAAAAAATAAAAGCCTTAAGCATTTTAATATTATTTTCTTTAAAGAAAACATTTCTGATTTTTCTTTTTTTTTTCTCACACCTTAAGCAAAATAGTTGAGGAAAATAATAAACATAAAAAACAAGAGCTTGAATTTCTAGTGAATGAAAATATTTTAGGAAACTTGGATTCAAATGATCGAATTATTTGGTCTTCCTTTAAGGTACATAATACTCATTACCTCAGGTTTTATCTAGTTAACAACTCCACTGGATTTGAAGTTGTAGAGGGGTGGAGCATCTTGGCTCAACCACCGGGTTACATGAGATTACTTTTAGTCAAAGAGATTAGTGCTGGAAATTAGCCATCAAATTGGGATTTGTTTGTCTGAGCGTTGTTGATTATTTGAATTCATAGAGTCGAACCCCAGTCAATTTTAATCCATAGTCAATCATGTACTTGTTAAGCTCTAGCTGTCGTGCCAACTTGAGTTCTCATTTTTAAACCAGAATGGAGAGTTTTACAGATACGGGTCTGATTTTTTCACTGCCAAAACAGGAAAAGGACAAAGGCAATTCACGTATAAACGTGTCTAACATGCATAAACAGACAAACTCGGTTGATCCCAACTATGTTCTACAGTTTTATAAACGTGTGTACAATCTTTTCTCACTGCTTTTTGCTCATTTACAGTTGTAGGATCTTCGTGGAAACTATTGCTCAAAAGCTAAAATAACCCAAGCTCAAATTGTGACCCAAAAGGACTCCAAATTCTACATCAAAGCTGATTTATACAAATATTTTAATTTAAAATAGTTTCCAAACAAATTTAAATATCATAAAAGTGATTCTATCTTCGTCCGAGGCTGAGTGGTGCGGCTCATTTTCCCGAAAGCAGGTGCAGGAGGATCTCGAACCCCAAAGCAAACCAGGGAATCCAGTTGTAGTGCTGTGTCATTATGTAGCCTAACAGGTGTTTTCCATATACGCTTTCAACTGCTTAGATTGACGAGAAAGCCAAAGTTTCCTGAGCCCACCTGCCCCTCATAAACGTACGGGACCCAATTCCCAATAGTCCCCATAGGCAACTTCTCCTCAGCTTCAAACCCACCCGTTCCACGGTGTATAAGAGCGTCAGTCCCCCAACTCCTGCCCAAGAATCCCCATTAGCAAGTTTAGTTCAGTTCAGTTCAAATAGTTCACATCATGGGTAGGCTGAGTCTGATTTGCTTTATACTGGCTGGAATCTTGGTGGTTCAAGCCACGGTGGAAAAATGTAAGGCATCAGAGCTGAACCCATCTGGGCTAGAGGTTGAGAACAAGGTTGGGACGCTTGGGATAGCGGCTAGAATTGCGGATCAGCCTGTTCCTAGTCCTGCAGAGTCACCGGAGGGTGAGGGAGGCTCCAGAGTTGCCGAAGCTCCGTTTATCAGACGACTGGCGAAGCATCACTCCGACAAGTCTGTGGCTGGTGGCGGTGTCATCATTGGTGGGCTTGTCACTGCTATTTTTGCAGCTGTTTTCTGCTACATTCGGATTACAAGAAAGAGGGAGGATTGTCACTGAGCTCCATCAAAAACAGTAGATTTTCAAAAGAGATAAAAAGAATTCTGTTAGCTTAGGATGATTTAATTTGTTCTGCTACAAACATATAATGTGCTGTGCGGAATTATTATAATTCTTTCCGGAGATTGTTAATATCAGTTGAGCGGTAGTTTATGGCTTCTCTGGCTTGCATTGTCATACATTATCTCCTTCCTTCTTCCCTTCCTCAGCACTTATTCACTTACCAACTAGTAGCTCTGCAACTCGTATTTTCCAACATCTAAAAGAATTTCTCCGCCTGTTTAACACTGGCTGAGCGCAAAGAGTCCCAGAAAAACATGTAAATGCAGGGCACACGGCTGCTTCCGCCGACCCACCACGCGGAACCCCTAAATTTTGAAGTCTCTCCGTGATACTCGGTTTGTTGGAAAGCAACAATTAGTCAAGAAAGCGACCAAATTTTCCAACAGTTCACATTCGCCCACTACGGACATTCTTAGAACCCAAGATCTGCCCCTTCACTCGACCAACCGATTCCACGCGTGGGCAAACGGAGAAAAGACCTTTCTACGCAAACTGGCAAGCCATTTATTGTTGTGGTCCAAAGAACAGCCTTTTCTGAGCTGTTGCAAATACAGTTGTCTTCCAAGAGCCAAACGTGAAGTATCTGTGCCCAGGTTGATGAGTGTCAGCCAATTGCAGACATAAAGTCTCTGCCACCGTCCACCAAAACCGACAAAATGGCAACGTGTGCTCTTTTAGTTTTCTTCAACTGCGGATCTTCAAGCAGAATCAGAGTGACCCCCCAAACTTGTTGGAAAGAAAATGAATGCTTCCAAAGGTCGGCCACCAAATTGATTTATTTTCTTTTTCTTTTTTAAATACATGCACAAGTACTCTGTAGCTTACCACTAAATCAAGGGAACCCGCAGAATTGATTCATTTTCAGCTGGTTGTTGATTGAATTTCAACATTATCTTTATCTCAAGTAAGAAAAAATTATCTATTTTGTGAAAAACACTTTATTTATGAATATTACTTGAAACTTAAGTTATAATATTATATTAAAATAAAATATATATATATATATATATATATATTTTTTTTTTTACCCTAAAAACAGTTTTTACATAATAAACCAGAATAAAACATCAAATTTTAATTAAAAAAAAAAAAAAGAGGGGAGTGCTCGGGAGGGCCAAGTCGATTGGATTTACCAATCCTTTTAGCCCGATCTTGGAGCCCATTGGGTTAAAATTTACATGTTAACTCCAACCGTTCAATGGGTGGGCCTGTTTACCCGGTTCGTCATTCGGGTGGTTGAGCAGCAACGAACACTGTTACTTCTACGCAAGTTCGGTGGCATTCCAAGCTTCTCTCTTTTCCTCCCAAGAACAAACTCGTACACCCCAGGAAGGAGTATTCTTCGAGCTTTTTCTGAAATAGGCGTTCATCCTCTCTCTCTCTCTTTCCCTCGCTCCGCTCTTGATCTTGCTTTTTCCGAGACAAGAATACTTCACTGCACAGCCATGGCTTCTTGTTGTAAACATTGGAGGTATGCGCCAGTTTACACCGTCATCTCTATGTTCTTGGTCTTCATAGCAATCTCCTCTGCGTTTCGTTCAAATGGCAAGAACGAAATCCCCGCAACCAAATCCATCAACCATGGCCTCCAACTCAACGTCTCCAAAGCTCTCAGGCGTGCCGGATTCAACACCATGGCAGCCCTCCTCCAAGTCTCCCCAGAACTCTTTCTTTCTTCCACAAACTCAACAATCTTCGCTATCGAAGACTCGGCCGCCTCCTATGTCTCTGTTCCTGCATTCCTCTGGAAGCATCTCCTACAGTACCACACCATTCCTTCCAAGATCACGATGGGTGACCTTTTAAAGAAACCTCAGGGAAGTTGCTTCCCCACGGTTCATCGTCACAAGAACATTGCAATCACGAAGGTCAATGCAAGACAAAGACTGGTTGAGATTAACCATGTCTTGGTGTCACACCCAGATGTCTTTCTTGAAGGACCAATTGCAGTGCATGGAGTTCTTGGGCCATTCTCTCGAGATCTTTACGGGGGTTGGAATTATATCAAATCACCAGTCTGTGACTTAAATTCTACTTTGGTTTCAGATTTTCCTGAAGCCAAGAACATGGTTGACTGGAACCGAATTATCCAGCTGCTTAGCTCAACAGGGTTTGTTTCTTTTGCAAACGGTTTGCGTTCTGCTCTTGACGGGATTCTTGAAGAGTATGCGAGCTTGAGTAGCGTGACCATTTTCACTCCTCCAGATTTGGTGGTTGTGGATTCTTCAATATTGCTTGATAAAATTGTGAGGTTTCACATACTGCCTCGCAGGCTGACGTACGTGGAACTCACTTCATTACCCGTGAGAACGTTGCTGAAGACACTGGTTCCTGGTCAGGATCTTGAGCTTGTAGGAAAAGATAATTCTAAAGGATCAGTCATTAATGGAGTCGAGATTGCAGCGCCGGACCTTTTCTCTTCTGAGAAGTTTGTAGTCCATGGAATTTCTCGAGTGTTTGAGCTCACAAACTTTTGAAGTTACATAAATTCAAGTCCTTTATGAAAAGCTTTGTCCCCCGCAGCTTCAAAACTAAGCCAATCAAGATAGGTGCGTCAACAGCAAGTGTAAGAGATTGATGTCTCAAGTTAAGCTACCAGTTACTACGGTGTTGGTGTATCAACTGGTTGTTGATAATCTGTCAACGAGAAGTTCATAAGTGTTAAATATGCAAAGCAAGATAAAGAAATGCACATCGTTCCAGGGATGTCTTTCATACTCAAAAGTCCTGGGCAGTAGGATTTGACAGTAGGCGAAGGCTGGTAATTGTGTTTCCTCTAGAACATCCATCATTAAAGACGGTTTTTTGAAACGTGATATTAATGGAATTAGACCAATGCAGAAGAAACACTGAGATCCAATGAGAAATCAGTTGAATTCTCGGATACAGCAATTACCAATAGACAGAAAAGGGATCATTGAGTTTCGGGTAAAGGGAAAAACTATGTCCCCTCATGAAAACCAGGAACACATGAGCTCTAAAACACCTTAAAAATAGACACAAAAAGCATTCCATCAATTTGTCTGCAGTGAAATGATTATTTTCAGATCCATAACTGGAAAGCAAAGTCTAGGACTAATTCTAAAACTATCTTTGCCGTGAACTTACAGGGAATTTCCTGTAGAAAATTCTCCACGGTAAAATAAGACAAGAGCACCATCAGAACCTGCAAATTGAGAGGAGGATCCTGTATTCTCTTCCACTAACCCCGTTGAGTTCGAGTGAATGCCTATGAGAATAATTATGTATCATTTACATATGTTGGCTTGCGACAAGCTCTACGGTCCACAGCTCTTATATTATACCAGAGGAGGTGCTTGAAAAGAAATTGTAAAGTCATGTTCAAGAAAAGCTAGCAACTTCAACAGCCACTATAGTGTTTCTGAAGGCAATTTGTGACTTTGAAGTCAATATTGAAGAGCATGTTGGGAACTTCGCACTGATCATGATTTTCAAAAGAGTTTCCCATCTCGATGGACATGTACTTCCAGGGCATTATGAGGATGCAATTAGAATAAAAAAAAAAAGGCTTTTCTTTGGCTCTAAACATAGAAAAAGCCTTTGGACAACCCTCTGTTGGTAAAGTTTTTGCTAACAGGAGAAAAAATAATTTGTGCAGCTGAAACAACATACAACAGCCAAATATTTCTGATGAAAAACAAGCTTAGCAAAAAGCATTTGTCTTCAAATCACCTTGTAATAGGTCAACTAATCTCAAAAGAGTCTTGCTAGTTCTATGCCAGAAGGCTATTAACGTTTGACATATTGTTAAAATCTCACACTTCTCTACGACATTTCAGGTTTGGAATTGCAAGATATAGCAAAGAACATGAATGAAAAAACAATGTGCTTGGAAGTGGGAAGAGCAAAAACTGATAACCTATGTAGTGTTTGGAACCAAAAGACAATAATGTACTCAAATCACGAAGCATACCAATACCGATGAGCCTAGAAGTAAAACATAAATGAAACGCTTCATTTTGTGAATCCAATGTTTATGACATTACTTCTATACATATTCACATTAATCAAGCAGAGAATTCACCAAGATTCCCCTTCTCAGAAACCCCTTCCCTTTTCTTGGGTGATATTAATTCAATTTCACATTAATGCTAATATCATGAGTAATTTCTCTAAGCCCAGAACACCAGGAAAATGCAGAGAGATATCAAACAACAGTATCAACAAATCAAATCATCATAGAAACCAACCAAGCCTAGTTTGAATCAACGAATTAATTAGACTTCCTAGTTCTCATCACGATCCTCGTCGTCCTCATTCCAATCAAACTAACATTCGCCGCGTCAACAAACCTTGAATGCTTAAACAAATCCACAATCTTCCTTACCTCCTCATCCCCACACTCCTCCACAGCCACCAAACAGATCCCATTATTTCTCACCGTCCTCTCCATCTCGTTAACAAACCTCGCCGGGAACAAAGCCTCCTCCAGATGCCCACTGTACGCTAAATCAAACACGCTATCGAAGAACGGCAGATCATGCGGATCGGCCCGGCTCACCAGAGGCGGCGAGTCGATCAACTCAACGCCCGTGACATCCAGAACGCCGAGCTCGGACAGTGCCATGACCTCGTGGCCGGCCCCGGCGGAGACGCAGAGGACTTTAGAGTAGTTGTGAAAGAGGCCCAGATGGCGGATCGAGGAGAAGAAGTGGGAAAAAGAAGACACTTGAGATTTCCAGGCCTTGGAGGACCAAAGGCGACGATTCTTCTTGTCGATCGGGAGAAGCTCGCGTGGGTTGAAGTCGCAGGAGGACTTGGGGAATTTGAGGTGCGGTTTGGGAGGAGAGTCCTGCGTTACGCAGGTCTCTGGGGTTTGAAGGAAGAGGAGAAGAAGCGTCAATGTGGCTATGAAGACAGAAACCAAGGAGATCCTCCTGAGAAAGATTTCTATATGCCTGTCCATTTTCACAGGGAAGCCGGGAAGGCTTGGTTCATAATTGGCAAAGGCAAGGGAGACGGTCGATTTGTTAGCCAAGAGGGACTAATTAAAGTATCTCAAGCATTTTAATAAACAAAACATTCATCTAGAAATGTTCGTAGACAGGGAAGCAAAGTGGATTTAAAGCTTAGAGCCAAAAAGTCCTAAATAATAGAAAGGAATACCTACTCTCTTTCAAAAATTCATTTGTTTTAGGCTAACAAAAAAAATATTTCATCATTTTTGGATGAAAAGGAACAATCTTTATGGAGTGGCTATGTTACACAGTAAATCAAAAGCTTGGACTCCGCCTTTAAAGAAACACTAAACGTCCCGTCTTGTAATATGATGCTGATATTTCATCTAAGAAATGGTGGTTACATCATAGATATGAGAGGGTCATAACTGTTGGAAAATTGAATATTGAAGATGGCGTATTAAAACATATATTGTGATACAATATTAAAAGTTGAATTATGCCTTCAATACATAGACAAAATCCACCTTGATACTCCCTCTCATGTGCATATTAGCACAAGCACTCTACATAGACATAAGCCAAACTTTGAATCTTGGTAGATTACAAAGCAAAAACTCATCTCTAACTTTAATATGAGTATAAAAATTTATTTTAAAACCTTAAAACATAATTTAAAAAAGTCTCAATACTCATAATGTTAATGACTTATCTTTTTACTTTTTATGTGAGACAATACTCATCTTTAATAACTATGATACATATGTTAAAGTCATTGAGAATGTTGATAATTTACATGATTTTCATAAAGAAGTGAAAATCATAACTTGACATTCACTCTTAACCAAACAAAGGGCAATAATAGACTATTTATTGCTTCCCCAAAAGATGAGAATACTTCTAACAATGGGAAATAACTAGTTAAAAAGAATTTTCTATGATCATTTTGGTATGGAATGAGTCAATCATCCAAAGTATATGGAATGAGTCAATCATCCACCACTTTCGATTGAGTCATTGGATAAGTCCAACTTTCATCAACTATACAATTATGTGAGGATTGCTTGTAGATGACAGGAAGGATTTAAGGGAGCCACACTTGTTATTTACTTCACAATCTTTATATCGGCTTCCATTTGTAACTCTTTAATTGGCATACATAATTTGATAAAAGAGGATGAATAATGATGAAACCTAACATAAGATAATCATTAAAGATAAAATTCAAAGCAAAGAAGTAAAGAGGAGAAACTCCAACATAAGAGTGTGACCAAAAATGAAGTCTGATAGAAGAAGACATTTAAAACAAAACCCAAGTCAAAATGACGAATAAAGATGAAACTCAATGTAAGAGTGAGATTAAAGATGAAGAACTAAGCAATAAAATATAAAGCCTAAGGCAGAAAGACAATTAAAAATGAAGCTCAACAGAACACACAATGAGCTCCCCTATCTCAACTTATTCTAGAGTTCAATTAAAGTTGAAGCCAAACATAAAAGGCAATGAAATTTATCATAAGAAGGCAAATAAATCCCTTGGAATGACAAATAGGAATGTTTTAGGTCTGAATTTGGATTATTTGGTTATGAAATGTTTTATATTTGTTTTAAAAGTTTTTAATCATTCTTCTTATCCAATTAAGTAGAGGTAGTAGGGTACTACATGTGTTACAATTCAAAGTATAAAAGAATTCTTTATGTGAAAAAATTAGATAAAAATTACGCAAATTTTTGACAAAGATATGCTGATATAAAGAGTTTCAAACATTAATCCAATTGTTCAAAAAAAAAAAAAAACTCCCGACACCAAACCTACTTACAAAAAATTAGTGAAATTATACTATTTTCTTTCTCTTTTTTTTTTCTCTCTTCTTTTACACTATCCTCAAAAACTCTTTAGTCCAATATTAGGATAAGGATATTCAAACTCATAATAATTACTTTATAAAATTTTATGCACAAATCCTTACTACCATCTCAACTATATCCAAGGGGTAATTTTGTTCATTTCCATTTCATTGAAAAAAGGTGTCATTTGCTATGAAATGCATTTTAGGTCCCATGCTGGCTCCCCTGTTACGCCAACTATGTAGCTAATATAATAAGTGGAGTGCAAAGCAATATGCTGATATGTTTTTTGTGAAAAGAAGGCATAAAATATTTTTCACAATAATTAATTGTGCATTGAATTGGAAAATTTGAATACATATATATGAAGTTCAAATCAATCAAGCCCACATAAAATATTCCTTTATAATAAAGTCTCTTTCACGTAAATCAAACCAAATATATTAAAAAAAAAGATTCATTTACATGCAAATCAAATCAATCTTATATCAAAAGAAAATATTCATTTATTTGATATAGAACAAATCAAGTCTATCAAAATAGAATATCCATCAAATTAGTCATTTGATAGGAGGATTTAATAGTTTTGCATTCATTGAAATTTAAAAGGCATTCTCTTTTAAAATGTTCTAATCTTAAGGGCACCATTCAAAAGCATTCCCTCTTTTAACAAAAAAAAAAAAAGGCCCATTATTCACCATTTAATCATAGGAAGATCCAATAAATTCAACTTTTGGGATCGATTCAATTTCATTCCTTCCAACCTAAAAGCCCATCATTTAATCGGTAGCCTTGCACATGACAAGACACAAATGATTTTATCTATAGAATATTTAGTATCATGCTTGCAAAATATTGTTTTGGAAATTTTATTTTTGGACTAAAATTAGGAAGAAAAAGATTAGGTTTGCATGTACAATCTTATCTTTTTTTGCGGAAATAAACAAAGAGAATGGGTTTTTCACAACATAGAACTATGGCACGAAGAACTCTACCAAGTAAACGGTGAGAGCTAAAACCACCACTGAACGCGCCGCGAGCGTTGAGAACAGCGTACTTAGACCGCAGGGGGAGGTGTGGCTTTGGGAACGCTATCAGTTCCAAGTCTCTTATCAGCTCGAAGGTGATGGTAGAACTCATACATGGCTCTGAGCGTATCTTTCTCTAGGAAACTCTCTAACCCTTCACATTTCATCTCTCTCCTTTCCCTTCCTACCATAATCCGACCGTCGGACCCAGCAACGGTAACGTCTTATGAATTTCTAGCCTCTGTTTCCGGTCAAGCCCTCGATCGCTACTCCCTCTATGCGTCTCTCATCGATAAGTCGACGCATAAGAACAATTTGAATCAAATTCATGCGCAGTTACTTGTGTCTGGATCGCAGGATATTAGGTTATTGATTACCAAATTGATTAACGCAAGCTTGGCTTTTGGAGAAATTTTCTATGCGCGTAATCTGTTTGATGAATTTCGAGAGCCTGATGTGTTTTTGTGGAATGCGATCATTAGGGGTTATTCCAGGCATAATATGTTTGCTGATGCGATTGAAATGTACTTTAGGATGCAAGTGGCAAGTGTAAGTCCGGATCGCTTCACTTTTCCCTCAGTGCTCAAAGCCTGCAGCGGCTTGCCGGCTCTCAGAATGGGTTGCCGGTTTCATGGGCAGATATTTAAACGTGGGTTTGAATCGGACGTGTTTGTCCAGAACGCGCTTGTTGCATTGTATGCAAAATGTGGTCATATTGGGCCAGCTAGGCTGGTGTTTGATAGATTATGTGATAAAACAATTATCTCTTGGACTTCCATCATTTCTGGGTATGCCCAGAATGATGAGCCGATGGAATCGTTGAGAATATTCTATGAAATGAAACAGATCAATCTGAAACCAGATTGGATAGCTCTTGTGAGTGTTCTAAAGGCCTACACTGATATCGAGGATTTAGAACAAGGTAAATCTATTCATGCTTGCATCATTAAGATGGGTCTTGAACTTGAACCAGACTTACTAATTTCACTCACTGCCTTGTATGCGAAATGTGGGCAGGTGACAGTTGCACGATTGTTTTTTGATCAGATGGAGGTACCAAGTTTGACTCTGTGGAATGCCATGATTTCAGGTTATGCAAAGAATGGTTATGCTGAAGAAGCTGTAGGGCTATTCCGTGAGATGATCTCTAAGAACATAAAGATAAATTCTATAACTGTGACATCTGCCATCTTAGCTTGTGCCCAAGTGGGGTCACTTGAATTAGCGAGGTGGATAGATAATTATATCAAGAGGAGTGAGTATAGGAATGATGTTTTTGTTAACACAGCCCTTATTGATATGTATGCAAAATGTGGAAGCGTAGATTTGGCTCGGATCATTTTTGATCGAACACTTGATAAGGATGTGGTTGTGTGGAGTGCCATGATTGTGGGCTGTGGATTGCATGGTCGGGGCCGAGAAGCTATTGATCTTTACAATGCAATGAAGCAATATGAGGTATGCCCCAACGATGTCACCTTTGTTGGTCTCCTCACTGCGTGCAATCATTCAGGTCTTTTAGAGGAGGGCTGGAAGCTTTTCCACTGCATGAGAGATTATGGGATTGAGCCTCGCCACCAGCATTATGCTTGTCTTGTTGATCTTCTTGGACGTGCAGGTCATTTGGATCAAGCTTTTGGTTTTATAATGAAAATGCCAATAGAACCAAGTGTAAGCGTATGGGGAGCGCTTCTGAGTTCATGCAAGATCCATCGCCATGTTCCATTAGGAGAATATGCAGCGGAACAGCTTTTCACATTGGACCCACATAATACAGGGCATTATGTGCAGCTTTCAAATCTCTATGCTTCAGCCCGCATGTGGGATCGTGTTGGAAAGGTACGCACGATGATGAAGGAGAAAGGGTTGAGTAAGGACCTTGGTTATAGTTTGATTGAGGTTGATGGTAAGCTTCAGGCTTTTCTTGTGGGAGACAAGTCACATCCAAGGCATAAGGAAATTTCTGAAGAGCTTGAGAAACTGGAGAAAAAGTTGAAGGAGGCAGGATTTGTGCCCCACACAGAATCTGTGCTTCATGATTTGAATAATGAGGAGACAGAGGAGACTCTCTGTAATCATAGTGAAAGAATAGCAATAGCCTTTGGGCTTATTAGTACTCCTCCCGGAACTACCCTTAGAATAATAAAGAATCTTCGGGTATGTGTAAATTGTCATTCAGCTACCAAACTTATTTCAAAGCTTATTAGCAGAGAGATAGTTGTTCGGGATATAGCTCGTTTCCATCATTTCAAGAATGGATTCTGCTCCTGTGGAGATTATTGGTGAGAGGAAGCTTGTCATATTACAGTAGCTTTCTTTGGTTCAGCTCGACTTGGTGGATCAAGAAAGCAAAGACATATTCCAAATCTACATTTCAATTTGGTATGGAGGTGAAAGCAATGACGCATAATAATTTTGACAGGTAAACGTTACATTTCCGGCATACATGAAATGAGCTTGTACCAAAAGAAAACGGCTTGGATGCTTGCAGCGGGGGGCATAGATCTCATGCAAAATTATTTTTTACGAAGAAAAATTATCAGATGCCATTTTGTCACCGAGAGAATCAGGCACTAGATGTTGTTTTATATTAGAATTTTTGTTCTACACATATTTGTGTGTATGTATGTCAGCAAAGATATATTCATATGTATGTCTTGCCAAGTCGATACTAAGAATGACAACTGTGGTCTCCCATGTTTGGTTCAGTATCCTAGGAGAGGAGATATATAGATAAAAGGAAACATAGAGAGTTCCTAGGTGTTCGTAAAGAGAAGTGGAGAAAGTATGCTATGGATAAAATCTTTAACTGAAAATATGAGATGAAAATATAATCGTAGAGTTTGTATCTTGAAGAAAACCCTTCTAGAGGTAAACCTGAAGAAAACCGTCTTTGACATCATTGTATAAAGTTTGGAGTGTGAAATTCAGAGACCATATATGGATGAAATTGGGATTGAGTAGGGGAGTTTACATGAGGTATCCGAGAATGAAATGGTGAGGGGCATGGATGTAGCCCATTGATGAACAAATGTGAATAGTACATGTGTTTTGGATGTTGATGAACAAATGTGAATGGTACATGTGCTTTTGGGTGTTGAATTGGTTTGCAGCCAATAGGCAAGCTTTTGTAAATCTTGCAATTGTATTTTCAAGTAGTCATATTATTTGAGCTGGACTACATCCCGTAGTTTTTTCCAATTGGGTTCTCCACATGGAAAATCCTGTGTGCAAAAAATGTGATAGTTTCCTAGCTTCTTGCTTTCACATGATTATATCATCAAGTATATTTAGAAAAATAAAACATTCTTGCAGTGGTCAATGAACTAGTTGAGATCAGTTTATGCATTTTGCTTTTCAATATAATTAGTCTCCATCTTTATTGGATGGAATATGGAATTATTTTGTGTATCTGTTAAGTGTAAACTTCTGTTCTCATTATAAAAAGATCTATTCATCCCCCTTCAAATCTTAGAAATCATTATGCCTGCTATCACCATGTATATATATGTATATGTATACCTCAATCAAGTTGTAAGCCGATGATATTTATCTTTATCAACTATGCTGTTGACTCAAGGACTCTTGAGAGACATGCTTATTGAAGAATTCAGTTGCCTTGAGCATCCCAATATAAGCATTGTGTTTCATATAAAGCTTATAGAGAAAATTAACTCTATTTTGTAGAAAATAATATAACGGATCATTGGGTATATTTATTATAAATGGCACGACATCCACACTAGTTATCTTGGGCCCTAGCTACCGACATTTTTCATTTGAAACTCCTAGCTAATATTCTGTTGTCACTCCTTTCAAATACAATTGAAAGGGAAGGATATGAGTCAATAACAATACACACAAGGAGTGGCCATGGAGATTCTTGGACGGTTTGTAGAGTCTTCCCAACTGTATTCCCCATGGGCCAGCATTTGTGGCATAGTGAATGTCAAGTCTCCCCAAAAAGGAACTGGCGAAAGACAAATGATTGGGGTCATCAATAATGAGATTATGAAGGATATATTTGTTAGATTGAATATCCATCGACCTTTCTTTGATGTTATGGGCTTAGGATTCAATGGAACAATAAAGACTTTTATTTGGTTTGTTCACGGTGTTGTGGACCACATTTACTCTCTTTATTGTTGTCAAAGATGTTATTTTTTTTGACTGAAGGTCTACTTTTCGGGATTATGGTGTCACTTTTTGTATGGCAATGTGCACGGACTCTAGAGTTTATAATCCCAGGCAGTGAAGCGATTTTCAGTGACTTATAAATATGCAAAGCCACTTCTTACAACGTTCTATTTTTTGTCCTGTTTTATTTGCTGGGATCGTATTTTGTAACTTCTTTGGCGGTGGAATGATGAAGTTATTGATATTTCTTTGTCAAGGAAAGATAAAACGAAGTGGGGAAAGGGCTGTTGCTTCAAAGTGTAAAGTTGACACTGCGGTCCCTATCAGGATCAATGACAGCTTCAAAGTGTAAAGTTGATACTGCTGTCCCTATCAGGATCAATGACAGCAATTTGACTATTACTTGTAGCAAGTCTCTGTGCAAATGCAATATCAACCACACTCTGATCTGTGAGCTTCATGTCGGGGGTAATTCATCATTATTTAACAGAGACAACCAATATAAATGCTGTTGATATAAGGTCTCATTATGCAATTCTTTTATATGCAGCTCGGGTTCAGATGCTACTCTCTTAAATGTACTGGGGGTGTGTGGATGTAATTCTCTAGTTTCTTGGAGGTATGTGCTGCTTCTGTATGCGCTTCTGTCCAGAAGTCTCAGATGTGATTAAAACATCAGAAGTCCCAAAAGGACTTCACGTGCATATTATTTCATGATATGAATATCACCATTAAGATAATGATTGTCAGAGATAAGAATCATGTTATTGGACACTTTGGGGCTGTATGCACTTTAATTGCTTTTGATGTAGAGCCAATCAGTAATTTGAATATGGATAGACATGGATTAGATACCCTGACTTATCAAAGTAAAGCTTCTAACGCTCAAAGTGTGGGGAGTAGTTGGTTCCCTCATAATTAGCATTCTGCCATTAATATTTCTCGTCGTTTGTTACTTTTTAAGGAATTATCTTCACATAAGTCATGTGATTTATGGGGGCCCAGGTGTAGAACTCCCAGGCTAGAGGCAGCCCATGGAGCCCGTGGATCTTAAAGAGGAATGACAGAGTTCGTGCTGTGACAGAAACTTGAAAGGTTATGGCTGCTCTTTCTTTGGATCTATAGTCAATCTGCAAAGCAGATTCTCTTTCTTGAATCTCTTCTCTCCAATAAATCAAATTTTAAGAGAAAAAGAGAGGGTCAGATCTATAGTTTGAGATTCAGATATGGTTGATCGTAACTATAGATGGATCTAAAGCTCAAGAGACCCGAGGAGAAAGAAGAGAAGCTGTAAGTCTTATGTCTACAAAAATCCCAGGTTTTTGACGGAGGTTGGAGCTGAGGTAGAAGATTAGTAGTAGACATAAGCTGATGCGGGTCTCTCGGAGGGGAAGCCGAGAAGTTAGTCCTTCCAACACTTTGTGTTCTCTTTGTTCTGGGAGCGAAACAGAAGTCTATAATGCCAATGGTGGCTGTGGCATCTTTCTGATGGCCTCCACCATGTGGGCTTATTTGGATGTTGGAGTCCGCGTTTTGCTATTAGTTTTGGAATGTCAAGCGGGACTATCTTTTTTCCATGACCAAGGTTCTTCTCGAGTGTGTGATAGTTTTGTCGTAGTTCACCCGCCCTGGACTATACAGAAGCCTGAGAACTCTACTTTGATAGAGAGCTACTCTTTTTTTAACGTCCTGTGGATACCATTCTTGTGGAATCACTTAGTCTTAGATGATTTGTAGGATATGAAGCCAAAAGAATCGCGAGAGTAATCTTCATTCTTAGTCTAACTTATATTTGTGTATTGTTGCACTGAAGCCTGTATCTAACTTATATTTGTGGATTGTTGAGGCTAAAAAGTACTGCTTTTATCCTACTTCTTCTTGTTGTCACTAACTTTGAAGTTTGTCTTTGCTTGAATTCTTTGATTTGAAGACGCCGACATAAAGCTAAATTGGTACAAGAAATCTTAAGAGATTCAGCCTCCTATTACTTATCAAGATCTTTGATAAGGAAGATATTTAGCATTTATTAGGCATGGTTTTATTGTGTGCATTCGAGTGGTGTTGGAGTCTACCCAGGCCACATTTAACGTTAAACCTCATCAAAGAGTCATCACTTCTGAGAAGGATCCGGACATTCATTACTTCATGAAATCAACATGGATTGGTGTCTAAGCATCATCATCTTGGTTTAGATAAACCTTGAATTCATGGAAGCACCAATCTTCGTGTTCGGTAAAAAGGCAATAATATTTTAATGGATAAAAATTTCATAAAACAAGTCCATGCAGCAACAAGCGACCGAACAAACAAATTTTGTTTAGATTATGTCATCATCTTAACAGCAAAAATACAACTCCATGTTTTGCGGATAAAAGTTTGAAAACGAGGGAGATTAGTTGGCGACTCACTTTGTTAATGCAAATATTACACGTATTATACATTACCAAAATACAAGTCCAGGTGATGTTAATTCTGAGAGTCAAAAGCGATGTTTAATTTGAAACAAACTCGAACGCTGTTCTCGTTCCTTGAAAGTTTCAAACTCTAACCATCTGAGTCAGTATAACAAATACACGCTAGTGAAGAACAAAGTGACACAGAAAGTTTCAATTTTTTTTCATGGAAACAAGATCTGTTAGGCGCAGAAAGCTTCTTCTCCGTGCTGAACGTGAGACAGCAAGTAGCACAGACAGGATCAGCGATCTTCCAGATGCTCTTCTCTACCTCATTCTCTTGCTTCTCCCTATCAAGTCCATAGTCCAAACCAGTGTGTTATCCAAACGGTGGAGATCTCTTTGGTACTGCTTCCCTCATCTTGATTTCACGACCATTTACACCGATGTCAGTAACTGGAGAGATCTTCGAAGCCAAGCAAAAACCTCAAATACTTTGGCTGCTACAGTAATTCAGTTCATAACCCAAGTTTTAGCTTTACGTGACAAGCATTCAGATGTAAAGACACTTCGCTTTTTGGCCTATTCGGGTCTTTCTTGTCTAAACGGTCTAATTCGTCGTGCTATTAGGCATAATGTTCAACAGCTTGATGTCGAGATTGTCACTGATGATTATTTCAACTTCCCACTTGCAGTTATAAGGAGTGAATCTCTACGGATTTTGAGACTAAAATCTCTTTTCCCCGGTATTAATTTGCCACCTCTATCAGTCATGAAGGATGGTTTTCGATCTCTCCATACGTTGTCTCTTTCATGTATCATGTTATACAAACAGCCGTTACTTTTAGACTTGTTCTCAGATTTATGTTTCCCGCACCTCAGAATATTAAGTCTTGAAGATTGCATTGGGTTGAAATCTCTTAGAATTAACTGTGGAGCACTACAAGATTTCAACTTGGAAAAGTCTGTTCAGCTACAAGGTTTGAATATATCGGGCCCAAAATTAGAGCGATTGTATGTAGCGGACTGTTTTAATGCTGCCAGTCATACAAGTTTTGTGGAGATCAATGCGCCGAGACTCAAAATCTTCCACTGGCACAATAATGCCGTTCCTGTTAGATGTGTGCTTGAGAATTTAAGTTTCGTTCATGAGGTCTCCATCAGTTACTTTGTACTTCCCAAAGTTATAAGTGGTACAGTGCTTCAGGGTATATCCAACCTTTTGTCTGGACTATCTCATGCACAACACTTAAGATTTAAAAGTCAGGGTGTTGAGGTACCTGAAAGTCTCCCTCCCTCTCTATACGCACTCACCCATGCACAAGATGATGTACTTATATGCTTTTGTAGTAGTTTAACACATGTTGATGATTTTTTTTTCTTTAGCTCATGCACACCGAAAAGGGGGAGGGATTTGAACCCTTGACCAGGTAGACTCATCAATCAAGAATTTTGACCTAGTTACTACTAGGCCAAGGGGAGTCCCCCATGTTGATGGTGTTAATGGAGCCGTTATATATATATAGATAATATGACCTTTAGTTTCTAGGTTACTGTTTTGAGCAGCACTGTTTATATAATGTCTTCTTTTTTCCTTTTTCCCTACTGGGGATATTGTCAGTCAATTGCTCATAGAAGGAACCTAAGTCTCTAGGGGTGTGAGATTACTCTTTCTTAAGTCTACGGAGTCTGAAGGTGGTACGAAGTTTGAAGTAAGTTAGTCGTCAATAAGGCATTTGACCTCTATAGATTTCATATTTAGTCTTTCTTCAACACATTCGCCCTATTGTGTGGGGAGACAAACAAGAAATTTTTCCATTCAGCATGGCCAATTGCTATTTGGTCTCATCATGACTTCGGTTAAGAAGGTGTCCTTGTGTCACCGAAGGAGAGAGAAGTATTCACACCTTAAATTGCACACCTTAAATTGAACAGTTACTTTAGGCTTTTGTCCTTAAATTACATAGATCTCCAGTGAAATGTTTGAAGATTGAAGCTACCATATCTTGGATCTTTTCTCCATTGTCATCGAGAATGAGATCTCCTTTCAAATCTACCTTAATAGTAGTTAGGATTAGCTCATGTCCTTAAATTAGCTCTTTCCTCATCGAGTTGTTGCTTCGCCTGATAATTCTTTTTTGTTTATTCAAATCTTTTCTTTCTCTTTTTTTTTTCCTAGTTTGATAAGTAACATAATTATCGTACTGTATACACGTCGGCTGACCACCCTTTCACCCTCTTTTGCTCCAGGTTCTTTCAAGCAATGATCACTTTTCTGTTCAACTGCATCCGTTTCATCACCTCAAATCTTTGGAGTTGCAAGCCAGTCTAAACAAAAATCATAACCAAGGTCTAGCATGCTTATTCAAAAGCTGTCCCACGCTGCATTCGCTCACTCTCAAGATTGTGGTCGATAACAAAATGGAAAGCAAAGTAAGTTTTATACATTTCTTTTGATTTGTTTTCTACTCTATAGATAGACTGATCCGTTCATGTAAATACTTCAACCACTGATCTCAACTCTTCTATTAATGCTTCCTTAGAAATGGAACCAGAAGTTATGGGACATGTCAACCTCTGACGAAGAAAAATTTTGGGAATCTCAAACCGAGACTTTGAATTCCTTCCTACAGCACCTAAAGGTAGTGAAGGCCCATGGACTTATAGGATCTGAAAATGAGGTTAGCCTAGCAAAGTTTTTGCTGAGACATGGAAAGGCCTTGCAAGAGATGACTTTGTGCACAGGAGGCCCCTCTGTTAGGGCCTTTCACAGGCGACAAAAAATTAGGCCACAGATGTTTGGATTCTCTTGGGCTTCTCCTAATGTTAAGTTTGTATTGCAGTAGGCTCCAAATATTCGTTCACCTCTGTTCATAATGAAGTGCATTTATAGATCAAGATATCTTACTTTCAAATTTCTTTTGATTTGATTAGTAGCAGAATTTATTTAGGACTCAGTACAGAGTAGAAGTTGTGAAAGTTTTGATGAGTTTTGCTTATTTTATCTATGAAATAAATTCATTTTTTGAACCAATATTAGCAATAAAAATACATTTGCATAGTGCATCAAAATGCCAAATGCACATCTGAGTTCCTAGAGAACTCCATTTTAAAGCTGTAGTTTTTTAGTTTTTTATTTTAGTTTTTATATATATTTGATTCTAGTACTATTTATCATCATTTGTGTTCTAACTTAAAATGTTTTATTTAAATATTTATTAAAAGTATTACAAGTTATCTTTATAACTTAATCTCACTCTAAGCATTACTAGTTTGCAACTTGAAAATATAAAAGTATTTCTTATCTACCTATTAAAAAATGATTGTTAGAATCGTGGATATTATCATTAAGCCAAAATCTTAAGTTTTTACTTAGAGTATATATCCTAAATTTTAGTAACTTTGACCCACCTATGCTTAGTAAGTTTGCTATAACATATCTTACTCGGATCATTTTGGTTTAGGCACTTAAGCCAACTCACTGTAGCCCTCTCTACATCAAGTCTCACAATAGGCCACCCTTTGCAACTCTTTGTAAGCAATGGGTTCAACCCAACTCTTTACTTTATATAAAGAAAGCATATAGAAAGCCTCCTTAAGGGGTGGTTGTAAACCCTCACAAGCATGTGATGAAAGCCTTATGAGTTCTAAATGATGAGAGAATTCCTATAAGATGTTACTTGTTTGATGAGAGGGAGCTAAGATTTTGGGTCATCTAGAATCTTTAACTTTATCATGAGTCTTCTATTCCATCATAGTTTTGTAAGTATTTCATTCTATTATGGATTTGTGAACTCCTATTGCATCATGGATCTGTGAATCTTTTACTCAATCATAGATCTTTAACCCTTTTTATAGGCATTGTCATCCTCTTGTAGACTTTATTTACCCTTCCATAGGTTTTATTTACCTTATTCACTAGCTTTTGTTGAGGTTTATGTTTATTTCATCATTTGTATTGAGCTTAATCTTTATTTGTCTTTTTATATTAGGTTTCATCTTCAATTGTCCTTTTGTATTAGATTTTCTCATTATTCATTCTCTTATGTTGAGATTTATTTTTATTTATTGAAGAAGCCTTAGCAAAAGTTCAAAGTGATGCAATGACCTAGAATGACATAACCTATAGGCATGTAAGCCTATAAGTTTGTAAATTTAGGAGAGGAAGATGTCCATAAGATAAAAACATGTTGTAAAAATCTTGTAAGAATCCTAACAATTGAAAACAAGAACTAAATGAAAGCATACCATGAAAAAGGAAATGAATTCTTTAAAGCAACGGAATCTTTTAGGTAATTTATCTTATGGTATAAAAGTTTTAATCAGTTTTGACTCCTAGTAAAAAATTGTTAGGTATAGAGTTAAAATTAAAGTTTAGGTCATAATAGTAATTTTTTTACTTAGGATTTTTTCTATTTTGCATATAAATATGAGGTTTGAGAAAACTTTAGTGTGTTATATCATTTGATGAGTCATTATGGTAACTAAAAAGAGAAAGAGTTACTAGAGGAGGCAAATTCTCTTGAAGCTCTTATATGTACAAAATCTTTAAATACTTATAGATTTTTACTTCATGTGGAAATAGGGATTGATTTATTTTAAACCATGTAAAAATTTTTATGCTTTTGCATTTGTTGCCTATCTAGTTTCTGCTCGCCCACATCTATCTATAACAAATTGGTATAAGTGCATCAAGGCTAGAACCGTGGCTTAAGAAAACTATGCTTTTATATAACAAAGAAACTACTAGAAATAATTTTGTGGTTTTTTCCTTTTTCTTTTTTCTTGGATTTAGTATCTCAAGGAGTTTTTTTTTTTTTCTAAATTTTTGGTGTGGCAAAAGTTAGTTTAGTTTGTACAATAAGCGAGTTAACTATACGTGCCTTCAAAAAGCATCACATCTAGTGAAGGCCTGAAGGTACAATGAGATGTGGAGGTGACTTAGAATTGCAACAATGCTTAAAAGTGATTTATAAACATGGTTAGGTTTGAAGGAGGTCTGTATATATGAGAAAGCTTGGAGGCTTAATTATGCGTGAGAGGAGAGTTTTGTTAAGCCTTCAAGAAGTGCAAAGTAGTGTATAGATATTTAGCTTTACCCTGAGCTTTTCATTCCATCATAGATTTTTGAATCTTTTATTTTGTTTCAGATTTGATTCTTCTAACTTTGATGGACTTATTTGTCTCTTATCTCATTTTAGATTTATCACTCTTCTATTTTATCATGGATTATGAACATTCTACTCCATAATTGACTTGTATCTTCTATTCTATCTTGAATCTTTAACCTTATTGCGGATCTTTGATTCTATAATGCATTTGTGAGTGTTCCTTTGCTTCATGGATTTATGAGTTTCAATTTCATCATGGATTCATACATCTTTTATTTGATGATATTTAACCCATTTTATGGGCTTTTGTATCTTCCCTTTTATCATGAATCTTTAGCTTTATTATAGGTATTCAATTCTATAATGCATTTGTGTATTCTTCCCTTCATAGATTGATGAGTTCTGATTTCATTAGGATTCATTTAGTTTATCAAATACTCCATTTATTTTTCCTTACCTCTAGTGGCCAAACTTTCACGGCAATCTATGACTTATTAACTTAATTTGACTTTTTTAATCAACCTCTGCTTTTAATTTTCATAATTCTTCTTGGTTTATGTCCAAAAACCTCCATAAATCAGCCTACAAGTGTCTTTTGTTCCCAAACACTTTAAATCTAAGTAGACTTGCAAAAAACTTCTCGACTGTCCATTTGTGCTCCAGACAAATTCTTTTGGATTTAAGTTTGACCCGACTTGACTTTAGTAGCTTGAACTAATTTCTTAGGTTGGGACTTGTACAACCTAACTTACATGGTCTTGAGCCTAATCCTCCCCAAAAGTTTTGAACTATTGTATTAGGCTTAACTTGGCCACATTTGACCTACTTCTAATTGGATTTAACTTAATACTTAATTGGGTCTTGATTTGGGTCATGTGTCTAGGATTAGCAATTTGATCATGTTGATGATGTCATTACTTGTTCAACTTCTTTGGCAACTATTTAATGATGAAAAACCTACCAAATCATAAATTAGGTATCCATGAATCCAAATTTAAATTTCATCTTCTCTAAAACAATCTTCCTCATGATGCTGTAAGTGAAAATGAGTTTGAAAAATGAGTTCTTTCTAACCTAAAAAATAACCTACTAAAATTTTTTAATTTTTACATCTAAAGATAGATCTTTTGATGAAAAACATCATGGAGAAGTCATTTACCTCTTTTGTTTTGTGCTAATCTAGCTTAATCTTTCTTGTTCAATACTCTAAGCTTCAATACCAATTTGTTAGGGCAAAAGTGTTGCATCACACATTAATAGATACACATATCAAGCATAAAAGAGACACAAGGATGAGATTTAGAATGGTTCGGACAAATCCATCCTACTGTCATGGCCCATCTATTCTAGAACCATGTGGCACTTGGACCTTAATATGTCTAGGTAAGCCTTCCTATATAAAGATTGTCATGTTCTAACAAAGAATTGGCCATTTCCTTAGGCGTTGGTAGCTTAGAGATTAGAAAGAATGAGAAGAGAAATATATTTTTATTATTACAATAGGGTGTTGGACAATCCCTAACTCCAAATTATACAACTTGAGTTTCCGTAAGGTTGAGCTCCAACATCTCACCTTTAACTCTCAACTGTCTCCCTCTTAAGACTACAATTGGTACACATCTCACTTCCACTCCTAAACCCTTTGTCATAACTAGACAAGCCCCTATATGAACTCTCTCTCAAGGCTTATAAAGAATCCCCTACATGATCATTTAATGTGATCAACCTCCTAACTCAACTACCTTGCACCCTTTTAACTTAGGCGCCTTAGACTCTAGCTCTCGTATTAGTTCTCCAAATACGAGAAGGGTATTTCTTTTCCTTTCTAGAGGTTTGCTTATGACCAAACCTTGTTTCTCCAACCTAAGCCATTAATGGAGTATTTAAGCTCCATTGGCCTTCCAACGGTCACCTCACTCATGTGGCAGCTCCTTATTACTTAGCCACTCCAATGATTGAGTTTCTTCACAGTTGAATTTTAGTCTGGTGATTGGTTTTGGTCACCCTTTTCATCGCTTGAAATTGAGCAAACTGGTTTCCAGGTTGGTTTCTTTGTTCTTATGCAATCCGAACACCAGAAAACACAATTCCACAATACTAAGACCAAAATCAGAGATTGAATTGCGTCCAACATGGCGAGTAATATTTTATGCCTGCCAATGCTGGACCTCACTAAACCGGCAGAAAAGTCAGACCCATTAATTCTTCGGAAATCATATTAGTAGATTAGTTGCCAAACAAATTCGTAGATGGAAGTGATTAGATAGGAAATCGTTTAGGATACAAAAGCTTAGGACTGATCTTGAAAAAATAAAACAGACATTATTCTACTCTCTTGGTAGGTCACAAGACATTTATCGTTGAGCCTCTTCTAGTTTCACTCCACTGCGTGCAAGCTCCTACTTCTTCTTCTTCAGTTCTGATTGCACCATTGCTTATGGCCCGGAACCCATTTCGGGCATTTTGGACTGAAGTAATTTGCCATAACCCTCGACTTCAAGAGCTCCACAATGGGAGCATATTTCACGCAGCGGGGTGCTTTGTACTGGTTTATTGAAGCACCGTGGCTGAGAGCATAGTCCATGAGCTCGTCGAATGTCCCGCTTTCGACTATCTTTATCTCTAAAGGGCCAATGGACTTATCTGAAACCCTGCCTTGGCGGTATACGCTATTGAGCTCTTCTTCAACAGTAAGGCAACAGTCCTCAAAAACTGAAGCGGGAATTGGGGTCGCCCCGCTAAAGCTGATCTCCCAGTATAGGACATAGTGCCCAGGGATGGTTGAAGTGTCGGCATGGCTTGTATATTCGATCAGTGATGCACCAAATGGTAAGAGATGGTTAGCTGCACTGCTCACTGCATTTTGGAGTTCACATTCATCAGTTTTGTCAGAATCAATACTCAGAACAACGTTCTTTCGCCATGCGAACTTGAACTGCGGTGCCTTGTTTTTGAATCCCACCACTTTAAGTATGTCTCCAACACGATAACGATAAAGGCCTGCAACATTCAAAGGTCTTGATGATTCTTAAATTAAAGAACCAAATAAATCAACATTCTTTCTTTATATACTATATTTTATTAATGCAAATTTACATTTTTACCAAAAAAAAAAAAAAACAAATCAGTATTCTTTCACTTTGTCAAGTCAACTGTGGAATGATACCTGTATAAGTGGTTACAACAAGCTCGTATTGCTGTCCTAGCTTAACATCAACAAGATCAACTAAGTCTTGGTTTTCCTTCTCTTCGAGGGAGACTGGTTCGGAAATGGAGTCTGGGAAGCCACTTTTCCCGTTAACTGGCAAGAACTCGTAATAGCACATGGTCGGAATGAGGGTGTAGGAGACTTCACTTGGCTTACTCAGAGGATTCAAATTAAGGCCAAAGTAACACTCGGAAGAAGCATACATGGTGCAAACAAGAGGAAGACCATTACTATAATAATCTAGAGTAGGAATATACTGTGACATTGTTCCAGTTACTATGACATCAACGTACTTTGTGTTAGGCCACAACCTACTTATGATCCCCCCCCATGAATCTTTGCTACACTCAGCTTCTATAAAATCAGCTAGCTTTGGGTTTGGTTGGAGAATTTTCGAGACAGCCTCTCTCACTGATGGGTCACTAATTTGAGGATTTAAGGTACCTCTTCTAATATCATTACACAAAAGAAGCCAATGCTTTTCAAGGACTTGATGGTACGGATGAATCCAGAAGCAAAAACAGCCCCGACACGAAGAACTTCCGTATTTTCATAGAGCCCACAAAGCAACTGAGCGTACATACTTTGGTAGGAATCTTGGCAAAGAATGGTCTCGTTTGGGCTAGTATAGATGTTGTATGGATCATAAGGCCTGTCCTTAAAATGGGAGCTTTTGTAGTAGCTAGTCAAAACCGGACGTGCAACAAGCCCTCCCGGGGTCCTAGCTTCTACCTTGACGAACAGAAAATACATTCCTTTTCCTTTGTCCAAACCTGGAACATACTGATTCATCACAGGCATCAGAAGGCTGTAAAGCAATGTTCTCCTCTCCATCTCCTCTTCAATTGTTGGCACCAACTTCCTCTCCCCGCCCGATGTTCCAGAACTGCAAACACAATACAACACAATAAGCCAATTCATCTCACAAACTCTGTTTCAAACAAAATATACAGCCTTGTTTATTTCTCTTCCGCTAGATTTCACCCGGCCAAAGAAAAGAGTACAAAGATTAAAAAGGCAATCTACAACTTTTGGAGATACCAAAAACTGTAAAAAGAATACAGCAAATAGTACAAAACTTGTGGATTTACCTGGTCAAGAATTCGGATATTGGTTGGGAACAGAGAATCGGTGAAGTATCTCCATTGGCAATACGCTCGATATCTGGCTTTAAGTCTTCATACGTGACAACCGGCATGACCTTCTTGAAAGCCTCTTGGTTTACTTTGCCATTTAGGCCATGCCGTCGCAAGTACTCAACTTTGGCGCTACGAGAAAGGATTTCACCGAGAACCCGCTTTTGAACTTTATCAGCATGACTCGTAACCTCCTCGATAAAGTCCAATGCCTTCTTATTCTTGGCATCGATAATGCTACTACTACAACAACCATCCTCGGAAGCTTTCTTAGTAGCTTCTGGCATGGCTAGGAAGAGGCTCTAGAGGGGGAGCGTTAGCACAAAGTTTGTCTAGGGAATGAGTAAAGAAGCAAGGGAACATGTCTACTTTATAGTACGAAACATCCACTTACCATCCTATAAAATTTACTTTGATTTTCTAACATTTTGACTTTTCTAAGTTATTTATGAAATAACTCAATAGTTTTTCTGGCTTATAGTGGAGGGGACAGGGAGAAGAGGCCAGTGGATAGGCGATTCCGGTAAACTCGCGGTAAATGCAGCTGGAGTAACAGAGTACATGCGAGCATGTACTACGGGTGTCCTTTGGGGAGCCGGCAGCTTCCTCCGTAACACGGTTTTTAGTATGCACGCTAATGTTTCCGTCACTCTTTTTCTTTTTTTTTTTTTTCTTTCGTAGGGGAGTGCGTACTTGGTGGAGGTTGGATCTTGTGGGTGATTTTAGTTTTCAGGCTTATCTTCAGGGCAAAGCTTTCAAATCCCAACCAAAAAGCTGTATCGCAGAAGTGCCCTATGTACCTTTTCTTAAACGTTTGAAGCTTCTTTTGGAGGTCCTTTCAGGGTCAGAGAACAAATAAGCTGCTCTATCAACTGGAATTTTCTCTCACGTTTGAAGGTTCCATGGAGACTCAACAAGACTTGATTGCTTTATGCAGTGCTTCAAATGGCGTCCAATCAGATATTTGGAATGATAGTGGAATTTATTTGTAGCTCAAGTATTATCAAAAGCTGTTACACATATAAATGTGTTCTCAAATAAATAGATTTCAAAAAATTGCATCACATATCCTTTTTAAAATATGGATACTAATTTAACCTCTAAAACGAGATAACTTTTTCCAAATGATTACTTGCACTTGACTTATGGTAATTCAAGTTTATTTTTTCCATGAGAAGAAAATTACTTTAATTATTTGGTTTAATTTATTGACAAGCATTTGGTTCAATTGGAAGTAGATGTTATTTAGAACCGCTTGGTTCTATGTTCAACACTTGATTGTGTGAATTTGGGTGCACGTATAAAATTGAATGATTATTTACACTTGACTTCCAAGTTTTTCATTTTTTTGTCCTTATTCATTTTATTTTTTCCAGGAGAAACAAACTAATTTAACAATGTAGTTTAATTTGTTAACAAACAAGTGGTTCAATTAAGAGTAAATGGTATTTGGAATCTCTTAATTTTAGGTCTGACACATAAACGTGTGAGTTAAAGTACATGTGTAAAATTAAAAAAATTATTTAGTTTAATTTCAATAGATTACAATCATATTATAGCCAAGTTAATATTGAGATTGAATGGCATGACTTGATATGGTCAAGTGAATTAGCAAATATAATTTCATTGGATGGCTTATATGTAAAAATAGACTTCCTACAATAGATGTGATATCTTGATGACTTTCCTCAATTGACCTATCTTGTAATTTCTGTAATTCTCAATTGGAAAGTAAGTCTCACTTATTTTTTCAATGTTCTTAGACTAGGCAAATATGACGGAGTATACTTGCGCAACAAAGTATATGTAGGAACATTGATAATTGGAATTCTGAACTACTATAGATAGTTATAGTAATGAAGGTAAAGATTTAGATGCAAAACTTCTTAAACTTTCTTTCTTAGTTTATATGTATTATATATAACTTGAATGAAATTATAGACATTTTCAAAATAAAACTGTTAAAATATTAATTTTATTGGTTAAAATTAAGAAAGTGATATATGGAAGGACATTTCTATTTAAGAATATCAAACTCTCTCAAACAAATATCTTATTATATCATAGTTGGTAGATTTCACATTCAATTTTCTCTTAGATAAATTATAATATTGGGGTATGCCCATAAGCTTTTGTACTCTTTTATTCTTCGATGAATAAACTCACATATTCATAAAATAAAATAAAAACCATATTAAACCAAGAAATAAAAATAAAACGATCATGTAAGTTTGTAAAACCAAAGCGATATCCCGTATGTAACTTGCATATTCACAACGCGAAAGGCAAAGGCCAATTTTCAAGATCCAACTTGTTCCACTCTCTTATGACAATAATTTAACCAAAAAAAAAGATATTTAAAGTCTCAAACTGGATAAAAGCCTATAAAGAGTGAGATCACAACACTTTATTTAGCTAATTTTTTTTGTTCAACTCAATGAACATTCCAAATATAGAAATTCTTTGAGATATGTATAGTATCTAGGTAGGCATGCATGTGTACATGGACGTCAGATTAGATGTTGTCAACATAACACCGACGCAATTTTCTTCGTTAAACATAGTTTGAATATTCGACTGACGGTGACTTGGGACTGCAGCCGGTAGGCGGGGCTACTGTAGGCCGTTGACTTGAGTCTCGTCCCGACCTTCTCTCCAGCTGTCTGCCGTAGCATAGGACGGTCGCTTTTGTAGCTCCAGGTGTCGTAAACCTGCTGTCTGTCCCCCCCTTTCTTAGCGTACATCTTCCCAACAGTCAACCCAGAAAAAGGACGGTTGCTTAGGCACGAGAGTGCAGGCTTGCAGCCCGCTCCAAGATGGGATGCTTAGTGCTTGGTGAGATTCAAGATCACTCGAACATTTCGAGGAATTGATGTGGAATTGCTGTCAGTTTTTGTATTTGCACATAAATTTGTGTCCACATATTCATTCCCTAGCATTGACCCGCCATGCAAACTTGCAAAACACGTTTTGTATCATTGACCTCAGAAAAGATCTCATATCCTTATCTCGAAAGTTGATGCTTCAAACCACAAAACAAGGAAGAGGAAATTCTGTACTCCTTCTAGTCATTTCAAAGTCGACCAACCTAGTTTTTGATTTTATGAACACGCAAACAAAATATCTCTTACCGTCCAAGTTTTGACAAAGGGTTTCAGAATGTGAGTTTCGAAGACTGTTAATATTGCTTTTCTTGTTCTGTTATCCGACCATTGACTCCATTAAGGATTGCTTATTGGCAGGCCAAACTTGTCACCTTTGCAAAACCATGTGTTGAGATATACTGTAACAATCATGGTGAAAGTCATTGTGAGAGCAAAACAAGGCTGTTTTACTCTAGGACATCTTTGAATCTGAATATGTATGTTTTTGTTAGTGTGTAAAATGATACGGTATTTTTGTCTTTATTATCAGTTTCCCGTTTTTATATGACACCATCATCATTAAGTCAGCGAGAAAGAGAGAAAAATTCTCATGTGCTACTACCAATGGTGGATGTGGGGAAATTTGTCAGAACCACTTTACATTTGTGTGCACTTTTGTGCGATTGCATGTTTTCTAACTCGTTTGCCGCATTTGAAACTTAACACCATGGGCGTAGTTAAGTTCTCTTTAGGTGTTAATCTAAGGCTGGTGGACTTTCAGATATCTATGCACATGAGTTGGGGCTTCACATAACAGTTACCAATAAAATTTGGTTCTGACATTATCCATGAATTCTGAAAGCTTACTCTAATGATATAAGTTCAATACCTTCGAATTCTTTACGCGGTGCTAATGAATTCGAAGGTATTGAACTTATATCATTAGAGTAAGCTTTCAGAATTCATGCTTGGCTCACGCTTCAAGACCGTAACATGTGGTTCATGGACAGATGGGAACTAAATTGATCGCCTGCCAGATATGAACACTCTGGCTGAGGGTCCATGGTGTGAGCTGTCTCTTGCTATAACAGTGACGTTAACTGCTAAATTACAGGAATTCCTGCTCTGTACCCGAGTTTGGTGTGGACTTATTAATGGTGATCACGCTGCATGTGAGGCGTAGGAAGTTGTCCCAGCTTTGCTTTTTGAATGTCAGTTTGCTCGAGTAAGATAAGATTGCTTTGTGTTTTTTGAGGTCGGCTTAGAATATAATGTCTCGTTTTAGTTAAACAGCGTTTTAAGGTACAATTAACCAATGAAGTCACTTGCATGCCCGCAATTCACCCCACATTATTAGATGGCTCGAAAACTTATGTTGCAGAGAGTACCGACATGAACAAAGTAATTCAATATTTAAGAAAACGTTGAAGAGTCACATAAGATTATGATCATGACCACAGCACAGATCCAGCGTTTCGGGAAAACCAAATCTTCATCACATGTTTGTTATGCCACGAAATCTTTAAACTCCTCTTATTGGGTGTACACTTTACCACAATTTAAGAGTCTTTGCGCCTCATCAATCTATGACGAGAGTAATCACAGTTTCAATTGTTATTTGTTGGAACAATAAGCCAAGATACGTTCGCTTCCAAGTTATCCAATTATTGTATGAGTCACAGCGAGGTAAAGGAAATGAAAGTAAGAAATCTTCTGGAGTTGTGAATTCAAGGGTTTCTCGCTCTACATTTAAGTTTCCTGCTTTCATTTATGATTCAAGCATTTTTGTGACGCATAGGACGAAAAGTATGTCTACTCATATTAGGATTGTTTATAGATTAAAGAAAGTAACCATATAAGGTTACTTCTGGTTTATTCCTATAGTCCCGATGGTGATGCTGTTTAGGATAGGCTTTGGCTGGCCACAAAGTTCCAAAAGAATTTATATTGAACTGTACCCACCACCTTTTTCTCTTTCACATGTACTGTGGACTCAGTGATACAACACGAACTTCGACAAGGACATGCATTTATAGAATGCGTACTGGCATATGGCGATATGTGACCGCTCAACTCAGTAAGCAACTGTGCCATTTATCAGGCATGGCTATGCATGATTTTCACGTTTCACAAAAAGCTTGGAGACAAAAGAAGAGTGGCAACAGAGTTGAAAGCAAAACTGACTTCACGGTGTTACGGAGGACTCATTTCAAAATATTAAGGTTTTTAGTAAGAAAATTTTATTATTTGTAAATTTTAAAATTTATCTTTGTACTTTTAATATAATACAATATCTATGTTTAATATTTTTCTTCATATAAAATAATATTTATTTTTAATACTCTCTTTCATATGCATACTGATATAAGTAATACACATAAAAAAATTCAACTTTAAGATATTTGATATTATAAAATAAAGGTTAATTTTTTACCTTTGATATCATATTAAAGTATGAATGTTTATTTTATAACTTTAAGATTTAAGGTATAAAAATCTTATTATTTATAAATTCAATAGCTTATTCATGCTTTAAATATGGGATAAGACATACCTTTAACAACAATTATAAGAGAAATGCTCTCTGTAACATTATTTCCCTTGTTTCAGACTCTTTCTTTTCATCAGCATTATTTCTTTTGTCTCAAACTCTTCTTTTTCATCATCATATTAGATTGTTGATGACTTTATTTTGTAATAGTGATCCTCGAATGTTCTTTCACAATTACTTGCTAACTCCTAGTTGGAATGAAGGTTTCTGGGTCCAATATGGTTCTTCCTATTTCGGATAAATGTGGGTGGTCGTACCTAGCTGGTTCAGTGGCTATTCCAGTCCCATGTAATATCAGTGAGTCACCATTGTATATGGTGTTAGTTAAGAATGTCGAGCTGAGATGATCCACTAGACTCAACCAAATTTGTATTTTAACGGACGTAGGAACGGAATTCGCCATTATTAAGAGTACACCGAAATAGGAATGGCAATCTGGATTGCTTTTTACCGACATGGCAGTAGGCTGCAACTTATGATGGCTTCCCGCGTTGTGGAGATTTACGACAAGCGGCAGTATGACCTACCTAATCTACGGTTTCCCGGAAGATAGGATTGTCGGCAGAAAAGTTGATGGGTAAAAGTAGGGTACGTACAGTTGGGCAGGATAGCACCCAACCAAAGAGGAAAAGCATGTCGAATGAATCTACAAAAGGAGATGCAGCATAATTGGCATGTTCTTTTTTTTATTACAAAAGTCATAATCTTCTATAGGTTCGCATGTTTTGGCAACTTCGCATAACCGGCTTGAAATAACAAAAGCACCTCTTACGATTTGTGCGTTAAAGTTCGCTGCCAATCCCAGCTTCTGGTATGAGTTGGGACCTTTCTCCCCATTTGTTCATGTACTCAGTTTAGCTAACATGTAGGTCCATTGTTCAGCAACGTTAGCTCCACCTTCGAGTTCGCACTTGTTATCCTTGCATAGGAAAGAAGGGATTCTTGGGGGTTCACTTTTTCTTGGGTTTTTTTTTTTTTTTTTGCCAGAGCCCTTCGCCTTACTTTCCTTCGGACGGAGAAGGTATGGTGACCATTGGTCTACCAAAGGGGGGGAGCACGTTGATAAAGAAGTTGAGAATCATACAAGTAGGGGTAAATATGTTTCCATACTGGCAGGGATACGATAACCTAATCTTCCAACGGGTAGAGTAAAAGTGTATATCTGAATGGAAACGCAACTTGTGTAGATAGTGCAAAAGAGTGGGGAAATATGGACATGGCTGCCCCTTAAAGCTGCTTGTACAAAAGAAAAAAAGTAACGGAAAGGAGAGGAGGAATGCGTCCTGTGCTAAAAGAAAAAAGGTGAAAGAGAAAAGGTGGCATGTTCATGGTGAAGACAGAGGGATGGTGTTCAAAACTGAAGGCTATGTCATGGGTCGCTTTTTACATGGATCGAGAACGAGGTGGGTTGTAGTGTCTTCCTGATATTTATCCATGTGACCAATAGAACGGGAATATATGATTATGTCTTTGTTTAGAACCGTTTTATTGCGTCCTTGAATTCATGATTTTTGAGATAAGGTTAAATGGAATCCATGACTTGCGTTTCAGGTGCCCCCTGGCTGGCTATCTTTCTCGTCAACTTTTCCTTGCTTCAAGTTGAAACTGTTGATAGAGTAGTTCAATTGCCACAGAAAGACTGAGAAACGATTGTTGTTTGGGGAAAAAAAATATTGGAACAGAGAAACGAAGACATAAGAGCGATAGTGTTAACGTAATATTTTACACATGGCATCCGCTAGCAAGTATTCATTCTTGAGCCTAATTGCTTCCTCCTAGCCAAGAAAAATGTTAGAAATCATTTATAAAACAAACTTAATATTTATATCCACTAAGTGAAGTTATTTGAAATGGTCTCTAGATATCAAAATATACTAATTGTAAGGGATAGGTAGCCTAGTGGGAGAGGAGCTTGGGGGTTGCAGTAACTCTTTTAAGGAAATACACTATAAAAAGAAGAGAGAAAGCTGGTACAATGAATGGTAATGGATCAAAGAATCCCAGACAACACATCAAATGAGACTCATTCCAAATAGTAATGACACAAAGAAAAGAAGCTAGAGACAAGATAAAGACAAAAAAATAAGGGGGAGCCCAATGACAAAAGGACATATAAGCTGCAATCGAGGTCATTACAAAGGAAGGTTTGACCTAAATGAAGGCACTTCACAATAATATGTATGAAATAAAACAAGAAAACATAATCATTATCATTATCATGTGTAAATTATGAGATAGACACAAATTTTTTTTTCTTTTTTTATGAATATGTGAGTCATTTAAGGACAAAAAAATAGAAAGGCTTAAGGGCATACATTAGCAATGCAAAGACATTAAATTTTTTATAAAGGAAAGAACAATTAGAAAAAAATGAAGAGTAAATGGAGAAGATAAAGACTTGATGGTACTTATGTGTGTAATAGGGAAGAAAATGCCATCACCATTGTAAGTTACTAAGTGTTAATGTATAGCACAAAACTAGACAGTGGACAGTGCCATTGATATGATGCATTGCACTTAAATTATGGAACCATGAGTCAGGTGGGGGGAAGGGGAATGGCATTGAAATGGCCAAGGGTGGGGAGAGGAATTTTAGTGAGCTTGTGGGATAGATGGAAGTGGAGTTTGAGTGGTAACACTCTTTATAGGTAACAATCTTGTGACTAAGGCAATGATTCTGGCAAATTGGTAAGTACCATTACCGATTGTGGCTAGTAAAAGTCAAAGGTGACATTAGTGACATTTGTGTGCATAAAAAAAGATTGTGAGGTGGCTAAAAAAGGGTAGGTTGACCACAATAATAGTTTATTAGGCCAATTAGGGGCAAGTCAATGTTAGCCAAGTGGCTAGAGATTTGGTTTGCAAGTGCAAGGAGGTCGAAAAAAAAAAGGACAAAATGCTCCAAAGCCTACCAATGGTGGATATACCATGAGTAACTATATCTAACTACACTCAAGGGTTTGGAAAAGCTTGTGTAGGTCTACATGGCTAAGGGCAATGGTGCGTGTATAAACTAAATAGTTACCCCTAATTAACAAAAATAAGGTCCTAGCCCATGGAGGAGGTGTGTGTAATATTATCTGCTCAAAATAAGGTCACTAATGGCAACAAGTTAGCTAGGAAGACTTGTAGTTTGGTAGAGAAAATTGGTAATCAACTAATTTCCCTTTCGAATCAACTAGATTTGCATTCTAAGTTAGGGTGCTTAGG
The DNA here is from genome assembly GCA_028551475.1 of Casuarina equisetifolia. NCBI lineage: Eukaryota > Viridiplantae > Streptophyta > Magnoliopsida > Fagales > Casuarinaceae > Casuarina > Casuarina equisetifolia. The sequence continues at coordinate 27,036,991 of CM052355.1, forward strand.
TTGTGGACCAGGGGGAGTAGGTGGTAGCAAGGGCTTTTCAAATGGTAATGGAAAGTAGTATGGTTTTCAAGTTAGCCAATGATTGGGTCAATATGGGTACTTAAGATTCAATCTAAGGCAATTTGATCTTGGATAGACCATGTTATGTACTCAAAATTTTGAAGGAAGATGACTGTGCCATGGTTGTGTAGGACAATAGATGGTGGTGTTGGTTTAATGCTATCGGCCACCAAGAAAAGGCAACTAGCTCGTAGGTAAGCAAGAATGCAAGCGTGTGGCATATAAAATTACTACCATCCAGCTAGACTCTGATCATTAATGATGAAATGAGACCAATGATGAGGGTGGAAAAAAAGTTTGAGAAAGTGGCTAAAGCCTAAGTTTTAGCTAATGACACTATAGGCTGGCTTGCGAAAGAGGAAGACAAGAAGACCATTTTTTTCATGTTAGGCTTTTATTAACATGGCAATGACAAAGTTGCTCAACAATCATTGAGAAGCAAGACAAGATTGTTGTTTGGGAGAAAAATGTTGGAACAAGGAAACAAAGAACACAAGACTAGCATATATAAAAAAAAAAGTGTATTATTTTATTCCTCTAATCCTTACATTTGATGTTCAATGAATATATATATACATACATGCATACATACATACATATGATATACATATGATGTACATATTAGATCTAAGTACACAAGAATTTAGTTTGTCATTGAAGTTGTGTTTTAGACAATTTGTTAGTGCCTTCTAGAAATAAGTCCAAAATCAAATCCAAAAGCTAGCTCATAAATTGAGATAAGTTTTACATGTAAACATTATCCATGTATTATTTAATTCCCACGTAGGACTTTTCTTGCACAATTAGGTAGAACTTAGGTTCAAGGTTCAATGTTCAATGATAAGGAATGGAGCTTACATGCACTAAGCATATATGGTAAGCTAACTATCATGAGTGGGGGGAACAAGTTTTACATTTAAATATCATCTAAGAATCATTTAAATATCATCCATGTGAGACTTTCCTTTGCACACCAATTATACTTTGGATTCAACGTTGAATAATGAAGAATAGATCTCATTCACACTAAGCATATAGGACTTTCTTCCTTAATATTGAACTAATAATTGGTGCAGGCAACCGTCATGTGTGTTTGGGTTAGTGCATGAGCCAGGTTCTTGAGATGAACCTTGTCGCTACTAAGAAGGGAGCACTCTAGCGGTGGCATAGAAGACTAGGTTAGCACTTCAAAATTCCACAAGTTTTATTTTTGCAAAAAAAAAAAAAGCAAGAAAGAAATGAATCCCGCAAACATATTTTTTTTTCTTTTGACATTGCTGATGGATTATTGAAGGAAGGGCAGAAGGATCCAACTATGCCTCCATTGCTCAAATTAGACTGACTATTCAACCTAGGCTAACGGTATTTTTTTTTTTTTTTAAAGTGCCTGCCTTTGAAGCTTTTGTTGCTATCATTATGTTTGAATGTGGATCCTGAATTTTTAGGTAAGAGTGGTCTCCACTAGGAGCTAAATAGCTAGTGATCTGGCAGAGCAACTTTATGTTCATTAGATATTTCAAAACAATCTTATTCATGAAACAGGGACATCACCAACATAAGTAGGAAGGATCCGCATGCTTGCTCTTTAGATAATCTTTTGAATTGCACGCAAAGGTGATAGAAACCATTATGGCAGGCAAAGCCCTGAGAAGCCGAAAGGATATTGGAAATTATTTGATGGTTGTGGGTTGAGATGACTAGACATGGACCAGCCTCTAAACCTTTGGCATGAGCAGTAGAATAAATATTGCAGTTCGGCCTATCATGAGGCTCTTGAAAGCAACCAATTCATCAATCAGAAGTCTTCTTTGTGATCCACTTTCATTCTTTTGATTAACCAAAAAGTTAAAAGGAAAAGAAGATGTCAATTCAATTATTCTTTTGAGTTTCTGGAACCATGGTTGACAACTGGTCTGCGGTTTCTCTCTATTGAGCAGGCCCAGGCTCATGTGTAACAACCATTATTGTCAGAAAACCATAACTTCGCTTCATCTTTTCCATTGGGCCAAAACTAAGGAGTTTGCCTTATTTCTTAAACCCAGAAGCAACATCGACTTGGGTTGTCCTTCCTTGTCTATGACACAAAGGATGATGGGCCAGATTTAGTCGACCCAGGTGCAGATTCTAAAGGGAAAAGAAGGCCGACATGTCAGGACAAAACTTGGATAGTCCCCACGCACAAGATAGAATCCATGACTTCATTGTTTCTGACGGAGAAAGGAATGGTCGGTTGAGCGACTAGGCACCTCCAATACCGACATTTTCGTTCTGGACATGGTCTTTATTCACACATTTATCAATTGGAAATCTGTGAAAAGCTTAAAGATGAGTTCCGAACTTCTGATCCTGGGCAGAGTATATTAGCGTTAACTTAATGGACAACAACCTTAGTGTGAAAGTGATGTCTATGCCTTTTTTAGCATGCATATACAATGAAAATTCAAAATTGTGACTGGGGAGAGGATATCAAATGCTTGCTTGATTTATGAATAGGAAGTTCTTCCATAAGCCTAGTCTTCTCCAGAGCAAACAAAATACAACGATACCTTAAAGAAACGGATGATGGAATGGTAAAAGATTAATTAGAGCAAGTTGGTGATCAGATAAATTGTGACGGTGACAACTTCTTGCTGCAAATTTTTCTCTTTTCCTGGTGGTTTCCTCTATGCTAGATCATGTTGGCGGACGCAGAACCCAAAGATGATGACGGCAATTTTTAATTAGAGATTGGATCAAAATTGTCCACCCCAGTTTGATTAAAACAAGCTTATCGTATGGGAAAGAAACTTCTCAAAGAGAATCTTTTTTTTTCCATTCCACATGTGCCAACAGCTACCCAACCTAAAATTCAAATCGGTGTACAAGTTCTGCAGACAGGATGCATTAGATCTCAATAAAAGTATAGAATTTACTAAGTTTAAGGCTTATCCTCAAAGTTCCGTACAATACGCACAGGGCTGAAACTATCTCGCTTTAATACGAGTATAATTATAACATATTCAATGAGAACTCTATAGGTCTAAATCAAAAGCATGGTTAAAGAGATAGATTGATTACAACTGACCAGATGGGTGCCATAATCAGATAATGGTGAGACCATGGATTTGGCAAGTAAGATTCTGGATTTGTAGAATGGGAGTTGGTGGGGATCTTCGTCCAGGATTGACGATTATTGTGGATGCAATATTCCTAACCACAATTGCAATAATGGAGGGAAGTATGCTTATAAGGGGAATTGAATGTAACTCTGAGAAAGGTGCATGCTTTTAGAGATTGAACCAAGTAATTGGCAAATTGGCTGGCTATATGAAATACCCAACTGCTCTGTATTTGAATTTCTGTGCATTCTTTCAATCTCAACATGAATTACAATGTGTGGAATGAACAGAATAAAGGCAGGTGGAAGACCATGCCAAGGCACTGTTTTACAGGAAACAATCAAACACAAGGACTACTAAAAAAGTAAAAAAAAAAAAAAATCAGTTCCTTCAGAAAAGCACCAAGATGTTAAAATCTGTTATTGTATCTGCAAAATAATGCCCTGATCATCTCCATTCTGCATCACCGTCTGGCATTCTGATTCTTGAGTTCCTCTTCCAAGGCCTCTTCAAGCCAGAGCTGCGACTCCTCCATCAAGTCAGGGCTCAGTCTGAACATTAAGACACAAAACTCCATCTGATTTAGCGCGCCGTCACCGTCCAAATCACCCTCGTTGATCATGCTGTCGAGCTCATCCTCCTTCAAGTCCTGTAGACCCAGAAGCTTGGAATTTCTCCTCAGGCTCTCCAGAGTGATTACCTCCTTCTCCTTATCCATCAGCAACTGAAACCCATTACACAGCTCCCTTATTAGCCCCTCGCCCCCCAGTTTGTCAGCCATCACAGGCAGCAAATCCTCAAAAACAGCCCCTTTGCCAATCCCCGCCATCGATGAAGACCCCTTCTTTCTCGGATTTGAGAGTGAGAGAGATTATAAACTAGAGATTTGATTGTAGTCGTCTCTTAGTGAGGGAATGAATGAACATAGGCCCGCTCATCTACATATATATGGACATGAAAGAAAGGGTCAGAAGAGTTCTTGGAAGGAACATGTCATGGCTTTCCTAACGGGTGACAGCCCAGGTACAGGCCGTCTATTGCTGGTCTGCTTGGATGCTCAAGGATGCAATTGCCTCTCAGTTTCGTAGAAGTTTGTCAGGTCGGTCATGCCATCTGGCAAGGCTTAAAGTTTTTGACTTGGCCAGAGGAGGGTGTAATCGTCATTTTAGTTTGCTTTCCCTTCCAACCTGGCTGGAGAATCGGATTTCCATTGCATAATTATGATTTGGGAAATTTAATGACGGCATAGAGAACAGAATAATGACGTTTAAAGCTACGTTTATATTACGAGATTCCTACCATCTCTGCCTATTCACACTGACTTGACAATTAAGTAGTCGCAGAAGGTGCCGAAAGTTCTTGATTCTCCTTCTCAAAAAAGATTGTGGGAAAAGGTTACAGGAAATTTTCAGGAAGACGCTAATCAGCCTGATCACTCTTTCCTTCAATGCAAAGAAAGGTTACAACTTTTGAGTTGGGTAATCACTATTTGTGACTCTTGTTAGGAAAAATACATTGAAGTTATGCCCCATACTTTTAATTCCTGTCTTTGGCTGAAGGTTCTCTGCACCCAAACCAACCCAACCCAACCATATCTGGGTAACAAAATTCACTTTGACTACATGCGAATGGGGAAAGTTATTTACAAGGAACTTCCAACATCAGAAAATCGGGTCAGTCTGTGGCTTTGACATTTCTGTGTCCAATTAGGCCCGACGATTTCTTACATGTTTATTCATGAATCATCATCCATCCGGTGGTTGATACCCGGTTAGGACGCGGATGAGTCCACCACAAACGTGTGGCGGGTTTGGCCACACAATACAAAAGTGATATACAGATGGCCGGCTTGATGGGGACATCGTGGGGTACCCGTGAGCAGCAAATTGAGTATCTGGTGGATGATGAGGTAATGCTGTGGTGGGATTATTATGTCAACGGGATTCTAATCCTTTAGATGCAGTCAAACACCGCCCAAGTTCCCCTCTTGATGAGTCTCTGGCAGCCTTCGGAAGTTTCGATCTTAGTTTGTGTTTCCACGCACCTCTTCCTTGTTCAAATGCTTTTTTCTGGCGTATCACATTTGTACCCATGACTTCTATACTTCTGCCAGGGCTGCCGCCGTGTCGAGCCCTCCCCAGAAATTAACAGGTTGACTGTATGGATGGATACAACTGACCAAATTTGACATTCAACTTTGGAGTTTTACCAGCGAAAATTATCCGAGGTAGACATGTGCATCTTTTACCTATAAAGGTTTATGGTATGATGCTTGTGGACAAAAGTGGAATCCACCTATCCATATTTGTAGCTTTGATATCTCTCTTGGCTATGAACAAGTGCGGTCAAGTTACGGTACCCATGTTTTCTTGACGAATGCACTGCTGTTTTTGGTGGGGGTGCATACTGAACAATTCCCAAGAAAGGGAACACAGGGAAAAACTAGAAAGAAACAAAAGTTGAGTCTCCAATGGTGGCTTTAGGCTTTATTGTAGCGATGAAAGGTCGGAGAAACTGAAGCGCGACTCGCAGAGATCCTGGCACAAAGGCCAAAAGTAGGACCAGAATGACCAGTGGCTTTGGAGTGGAAGCTGGGCATTAGTATAACTTTTTATCTGTGTAGTCAAAATTAGGGTTAATATTGTCAATTTTTTTATTTCATTTTATTTATAAACATAAGGTTTGATAATCTTTAAGGATATTATATTATTTAGTAAGTCGTCATGACAATTAAAGAGAAAGAACTAGCTTTTAAAGAGAAACAACTCTTATATTTATGAAAATTTCTAGAAGTTGAATGGTTATAATTTTTACTAAAAGTAGGAATTAATTTATTTTAAATAACATAGAATTTTCAATATTTATGAACTTGTTGGATATGTGATTTTATCTTGTTATATATTTTTATGAATTAAGGTGTTAGAGAAAGAGTCAAGATGGAATGGGAGATGGAAGGAGGTAACAAGGGGACGGATTGGAAGAGGGAAGGGAGAGAGGCAAGATATAAGAGGGAGAGTCTTTGGCACAAGAGAGTTTTTTTTTTTTTTTTTTTGTAATCTGAGTCACCACTAGGTTAAAAGTGAAAGGTAAACATTTATTTTGTTGACTATTGTTAAGATCATGAAGTGTTATTATTATGTTAAAAATAGTAATTTTATTATTTTAATTTAATTGTAAGATCAAATTAATCATTTAAATTTAGGTAATTGAACTATCATTTTTTTTTATACTCATGCACCCGAGAAGACGAGGGATTCGAACTCATGATCAGTGGAATTGTCAGTCAAAGTTTGGCTTAAAGAATGCCACTGAGCTAAGGCCCCTACTCACTACTTAATGAACTTGAACTATCTTACCCAATCGTGGGCCAAATTAATTATTTGAGCTTAGTACTTGAACCATCTCATACGAGGCCTTTCACACCAAGACCACCATTGACCTCCCTCTCTAGCTAGCCATTGGCAATGCAAAGCCATACACTAAGTAGTGGGTGGAAAGACAACACTAGTATCTTATTCTGGTGATACAAGTTGCACGATAAGTCCTATTCAAATACATGTTAATGCTAATCCTATAAAGTCAACAATTATCTCCTATGTTTGCACTTCCTAATTTGGTTGTTCTTGAGGGCCGTTAGCTTCCCACTTCAAATGTATACTATCTATCGTTTAGTTCAGCAGAAGAAACATAACACTTGGTTCAAACTATATAGCTACAGTTTTTTTTGTCATGTTCAGCATATGAAGAGACTACAGTATACAAATGGAACAAAATGCTTTCTAGAAGAACTGCAAAAAACTGGAGAAGCTCATCATTGCGGTAAGTTCTGGCCCGTTGACGTTTATTCTTGGAACTTGCTAAAAGTATTCTGGACTTTATAGAAACACCGTATATCTAGCAATATGAAAGATCATCTGCTCTTTGTTTTGAGTTGGGCCAGTGGATCAACCCTCTCCAAAACATTGCTATTGAGGAACAAAATCCCATATTCTCTATAAACTTATCCTGATGTCTTACCATATCCAATATGGGACAAATGCTATCATACTTCTAAGACACCTGTATTTCTTGGCTTTCATATGAGTATACTGTCTATGCCAAGATGGTGTTATATGATCAAATTACTTTGTATACCAATTTTGGCTGACTTTAATATCAGTCTTCAGGATTGGAATCATGAGAGCAATCCTCCTTAAAAAAAGAAAGCCTTGTAAAGAGCAAGAGCACACATTCCTTATGAGTCTATCAGGATGATGCCTCCCTGCATTGATGTGGTTCATGAACTATTGTACTACTAAGGATATTTGTTTCCATGTTTTTTCTGAGTAAGCTGCTCACATGAAGATGATGTAATATGCCATCACCCCTGGTCAAAAATGTTCAATATGCTTGAACTCAGTTTACCCAGCCTCTGGCACACTAATCGTCACTTCCTCATCGGAATAACTTTAAGATGTCACGGAGGAAGCAATGGCCCTGTGCCTCCTAAAAGTCCAAAAAAGCAGGCTCTTTGGCTGAAGGAAGTGATGCAGTAGCAACTGTCTATTTAGTGGACATTACCAGAAAGTGTTATGTGGAACAGAGGATCTTCGTGAACTAGCAGAAGATACAAGAGATCGATATTTAAGTATTTGGCTTCGAGGCTTCCATTAACATAATAACGAAACGATACCACAGATCACACACTTTCTCAAACAGCCATTGATCAAATCCTCTCTTAATACAATGACTCTCAATATACACAAGATTTTTGGGCCAACTGTGCCTGCCCTCACTGATTAACATATGAAGAATGAAAGAAAGTTCCATCAAACATTAGACTCTTGAGTAGATCCTTGTCAAAATAGATGATACCAGGCATCAGAACACAGAAGAAAAAGTATACAGCGTACAGAATTTAAGACCGCTACAATCAAAACTATATAATGTTGATGAAGAAAAATATGTGACTCGTCAACTGTACCTCCTCCACTATCTTCCATCGTTCAAAGTCACTGTTAACTCATTATAAGAGCAGGTTTCATGTTTACTGGAAGAAGAAGCTCTACTGGAGAGGCATCTTCTAGAAACAAAAGCTGGCTGTTTGGGGCTTGGAAGAGTTGCAGTTTCACTGCCAAGCATAAAAACTACATTAGACATTGTTGGACGATCACTTGGATCTTCTTGCACGCACAGAAGTCCAACAGTCACACACTTAAGATATTCATTTATGTTGCAACTTTCTTGTAGCGTCTGCTCTATTAAATCCAGTGTCTTCTCTTCTTTCCACAAGTGCCATGCCTGGTATTGATGTAAAAGTAGAAGTGGTGTCACGTTTTAAGATGATAACATAGATAAACAAAAACATTCAAGATTCAGCAAACTTACATAGCCTAGAAGACTTAAACCCTGTTCAGGTTGATAAAAACCTGTGTTCCTTTTCCCACCAATTATCTCCAAGACAACAACACCGAAGCTAAAAACATCAGACTTAACTGAGAAAAACCCATCTAATGCATACTCAGGAGACATATAACCACTGCATTAAAGAAACCATAAAACTGATCAATGAATTAGATCATGATTACATGTTTTTTCTCTTAAATAATGTTAGGAATCAAACTGTAATAAAATTCTAGACAATACACAACTTACTATGTTCCAACCACTCTATTTGTATTTGCTGTAGTTTCTTTGCCTCCAAAAATCCTTGCCAAGCCAAAGTCTGAGATTTTGGGGTTCATCTCCTCATCTAACAGAATGTTACTTGTTTTCAAGTCTCTATGGATGATCCTTAGTCTAGAATCTTGATGCAGATAAAGTAGTCCCCTGGCAATTCCCAAAATGATGTTGAACCGCATTTCCCAAGACAATGAGCCACATAGCTTTCGATCTTTGTAAATCATTTTTTTTTTCCATCCGAAATTATGAGTTAGTTTTTAGTCATAACCTTATATAAGCTTTGACTTATAGTACACTATGTTGTGCAATGAAAGACAAAAGAAATAAAATGTGGATACTGACCAAATATGAAGTTGTCTAAGCTTTTGTTGGGCATATATTCATAAAGCAACATCTTTTCATCTCCTTTCACACAATAACCCAAAAGTCTAACCAGATTCCGATGCTGGAGTTTGGCAATCAATACAACCTCATTTTTAAATTCTTCTAGACCTTGCCCAGAACCACTTGAGAGCCTTTTTACAGCAATTTTTTGTCCTCCTGGAAATGTACCCTGATTGTGGAGTCCAAGTTACACCTTCCCGTGTTAACTGGGAACAAGTTGACAATCAATTTGCATAGGAGTATCAAAGAAAAGTATATTTACCTTATAAACAGGACCAAACCCCCCTTGTCCAAGCTTGTTTGAATTCGAGAAGTGATCTGTGGCAGCTAATATGCTTTCCAAATCGAAAAATGGTACATCTATTGCTTTTCCATCATTTTCTTTGAACCGTCCTGATTCAATGAAGTCTTTGACACGTCTCTCATTGTCATACAAGTGAAACACAGGACTCTTCTGAGCAGTTTCCCTGTTTTCTGATTTCAAATAGATTAGCTATATTATTCATTTGCGGCTACTTAACTGAGGAGCCTTTAAAGAGTTAGATAATTCTTCTTTTTTGGTAACATAAGTAATGCTTAATAGTTACTAGCTTACCTTGTATCTTAGCCATCCTTCCTCTGAAAACAGAGAGATAAAGGATAGTACCTGAGAGAGTAATCAGGACAATTAAACTTATACAAGAGATTCCACTAATGAGAGATAAGGACATCTTTACTCTCGAACGACCTTCCTTTCCTGCAAGAATGACAAAGGACTTCTGAATCATTAGCAGGAAATACAAAATGATTTGCATAAGTGTTATTCAATTTTACATCTCACTTGTTGGCAGTATATACTGATGGCTACTGCATAATCTTATCATCAGTTACCTAGCTCATTTATGTTTTGTTAAATCGATCTCATTCATTCTTGTCCAAGAAGGCAAAAGATCAGACTCATATAACGATATAATTGTGGTATTTTTTTTTTCTCACCTTGAGTACAATTTAACGTCAAGCTATCCCATCTAAAGTTTGCATCACAAAGGCACCTTTTCTTTCCATCTCCAGTTTCATTGCAAGTTGATTTAGGCCAGTCCTTGCAGTCTACAGATGAAATGCATTTTGGCTCCGGTGGTGAATCCCAGCCGATCTCAACTTCATCTTCACCTTTGAGTGTAAAGTCAGAACTGACCTTGGCAGGCTCAACATTGCACCAGCTGATCACACTAAACGGCAATGACTGGTGGAGCTGCTGGAATTTTTCTTGCGCATTCTTATTCTCACAAATATCTGCATCTTTTATTTGGATGAAAAACTTTCGTGTTTCTGGAAAGATACCTGTGACTGGGTAAGTTCCAACAGGTGACACGAAGCTAACCTGGCCTGTGGAGATGTTGCATTGAAAATTGGAGTACATTGGATCACCACATTTTGGCCCAGTGCTGAGGGGGTAGGGAATCATATTTGTGCCACAAGTCTCACAATTTCTACTCGTTGATTCTGCAAGACCAGAATTTTCAGAATTCAAAAATACTAAGCAACAAACTTTTTATCACCAGCTAGTCAAAGATTGTCAATATCAACTTAATGTTTTAGTTCTCGATCCCAGGGAAGCCCAGTACCAAAGCATGAAGCTGTGGATTGTTTGATATAAACCTGATTAAATCTTAGAAACCTGTCATTGATATTAAAAACCTAATGAATGCAAGCAGACCATAGTTACAGAAGCTTTTTGGTCATATCTTCCACATAAATCAGCAGAAAACTCTGTAGGAACAGAGTGATTTCACAATTTCCATACCGGTCCTGATTATTTCTAGAATAAAAGTCGTGGTGAGTTCAGAATTGAGGCTAAAGATCATAACTTCACCATTGGCAGGTAATGTAAGGCCACCCCTGCCCTAAAGAATCCTTGTGACTCGCACAGTGGAAAGAATCATGTAAAATCAAAGCCTAAGAGATCTTACTAAAAGCAGTTTACTTACACACCAGCTAAATCATGAAACTTATGATGAAAGAATGGTACCTATATCAGAAAGTGCTACACGAACAAAAAGGTTGCGGCCATTGTCATACTCCTCCTGGATATTGTTGAGATCCTCCGACCAAATCCAGCAAGCAGAACTGCCAGTGCCACGGTGTCCTGTGCTTTCATCGGCTTCGTATGAGTAAGCCTGACAGTGGCAGTTGTTAAGGCATTCCGATCTACATTCCATTTCATTCTTGGAATTAAACAGCTGAGAGTCCGGGTTTCCCACTTTCATCCTCGTTAAGTTCAAGAACGTGTCACTCCCAGAACTTTGGCCACATAATATTGACTCTCTGGCGCAGCCTCCTGAAAAATCTCGGCTACTCCAGCTCTCCGGCAAGCTAGGCTTGAAACCAGGCAAACACTTGCACATTATGTCACTCTCACTGTTACAGCTAGCGAAATTTCCACAAGCATTATAGATACTGCATCTATCCCTGGGCTCTGCCCAAATCATTGACCAAATCTTCTCAGAATCACGCTTCAAATACTGAATTTGGCCAGAAAAATTCATTACCAACCTTGTATCATTGTATAAGGATGATTTAAGATGGGGGACAGACTCATTGTGGACTATGGTGGAGGTAAAGTTCGATAGCAAGTAAAAGATAGCAGAGGGCATCTCATCAGAACTAATGATCTCACCTGAAACGCCACTTTTCCAGTACCTTAACGATCTTTTCCAGATAATGAACTGGTCCCCTACTCCTTCATCTAGCCGAAAAGTGAAGTTCCCAGGTGCCGGATCATCAGAATTTGTCCACGAAACCAGTTCTAAATTCTCCTTGATTTTCATGCCTGGAAGAAATGTATCCGTTGGGTGCTCAAAACTCTGCCAGAGAACTTCACCCGAGAGATCGTCATTTTCTTCGTGGCTCATGATCAGGTTGCCATTATCCATTAACTTTGCTGTCCTGTACGAAGACAATGAAGCTTCCAAGTTTGTCGACCAGAAAGGTTTTCCACTTCCATCCAACACCTTGAGATTGCCATCTTCTGCAACGGCAAAAACACCATTAGTACCTGAAAGTGGATTGTCTCGATTGGCAACCCACACGACGATTCGTGGATTTGACTTGTAATACCATATTCCAACAAATCTTCTGGTGTCAGAACCAGGACTGAAAAATCCAAGTTCAAACCCTTCTCCTGCGGAAACAATAGTATCCCCTTGCTCATCGCTTACCAAGCTGCTAGATGCTATGGTGTCTCTAGCATGGCAAAACGAAAAAGATGAACAAAATAAAAGTGCGTGCGTCAAGAACACGCCAGACACCATGCATTTTACAGCCTGAGTAATGATGATAGTTTTTCTCATGCTTCTTTTGCTTGTGATTGTAATCAAATCTATGTGGTTAGAATTGTCTGCTTAACTAAGAAGAACTACAGGGACAGCTAATCATTCATTTCCCACAGACCTGCTGTCAAAGCTCCCGGTTGTTTCCTTTCTAAGATATTGACAGGGTTGTTTCCCATTATCAAAAAATGCCCCCACACATTATTTTTTTAAGCATAGACACTGTACAAAGAAATATTGTATTAGTAATGGCAAAATTTGTCGCGACTCTTCAAGTTCTCAAAATGGAGTCTTGCATGATTTTAAATAGAAAATGACTCCAGTTAGAAAGCCTAAAAATAAGCCTGTACATATAGACAAATTGAGACCAAACCATGTAAAATCATTATATATGTGAATGTTCGTGTTTATATTTGAGCTTAATAACTGGTGTTAAATTGTGTAAATTCTCACCCCACGGGAAACGCAGAAGCTATGCAGAAAGTAGGAAAAAAATTCAACACACAAGGGGGCACTTGGGAACAAAAGAGTGGAAAGGAGTAGGACTAGCAGAAAGAAGCAAAAGTGATAGAAGAAAAAATGATTGGGAAAATGGCCACAAGTCACCTATTGAATCGTTGAAAAAGAAAAGTGGCCGTCGCAGTCAAGATCGTCGGATTCTGTTGATTTTATCTTCTCGACGTGGTCCCGCATTTGATCTTCTCCTCTCTCTTTCTGAGGGAAAGAATTTAAGATGTCATTGCGCGGGTTCCCAGTTACAAAAGATTTTATCCCACCTTTTGTGTCGAGTTATTCAATATAATGATGACAAAAATCGAAGAACACCAAAGTAGATCTGCATGTTCTTTTCTCTCCACTTCGAAGAATACGATAATAGCTAGGGTCTTTTTATATAGAGTAGCTTCTACGCCAGACTTCAGCTCCAAAGAATCCTGGCCTGTAAAGATGGATCACACCAACAGGAACTGTAGCAAGAAGGAGAAGGCCAGGCAATTAGGAATGACTATGAAATGATACTGAATAAGAGACGACCTCGACCCTTTCAGAGTTTATGGTGGCCATGTGCCTCCAAGCATCCGAGGCACTGCCCTTTCCCAAGCAGGAACGGGTATCCCGCTTCCAGGCAGCTTGCCCAAGGCATAGGGCGGCGGGATGCCATACAATATACCCAGGACGCCTTTGCCATTTCGTGGTCTACGGTGGCGGTGCAATGCTCGAGCGTAGAAAATGAGCCACGGTTGGGTATCATGTGTCAACAGAGTGCAATCTTTTCTAGTGGTTGTTACTTTTGACTTTGAAGCACCCTACTTTCCATGTGTCCGATGAAGTATTTTCATTTGACGGACATTGTTAGGCCTACCGGATTGATGCCACGTGTCTCAAGAGTTGGTGAATAATGAATCGTCTCCTTAGGTTGGGTGCAGTCTGCTGATTGATCGATGTTAATGCCTGCCCTAACACTGGCCCATAATCCAAAAGCAGCTTTTCTGATCCGCAAGAAAATCAAATGTAGTGGAGCCTATGATTTCAAAGTCATCAATCTCCTCCGCAACTTGTATAGAGTGACATGCATGTAGACAACAGTGAGCCAATGTCCCCCCTCTTCCGTACAAAAGCAGCAGAACATTAAGACTTTTAAAAGCTTAGTAATCAAATTTTATCGTACTTAAGTATGTTATTTTCATTGCTTAGTGATCCATGTTATGTTGGTAAGGATGTCACCTAATCAAAAAATCCTTTTTGTCTAGTTTAAGTTGTGTTATGGAACAACCCATTTGATTTAATTAATGCCTTGCTAAAAACAAATGTTAATACTTTTATTTTTTTTCCTTCTTTTGTCTTCTTTTGTAGGTGGCTGTTAATATGATAGGCCCTAGATTATTTTTGCAAATTAATAGAATAGGAGTCTTTTCTTTTTGAAGAAAAAATATTGTAGTCTTCCTATCATGTACTCTTTAAAATTAATTAAGCTTTAGTATGCAATATGTATGTTGCTATAAAGTCTAGGGAAATATTAAATTAGTTGCCAGGCATTGGGAAATACCAATTTTTTTGTATCATCTTTCTAGTTTTATTTTTTCTTCACTAACAAAGTGTTATCAGGTTGAAATGGGTTAGCCAAAACAGATGATACAAAGGTTGGATTAGGGCCTCAAAATGGAAGAGTTCTTAGTCTCATCAGAGGGGGACCAACACCTTTGATCTCATTAAAGGGAGACACGAAACCTCTGGTCTTTAAAGAGATGCCACCTCCATGGATAATCTTCAAATTCAATCATAAAAGTCCCATAATACAATACATCCACCAAAATATAAAGGATAATATAGGTTGGGCCAAGCCTATAACATTCCACCCCCTTCAAAGAAAGCTTGTCCACAAAATTTCCAAAACTTACATAATACTGAAGAACTAGAGACTTAATGGAAAAGTCCAACAACACAAATACAAACAAAAATAAACCAATAAAGTTCAATGCAAATAAAATCCAAGAAAATCCAAGGGGTGCTCTTGGGGTATGCTCCAACATTGATTCCATTTGTAGGGATGTGGTCCCCTTGATTCCACTAGGAATGGCATTAAATTTGATTAAGACACCCTCAAACAGCTGGCTACCTAATTGTGCCCCTTTTCTTGGTTGCTGAGCAAATAAACCAAAAGCTTGTGGAACAGTAGCCTTTTCATCAAAAACCCTAGGTCTCCTGACTCCAATCGAGAATCCAAGGCTCACTATACATTCCTACACAAATGCTAAGGCATCTAAAGATGTACTCAAGTTCTCAAAGTACTAATAACCAACAACATAGGCCATAAGTGCCAATAGCCTTATGAGTCAAATCCTTCAGTATACCATGACCACATCTATGGCTACCTTAGCTTGACCATTAATAGTTACCAAGGAAGACTTAATAAGATGATAATATCCCTGTTTAGAGGCAATTAGGTGAGGTTGATATCCATCTGCTTCAATGATTAGCTTCCACAAGTTGTCCATCGAAAGTTGTCTATCAAATTGTAATGTTTTTTAGGTAGTTGGCAATTGCTTATCAAACACAATACATTTTATCACCCCCAGCACAAGTGCCATCAAGATGTTCTTTAATTACTTGATTAAAAGTATGACAAACTTCCATTATTGAGTACAATTTTCCTTTAGCATTAAAAGCAAACGGCTTCCTAGGATGGCTTAATTTAGTAATAGTTTTGTTGATAAAAGACTAAAGGCCAAGGATCTAAGATTTAGTAACAATTTCCAAGTGCTTTGAAAGCATTTTTCCCAAATGCTAAGGACCCATTAACATAAAATTCACTCCTTTGTAATTTTTGTCAATCTTTTCTCTCTTGCATGACCTTCCAAATCCAACATTGGTAGCTCTTTTTGAATAAGAGGGCGTTTCTCTACTATAATTGAAGAATTAATGTCTTTAAGGTCTACTTTACAACTTCCTTTAATGATGGTAACTATGATGGTTGTTCCCCAATTCAAAATCATCCTTTCTATCTTCAATTATAATGGACTCATCAATTAACTCCAGCAACCTTATACCATTTTTACTCATAAAAAGGGAATATCAACTTATAACCACAAGGTCTTTAAGCACATCTCCTAAAAAGTCTTCAATTGACATGTTACAACGTAAAAGAGAACCATTTCTAAATATAGTAATGGATGTATTCTTTTCCTCCTCCTTTTAAGCACTACAATTCCCTCTAGCATATCCCTTTAGTTGCCCCTAGCCCATCATTCAACCAACTTGTGAAAGCAAAGTGCCATTGGTAACCAAGACTTCACCTTCCCTCTTTACAAATTGTCTCGTAGGATCAAGTAATACAACTACTAGATTCTTTTTTTTTTGCATCTTTTTCAAAATTCTCAATGGCATCCCCATTTGACTAAATCCATGAATGATATTTTCTACTCTCATTACCATTATTTCCAAACTTGATTCCCACTCAACCACATAAACCAAAGAAATTTCCCAACCCACCTCTTTCTTCACATACCCATCAACCATCATATTCCAACTCACCAAATCCAATTCAAGCACCACATTAAACACTATATGAGTATCCATAATTCTCCTACTAACCAAATACATATGGATCAATGAGTTTGTCATAAACAAATCAAATTGAGACCCAAGCTTTAACACCTAAGCACAAGCCATTTTTCCTTCCCTTGCCGACCAAATATTTACCCATTCTTTCATGGTAAAATCCCAAAGCACTACATGGGTCACCTAAATTCATATAGCTTTTAAGATGCTTAATCATTTTAGCAGACTCGATGAGTAATTTGGCAATAAAGCCAACATTAACCAAGCTTAGTAAATGTCAACTATCACCCAAAATGCAAGAAGCAAATAAATGCCCACGATATTGAATGGAAAAAATATTAAACTACACCCTTATTCCAATTAGTTGTGATATTATTGGAGAACCTATGCATGTACCCCCCAAGCTTGTTGAATTTCCATGCAAACTCAATGATTAAAGCTTTTGCAATGATGATTAAACTAATTGTGAACATGTAATTCCCTCGCCATTGTCGAGTGTTGGTTTAGAGGATTGCCAATAATTCCCCAATCAAAGAATTAAAAATGAGGATTTCCTTCTCCATGTTCTTATCAAATACTGTCAAAGTATAATACCATTTTCTCCTTATGTCATTAGATGCAATCTTAAAAGCATTTAAGGTATAAAAAAGAAAATTTTCATAATGGAATATAATTCCTAGCTACAATTGCACATAAATCTGTTCCAAGAATATAACATAGCCCTTCTAACCATGTGTTCAAAATCCTTTGAAGCCTTTAAGACATTATAAAGGACAAGATCCAACTCTTTTTGCATAAACTCCAAATAACCCTTCAAAATGACCCCAAGATATATTATCAAAGCTTCTTGATATTTTGGAATTACACTCTAAGTGTTGAAAGAAGTAAATCTAACCAACTTTTTCACCATGTCGACCATTATTTTAGTTATTTCTTCCTTATGGCATCCAAGAAAGGGTTGCAACACAAGTGAAATGCCATGAATGATTTTAAGAAATTTGACTTAGGGAAAATAATGTTGATGATGAACAAAACTTCTTATACGATGTGCTTGCCAGAATTTTCACCAACAACTGCCCCTAATGGAATGAAACTCTAATGACTAGCCTATCTTACAAATTAGGAGGTCAACTTCCATAGTGGCTAGCGCAAGGGGGTTTGTTCAGCTCCTAATAGCCTAAATCTAATGCACAACATATTTATCGCAACTCATCCACCATACATTTATGGACTTTTTTTGTCACTCTTCACTGGAATAATTTTAACGACAGGACATGTGACCATTTTGGCTTGTGCTATGGTCTGGCAATCTTTCTCAATGGGAAAACAATTAACCCTTTCTTCTGAAAAGAATGGCTGATTGACATCCTTGTTTCATCGCACGTGGAAATGCGACTGGTCCCTAATCAACCAAAAGGTGCATGAGCCATTTAGGCTATGATTCTCACACATGGTTGCACATCTGACCATACACTTTCCCAGCCAAGAAATGATGGTTGTCCATAATTGTGATTGCCACTTGACATTGTGCTAGCTAGTTAATAAATTGGTGTAGTGTCATGGTCTCCTTCTTTTCAACTACTACCCATTGCTTCCATTTTTCTCATTTTCTGTTGATATTAGAACAACCTTAGGCTTTACTAAAGAATAAGATAATGGGTATGTAGTTTCCAACACCTAAAAATCTTTAGCCTCCTCTTTAACTTATTCCTAAGTTGTTTCCTCTTACATTTCCTTACATAGTTCCTGTAGATTTGTGCACAACAATTCCAAGTGAGTGTCTATCTTTGAGGTAATATTTTTCATCTTTACCAACTAAGCTCTTATCTCCATCAACGAAGCTCTTAGATCAGCAAGCTTTGCCTTTCAATCAAAATTGCTACAATTCCTCAAGTTGAAATTGCTCTAATACCATTTGTTACTATTTTGATATGGGTTAGCCAAAACAAATAGTATAAAGATCAAATTTAGCCCTTGAAATGGAAGAGTTCCCAAGCTCATCAGAGAGGGACCAACATCTCCGGTCTTGATAAAAGGAGACATAAAACCTCTGGTCTTTAAAGGAGATGCCACCTTCATGGATAAGTTCCAAATTCATTCATAAAAGTCCCTTAATACAATACATCCAACAAAATATAAAGGATAATATGGGCTAAACCAAGCTTGGAGCTTGGGCCAATATTAAGCCTATAACATAAAGCAATCCTAATCGAGAAAAGGCAAATGAAAGAAAAGGCAAACCTTTTGTACAACTTAGATTTGATACATTATGTTGTACTTTGACTATTATGCAGCACAAATCTAGTCTAACACTTCTACTAATGAAACTATCCAAACAAAAATTTCTATGAGCTAAACCATGTTTGACAAACTAGATAGGACCTAAGAGTTAAAGTACACCTCAAGTGAAAAAGGAAAAAAAAAAGAAGAAAAAAAAAGAAAAGTAAAAAGAAAAAAGAATGGAATAGTGAAGACATGAAAATCACTAAGTACATGGCCATAGAAAAGTTTCAAGCAAATAAATAGATATCGAGAGAAAATCTTAGTGTTAAAAGGTAAATAAAGACAACCTTATTACATAAACCAATGTTTAGTCCATTAGAATCTTTGGAAGTGTAGCAGATAACAAACTCATGACATCTTGCATTATCATGTTTCTCCCCATTTGCTATTTACCCCAATATGCATACTTATTTGTCTAAAAAAAACTAGATGTGCTAGAAGGACCTCCCTTGGAACAAATGTCGGCTATTTTGGAGTTGGTAAAAGTTGCCACTTCATTGTGAAAGCTGGTTACAACATTTGATTTTATGGGTCTTCTTGTACACATAAGAGTCCCATATTATGAATTTCACGAATTGAGTTAAATTGCAAACTTCATGTAGAGCTAGGTATACTAGATCCAAAACTTTGTTTTTTGTCCACAATCTCCATGCTTAAGACAATCTTAAAATCATATTCAATAGGAAGTAAAAATTTACCAAACAAGATAATGATATGAAAAAGATTAAACATACTTACATAACTTATAAGCTTAACGCTAATTTTGATTGATAAAAACTCTTCTTTTTTGTCCACTTATACTCTCAAGAAGAATTCCACTAAAACTAAAAACATCAAATTTAGCTAAAAAAATTCATTCCATTACAGATTCAGGGAGCATAATCTATTGTATTACAACATTTATAACCCAATGAGAAAGGCAAATGTATATTTTCTCATGTAGATAGATTTGGTGGATCCAAAATTGTGTTATAATGGTAAACTTATTATGTCCTATCTATTCTTGTCGTGTTTGTCCCAATTTCTTTGCTTTTGACAATTCTTGTTAAACTAAAATTAGAGTATTGTTAGTCTTCAGATCTTTATAAATGATCTCCAATCTAAAGTCATAATGAAGATGAAAAAAGCCCATAAGTTATTCTCACAATTATGGTGGCACGTATTTCCTTATCCAAAAAGTTGTTTAGCTTGACCTTGCAAGTTTTCCATTTTCCAACAAGACCATTTTAGTAACAGCGACAAATTCGCAATTACACAAAACAATATATAGTCAATATTATGAAAAAACCAAAAATAAACAAGCTTGACTTTTGTTAGGCACGTACTCATGGAGTAAAATATTTTTATCTCCCCTTGTGCAATATCTCTGAAGTTTAATAAGATTTCTATGTTAAAGTTTTGCAACTAACACCACCTTATTTTAAATAAGATATTAATAAATTCATTATTCAATCTAAAAGCTTACTTAAGAGTTGGTAAAACCAATAGTGTCTTTTTGTAATGATGATGGTGTCTTGTTGTCATTAATGTTTTTTATCATTTTATAATTCATCTCTAAACATAGAGGTTATGTATAACATTGTTGAGTATAGTTTAAATAATAGATGAAAGAAAGCTTGTCATGGTTTTTTTCATAATAGAAGGCCGTTCAACCTTATGGTAATGAAGATTTGTCTTTCATTCTTTTCTTTTCTTTATTTTTATTTTACTTTTGCACTGTTATTTATGTTACTTTGCTTATGTTAGAAGCCTATTCATTATTGCCGAGTAAGTGACCATGTTGCTCTAATGGTATCGGAGTAAAAGATCCTATTATGATCTCTACCCTTTTACTTACCTTTATACTCTTTCCTTATTTATCTCTACATTTCTTTCTTATTCCTCCCTTTTTTTTTTTGTAGACAATGGAGATTAGAGTCTTCTTTGAACTATTAGTTCCTTCCTTATTCTTTAGGCCTTTGTAAACGACTTTCAATAGTACCTTTCTTACTAAAAGAAGAATTTTGGTCAACCAAAATAATATATAGGCCAAGTAAGGGTTCTCATCACAACTCAAACATTTCTAAGAATGGTGATGAGTTAGCCACATGTTTTGATCATTGGAACATACAAAAATAAATAAATACTTAAATAACTTATTGCTTCAACTAATATGAAAAATTTGGAATCAAATCAAAGAAGAGATGTGGCTAACCCAAATTTGTCACATCAGTGCTATTTTGAGCTCAAAAAGAGAAAGAGATGTAGTTAACTTCTAGATCTTGATCGAAAAGTAACTTTATAGGATCTGCGTAGACAGATCTAAAATACCGTTTATATGATTTTGATTTAGCAAACAAAAGAAACTTAATAGACAGAAATATACCACTTTTACGATCCATTCTCATATTGTCATAAACCCAATAATGCTCATTCGAATTCGGGCTTAGGCGAATATCCTCTATTCTCATAAGAATCTTTGGCTTGATGAAAGAACCTAGGTTTTGCCTTTTTTGTGAAAAGCAACATTATGAAACTTTAAGAACATTACGAATTTATATGAGCTAGAGGATAGGACCTAGCCTTACCTTATGTGCAACCTAATAGGCTCACTTATCATGGCCCTATTTAGTTAGCCACGGCCTACATCAGCCAGTCCATATTTAGAATTCTCATGGACCAACATAATATAACCCACTTAAGTAAGCTTAAATAAAAAATTAAGCTAACATTCTCCCACTTGGGTTATATTAAACTGAAACTATACGCATCTTTACATTGATCTAGAAACAGTTCTTAACTAGAATCCAACCATATGAGATCTTAAACTCTGAATCACACTAGTAACTATATCTATTAAGAGATATAGCACCAATCATGACCACAAAATTTTCAATCTCTTAAAATGAATAAATATAGTGATGTGGTAACTATATAACACTTAAACAATTTTTGTATGTGTTATTATGGTTGTCAATCTAATTCTCTTTCCTTTGATAACAGAATGTCATCAGAGAATTTACTTTATGATTCCAATGAACCTTTAACATATCTTGCACTTTATAACTCGAGTTAAACTTTATATGTTACAAGATATCCTTATTACTAACTAATTCCAGCCAATACTTAAGGTATACTTTTGCTTAAGTCTTTAAAAAGAAGATTATAAGCTCCCACTATACAAAAGCATCCCATGATGTCGCTAAGCCCATGCTATTGACATATCTTTCATAAACACAAGGGCTTAGATTTTTAGTAAGTGGATTAGCTATCATATCAACTATACTAATCGAGTCTACTGTAATTTCACCTTCCTTAACCTTTTCCTTTATGGTTAAGTACTTTATGTCTATATGTTTGGACCCTCATAGACTTTTGTTATTGTTAATAAACAATACTACAGCTCTATTAACACAATATAACTTGATTGGTCTATTAACAAAATCAAAGCCTTCTAACTCTCTTATGAGGTTCTTTAGTCAAACAGCTTAAATGGATGCTCCATAACATGCCATAAATTCCGAATGCATGGCTGAAGATTTCATCATTGTCTGTTTTAAGCTTTTCCATGAAATGGCTCCTCCTGCTATCATAAACACATATCCTGATGTAGATTTCCAATCATCCTTACATCTAGCAAAATCTGAATCTGTATACCCAACCAGCTCTAGTTCTTCTACATGCCTATAGGTCATTATACAATCTTTCGTTCTCTTTAAGTACCTTAAGACTTTCTTAACAGCTACTCAATGCTCTTGTCCAGGATTCGATTGATATCTTTCAAGAAGTCCTGTTATAAAAGTTATGTCAGGGCAAATACAAACTTAAGCATACATAATACTACCAAGCACACTCACATATGGTATATTCCTCATTAAAGCTCTTTCTTCTTCTGTCTCAGGGCATTGATCTTTATTTAATTTATCATTCTTATAGATTAGCACTTTGCTTCCTTTACAATCTTCCATGTTATACCGTTTAAGAATTTGACCTATATATGCCTTTTGAGAAAGCCCTAATAAATGCCGAGAACGGTCCTTTTGAATTTCAATCCCTAAAACATAAGTTGCTTCCTCAAGATCCATCATATGAAACTGAGTTGACAACAATTCTTTAGTCTCATGAAGTAACGTTTGATTATTACTTGCAAGCAAGATATCATCCACATAAAAGACAAGAAAGATCGGAGTGCTCCCACTAATCTTGGTTTATATACAACGATCTATTATATTCTCTACAAAACTGCATGTAGTGATAAAACTATCAAACCTTATGTATCACTGTCTAGAAATTTGCTTTAAACCATAAATAGACTTCTTAAGTCTACAAACAAGTTTTTCCCCTCCATTCATTTCAAAGCCTTAAGTTGTTTCATATACACTGTTTCATCTAAAGTTCCATTCATAAAAGCAATTTTAACATTCATTTGGTGTAATTTCATATCAAAATGAGCTACTAGAGCCATTACAATTCTAAAGGAATCTTTAGAAGAGACTGGAGAAAAAGTTTTATTATAATCTATTCATTCTTTTTGTATGAAACCTTTTACTACTAATCTAACTTTAAATCTTTCAACTTGCCCAATAAAACTCTTTTTAGTTTTATATACCCATTTACAACCAACAGGTTTACAACCTTCAGGTAATTCAACTAGTTCCCAGACATTATTATACTTCATCGATTGCATTTTATCTTGCATTGCATCTAACCACAATTTTGCTTGAGAACTCGATATTACTTCTGTATATGTTATTGGATCCTTAATAACTCTTATATCATAATCATGTTCACCCAAATAAACTAAAAAATCTGGATGACTTACAGATCTTCTTTCTCTAATTGACCTTCAAAGTATAGGTTCAGGATCTTGATTCTGTACTTGATGTTCCACAACTTGATCTATAATTGATGATGAACGCTCAAAAGTTCTTACAGTTGATATTATAGGCAATTCTATTGCTTGAGTAGGTAAAGAAAATGTCACAAATGTGCCTACTTCATCTACATCTTGAATTGGTGAAGAAGTACTTCTAACACTTTCCGCTACATCAAGCTCCAAAAACTTGGCAGTTTGAGACTCTACAATTCTAAATCCTCCAAATGGGTTATAAAAATGATATCCCTTAGAATGATCAGGATAAGATACAAAGTAACATCTTATAGTCCTTGAATCCAACTTACCTAGAGTTGGACTATACAATCTTACTTCTGCAGGACATCCCCAAACTCTTAAATGGTTTAAACTAGGTACACAACCAGTCCACAACTTAAATGGCGTAAGTAGAATAACTTTTGTGGGTACTCAATTGAGTATATAAAGAGCTGTTTCAAAGCTTTTCCCCGTAAAAAACTAGGTAAATTGGTTCTACTTATCATACTTCTCACCATATCCATAAGAGTCATGTTACATCTTTTAGCTATACCATTTTATTCATGACTCCTAAGCATTGTAAATTGAGTAACTATTCTGGAATCTTCTAAATATTAAGCAAATAGGCCTTTAAGCTGTCTAGCATCGTCATGTTTGTCATAATATTCTCTCCCTCTATCTGATCTAATAATCTTGATTATTTTTCCCAACTGTTTTTTTTCAACTTCAGTCTTGAAAATCTTGAATTTATCAAGAGACTTAGACTTTTTCTTAATCAAATACAGGTAACCATGACGGGAAAAATCATCTATAAATGTAATAAAATATATATTTTTGCATAAGGTTGATGTATGGGGTCCACTAATATCAATGTGTATAATCTTTAAGAGATCAAAACTGCGATTTGCAGTCTTTTTCTTTATCTTGACCATTTTGTCTCTATAACAATCAACACATGTCTCTAGATCATCTTTAAGAGGAGGAAGAATGTTAGACTTTATTAATCTATCCACCTTATTTCTAGAAATGTGACTAAGCCTTTTATGTCACAACATGTATGATTGCTCTTTAGGTAAAGACCTTTTGGGAATAACCTTTTTAATATTATAGACATTATAGAGAGATAAACTTAATTAATATAAACCATATGATAAAACACAAGATCCAACTTTATTTGAATTGTAAAACAAAGTAATCATTGAATTCTTTATTTCAAATGCATAATCATCCATGTCTAAAACAGAAATAGAAATTAAATTTCGTCTAAACGACGGTACATTAAAAAGTGTTCTTTAATAACATTTGAAAACTAGAATCTAATGTTAAAACAATATTTCCCATAAAGTCTACAGGAACTTCAGCATTATTCCCAACTGTAAGCCATAGTTCATCTTTACTTGGTCTCTACTTGTTTATGAACCCTTGAATGGTAAAAGCAACATGATTAGTTGTACCAGTATCTAGCCACCAAGAACTTGATGGGGCTACAAATATATTAAATTCATAAACAAAAACCAAAAAACTATTACTTACTAGCTTACACTTTTGAAGCCTAGATTTATATTTATTATACTTCTTCTTCATGTGACCTTTCTTCTTACAGAAGAAGCAACAATCACTCTCTTTCTTAAATAGTATTTTCTTGACGCCACCTTTATGACTAGATGAACTAACATTCTTAGAGGTTGAAGGAATACCTGGATGACTTGGTGTAGCTGCTCTTCTTACTTCCCCACATTTGAATTGGGAGAATACATTACCATATGTGACTTCTCTCGCTTCAATTTCTCTTCCTCAGTTACTACTTTAGCAATCATATCATTAAAAGACCAGCTCTCCTCCTTATTATTATAAGCAGTCTTGATTATTCCAAATTCAGGAGGAAGTAAATTCAGAGTATGGTGGACAACACACGCATTAGAGAGTGCAACATCCAAAGCCTTAAGCTTTGTTTGGTAATCTACCATTCCAATGATGTAATCTCTTACATCACCAGCTCTATCATACCTCATGACATATAATGCCTGAAAAAGTTGCCCTGTTTCAGCATTTGAAGATACCTTATACCTGCTCTCTACAGCTTCCATAAATGCCTTAGCAATACCATTTACAGGCAACTCACTCTTAAAATGACCCATGATTAACCTCTTCATAGACAATAAACAAATCCAATTACTCTTTGTCCATGATTCAAAAGTTTTCTTTTGCTTTTCAGTACTCTCTGTAGTAAGAGCAGCTGGTTGTTCTATAATGAAAGCAGAATAAACATTTGTCATTTCCATTACGAACATAACATCCTCTTTCCATCTTTTAAAGTTCGCATCCATAAGTGTCTCAATAGTTATCATTTGATTGTTGATAGGAAATGTGACTGAAAGTGAGTCAATACAACATTAATAATATACAAGTATTATTTAAATACAATCACATACTTGGAGATTCATAAACTCAATCATGTAAACACTTTTAGGTAGAATACATAACAAATCAATATAAAAATCTCAACATAGTAAAGGCCACGAGAATATTCTAATTTTCATAATCTACCATCTTTGGGTGTATAGACTAGTCCAATTAGTCTAAACACATGCATTTTAACTATGCAGCTTTTTATGTTCTAATATATAATCACCTCCTTTGGGAGTATAACTATATACTAAAACAAAAACGTCTCCATCTGCATAAGAAAACTTCTTGAACACAATTAAGTTATACCACTTTGGCAGTCACAACCTAATTGGATCATTCTCATACTACGGGACGTGCTTTATGTACTCATTAGAATATGAATTAACACTTTAACAAACTTAACTAAATGCATGCTTCAATTCATATACTATAATGGCATACAAAGTATGTTTATGAACAAACTTAAGCATGATAGAAAATAAACAAGATGTCAACATACATGCTCCAAACTTTAAAGTATCAAAAGAGATTGAAAAGATATATAAAATATATCATATAATATATCAAAATGTTTGTTATTTAAAAATACACATTTTGGTTTAAACCACACTCAATTTGGACCACCCACATGCTCTCATGCGCCAGTCAAAGTTTTTGGTCAAAATTATTGACTTTTTTTATCATTGACTATTGACCGTTAACCCGTTTGACCAGGTTGGGTTGACCTGTTGACCGGTTCAGGTTAACTTGTTGATCGGGTCAAGCCCATGGACCTAAATGGGTCAGACTGGGTTAACCCAAATATGCCTAACCCAGATGGGCCGAATTGGGTTGACCCAAATGGGCTAAACTTGTGACCCGAATGGGCTAGACCGGTGACCTGATTTGGATAGGTCGGATCAGGCCAACCCCAATGGGCCCAATCCAAATGGGTCGGACCATCCTGACCTGGGTTTAGACCCAGATGATCCGCAAAGCGGGTCGATCCTGCTATTCGAGTTGAAAAACGACTCAAACAGAACCCAAATGAACCGTGAACATTTTCGTTCATGATTTGTAGATTCGTACAAAATTAGCATGAAATTTACACTAATTTTGACATAGATTTGCTGAAAAACTGTAAAAATATGTTGTTTTGGCCGATTAAACCACAAAAATGACCGAAATTTGAACCAAAAAATGTTAGGTTTTGGGAAAAAATGAAAATGGACTAAAAAATGTGACTTTGGTGTTAAAAGTTCATGTAGAATTGTAGATTGCTCTACATAGAAGCCGATTGTGGGGAGAAACACCTCTAACAGATCAAAATTTCATCAAATTTTGCCCAATTAAGAGATTTGGAATTTTTGCAATTTGAAAGTTTTGAAAATTACAGTTTGAACTCAAATAATCTAAAAATTGTTTCACCAAATCACAAACAACACCCAAATGTTCAGCAAATCACATTTTGAGCCAAACAGCACATAAGGTAAGACCTAGCCTTACCTTATGTGCAACCCAATAGGCCCACTCATCACGGCCCTATTTGGTTAGTTACGGCCCACATCAGCCAGTCTATATTTAGAACTCTCATGGACTAACATAATATAGCCCACTTAAGTAAGCTTAAATAAAAAATTAAGCTAACAGATCTACCATATCAACTTTAGTTTAAGCTCTTGATATGATTTACTAATACACAACTTTGGGAGTAGATCAAAGTAGAGATGTGACCAATTCAAATCCTTCCACGTCAACTTAGGATCATACCAAAAAAGAGATATGGCCAACCCAAATCTGTCATGCCAATGTTAATTTGAGTTCTTGATATTATTTGCTAATGTACAGTCTTTGAGTTGAATAAAAAAAAAAGATGTGACCAACCAAGATTTGACCACCATTAACTTCAAATTAGACAAAAGAAAAGATATGGCTAGCTAAAATTTGCCATGTTAATGTTAATTTAGATTCTTGTTATAATCTACTCAATGGTTGCTATAAAAAAATTTACCCAAGGAAAGCTGGCTAACCTCTTCACTAAACCTTTACCAGAATAAGTCTATGTAGAATTTTATAACAAACTTGATATCACCATGCCCAATGAATCAACTCATGAACAAGCTACCAATACCTAAAGAAAAAGAAGACTTGTTAGGCTACTGCACAATATGTCGTAAAGATGCTTCCTTTCCTAAAATCATTGGATCAGTATCTTCCAACAATAGATACTCAGCAAACTATACTAATTGTAAAGATAATGTTCATTAAATTTGCAGGATGACATCAGTGCTTACATATGCTTAACCCATATTTGTCTTGTCATAATGAAGACAGTAGTATCTTGTCATAATGATGATAATGTCTTGTTATCACTAATGCTCTTATAATTCATCCTTGATATATATAAAGAATGTGTATAACATTGTTGAGTATAGTTTATATAATAAATGAGGGGAAGTTTGTTATGATTTCTTTCATATAGCAAGGTCGTTCAACCCTAGGGTGATGGAGTTGTCATCTTTCATTCCTTTTTTGTTTTCTTTGTTTTTATTTTACTTTGACACTTTTGTTAAGGTTATTTTGCTTATGCCGAAACCTTCTTCATTACCAGCAAGTACGTGACCTTGATTTTCTCAACATTATCATTAATGAAAATGGTTACATATAAAGAAACTATAATTTAAGATTTTCTTTGTTTAATTTCCTCATTACGTGTATATAAAGATACATACCCATTATAAAACCTAAATCATTTCAACTTATTCCTAAGTAGCCTTCCCTTTTCCATTAGGCTAGTTAAAAGTGTTAGTTTGTTAGTGAAAATGATGAAGTTAAGGGCGTAAGTCAAGAATGAATTGGATTTGGTTTGAATGTGGGATTTGTAGTCTAAGTTTACAAAGTACGAATAATATAAAAACTGAAGAAAAAAAAAACTAAATTTATAATTACAATTTGCTTTCCATGTATATATCAAGAAGATATAATGTGGTTTTCTTCAACAATTTGGTTACCATCCATACTTTTATTACACCCAAGTCATGTAGTGTACAAACTTCTTTTTCATGCTTTACTAGGGTTTTCTACTCAAATCTTTAACAAATCCATAGGCTTCATACAAGCGCAATTTTATGTGTAAAATGAAAGTCCCATATTTGAAAACAAGATTCTTAAATTTTAATATTTGACTTAGTTTTTTGGTTAGGCCTTTAAGCCTTTTGATATGATATTAGAATTTAGGTAAAAATTATGCCATTCCTAATGACTTTAAAAGTCTAATGGTGATGGTATGCATGGAAGTACATGTAAGACAAGAGTTCAATATTGAATGATACAATTTTTTAAGTAAATTTTTTTTTAAAAAAAATTCCTTTAACTTTTGAATTAATTTTTTGGATTAGAATTTTAAACCTTTTGATAAGTTCAATATTTCTATAGTTGCTTCCTTTATATCTAACTTCAGAAAACAATTTAAAATCAATCACTTGTCAATTTATGATCAGTACGTTCCTAAGTCACAATATAATTTACTCTTACACCTTTCTATTTTGTATAGCTTACAACTTTATGATAAAAGAGGGCATTATGAAGCTTTGGCCTACCATAAGCAAGAGTTTTTATAGAATAAGAGACAAAGAATAATTCTTTTTTTTTGTATAAATGTAAATTGTATCAATAAATTTTAAAATACAGATGCACAAGGGCATACTCCAGTATTATAAAAGTTACCATATTTATGAAAAGATGAAAATTGGAAGCATCCAAATTTTACTCAAAATAACATTTTCTTGGGAAGATTTTATATTTCTAAATAAAGAAATATAGTATAATTCTAGTATATAGTATAGACAAAGAATAATTCTATCACCTCAAAAATATAATATTTTCATATTTTTCAAACAAAGCTTGTACTTGCCCCTAAAAATTGTAACAAAAATCATTTAGGTGGGTGTCAACATAATGAACAAAGTCTAGTCGAGCTTTTTGTTAGTGGAGGTCCCTTTTATTAATAATGTCGCAGGTCCTTCTTTATTTTTTCTTTTCGAAAAAGACCATCGATTCAACGTGAGACAATGCTTTTGCAGTCATGTTTAACTTTAGTTTCCCGGAGAGTGGTTGTTTATCCTTCGTGGAAATACACGAGTACCACACATAGATAGGAATGTTAGTCCAAACGGGTCAAGTCTTATGTTTGAATGCACCTATTTTACTTGAAAGTTTGGAGTACGTAAACGACTGCAAATGACAATTGATAGAAGATGCAATAGATAAAGGCAGTGGACCTGCAGAAAATGAAGCGAGAGCAAGTGGTAATAGATACCAAAGAAGCATCAGGTCTTGGTTGAGGAGTTTGGAGCATTGATACTATAGTAAAAAATGCTTTACGGAAATCCTCCTTGGGCTGTACGTGAAATTCACTGCAGGGCCAATTTAGCTGCCAATTATTTCTTTAGCTGGGTCGCGTCCAATCTCACCATTGTAGTCCGCTGCGTGATCTCAACACGCCTGAACTTTTCGAGTGTTTATCTTCATGCCTGGAAAGAAATGCGTAAGTTGTGTTTTTGAAGCTTTTCCACAGAGTCCTCCCTGACTGATCATTGTCGCTTAAGACCAGATTTCTAGAACCCATGAGATTCGCAATCCGAGTTTCCGATGGGATTCAAGAGTAGACCAATATTTTGTTCCTGCGGTATCTTCCACTTTGAAGTAGCCATTGGAATCATTAACTTATATTTTGATGATTCATATACAAAATTTCATAAACATAAAAACCAATTTATATATATAAGAAGTTCTAGTCCCGGCCCATTTCACGTTCAAGTCCAAGCCCCAGTGTGCAATCAAACATCTAAGTGATAGGAACGGATATAAAGATGCAAGAGCTGGTTTAAGGAATAGAAGTTTCAGAATTGTTTCTTGTTCTCCTTCTCAGAAACAACAGAAAGAAGGAGACAACGTTTAGTCTTGTCCATGCAGATCTTTGAACGTGGTTGGCATCTATAGCACTAAAGGTCTACAAGCAGATTTTGGAACGACATATAGTCTTCGACCATAAGCTCATCGACGGAAAATCTGAGAGCAGATGACGTCCTCATCTTCATAATGCAAGGGCCCTGAAAATGTTAATCGGACAAGTTAGAATGGAACAATCCCATTAAGATATCTAATATTGAAAATAATGTGAATACATTATTTTCAAGGAAATTTTGTTTTGTATATGTAGAATCTAGCTATCATCTGAGCAGTAGTTTCTCAAATATTATCGATGATCAAACAATTAGGCATCCATCCACTACCACACCAGGGGCTTACAAGGCATGATGCTAGGGGACAATGGTCATGCACATCTGAACCCCACTAAGTAATTCCATATATCCCTTGTAGCTGAAGGCATATATTAGGACAAAAAAATCTAGCAACTCCCATATCTAACACATGATAACAGATGGTTGTACTTCATACCACATTTTATGTCTCTATATATACCAATAAGGCCCAAGATCAGTAATTTTGTTTTGTAAATGTAGAATTTGGCTATCATCTGGTTTCTCAAATCTTATCAATGATCAACTAATTGGGCATCCATCCACTATCACACCAAGAGCTGTAGGGCATGATGCTAAAGGACAATGGTCATGCACATCTGAACCCCACTAATTCCATGTATCCCTTGTAGCTAAAGATAACATATTAGGACAGCAAATCTAACGAGTCCCACGTCTAGCCCATACGCAACCATATAGTTGTACTTCATCCACCATATCTTATATAACAATTGAAGATACAACCCAAAAAGGCCCATGACTAGTGATTCACAAGTCCAACAACTAGCACAATTGTTCTAGAAAATAATATCAATGGAATGTTAACTTTTTTTAACCACTTATAATTGGGGAAGACTTGCAATTGCTCAACGTAATTTAGACAAGTGAAAACAAACACACCAACCATACATACTACAATTGCAAAGAACCACCATCAAGGAATAGATTTGTACTTAATCATGAGCTTGTTATGAACATCCTCAAACTTATATCTATCTTCCCATGCTACCTTAAATTGTTGCCATGTGTCCTGTTGACCACATAATATTTAACCGCCCTTAACAAGAGCATACATACTATGTATAAATTATTTAGAAAAAATGGAAAATGTATTAATTACCTCCCATGATAAAGCATGAAATGGGTGAGAGAGACAGGGATGGTGGCTAGTAACAAACCAATACTAAAGGTATACAATGCACTAAAGTACATTTTTGAATAACTGTTATATCATTCCTGCTCGAACACCACATCATCCTTATTGAAAACTCTTAAGATGTTATACATTTTTCCATCGTAATTGAAACCTTAAGAAGAAAAATGACGAAATCTCTTAGCATCATACAAATTCCAATAGGCAATCAAGGTTATTCCGGATATGGCACTCCAATCCAAAACAAATGCTCCAATCCCAAACCCAACATGACTAGAGGCAAGAGCTGTGCATGCACCAAACACTTCCATATTATACAACCAAGGGAAAGAGCACCGATCAAAGGGAACAAAAATCCTTGAACAATAGCATACAATAAGCTTGCAACTATTACCATAAAACTAATGAAAATTCATAATCGTGAATATATCACTTATGGGAGACTCCACAACCTCAACGGGGTACTCCACGATCTCTATAATTTCATTATCCGTATTTATAAAATAATATTTTGATTAAAAAAATACAAGTGTAACTACATTAAAGTACATTATAGTCATAAAAATATACAATCTAATGAAAATTTATAGTCTTAAATATACCATTATTCACAAGCTCTATCAAAGACTCCACAATCTCTCCATGATTTTATTGTCTGCATTTATGAATAACATTTTTATTAAAAAAATAGAATATAATTGCATTAAAGTACATCATTATCTAAGGTGATTATACCATTATCTCCATGCATCATGAAATCCTCTTTGTACGTGCTTCCACGCACTCTCACGCCCCTCCCTTCAATTTCCAAAAGCACGGCACCTGCGCCGCACCACCCAAATCGAAGATACTCACCACCAATTTCTTTTTTTTTTTTTTCACTACGGAAATACTTCATCATTTTAGATTTCTTATACAAAAGTGTAAGAGACACATAATGCATAAAATCTCTTCTCTTGTTAAGAAATTATTGTGTTTATGAATTTATCATTGATGATGAATTGGCTATCTATAATGTTAGAGATGAATTGGCTATCTACAGCGAGGCAAATGCCTGTATTCAGGTGACCGGGTGACAACAGATTTGGCATCAGATTCCCACCCACAGTAGGAATTACATGTGAGGGAGTGCCACCTGACGTTTTTCCCAATCCAGAATGAAGTCATTGCGGGATGTCATAGCAATGATGAAAGTGTTTGTAAGACAGCGAGACCACCATAATGCATTCTGAGCAGCCCATCTCATACACGGTTCTCTAGGTCCCAAGAACTAAAAAGAGTTTCTCGGAATTAAGTTCCCGAGTCCCAGACGTTCTTCCATTCTGCTTTTTTCGGCTTTCTCCAGATTCAGACGAAACCGCAGTTCAGAACAACAGGTGTTATTTGGAATCATACTTGGAAGAAGGGAAATTGCCTTGGCAGGGATCCTTACTTGTGAAAAGAATCATGGGAGTGCGCTGGATTCCAATATATGATCAAAGCTTACTTTCACAGCCCTAACTTTGATCACCAAAGAATACCGTGTGAAAGGATTAGAAGCACCCGAGCCCACTTCGTCAAACGTGTTGTTCTAAATTAGGTAATTAAAATATTTATTGAATTAGTGATGATGTTTTAGATGAGGACGAATAACGAACAAAACTCTTATTCAAAATAATGTAAGATAAAAAAAGGTAATTTACACATGTTATATTTGAGTTGGATTTTGAATTTAATGGTAGAAAAATTCAGTCCATGTAAATGTGCGTAAGGAAAAACTTTGTACCAACAAAATGTTTTGGTTTTCTTTTTTGAATTCAAAGACCTAGACAAGTTTGCCGGTGGCTTTGCTTGTGTTTTAGGCAACCTATCATTTATGAAAAGCAGTGAAGGGTGGGGAATTCAGATGGATTTCAACCTACTATCACATGCATTTGAAGTGAAGGGTGGGCCCCATTCCAGATCCCTGTGCACTATAGGCGCGAGTGAGTGAGTTGAGAGGGTTTAAAGAGAGAACAAATTGCTGCATTTGTGCTATGCAGCATCTCTACTCGTGCAGACTTGTTTCCTCAGACAGAAAGCCCAACATGGGTGAAATGTGCAGAGGGGGAAGGCCGGAAAAGGTCTTCAGCCCAGGCACAAGGAGGTCATAAATTTTCCGAGGAAATCGTAAGTCACAAGCAATTGAATTGAAGGACAGAGGTCCTCTTTTCCTATTTCCCCATACAATGACAAAGAACAGCGTGAGAATAGCTCTACAAACGGCAGACTTTAGTCAAACTTAGAACCCTCCTTTTTCTAAAAGAGGTAAAAAGAGGCAGATGGCGGAGTTATGAATTCATACTAGCCATTCAGAAACGATGCAATAACAGGGAGGGAAAGAAAATTCCGACACATATCTTATTCCCAATTGAATAGCTGGACATGTTTTGGTGCTACATTACTTCGGAGATTAGATGGAGTGGTGGCGGAGATTAGAAGAGTCTGTGTATCCCGCGGTCTTGGGTTGCATCAGATTCTGACGCTTCGGGACCTGCTCACCAGCCAACTACGGCCTGGCCATGGACAAAATACGATTATGAACAGGCATACTGGATAAACGCGGTAGCTCATCTTTCTTTTCATAAAACGTACTAAATTTCCGATAACCGGTAAATTTCGTCGCAGTAACAGTATGTTATAGACGGTGGTTTCGCGTGGAGTGTTGGAAGCTTAGAAGAAAATAAAGAAAAAGAGAGAAAATGTGTTAGGAAATTCTAATTTTCCGAAACTAAAATT
Source organism: Casuarina equisetifolia (assembly GCA_028551475.1). Lineage (NCBI taxonomy): Eukaryota > Viridiplantae > Streptophyta > Magnoliopsida > Fagales > Casuarinaceae > Casuarina > Casuarina equisetifolia. The sequence continues at coordinate 27,072,030 of CM052355.1, forward strand.
GCACTTTAGTCTGTCACTAATTACCGTCACTGCATCCCTTGCCCATTTAGTGCTTCATCATGGGAGGTAATTAATGTTTTTTCAATTTTTTGCAAATAATTTATACATAGCAAGTATGCTGGGGCTAAGGGCAGTTGAATATATTGTGGTCACAGAGACACATGGCAACAATTTAAGGCGGCATGGAAAGATAGGAATGAGTTTGAGGATGTTCATAGATGGATCATGGAGAATTACAAACCTATTCTTCAGTGTTGGTTTCTTGCAATTGTAGTGTCTATGGTTGGTTTGTCTGTTTTGACTTTATTACATTATGTTGAGCAATTGCAACTTCCTTACCGGGGATCCTACTAGGATGCCTAATGATCATCATTTTTATCCTTCCCTTTGGCGTGATTCAAGCTACAACTGGCCAAGTAAGTTCCATTATGGTACATTTCTATACCTAGACTACACTTCGCTTGATGTCTCTAAATTGTTACAAATTTTGTGAAGGGATTGAATTTGGATATAGTTTCAGAACTATCATTAGGTTATCTCTACCCTGGGAAGCCAAAAGCAAACTTGACCTTCAAGTCGTTTTGTGTGTCTTCCATGGCAAATGCTCCTAACATTCTTTCTGATCTCAAGTTGTGCTATTATATGAAAATCCCTCCGAGAAGCATGTTTCTCATCGAAGTTATCGGGACATTCATCACAACCTCAGTAAGTTATACAGCGATATGGTGGATGATCTCAAGCGTAGAAAATATGTGTGACACAGAAAGATTACCAAAAGGGAGCCCTTGGACGTGTCCTAGAGGACATATCATTTACACCTTAACAGTGACATGGAGAGTAGTTGGTTCAAATCCTGTCTTTTTTCCCGTGAGTTATATTCAAAGTTATATTATTTCTTTTTGGTAGATGTGCTCGCACCCTTGTTGGTTTGGGCTCTCTTCAATTGGACGTGTGAATTTTTTGTCATGGGCCCTTTTGAGTTGTATCTTCAATTGGCTTATATACAAAAAAATAAAAATAAATAAATAAATAAAACAATGAATGGAAGAAGTGTACCTACCTGTTGTCATGTGGGCTAGACGTGGGAATCACTGTATCTATTGTCCTAATGTCTTGTTATCAGCTAAAAGAGATAAATGGAAGTACTTGGTGGGGTTCAAGAGTGCAAGACCATTGTTCCCTAGCATCATGTCCTATAGCTTTTGATGTGGTAGCGGTTTGATCATCAATAATATTTGAGAAACTATTACCCAAGTGATAGCCATATTCTGCATAAACAAAACAAAATTTCCTTAGAAGAAAGTTAGAAATGCTTCTTTATGGTTCGGAAGAAATAGCTTCACACTGAAAAAAAAAAAAAAAAAAAAGACCAGGGCTTTGTGAAGGGAGGGAGAAAGAAATGAACTCTAAGGAGAGAAAGTTTATTAGAGAGAGGAACTCCAAAGAGAGAGAAGAAGAAGAAGGGAAGGATAATTGCTGTATGATTGTCGAAATTTATGTATGTGCACATCGCTGCTCCCTTGGAAGGCATAATCCAGGTTCTTATCTCGTTTTTCTGCTTTTTTTGAATTCTAGCGTTTGATGCCTAGGCCTGTATTAATTTGTGTTCCCTCGTTTTGGTTTCTTGACACAATCTATCATGATGGAGAAGGTGAAAGTTTGTTTCTTTTGGTATGGTATTGAGCTGTTTGGCTCTCATTTAGTGGGTGTTACCATTCTTTCTGCACAAATATGTTTTCCCTTATTGTTGTAGTTCCATGGCTCTCATTTAGTGGATCGATTTACTCTTTGTGATTGAGTTTTGATTTTTTTTTTTTTGACATTGTAAATCTGCACCTGGCATTGAGTTGTCTAATGATTGAAATTTTGTCTAGAGATTTGGCCTTTTCCTTTCCTTACTTCATTGATTGAATTCCTTAACCAACGAGTTTATTTGGAAAAATTAAAAACTATATTTCATTTTTGCTTTGCTTGAGCTTTGATTTACTTTTTGGGGTTATCACGAGTATGAAAGTCTGTTATACATATTGAACCTTGTTTTAGTGAATTTTCTTGTCATGTTATCGTTGGTCTTTTCATATAAAAAGCACAAGGGAATTGTCACGTTGGGAAGTGGAACATAAAGCTCATAATCCAAATTTCTCCAAATTATTGGCCTCATAAGGGGTTGAAGTTATAACTGTTACGATGGGTAATATTTTATGTGACAATGAATCTCACAATAGGAATTACTTATCGCGAAGAGGATGCCAGCGAGCAACGTTGGTCCAGTCACACAGAGAGACGTGTGGAGCAAGTGAGCAACGTTTTGACATTAGGAAATATCTTAATGGGATTGTTCCATACTAACTTGTCCGATTAACATTTTCAGGGCCCTTGCATTATGAAGACATTTTGGCCGACAATGTTGTGGGTCAGACGCATTGATCAAAAGACAATGCCGTCATCTGCTTTCAGATTTTCCCTCGATGAGCTTATGCTCGATGGACAATGCCTCGTGTCGACCAAGTGAGCGTGCATAGTGTTAACTGTGGTGAGAAAGACAGCGTTGAATCCACACCTTCTTGTTTCACGTAAAATGCAGCGGCATTATTCTCAGATTCCACATGATTTTTCTAAACATTTTGGTTTCGTAGTTGATGTTGAAAGGACACGAAGGCGAGTAGAAGTCAAGAATGTCGATGTTTTCTCGCCGTTACTTTTCTTCTGCTCATTGGCACTAAACGTCGTATACTTTCTGTTCTTTCCAAGGAGGAAGACAAGAAATGATTCTAAAACTTCTATTCCTTAAACGAGCTCTGGCACCTTTTTAGATGTTCTTAACAGTTAAATGGTTGATTGCACACTGGGGCTTGGACTTGAACGTAAAATTGGCCGGACTACAACTTTTTATGGATATTGTCTTATTTTTTTGTTAATAATGAAATTTACATATGAATCATCAAAATATAAGTTAATGATTCAAAGGGAACTTTTGGCGTTGCAGATAATGTCAGTTCAAAGTAGAAAATAGCACGGGAACAGAATATTGGTCTACTCTTGAATCCCATCCAAATGCCGGATTGTGTGATGCACTACTATCATTGTTGTTAGGTATTCCTTATTTGTGTCCTAAGGATTTCAGTCTCTCCAACCTCAACTACCCATCAATTACGGTCCCTAAACTCGTAGAATGTAGGTTCCCCAGGAGCCTATACATCTCGTGTCCAAGAAGCTAGAGGGATCTCTGTAAATATCAAGCCTAAGAGGTTGAAAGTTTGAAAAAAATTGGTGAAGCGAAGAGCTTCAATGTCACGTTGAAGCTTGAAGGAGCCAAAGCTGCAAAGGACTACGTATTTGGAAGGCTGATATAGTTGGATGAAAACCATTGTGTGAGGAGTCCAATTGCGTTGAAGGCAGCCTAATTCCACATATTGTATCAATCTTTTTTTTTTTTCTTTAAAAACTCAGCAATTTTTGTGTTTGCCCTTCAAGTATATTGCCTATTTAAACAATACCTGGTAAAGAAGGAAGATAATTTATTTTACGAAATTATTTTTTTCTTATTCTTAAACAATCTGTTCTCTCTAGGAGTGACTATAGAAGATTGGTGGGAAAAAAAAAAAAAAAAGGTTTTGTACCTTTGCCTGTCAAATAGGCTTGTCTTGTGCTCAACGTTTTCTTTGCCAGTTCACACTGAAACCTAACCACATCTAGTTGACGAACAAAAGCAAATTAATTGGATGCTTACTGTTTCTTTCCTTTTAAGCAGTTAATGCTTTTGCCCGAAGAGAGCTGATTCTTGTGCCACAAGTGAAAAAACACAACTTCCTGAAACTCGTTCTCTTCTTTTCGATGAATCCGTACATGTTTTTCCTGGGGTGCAGAAGTGTCTTTTAATGCAGAAGGTTGAGTAGGTAGATTAGACACCTAAAACCATATCACGTGCCTCAAATTTGTCTTTATTAATTGTTTCTCTTTCTTTTTCAAGGTCCTCAGTGCACATGGATTTAGAAGTCCCTATCCACTCCACGACTTTATAATTAATGGTACAAAATATAGGCAGGGAGAGGCCAAGCCAGAAAATTTCGCATCACAGCTTTGGAAGTGAGCTAAGAAAGATTGATGGGTTGGCCACACAGTTGCTCCAATTCACTTTCTAACAGTTTCACCAAATTTGCTTTTGTCCGCCTGTAAGCCCAACTTTGAGCATTCCGATCCCAGTCGAACCTGGACGGGCCACTGCATGAAAAACATAACTCTTTCAGCCGGGCTACAGAGAGAATTCTTGAAAGAAAGAAAGAAAAAAAAAAGTAAGAGGAAACTAAAGATGTCATTATGGATACCCTAATCATGCAAATAGCCTAGAATTGATTGTAGTTGCAGCATTTAAGTATGCTTCAGTTATCAAAACAACAGATCTGGAGAATACTGATGGGTCCAGATCCACATTCGCATCTGATTGATAATAGTTATATGTTCATCGGAACAACCATAATCTTCCCAACTGATATGTCATGACTAATTATAATCAAAGATATAGAAATAAAAGCACAGCAATTACAGCTGCCTTATGTTTAAATTGCTCGATGGAAGGTTGAATTCCTCTACGATTGTATGTACAATAAATAAAAAGATTTTGTTGATTCATTAATAGATAAATTCAATTTTGCTACCATCTACATTCCCTTTGAAAAAGGAATCAGCGTAGATAAATTGTTGTGCGAGAGATGGGTGCAGTGTTACCCGTATCAGGATCTACTCTAGCATTTAGCACAAAATGCCAAAGCATTAAAGACATGTCTTAGATAATGTACAACTTCTCAACTCTCCCATGTGTGAACATGAGGTTCCATTGGGCGTCTGGAGAGTGCCTCTTCCTGTCCAAAGGACCCCTATCCTGAAAAGTACGTCCAAATCCAACAATTTAAAGGTTCGTGCATAGTCAATGATTGTGGAAGCCCAACTCTCAACAGAAGGATAGGTTAGACTCAGATTACAAACCAATCCAGTTGCCCAGGAAGGGATAACTTTCCTACACAAGTAAAAGTCTGATTCTATAATTCATCACTCTCTTACTACTCTGCTCATGGATGTTTCGTTTCAACCCGGTTGGTCTTTACTTGGAAAGTCATCGTAATAGGAACATAAGTCAAAATTATGAGAAGAGGGAAGATGATTAATCACTCCGATACCAGCAAAGACCTTCCCGAGTTATAAGTTACAAAGGTTCAAATCTGTTAACATTAACGGTATTTCAGAAGACTCCTCCGGTATTCTGACCTTGTTAGATAAAGACTCAGGCTTGTGTGCTACTGTAGATGATGATGCCACATCGAACACCTTCACCCCAAAGTATCTTCCACCTGAAAATTACTCGGCTACCTTCCATTGGAGTTGTTCCCCGTTTGATGTAGTTATCCCAGGAGCATGGCTGCCGTCTCCACCAGACAGCCACTTAAATGCTGTACAAAACTTCTTTGTAGAACAAGAAGAGATACAAGAAGCTCTTGTTCCTGAGCCACTTATTTTACATAATTATGAAACAACATTTAAAGCAGGAGAATCATCTCATCAATGGAACCTCACAGCTCAAGAATTGATGACATCCTTGGAACCTGTTTGCATAGATGATCAAGATTGTCTCGACACTGTGCCACTCCCATAAGCTCAGCCACATGCAACAGAACCCTTACTGCAATATAAGGAGGAACCAATATCACTTACAGCAACTGCTCCAAATCTGAATCATAACATCGGTATCTCAGATTACACATTGGATATAGATATTGTATTCCCACTGTTTTCTGCACAGGCTATAGAGCTAGCTAAAGATAGGTTTCTGAACGGATATAATTATGAAGAGATGGCAGACCTCATTTGGCCAAGCCTTGATGAACCAGCTCAGCAGAATCCAACGGTGCAGAATGAAGGATTAAACGGAAGTCTGGGTGAGTTTGATATTGATGCCTTTATGGAGATATGTGAGCCTGAGAATGTGGGAGAGAGAGAGAGTTATGGTAACGTGAACGGTGCATGCACAATATTGAGAGAGCTGAGTTTTGATAACTCACTTGTAGTTCTAAAGGATTACGGAGATTCAGATAATGATCGCGAATCAGTGGGTTCCTCATACCTTGATGAACATGCTAGAAACTGAAGTGAACAAGAGATTGTTAGGCCCCACAGAATAAGAGAGCAAAATCTTCATACAACTCGTCTTTTGTCTTTTGTAACTGTAGAACAAGTTGTGCACTATGTGTAATAATAAACTGTCGCAAGTTGTAGCGCCAGTTGAAACATTAAGTGCCTATGAAAAGGGCAACCCGCAGTGTATTCAAGGAAGCAAACTTAGAGAGTCTCAGTTGCTTCACTCAATTCTCTCGCCTTCTGTTTTGTTCTCATTTTCCTTGCTTATTTTCCTGTTGCTCTGGAGCTCTTAGTTGCTCCACTTATCTCCTGCTTGAACGCTGTGAACCAACACTTTTTTCTCTACTTTCTTCTAAATCTCCCAAGCTGCATCCCTCAGAAATGACAAACAATACATCAACATTTACCAAAACTTTATAGTTCATCTACAGATGATGCAAACCTCATAATTTCAAGGTCTGCCAGGAGAAAGGTTCAAACAAATTTGCACCAGTCCTAGGTCCACAAAACTAAAAGAAACAAAGATGGCCCAACTATCGTGCAAAACAAATTTCAACCACCAGTTAGATTACTTAAGTAAGTTAAATGAAATTCTCGCTTGAGATTAACAATGAGCGAGCAACTAATAGGTGCGAAAAGGACAATCAAACAAGAGGATATGGAATGCATAAAACTTAGTGAAACCAGTAAGTATTCAATTAGATGCTTAGAGAAACCACAGAATTCTGATAATCTGCAGATTAATTTTTTGGCAATACCTTAGCTGAAGCATAAATTAGCACAAAACGATTTGGATTTAGTGAATTTCAACAGATTCCAATCATTTTTAACAGCAAGTTAAAAGAAGTGATAAAATGATTGTTTCGCATTGAGTACATTTAGAGTTCAGTAAAGGAATCTGAATGCAACTTGAGAATGATTCTCAAGGAGATATTGCGCCAAATTTCTTCAAAGATTTGATCCAAATCTTAACAAACGAACATCAAATTTTTTTTTTTTTTTTTTTGGGTAAATTGGTAGACCTCATGCAACTTGCACATGTTTCACTTTATACTTACAGTGGCTTCAGCTGAATCTTGTATACGGTAACACTATGTGATTCAACATACACAGATTCAGGGAAATAAGAATACCAGGATAGAATAGCGTTCAACAGGAATTCCTAACAAGATAAGCCACACCCTGACATTCAAAAAGACAGCAGAAATATACTCCTGAAAAGTTGAAGCGTAGCTCATACCTCAAGGGTGAAGATAGCCAAATTTGTCTGTTTGGTGTTTGTTTGTTCAACACATAGGTACCCAGATCACCCAGTTTCAACGTTAACACCCCATTCTGACAAATGAATATCCAATATAAATTACAAGTCTTACAAAGTCTTAAAAAATTAAGCCAATTCCTAAAATAAATTGATCATTCTCACCCCATAGTCTACATCAAAGCCATCTATTTCAACGGTATCATCATATTCCTGCACACCAAAGACATTAAAAACTACAGTGCTTGTGTATATGTGTTATCATAAACAAAATAAAAAAAATATACCATAGCTTAAGCTAACTAACATTGAATAAAATTATCACGTATACTATAATATGCAAGCGGAAAAATTTGCGTTCAACAATCATAGAAACCAGACAGGCCTTGATAACAAAATCTATTAACCAATAAACATTCAAGCGGCAAATACATTTCTGACTTCAAGGCCTGGTAGTCCTAAATTACCATCATAAACGGGCATATAGAAAACCAAGTTGAAACACCTTAATTACCGAAAAAAAAATACACATATACTTTCAATGGACAAAGAAGTGCAGATCATATATGCACTATGCTACGCAAGAAATACCTCGAGTTTCTGTTGGAGGTGATGTACGGTGGCATTGCTTGGCCTGTGAAACTCATCCTCCTGCAGTACGGAACTGTTTTCATATTAATCATCAGCAAACACATTGTTTTCCATTTCCTTCAAACAAATGTAATAACACTAAAGAAAAAAGCTAAACCACTCCCTGAAATCCCACAAATAAAAAAAACCAAAATTTAAGTCTTAAGCTTTAATTTTTTTTTTAATTCCGTATAGGGATATTAATTTGGGCAATCAAGAGTATATATCCAAGCGGAATGGGTGAATTATACACTTTTAACAGACAAAAAGGCAACATAGAGCTTAAAGACTACAAATTTTTACTTTCTATTTGATTTTCCTTAGGTTTCTCAAGAACCCAAGCGAGCAATAAAGGATGACGTACCGGTAATCAATTGCAGCATGGCCTATAGGCTTGTCCCCAAGATTCAGTGGCCGTGAGCAAAAGGTTCTATAAGTAAGAGACCACTTTGTGGTCTCAAGACTCGAAACTTCTAGAAGCAGACAATTGAATCTACCAATCGTAGAAATGGAGGACGAAGAAGGAAGATGAGGAAGCTTTAGAAGCCTTAGGAGCCTTCTCAAGGATGCCAACTTGAAAGCCATGGCAGTAGGGCTTCGAGCTCAGTTTCTACACGAAATTGACACAATATGCGTTTGATATCCAAATGGGCTAATTCTAGTGATGGACTTAATTCTTGACCCAATTTAGTGACCTTTATGTCACAAACTTGGATAAATCCGCTTGGCACTCAAGTCTCAGCAATAAACTGAGTCAACCTATTGTTCAGGATCACCCTCTCTATTTAACTACTTGAGATAACACAATGGGACATTTGATTAAACCCATGAAAAGCTCATGAGACTTGGAAGCTATAATCATAAGCAACATATCGTAATAAGTGTCTTTATTGAATATTAGAGTCATTTAGTCTACAAAACAGATAAGTAACAATTCCCCCATCAAAGAGGTTAGTTACATTCTCATACATAAAAGAAGTGAAAATACATAATAACAAACAAAAACCAACAAACATGGGCACCACCCGAGTGGATGACTCAACAACAAGGAAACTAAGCAGATCAGCATCATACTCAATAGCTCTTCGAACAATCTCTCATGTAATGAGGGCCTTTGCAAATAAAGCAAGAGAAGCTACCCTTCTTCTTATCGCCATTGCGACTAAAGGATGCTCTATTACCGCCATTTTGGTTGAATGCAATTCCGTTCTGATTGAATGAGGGTCGACTCCCTCCATCTCTTCCCGAATTGTCACTCTGAGAAAGTGATATAGATGAAACTTCAATTCGTCTCCGATCTGGCAAGGATTCCACAATAGAGATAGCTTGATTCAAATTGTTCACATCTCGTTTCTCTATTTCATCTTTTGCCCATTTCTGGAGCCCACTCGTGAAGAAGTACAAGAAAAAACTCTCTGGCAAATCCTTGAGGTATAGAGTTACCTCAGTAAAAGCTTGCACATAAGCTTGAATGGTCGTGGTGTGCCTCAAGTTATTCAATGTCTCAAGAGCCCTCTGCTTCACATTTGTGGGGAGGAATTGCTCCTTTAATGCCTTCTTGAACGCCTTATAGGTGTCAATTGGCTCTTCTCCATTTTCTGATTCTTGGCACTTCCTACGCCACCACACATTAGCAGTGTGGGTGAGATAATAAGAAGCAATTTGAACCCTTGCTCGATCGTTCATAATGTTAGCAATCTTAAAATATTGCTCCATATGCCACAAGAAGTCTTCAACTTCAGTTGCATCTCGTTTTCCACCATAGCTCTTCGGCTTAGGGATATCACAATGAGGGATAGCAGTAAAAACAGCCCTTGTTTGAAGTTGTTCTACAACTCCCTTCAACTCTAGAACTTGTTCCATAGCTTCTCTAAGCTCTAGGACTTGTTTAGAGGATCTTTTTAATTCCACCACTTGTTCCTCAATGTGTGAAACATAACCTTCCAACAAACTAAGCCTTCCCTCCATGGATACCACTGTCTCAGCTTGCATCCTCTTTCGCTTTGCCCCTTTGGGTGGATGTTGAGATTCTCCTGTGCCTTCAGATGTCATCTCTAGAATCAGGCCTATCTCAAGAGAGTTAGGCTATGATACCACTTGTTACGGACTTTAAAAAATCCACTTGGCACTCAGGTCTCAACAATGAACTGAGTCAACCTATTGTTCAGGATCACCCTCTCTATTTAACTACTTGAGAAAACGCAATGGGACATTTGGTTAAACCCATGAAAAGCTCATGAGACTTGGAAGCTATAATCGTAAGCAACAAATATAATAAACATCTTTATTGAATATCAGAGTCATTTAGTTTACAAACAAATAAGTAACAATTCCCTCATCAAAGAAGTTAGTTACATTCTCATACACAAAAGCAGCAGAAACACATAATAGCAAACAACAACCAACAAACATGAGCACTACTCGAGTGGACGACCCAATAACAAGGAGACTAAGTAGGTTGGCCTTGTACTCGACAACTCAGTCCGTCAGCCCGTAGTGACAATTTGAAACATTTAGGCAATTTCATTCTTGTATAAAATACATGCTCCATAACCTTTATAATTTCATTATCTATGTTTATAGATAAAAAAACTTTTTATGAAAAAATGAGAATATAATTGCATCAAATTACATTACAGCCATAAAAACATACAACCTAATGAAAATTTATAGTTGTGAATATACCATGATTCACAAGCTCTATCAAGCCCTTCACGAGCTTTATCAAATGCTCCATGATTTCATTAACTGCATTTATGAAAAAAAAAATTGATGAAAAAAATGAGAATATAATTGCATTTAAGTACATTATAGCCATAAAAATATACAACCTAATGAAAATTTATAGTCATGAATATACCATTGTTATCATGCACAAGCTCTATGGAAGAATCCATGATTTCATTATCTACATATATGGATATAATTATCATGAAACCCTCTTTTTCCTTGCTTCCACATACTTCCACGCTTCTCCCACCATTTTCCAATAGCGTGGCACTTGCACCACACCAGCCAATATGGAAAAGCATTGGGAGCTTCAAATCCAAGATATTCACCACCAATTTCTTTCTCTCTCTCTCCTTTTTTTTTTTTTTTTTTAACTATGGAAATACTTCATTAGTGTAGATTTCTTCAACAAGAGTATTATAGATATATTATGGATAAAATCTCTACTTTTGTTAGGAGATTATTGTGCTTATAAATGCATCATTGATGATGAATTGGCTGTCTACAACGTCAGAGATGGGATGCAACTTTACATGATAAACATGAGGAGAAAGTAGTATTCTCATACATTCTGGAAAGTGAAAAACCATTTTGAACCAAATCCTGAACAACGAACCAGAATCTACCACATTGAAGTCCTACCCAGAAGTTAATTGAAGTGAGTGGGCTCGAAATCTGAAAACACAGCCGTGGAAGTCTGAAGACACAACCTCCAACAACAAAGAACTTGGTATAGTTTTATGTAGTTGAACATTTTAGACCCTATACAGCTCCGCCAGTTTTCAAAAGTGGCGCAAACAGGATCTGCTTATGTTAAAACAACCATTAAATAGGCTAGAATTGGAAGTATGATCTCTTTATGGAGTAAAAAATATAAAAAGTTCATCGCTAAAGTGTTGCCGGAAGGCAGTAAATGAAACTAAAATCACAAGACAATGTTGACGCTCTAGATTGTTTACCTCAAGATATTATATGATTGGATTTAAGGAAAACTTACGCTACATTGAAACTGTATAATGAGCTGTTGTTTTTCACCCTTATTTTTAAACTATCAAGGCTTCAAAAGCACAAAATAGAACAAGCATTCGGAAAGAGAAATGGGAAGAAGGAAAAAAACTGCGAATCTGGAGAGAGAGAAACAAAAAAGAAACAGAAAGTATAAACCAGAAGTTTTGTCCGTTATGAACAGAGGGGACAAAAGAAAAAGTAACACCCAAAAGGCAAAATCAAAAGCAAAGCTAGCATTTGAGCACCAAATTCCGAGACTAACTGATTCAAGTTCTTGGCATTTTCCACATAGACCCAAAAACAGAAGTTACTTTTGCTCAAGAGAAAAATTAACAGCGTGAACAAGTGCAATTACCCGGAGCCATAAACTTCAAGAGGAAGATCAAAAACTGAGCAAGAACTGCACCACCTCTTTTTACATGTTTTGACTTGTTAAATCAAACAATAGCATTATTCCAAGAAACAACCATAGTGTGGGAATTAGGTACACTAGGCATTGTTAACTTCAGATATAGAAGATGTGTAAACAAAAAAAAAAATCTATATACACATTCCTGAAAAATCACAATGGCCACCATCCAAACATCTTCGACAAAGTAAAGATTCATGATTGCAAATAGTAGACAGCATCTCACCAAGGAGGACTTAGCAACCGCATACAACCAGGCACCAACATGGCAAAGATCTAATGCCCCAAAACCACTATATCAAAATTGCAATGCTTCCAAATGGGCAATGGCAAAACAGACCAGAGAAGCATTTCAAACGAATTTCAGTCATCGTATACATTTTCTTCCTAGTTTTGGTCTTATCAGACCCATATGCACCAACTCAATCCTTCATGAAAAAGTGATACATAAGCGGGGAGACTTGAAAAAGGGAGGTAAAAAAAAAAAAGGTTGTTATGTTAAGATTGAAGAAGTCGTGAATAAAATCTCACTCAAGAAAACCATTATCATAATGATTTTTTACAAATCAAAGAGCAGATGAAGAGTCAACATCAGCAAACGGGCATAATACACAGAAGGGGCTCCCCTGGCCCAGCGGTGACTTGTGAGTCTGTCCGGTCAATTCAAATCCCAAATGTGTACGAGTATAAAAAAAAAAAAAAAAAAAAAAACATAAAAACATAAAAATGTAAAAATAAAAAATAAAAAATCAAAAACATAAAATCAAAAACATAAAATCAAAGAGCAGATGAAGAGCCAACATCGTTAAATAAACACGGAACCCATCCAGATATTGGGTGTAAAATAGCATTAAAAACTTGAACCAAACATACGCACCGAATATTTTTCTTCAGAAATAAAAACTCCGAGAAAACAAAACAACAATGTAACGGGGAGATAAAGATAAAACGCACAAAGTCAAGTCCGATCTTATCTCCAGGTAAATTGTACTAAAGAAATAAAAAGAAGTGCAGAAACAGACTCTTAAGAATCCAAGGAGAGAGAAAAAAAAAAAAAACTTACCCAACAGGTCAAAATGGAAGAAAAACGATCTATCTGAGAAAACTGAGCCAAAAAACAAAGAACCAGCGCAGGAAAGACAAGGATAGAAAGGGGTACGCTTGTTCGGCGGCCTCTTCAATTTTTTCTCGCACCTTTGTGGAGAAAAAGAAAGAGGCGAGAAAACCAAACCCGAGGAGCAATGAGAGGAAGAGAGAGGCTTGGGTGGAGGAGTTGAGAATAGAGACGAGAAAGCTCAAGAGAGATTAAAGACAACACTCTTTAATTTACGAATAAGCCCAAAAGGGAGAGGAAGGAGGCCAAAAAAAAATAGTTGCATTTACTGTTTGGCTGCTTACCAAATGATTTTTAAGGTCCCCTTCTTTCCTCGTGATATTTTCCCGACTGTCTCTTAACTTCGATGCATCCCAATAGAGGGATATCCTTAGTCCAGTGGTAACTGGGTTAATATCCCTCCCAGATCCATCCTTCGAATTCCTTTCCTCCTCTTTGTGTGCTTAAGATAAAATATAAAATTAAATTAAATTAAAATTAAAATTAAAAATTTGAAAAAATCTCTCCTTCACTCCAAACAGTCTTCTTCCCACTTCCTGCTGATTCTAACAAAATTAATGTCTCCATATAATTTTCGTAATTATCTGGGTTCCTCTTTTCAATAACTCTTAAGTTTTCTCTAACATGCCCACCTTTGATTTTTTGTCTGGCTACATGTGAAAACACTTTCGTCCCAACATAGCGTTGGAAATTATCAGCCCTCAACAGGGAACTTAAGCTCATTTCTCTTAAACTTGGTGGTTTGGGGAGGCAATCCGTGCCTTCTACCCGCGGTTTTTCTTCTTCTTAAACGGGAGACACAGACTCATCTAGTAGCACCATAACATGATGCGATTCGAAATGATACACAGACTCCTGATACGATTCTAAATGATGTAGCACCAACCATGTCCAGCAAATCAATTGGGAATAACATATGTGCGAAGGCGAAGATTAAGGCAGGACTTTCTTTCCCTCCCTGTTATCATTGCGAAGTACCACCATCAAACCTAACAACTTCAAAATCATTTTCTTCTCCCAGCCATTGATTTTAATTTTTTCTTTTACGGTGTGAGTTCCGTAAATGTCAATAAAAAGTTGTCTCTTTCGTGCTTCTTTATAAGAACGAAGACAGGAAATGATTTTAAACCTTCTTATTCCTTAAATGAGTTCCTGCACCTTTTATATGTTCTTATCAATAATATGTTTGACTGCTGACCCGGCCTTGGACAGGAACCTAAAATTGCCCGGATAAAAACTTGAATATGAAAAGATGCAAAATTTCTAATTGATCTTCAAAATCAGGGGTGGCCAGAATCAGAAAGATATAACTTTGCTATTCTAAAAGGTAATAGCACATCAAACGGCAAATTTCCTCTTGAACTTGTCATATTCGGGATCTTTGACTTGAATAGAGGAATTTCGGGTAGCTGGATCGATATAGGTAACTCGATAGGTGCCACTGAGTGTCCTGTAGCTACCGTGGCCTGTGTCACAGTTGCAGGAGAAATTTAAGTACATTGGGTCACCACAACTCAGTCTAGTATTGAGCGAATAGGGAAGGATGTTTGTTCCACATGGCTCACAACTCCTCTTAGTTGACTCTGCAGAGGTAAGAACGGCAACTAAACTTTGATTATACAGAATACTTCTTTGGCTATACAGAATAATAAAGTCCTATGCTAGGAGGATTTCTTCCTTCCGAGACTTTTGGACACAATAAAATAAAAAGGAACCTTCCAAAACCCTTGGTTTAGTCTCAAAATTTTCCAGGTTTTTCATAACCTTTTCTAGATATATTAAGTAACAGGTGGTCTCGCAGAGACAAATAACTTTACTGCATTAGTCAAAATCACTCTCTGCTCAGTTCAACTACTGAATTAATTCCAGCGTATTCCAGAACGTGTAAAAGGAGTACCTATGTCAGATTTTGTTGCGTGAATAGAAAGATTAAGGCCGCTGTTTGCATACTCCTGTTGCAGATTTCCCACATCCTCGGTCCAATCCAGCAGAAGCCATTGAACGAAAATTTCCATTTTTAGACCCTCCGGGGCCATTCCACGAAATCAATGATGGGTTTTCTCCCATCTTCGTGCCGGCAAGAAATGTATCAGTAGGATTTTGACTGATCGTCGTCGCTTAAGACCAGATTTCTAGAATCCATGAGCTTCACAATTCGACTTTTAGATGGGATGTAAGAGGAGTAGACCAATATTCGGTTCCCGTGGTATTTTCTACTTTGAAGTTCTAAATTGTATGCAACTCCAAAAGTTTCCCTGGAGTCATTAACTCATATTTTGATGATTCATATATAAAATTCATAAAAATAAAACCAATATCTATAAGAAATTCTAGTCCGGCTCATTTTACGCCAAGTCCAAGCCCCAGTGGGCAATCAAACATTTAACTGATAAGAATGCATAGAAAGGTGCAAGAGCTCATTTAAGGAATAGAAGTTTTAATCATTTCTTGTCTTCCTTCTTAGAAAGAACAGACGACGTTTAGTCTTTATCCATGCATATTTTGGAACGCGGTTCGCATCTATAGCACTAAAAGATCTACATGAAGATTTTGGAACGACATCTTTAGTCTTCGACCATAAGCTCATCGATGGAAAATCTGAGAGCAGATGACGTCTTCCTCTCGATCAATGCCTACAACCCACAACATTGTCGGCCACAATTTCTTCATAATGCAAGGGCCCTGAAAATGTAAATCGGACAAGTTAGTATGGAACAATCCCTCTAAGATAACATAAAAAATAATGTGGATCCAGTACAGAAGGGAGAACAATCCCATGGGACTCCAATCCGACCTTCTGTCGATGCAGCATCCGGAGGAGCTTTTGAGTTTTCTGCACGACATCGTCCAGGCACACAGCTTATCATTCTTTTGTTTCTTACGTTCCATGACCACGTGACTTTTGGCTTCAGCCCGACGACCACGTCTTTGTTTCTGCCGCCTGTCTATTGTTTCTGTAAATTATAGGAAACATGAAATATTACCCATCGTAACAATAGTTATAACTTCAACCACTTATTAGCTCAATAATGTAGAATAATTTGGATTGTGTGTTTTATATTCCACTTCCCAACGTGACAATTGCTCTGCGCCTTTATATGAAAGGACCAACAACATCATGACAAGAAAATTCACCAAAACAAGGATCACAATGTATGACAGACTTTCCTACCGTCAAAACCCCAAAAAGCAAATCAAAGCCCAAGCAAAACAAATGCTAAATATAGTTTTTCACTTTTCCAAATAATTTGTGTCAAAGTTCATAAATATAAATACAATCAAAGAAATAAGGAAACAAAAAGGCCAAATCTTTAGACAGAATTTCAATCATTAGATAACTCAATGTCAGATGTCAATTTATAATGTCAAAAAAAAAAAAAATCAACCACAAAGAGTAAATGAATCCACTAAATGAGTGTCATGGAACTACAATACCAAAAGAAAACATATTTGTGCAGAAAGAATAGTAACACCCACTAGATGAGAGCCAAATAGTTCGATGCCACGCTAAAAGAAACAAACTTTCACCTTCTCCACCATGATAGATTGATTCAAGAAACCAAAACCAAAACCAAAACCAGGAAACACAAATTACCACAGGCATAGGCATCAAACGCTAGAATTCAAAAATAGCAGAAAAAAGAGACTAAAACCTGGATTATGCCTTTCCAAGGGAGTAGGGATGTCCAAACACAAATTTCGAGAATCGTAAAACAATTATCCTCCTTCTTCTCCTCTCCCCATCTCTCTCTCTTTGGAGTTCCTCTCCCCGATAAACTCTCTCCAAATCTTCGATTTCTTACTTTATTGATGATCAAACAACTTGGGATCCATCCACTACCACACCAGGGGCTGTAGGGCATGACGCTAGGGTACAATGGTCATGTAGATCGAAATTCCACCAACCAACTCCATATATCCGTTGTAGCTGAAGAAAACATATTAGGACAGCAAATCCAGTAACTCCCACGTCTAGCCCATATGACAACAGATAGTTGTACTTCATCCACCAGATTTTATGTTTCTTGTATATACCAATTGAAGATACAATCCAAAAGGGCCCATAACTAATAATTTTGTTATGTTTAGTAGAATCTGGCTATATTCGGAGCAATCGTTTCTCAAATATTATCGATGATCAAACGACTGGGCATCCATCCACTACCACACCAGGAACTATAGGACATGATGCTAGGGAACAATGGTCTTGCACTTTTGAACCCCACCAAGTAATTCCTGGGCATCCATCCACTACCGCACAGGAGCCATAGGACATGATATGCTAGGGAACAATGGTCTTGCACTTTTGAACTCCACTAAGTAATTCCTTTTATCTCTTTTAGATGATAACAAGACATTAGGACAACAAATGCAGCAATTCCCACGTCTAGCCCACATGACAACAGGTAGTTATACTTCTTTCGAAAAAATTTCTTTTTTGTTGTATATAGGCCAATTGAAGATACAACCCAAAAGGGCTCATGACCAAAAATTCACAGGTCCAGTAGGTGGCATAAATGTTATAGACAATAATATCAGTGGAACATTAATTTCTTTTAGCCACTTATACTTGGGGGAAAACTGCAAGAGAGCCCAAATCAACAAGGGTGCAAGCGCACCTACCAAAAAGAAATAATATACCTTTGAATATAACCCGTGGGGGAAAAAGACATGACTTAGACCAATTACTCCCCACATCACTGTTAAGGTATAAACGTTATGTTTTCCAAGACACATCCAAAGGCTCCCTTTTGGTAATCTTTCCGTGTCACACATATTTTCTATGCTTGAGATCATCCACCATGTTGTTGTATAGCTCACTAAGGTTTTGATGA
Source organism: Casuarina equisetifolia (assembly GCA_028551475.1). Taxonomy (NCBI): domain Eukaryota; kingdom Viridiplantae; phylum Streptophyta; class Magnoliopsida; order Fagales; family Casuarinaceae; genus Casuarina; species Casuarina equisetifolia. The sequence goes on from CM052355.1 coordinate 27,090,143, forward strand.
ATGTCCCAATAACTTGGATGAGAAACATGCTCCATAACCTCTATAATTTCATTATCTGCATTTATAGATAAAATTTTTGATGAAAAAATAAGAATATAATTGCATTAAATTACATGATAGTCATAAAAACATACAACCTAATGAAAATTTATAGTCGTGAATATACCATTATTCACAAGCTCTATCAAGCCCTCCACAAGCTTTATCAAATGCTCCATGATTTCATTAACTGCATTTATGGATAAAATTTTTGATGAAAAAAATGAGAATATAATTGCATTGAAGTACATTATAGCCATAAAAATATACAACCTAATGAAAATTATAGTCGTGAATATACCATTGTTATCATGCACAAACTCTACAGAAGAAACCATGATTTCATTATCTGCATTTATGGATAAAATTATCATGAAACCATCTTTTAACTTGCTTCCACGCACTTCCCCGCTTCTCCCACCAATTTCCAATAGTGTGGCACTGGCACCGCACCAGCCGATATGGAAAAGCATTAGGAGCTTCAGATCCAAGATATTCACCACCAATTTTTCAAAAAAGAAATATGGAAACACATCATTACGGTAGATTTCTTCTACAAAAGTATTATAGATACATTATGCATAAAATATCTACTCTTGCTAGGAGATTATTGTGTTTATAAATGCTTCATTGGCTATCTACAATGTTAGAGATGGGATGCAACTTTACATGAAAAACACGAGGAGAAAGTAGTATTCTCATACATTCTGGAAAGCGAAAAACCATTTTGAACCAAATCCTGAACAACGAACCAGAATCTACCACAGTGAAGTCCTACCCAGAAATCTACACATATCAAAAGTAAGTTAATCGAAGCGTATGGGCTCGAAGTCTGAAAACACAGCCGTGGAAGTCTGAAGACACAACCTTCAACAACAACAAAGAATTTGGAATAGGTTTACGTAGTTGAATATCTTAGACTCTATACGGCTCTGCCAGTTTTCAAAAGTGGCACAAACAGGATCTGCTTATGTTGAAACAACCATTAAATAGGCTAGAATTGGAAGTATGATCTCTTTATGGATTAAAGAATATAAAAAGTTCATTGCTAAAGTGTTGCCGGAAAGCAGTAAATGAAACTAAAATCGCAACAATTTTGACGCTCTAGATTGTTTACCTCAAGATATTACATGACTGGATTTAAGGAAAACTTACGCAAAACTGACACTGTATAACGAGCTGTAGTTTGTCGCCCTTATTTTTCAAACTATCAAGCCTTCAAAAGCACAAAACAGAACAAGTATTCGGAAAGAGAAATGGGAAGAAGGAAAACAAACTGCGAATCTGGAGAGAGAGAAACAAAAAAGAAAGAGAAAGTAGAAACCAGAATTTTCATCCGTTATGAACATGGGGAACAAAAGAAAAGGTGACACCCAAAAGGCAAAATCAAAAGCAAAGCTAGCATTTGAGCACCAAATTCCACGACTAACTGGTTCAAGTTCTTGGCATTTTCCACATAGACCCAAAAACAGAAGTTACTTTCGCTCAAGAGCAAAATTAACAGCATGAACAAGTGCAATTACCCGGAGACATAAACTTCAAGAGGATAATCAAAAACTGACCAAGAACTGCACCAACCAGATGAGAATCAGAGCACATGCATCTGATCAGCCGCAAAAAGGCCAGGAACTGGTACCCAGATCAGATTCCGAGTCCAGCGGAATCGGAAATGCGAAAACAGGATGCTCCTTCAACCCGATCTAGAATGCGAAAACAGGAGAAAGAGAGAGAGTGGGGGGTGGGTTTGATATTAAATCTGTGGACGGAAAGCGACCAAAGACAGGCAAGAACTTTTTTTTTCCCGTCTATTTCCAATGAAATTTAATTAATCAGCAAACCCGGATTCTCAAGTTTTGCTCGGAAGACGAGAAAGAAAGAAGACGAAAATGCAGGGAAGTAAAAGAAAAACATAGGGAAATTATGACATGCAGTGAGAATCAAAGCTCAAAGAGAGAGAGAGAGAGATGGATTGCTAACACTGAGTTCGGAGGAAGGAAAGAATTCCCAAGCAGCCGGAAAATTCCAACGGGGAAAGAAGAGATCTCAATTCTGATCCGAGAAACCGGAACTTGTGTGAATCGTGGGGAAGGAAACGTAAGAAACTAGATTGCGAAAATGGGAACACCGGGAGAGAGTCTCGCTCTAAAATATATAGGAGAGAGAAAAGGATATGGGGGCCGTCTCTTGCGAAAGGCCTTCGGGTCACCAGTGGCGGAAATTCAATGGAGAGATTGACGCGCGGCGTTTAGTTGCTGAACTGCGAAATGCTCATTTTGTAAGATCATTTCGCAATGATCTACTGTTTACATACTATTTACGTACTGTTTTCTTTATCTAACGCTGCCTCCCCGACCATTATGAGTGATTCCATTTCCATTTCATTTCTAGTCCGCTTCGGCTGGTACAATTAAACAATAGAGGAGAAGATCTTAGCCAATATCTTACTAAAAAGATGCTGTCACCTTCAGGTATGTTTTTCTTATTTTGTTTATTTTATTTTAACTCATAATCAATTTATAATTGATATTAGATCTTGTTTAAGTCTCATTTGAGACAAATTATTTTCCTACAATTGGTATAAGAGCTTTTAGCATCAATTTAGGTTGAAAAATAAGTTTTTCAAAACCTATTTAGATCATATTTCAAATTCTGATTTAGACCAAACCGGTGGCTATTCTTCAAAACAAACACTAGATCTGTAATCCTCGGACTCTCAAGAGTCCGTCAGTGCAGAAGATGAAGAAGTACTATACATAGGCACTATTGTGGTACTATTAAGTACTGTACATTGGACTGTTGATGTACTGTACATAGGTACTGTTGACGGTATTGTACGTTTGGTACTATTGATAAGTACTGTTCACGTGTACTGTTTGACCGTTGACCGAGTCTGATTTGATTTGAATTTTATTATTTTTATGCAATAAATTTATATATGTAATGTGCATTTTTTGTTTCACATATTTGATATGGTAATTTTGTTATATGCATTATGATTTATCATAAATTATACCATATGGAGTTACATGCTATTTAATTAAGCACATATTTTTCAATAAATAGTATGTTATTTATACAACACTTAGTTGTTATTTTGTGTAATTCAATGACGAATGCCTCTCATTGTTTTAAGATTTAAATTACATATTTTTTAAAGTGAGTAATATTTAATTTAAGTCCGCGGTTCAAGTGGGTCTCGTGATTTAATTAGGTTGTAACTACCATAGTGACACAACTTGATTAAGTTATTGGATTTCAATTTTGTATTGAAGTAGAATTTTTTCAATTCTAGTATATGGTTATATTCCCACAGAATGTGACTATGTCTTGGAATTTGAAGAGTAACATAGTTTGTATGTGTGAGTTTCACTAATCTAAGTAGTCTATACATCCATAGGTTGTAACTACCATAGTGATACAACTTGATTAAGTTATTGGATTTCAATTTTGTATTGAAGTAGGATTTTTTCAATTCTAGTATATGGTTGTATTCCCACAGAAGGTGACTATGTCTTGGAATTTGAAGAGTAACATAGTTTGTATGTGTGAGTTTCACTAATCTAAATAGTCTATACATCCATAGGTTGTAAACTATGAAGATGTGGTATTGGTTCATGACTACTACTATGTTGAGAGTGTCACAATTATGTGTTATTCATTTAGCCTACAAGTGTTTGAATAATGATGTAAGCTCTCATTTGGTTTACTCACAAAATACTCATTTTTGCATTGTTTTTATTAGTCACCTTTTCTATAAACAATGCTCAAGTCACTGTTGAGGTTTTTACTGGTACAAATTACAAGAAGTGGAAGGAAGATATCTTATTTGCTGTGGAAGCAGCAAAGATTGGAAGTGCTTTCAAAATGGATAAGCCTACTAATTTGACTTTAGAGAGTACTGAGGAGCATAAGCTTCATTATGCTAAATGGGAAAGGTGTAATAAGTTTTGTCTTCTAACTATGAGGAGGACCATCCAAGAACACCTTAAGTGTGATTATCTTGAGGAATGCAAAGCTAAAGAATTTTTTAAGGCTATTTCACAGCACAATAGAGTGCCTTCTCATGCTGAGATAAGTTCTTTGATGCAAGTTCTTTTTAGTATGAGGAATAATGGAATTGAGAATATCAGGAATTACATTATGAGGATGGTACAGTATCAGATGAGGCTTAAGGCTTTAGGAATGGTATTTTCTAAGCAGATTATTGTGCATCAAGCTTTAATTAGTTTTCCTATTGATTATACAATTATTAAGACATTCTATAACAACAGTTTGCAAGATTGGACTATTGATGATCTGATTGAGAAGCTTATACCTGAAGATAATAAGTTGAAGATTGAAAAGTCTCATTCAACTTTGTTTTCTCATGCTTCTAGCTTTGATAAAGGAAAAAGGCACTTAAATCAACCTCAAAAGGAGTCAAAAGTTACTTAGCCTAGTAATAAGGTCCTAAAATCTTCTAGCAACAGGTTGACAGTGAATATGAAGAATATTCAATATTTATTTTATAAAAAAATGGGACATATGAGGAAAGACTGTCGTAAGTTTAAGAAATGGTTAGCTAAGCATCAGATAAAGGTACAAATTCTTTAATTAATGTTTGTGAATCTAATTTATCTAAGGTATTATTTAACTTTTGGTGGCTAGATTGTGGAGTAACTAGTCATGTTGTTTTTGCTATTCATGGGTTTATAAACAGAAGGAAGCCAAACCTTGATGAAAAATACTTTTATGTTAGAAACAATTAAAAAGTAGAAGTGGAGTTTTTTAGAGATGTCATCCTTTTTTTTGATAGTAGTTTTATGATGATTTTAAGTAAAAATTTTTATGTACCATCGTTTAGGCGGAATTTGGTTTCACTTGCTGTACTTGACAGTTCTGGATATATGTTTGAATTTAAGAACACAATCGTGTCAATATTTTATAATGTAAATTTGATTGGAAATTGTGTTATGTCTAATGACTTGTACAAATTAGTTTTATCTCTACCTGAAATTTATGTTACTTTTACTATTGATAAAAGTGTTTTTAAAAGGCCTTTTATTAAGGATTTGTCTTATACTTTGTGGCAAAAGAGACTTGGCCATATCTTTAAAGATAGAGTGGGCAGGTTGATCAGATCCAATATTTTACTTGCTTTCAATAATGATATAGAGATTTGTGTAGACTATTGTAGAGATAAGTTGAGCAAGATAAAGAAGAAAAAGGCAACTTATAATTCTGAATTGTTAGAGGTGATTCATACTAATATCAGTGGTCTCTATCGAGTAACTTTTTGTGGTAATGTATACTTCATTACATTTATTAATGTTTTCTCTCGTTTTGGATATGTTTATTTGATTAAGGAAAAATCTGAATCACTTGAGAAATTCAAAGTGTTTGAAACTGAGGTTGAAAAATAATCAAGAAAAAGTATAAAGATTGTTAGCTTTGTTCAAGATGGACAATATTATAGCAGACATGGTGATGTAGGCCAGATTATGGATCCATTTGCTCAATACTTACAGAATTTTGGGATAGTTAAATAATTTACTATGCTTGGAAGTCCCAAACAAAACTGGTGTAGCTGAAAGGCAAAATCATACCTCATAGAGATGGTTAAATATATGATGAGTAGAACTAGTCTACCTCTTTTTCTATAGGAAGAAGCTTTAAAGACTGCTATTTATGTTCTCAACCGTGTTCCTACTAAGGTTGTGCCATTAACTTTTTTTAAATTATTTAAGGAACACAAAGCTAGCCTAAATCATCTAAAAGTTTAGGAATGTCTTGCAGAGGTCCAATTGTATAATCCAACCTTAAGTAAGTTGGATTCTAGAATAGTTAGATGTTATTTTGTCTCTTATCGAAATAATTCTAAAGGGTATCGTTTTTATAATCCTACTATAGGTGCTAGAATTGTTGATTCATTAATAGCTAAGTTTCTAGAACTTGATGTTGTGGAAAGTGATACTAGTTCTCTAGTCATAGAGAATAGTAATGATGTTGATATGAGTATATAATTTCTTCTATCTATTCAGTTAGATGCAATTGTGTAGGAACTTGTTATTGGTACAGCTTTTGTAGAGGTTTCACTTGTTCAGAATCAGGAAACAAAGATTCCTGCTCTTAAGAGATCTAACAAGGAGAAAAAACCTATTATTCATTGTGATTATCTGGTTTCTCTTAGAGAGCATGACTATGACATTGGTGTTGTTGAGGATCCAGTGATTTATACTCAAGCTGTTTCTAGCCTTCAGTCTGATTTTTGGAAAGATGCCATGAGAAATGAAATGCAATCTATGAAATATAATTATGTTTGGGATCTAGTTGAGTTACCTAAAAAAATGCAAGCTCATTGGTTGTAAGTGGATGTTTAAGACTAAGAAAGATTCTAGAGGAAAGATAAAAAAGTTTAAGTCCAGATTAGTTACCAAGGGATTCACTCAAAGAGATAGAATTGATTATAATGAGACATTTTCACCAGTTTCATCTAAAGATTCTTTTAGAGTGATAATAGCTTTTGTAGTACATTTTGATATGGAGTTGCTACAGATGGATGTCAAGACAACTTTTCTGAGTGGGGATCTTGATGAAGAGGTCTATATGCTTCAACTAGAGAGTTTTGTAGAAAGTAATTATAATGAACTTGTTTGTAGACTTAAGAAGTCGATTTATGATCTTAAACAAGCTTTTAGACAGTGGTATTTGAAGTTTGATACTTATATTATATCTTTTGGTTTTGTTGAAAACCTTGTTGATCATTGCATATATACTAAGGTTAGTGGGAGTATGCCAATTTTCTTGATCCTTTATGTGGATGATATCTTGTTTGCATGCAAAGATATGGCGTTACTTCAAGAAACTAAAAGACTTTTATCTTTAGAGTTTGATGTGAAGGACCTTGATGAAGCATCTTTTGTCCTAAGCATTGAAATCTTTCTCAGAGTACATATCTTGATCATGTGTTAGCCAGATTTAATATACAAGATTCCAAACTTGGTAATGTTCCTGTTCTTAAGGGTGAAAGTTACACTTGATACAATCTCCTAAGAATGATACTAAGAAAGAATTGATGAAAAATGTACTGTATACTTTAACAGTTAACAGTTTTATGTATGCATAGGTTTTTACAAGACCTGATATTGCCTTTGCTACAAAACTTCTTGGTAAATTTCAGTCTAACCTAGGTCATGATCATTGGGTTGCTGTTAAGAAGGTTATGAAGTATTTGAAAAAGATAAGAGGTTATATACTTACATACAGACATGTAGACAACTTACAGTTAGTGGGTTATTCATATTCAGATTTCACAAGTTGTTCTGATGATTTGAAGTCTACATCTAGTTATGTTTTCATGATGGCTGATAGTGCAGTTTCATGAAAAAGTTCTAAGCAAACTATAATCATGTCTTCCACTATGCACACAAAGTTCATAACTTGTTATAGAGCTTCCATACAAGCTATCTAGATTAAGAACCTCATAAGACAGATGATCTCATTTAATTTCATTAATAGGCCGATTTCGTTGTACTGTGACAATAGTCTAGCAATGTTGTTTATTAATAACAACAAAAGTATAAAGGGACCAAGCACATTGCGATCAAATATCTTACTATTAAGGAGCAAGTTAAGAATTGTGACATTATAGGAGAGCTTATTAACACTAATGCTATGTTAGCTGACTCACTTACTAAAGGACTTAATCCTATAATGTTTGATAGACATGTTGTAAACATGGGTCTAGTAGTGTCTTTAGATGCTTTTATTTAGTGGGATCTATTGTTCTATGATATTTTATTACTTTGTTTTACTCATATTACCTGTTATATGTTGATTTCATAGAACATGAGAATGTTTCTATAAGACAAGTATTAAAGACTTAAGAGATGTGCAACCTTAAGCATTTGGCTAGGACATTTTTTTATGTCTTGTAGCACTTAAATTTATACTTGAGTATTAAAAATAAGATATATTAGTTCATTAGAACCTTAATATAGTTCTCCCATGACTGTATGTCGATGACTGTATATGTCAATTTTTAAGGTAAATTGAGACTGACAAGAAAGGTAACATGATTGACTTTGACCATATTTCACATTTGCTTTATGTAGATGACATGATTGTCTTTTTGAATGGTCGAAAATGGTCAATATTGAATTTTATGGCTTTGTTGAAAGATTATGAATGTTAAAGTGGACATATGGTAAATGTAAAGAAATGCAATTTCTTATTGGCAAAAAAAACTCCTGCTTACAAGAAATATCACATTAAACAGTGAACAAGTTTTTCACCAACTGATCTACCAATGAAATATTTAGGGGTTCCACTCTTTAAAGGAAAAGCAAAGAGAATATACTTTGAAGAGCTATTGGCAAAGATTATTTGGCGAATCAACAATTGGAAAAACAGATTTTTATCTCATGAGGGAAAACTAATTTTAATAAAAAGTGTTTTGTCCTCAGTCCCTATACATTGTTTGTCAGTCACTAAGGTTTCGAAATCAATTTTGAAAGAAATTAATAAAGCTATGGCAGACTTTTTATGGAGCAGTAGGGAAGTTCACAAAGCACATTGGGTAGGATGGGATAAAGTTTGTAGACCTTTGGATGAAGGGGGTTTATGAATAAGAGATATAACTACAATGATGAACAGTTTACATGTGAAGATGGCGTGGAACTTTATTAAAGGTGAATCATTATGGGCACAATTCATGAAGAGAAAATATGGCACAACGGTGGAAGTTATTCACCAACCCAAAAACATTACGGCTTCCTATTGTTGGGCTACTATGAGTGCCCATCTTCCATTTGCTTTGCAACATAGTAGATGGGTGGCAAATGATGGTTCGAGGTCTTTCTGGACAAACAAATGGCTAAAGGAGCTTCTATGGTTCCCATCCTGTGAAGATTATCATAAAAGTATTAAAGATGGCATATCAGACGCAAGATTTTTAGAGAGGTTTTTGTCTCCAGAACAAAAAGAACAAGTTCAACAAATCAATCTCACTAATGAGCCAGAAAATTTAATCTTTAAGCTTACGTCCAATGGGTTGTTTTCTGTTGCATTCGTGTATGAACATTGACAGGTGCATGGCGAAAAGGTGGGTTGGAGCAAATTCATTTGGAATCAGTATTTACCCACTTAAGATTGGCTTTTTTATATGGCGGATGATGAACAGTGGGTTTCCTATAGATACAAATGTACAAAAGCGAGGTGTTTTGCTAGCGTCTAAATGTGTATGTTGTGTCCATCCTCAATATGAATCAATTGATCATCTCTTTTGCCAAGGAAGGCTAGGAGATTATGGTAGTATTTTTGCAAGATCTTACAAATATCAATAAGGAGAGACACAATCTCCAATCTTCTTACTGATTGGTTTAAGGAGGCTAACAAATCTTCATAGGTAAGGATAATGATAACATTGGTGGGTTGCCATATTATGTGGTGAATTTGGTTAGCAAGGAATAATGTCATCTATTCGGAAAAGGGATTTCTCTTGCCAATGTTGATAGGAGGAGTGATTTCTGAAGTTTGTCTTCTCATGGGATCCTTTAAAGGTACAAAATTTCCATCTGTGAGTGATTGTACACGATTACAAGCTTTGCATATTCCTATTTCAATCTCTTCCATTACAAAAGAACGACTGATTAGTTGGAATTGCCCTGTTATAGATTCTTTAAAGTTGAATACAGATGGATCTTGTATCAGTAGTGCATGCGCAAGAGAGGGAGCGGTGCGAGATTGGAAAGGAAGTGTGCTTATAGCATATGTAGTTAATTTGGGTAATGGAGATAGTGCAAAAGCAGAGGTCTTAGCCTTACTTAAAGGTCTAGAAATATGCTATCAAAAGGGAATTGTGTTGTCAGAGATAGAAGCAGATCCTTAGTTTATAATTCAGTGCATAAAAGGAAACCACTCTATTCCTTGGAAATTGGCTTATAAGTTACGCAAATGTTCTAGTTATATTCCTTCCAATGTTCAAATATCTCATGTGTTTCGCGAAGCAAATTTTTAAGCTAATGGACTAGCTAATTTTGGACATTCATTGATAGGATTGCAAGTTTTTACAACTCTTGGCTCTTTACCAAGTCAATGCAGAAAAATTTCATGGGAAAACCAACTAAGCCTAAAGCATTACAGGTCTCCTTAGACAATTACTTTCACTTTATGTTTAATCTCAATGAGTAATTACTTTATTTTTTATTAATGGCTATGCAGTCAAGTTAATTGATTATGTTTTGATTTCTAAAAAGTTTTATACTTGTTCATTGGGTTTATGTAATAAAGGGTTAGGTATTATGCCCTGCCCTATGTATTTTTCTAACAGGTTTGATAACTTAGTCTACCTGTGTTATCAATATAAATGATAAGGATACCGTCCCTATTAAAAAAAAAAAAAACTGCATAGTTAACCTGCCATGGCTATTGGGATGATATAGTCAACAAGTTCACTTATGTCTTCTGTAGATGATAAGAAAAAAACAAACCACTTACTCAAACCAGATGGAGCTAAGGAGAGACTTCACCTGTTCAAAGCAAATCTTCTGGAAAAAGGTTCCTTTGATTCTGCTATTAAGGGCTATGATGGTGTTTTTTTCATACTGCATCTCCCTTTTATCATGATGCCAAGGACCCATAGGCAGAGCTCCTTGATCCTGCTGTAAAAGGAACACTTAACGTTCTTAATTCATGTGCTAAGTCTCTATCTATTAAGCGAGTAATTTTGACATCTTTTGTAGCTGCAGTGGCATATAATGGAAAACCTCGAACTCCTAAGGTAGTTGTTGACGAGACTTGGTTTTTTGATCCACTACTTTGTGAGCAACCCGAGCGATGGTATGTGCTTTCCAAGACATTGGTTGAAGATGCTGCCTGGAAGTTTACAAAAGAAATAGGTGTTGACATGGTTGCGATTAATCCAAGAATGGTGATTGGTCCTCTCTTACAGCCAATGCTAAATACAAGTGCAGATGACATTTTGAACCTCATAAATGGTGCAAAGGTGTTTCCCAATCTGACATTTGGATGGGTTAATGTGAGAGACGTTGCCAATGCACATATTCAAGCATATGAAATCCCTTCAACTAATGGAAGATATTGTACAGTGGACAAGGTTACTCATTATTCTGAAATTGTGAGGACTTTAAGCGAGATTTATCCCTTTTTACAACTTCTTGAGAAGTGTGCAGATGATAAGCCCTTTGTACCAACATTTCAAGTCTCCAAAGAAAAAGCAAAAAGCTTGGGTATTGAATTCACCCCTTTTGAGGTGAGCCTCAAGGACACTATTGAAAGCTTGAAGGAAAAGAACTTTGTCAGTTTTTAAGTCGGATAGTACACCAAAGTTCTTCTTAATAAATAAGAATTGATAATATGTGTATGTAGTTGTTGCTAGTGTGGAAGTCCTAAAGTTGGTGATGAGTGTGGTGATGTTTGTTCTAAGTTGAAATCTATTTATGGTCTTTAGGTAACATTTATGCTGGAAAATCAGAATGAGTTGATGATAGATCTAATAGTTGTTATAGTGTCTAGTCTCCTTGTTAAGGTTGAATTGCATGTTTTGTCTATCACTACTACAACTGCGATTTCATGACATTGACAACACTTTTGTGCTAGTTTATGACAATCTTGGTAGTGTTTAAAAAAAAAAAAAAGACAAGAAAGGTAACATATAAGGTTATTTACCTAGTGTTGTTTGTTTGCCACACTACCATATTAAATTCATGTTAGTAAAGTGGATAGCCCTTATGACTATGGTTGGTGTTGTGTCTTTTGTTGACATAGTTACTGCTATGATTTAAGGGTTTTGAAGTTTTATGATACTGGATTTACAATGAGGAACTGTCGTTGGACCAATATAAAATCTTTTTTTTGAAATTATTTTCATATATAACTTATATTAATATTATATTTGTTTTATGAACATTAATATGTCCAAGTGGGAGATTGTTAAGTTGCTTTGTAAGCTCATGTAATGTGAGTTTTATCAATGAGCATAAATAATTCTCTTATGAAGGTGTATTAATGTAATAAATATTGATTTAGTTAATTAGACAAATTTTGACCTTGATTGCAAGTATGGTGTTAGCTAGTGTAGACCTTAATGTACTTTATAGAACTGTGATGTGTTAGGACTATTTAATTAGCACGTTTTATGATATATCAGCTAAGTCCCCTCTCTTAGCTTAAAATATGTGCATTGGGCTCTGAATATGGAATCAAGCTTACGGTAGAAGTATAATGGTCATTTTATAATGATCTACTATTCATGTACTGTTCACGGAGATTATTCATATATCCGTTTAAAAGAGAAGTTTTTTTCTCTTTATCTAACGTTGCCTCCTCAACCATTTTGAATGATTCCACTTCGATTCTATTTTTGAGTCTGGCTTCTCATCGGCTAACACAAATAAGTAATAAAGGGTAAGATTTTAGCCAAAATCATACTAAAAAGATATTATCACCTTCAAGTATGCTTTTCTCATTTTATTTATTCTATTTTAATTCATTATCAATCAATAATTGATATTAGCTCTTGATTTAAGTCTCGTTTGAGACAAATTATTTTCCTACATCGTCATCCCTTATCTCACTGAGTTTCAAGGCAATGCGTGGTGGAGTAATGCGTTTCTTCGTGCAGTTAATGTTTGATTGGACCATTTTCAGGTTAGGAACCCTATATGCTGTATAATTTCACTTCACGGTTGAACAGCATCGAAAGAACTTACATCATTACGTCACCTTCTTTTAGATCTCATTAATCAATGAGGTGGGAAACGAACAGGCCAAAATTAATGGAAGCTATGGAATAAATTAAAAAGGAAAAGGCCTTCTCTTCTTCTGCACTATAATGCTGCAAGTGCTTCGTGATCTGCCGCTGAAGCTTCTGAGAGATTGTGGGTGTCGATCGAGGGCTGCAGGTGTGCTTCCCTAGTGGTCCGTGTCCCGAGGTCCTCTCTCTCTGTACTAAGCCCACGCGACCTTCCTTTCTGTGACTATCTGATCAAATAGGGGACCAAACTGCTCTTATAATGAAATTGCATTCAGTTCAACTGCTCGTCACATGCACCATCGACAACCTTATTCGCAGACGAACTGCGACTTATGGGACCACTTACTAATAAAAGAAAGTGTTCCAAATAAATTGACTTTGTTTCTAGAAAAAGAATGTTTCCCCACGTGGATTCCTATTTAGCCCACCAAACGGTGGGGTTACATTTACCACCATGGCGGTAGAATCCAATGGCAAGAGAAAATAGTTATCAAAAACACTCACTTGGGTATAGAAATCATCGAGCACATGGAACTTTGCCCGTACATAGACCACCACCACAACAAAAAAGGCTTAGTAGAAGAGTTTGAAACCTAGTAGATGAGGCTGACAGGCTGCGTTATCCCAAATGCAAACAAGCACAGCACCATCGTCAAGCCTTCCCTTCGACTTGAGGAAATCAACTCTTCCTGTGCGCGGCTTTGCCTACCAACCTCGACAGACAGACACAAGCATACCTACATGCAGGTCATGGTCCGTATAAGTTATTTATAAGGAAGCAAATTAAGAACTTGAATCCTAAAACCATCGAAACAAAAAAATTGAAAGAAAGAAATCGAATTGATTCTCAATGATTAAACTGCACAAATCGAGCCTTTATTTGTAGGCTTAAGGCCATGAGTTACAATGAAGAACAAATCCGTGCAAAAACAATGGAATCAGAAACGAATCATGATGAATGTTCATCGGTGAGAATGGAAAGGAAAGCTGCAAGAAATTTGTTGATTTTTGAAAAGAATATCAACGATTCTTCGTGAAGTTTTCCTTTCCTGAGGGGCGTGGACGATGGAATCCTTGCGCTTTCTAGTCAGAAGATCGTCGGCGGTAGGTGCTACCGAGCGCACAGTCCAAGACCACAAACTTGAAAACAGCCGCAGTTGCAAAAGCATCAAATACGGATTCTGTGACAACTCTGGTTAGTGATGATGAATATGAGGCAGTGAACAAACTTGAAAGCCAGAAAGCTAATCACACAGGACGACAACGTTCTTACGTTCTACTTCAGGAATTTGTTGCTGAAAACTCGAACAAAGTAATGAAATAGGAAAAGTTAGTATTTCCGACCAAAGTTCTATACTCATAAACACAACTTCTTACTATTTGCAACAACAGTCCGCCCAATAACTCTGAAACAAGATGATAACAATGCCCGTCTCAAGAACTACATTTGCATATAAAGTAGCTTCTGACGGCTTGGAACAAGAAATTGTAACACTCACCAACTAGTATACCAGCTGTGAGTTGTAGGAGGCAAAGATAAGCATCCATGACAGCTTGTTGGCCTTGAAACTTCGGCAGCTCCATGACAAACGCAGATCAGAACCATATTCAAAACTACACAATGATACTTTTGTCTACACCGAAGACAACCTTTTATCTTATATGTGAATAATGATAATGAAATTAAAGAGCTTATACATAGGCTCTTTAACTTCATTATCATATTCACAAATAAAATAGTTGTGAAAAACACAAGCTTATTCTAGAGACATAAAACATCAAGAGGAAGATCAAAAACTGACCAAGAACTGCACGGCCCAGATGAGAATCAGAGCACATGCATCTGGTCAGCCGCAAAAAGGCCAGGAACTCTGGTACCCGGATCAAATTCCGAGTCCAACGGAATCGGAAATCCGAAAACTGGAGGCACCGTCGAACCTAACTGGAATGCGAAAACAGGAGAGAGAGTGTTATGTGCAAACGCACAGGATGGAGTCACCGGTCTACAAAGAGGCTGAATAACGGAGGTCCAAGGCTTGGGTTGGGTCTTGGAGAGGACAAGCGATCGATTAAGCAAAGAAGAAGCTAACTATTTGGATACAGCGGAGCCTATTGACATCATTAGAGGGATGCCGGAACTCTTGTTTTCTTCAGGTGAAAACACAAGCCCTTGGGTTTTTTCTTCTTGCTTTCCCCGATTACATTTCTAGCTCTTTAAAAGAGCTCACCCAAACCCCATACATCACGAATATAAAATGTGCACGGCACAGAACCACGTGCAGTATGACGACTGCCCCTTGTCTACTTACCCACTGTTACCCCGACTCTCACGTTACACAAGGCTTATCTCATGCCTTGTGACTAGGAGCTACTTCCTACATGACAGAGAGATGGAGAGGGAGTGAGTAAGAGAGAGGCTTGAGAATTTGCTGAGTGCGGAGGTTATCGTGTCTCTTGAATTTGCTGAACATGAGTGATCATGAAGTTAGGTGGTCGGTAGCTTTGGCATTTAAGAACACTTATAGTATGTTTAAGTTGGCTCTCTAGTTATTATCTGTAAGGTCTTGTTTTTCCTCTTGAAACTGCCGGTCAGTAATATTTTGCAGCTTGTTTCTAAACCTTCAAGTTTGTATATGCTTGCATGCTTGTCTAAAACTCATTAAGTACTTAGATAATTTCTTTTGGTACTTATCTGTTAGTTTATGTTGATCATAGTCTTCTTAAAATTATTCCAAACTTCGGATTGAGGGGAGCAACAATCTTTTTCTATCAATTTGGGCATAACCCAATAGATTTTGAGTACTCAAACTGTTATGGAATATCAATATTCTTTTAACGAAAAATTAAGATATTTGACATTATGTAAATATTTCCTTAATTATTCCTTTTCTTGTATAGTTTTATCCTAGATCTATATAAAGATCTTTTATTATACATTGTAGATTAACACAATATCAATACAAAAAGAGATTCCCTCACTCGGTTCCTTTTGTTACACAAACTAAAGTCACAACATAGCAACTTTTCTTCACACCCCGCAATGACTCCACGACTCTCTTATTGGGTTCTCATTAAACTTCAATTACCTACCATTTGAGACTTATTCTACACTCCTAGCATCCTTTTCCGTCCCGTTCTTATCCTCGTTGCCTTGGATTCCTCTCGGTCAAAATTCTCTCTCTCTCTCTCTCTTTTTTTTTTTTTTTTCAGTCTGAAGATTATAAAGGACGATAGAAGGTGTGAAAAGATGTCGTGACTTTGTCAACTTTGGGAAAAGTAGGTGGCTTCTTTTAAGGTGAACGTGAAAGGGAGAGATCAAAATAATGAGTGGCCTTTGGGATTGCATTTTAAGGACATTGGGAGATCCAGGAAGCAAAGCATTACGTATTCTGAATTTTGTTTTTTATATATAAAAATGGAAGTTTGGTTCAGAAGAATTATTACTCAGTCCTCGTTCCGAGACAACTTGACTAGCTTTTCTCTTTTTTTCTCTGTTGGGGGCCGGGGGGGTGGGGGGGTGGGGGCGCTGCTTAGCGTCCTTGGTTTTTCGTCCTATCTATGAAATCAATTGCAGTTCGTGATCTTTTTTCCAAAATTACTCTCAAACTTTGGTATGTTCTGCTTTTGAGATTTCAGATTTTTAAGAGGAATCAAAAATTTCCTTCTTTGTTTGCTCTTGAAATTCTGTGCTTCTTTTGAGAGACTCTACCTCTTCGGTTATGTTTTGAGTGAAAAGGAAAGATGTAAAGGAAAACAATCCACTAGGTCTCTCAAGAACGAAATGTATCAGTCTTAGAGAGCAATCTCGGAAGGAAGACCACAAACTTCAATTAATTCCATAGAAAGGCGAGAAAAAACTAAAAATACTCCCACCTGCTGAACAAATTTTACGTTAGCCCCAAAAGGAAAGAAAAGGGTGAGAAGTTAGTCAAGTTATTTTAGAACCATAAACACTCCAAACTGCAAGAGAAAAAGGAGAGAAGCAGTCAAGTAATCTCGGGACGAAGAGGACTGCAAACTGCAATCCATTCTATTGAAAGGAGAGAAAAACCGAGGACACTTCCTCAGTCATATTGGGGTTTCTGCCTGATGATACAAGTCTGCACAAGTAGAAAGCAGCGGGAAGAGAGCGTGTAATGTAGGGACAAGCTGATTACCTTTTGTTAAACTTGTTTTATGTTAGAATCCTTTTGTTATCTTGAATTGACTCTGTTTATACAACTCATAATTTTGTTGTAAATATTGTATAGTGATTCTAGTTTACGAGCCACTCATGTTCCTTTCAGAAACCTTGCTGTTCAATTTGTTCTCTTATAATCGGTGTGATTTTTATTGTTTAAATCATATTTAATCAGGAAATGAACATCATGACATGTGATAAATTCAAAATCCGTATTGGCGGGGTATTTGTTTATGAGGAAGCATACAAAGGACAGCATGAGTTATCTTATGTTACATAATTCCTTCTTAAGTATCTGTCTTTATAACTACATCTGAAGCAATTTACCAAGCTTGTTTTACAAATTTCTGACCTTGTTAAGGTTACAGCCTTGTTACTGTATAATTAAACCAACACCTCTGAAGCACAATAATCAATCGACCATAATGACAGACAACCTAATCACAAAGCAGAGAAAAACAACGAGCTACCAGAACGTTCAAGAATATGGAGGAAAAAAAAAATTATAGTAAAACTGAAATGGAAGGAAAATGGTCTTCCATATTCTTATAAGTACAACAATATGAAGTAGCAGAAACTGGTAAAAATTAATAGTAAGACTGAAATGGAAGGAAAACGGCCTTCCTTAATCTCGTAAGAACAACAATATGAAGTAGAGGAAACTGGTAAAGAGAGAATAAGCTCATCAGAGCCTCCATAATCATCGACCTTCTTCTATGGTAGCTGTTAATTCATTAGATCCTTCCGGCGCATAAGATGAAGCTGTGGTAGAAGTGGATCTTCTTACAATGAAGGCAGGTTGTTTAGGAGTGGGGAGAGTAGCAGTTTCACTGCTGAGCATGAAAACTACAGTCGACATAGTGGGACGATCACTAGGATCTTCTTGGACACATAAGAGCCCAACATTAACACACCTCAAAAATTCATTTGGGTTGCAACTTTCGCGTAAAGTCAAGTCCATTAAACCCAATGGCACGTCTTCTTTCCACAATTTCCATGCCTGGAGTAGATTCAAAAACAAAAATGGTAAAAGCAAAGATTGATAATGGTATAAAACACGATTGATGGAAGTATAACTACCTAGAATCAATTCAAGAGACTTACATAGCTTAGAAGACCCAAATCTTGCTTTGGTTGGAAAAATCTTGAGTTTTTCTTCCCACTAATGATCTCAAGTAAAATCACACCAAAACTAAAGACATCAGACTTAAATGAGAAAAGTCCATCTAATATATATTCAGGAGACATGTAACCACTGCAAAATAATAAATTGTCAAGTAATTAGTGAATTAGAAAATAACAAGTAAAATGAAAATCGTCAAACAAAGTGTAAATAATCTACTTTGTAAGTTAACCGATTACATTAAAACTTACAAAGTTCCAACCACCCTAGTTGTATTTCCCTCAGTTTTTTTGCCTCCACAAATCCTTGCCAAGCCAAAGTCAGAAATTTTGGGACCCATTTCCTCATCTAAAAGAATGTTGCTTGTTTTCATATCTCTATGAATAATCGCAATCTTGAATCTTGATGAAGATAAAGTAGCCCTCGAGCAATTCCCAAAATGATATCAAATCGTATCTTCCAATTCAATAACACACATAGTGTTCGATCTTCCATGACATTTTTACATTTCAAATGAATTAGTGACCACAATAAGCTGCTTGGTTTTGGAAATGTTTTATATAATTCATGCAGTGAAAAAATCAAAAGATAGGATAGGAAGCTTACCAAAGAGAAAGGAATCTAAGCTTTTGTTGGGCATGTATTCATAAAGCAACATCTTTTCACGTCCATCAATGCAATAGCCTAAGAGTCTAACAAGATTCCTATGCTGAAGTTTTGCGATTAACACCACCTCATTCATAAATTCTTCCAAGCCTTGTCCTGAACCTTGTGATAGCCTCTTTATAGCAATCTGTTGTCCTCCTGGAAACTTGCCCTAAACCATCTTATTTCTTTAGGAATTGTTTGGTATGAACTTCATGATTACAAGGGATAGAGTTGTTACCTTGTAAACAGGGCCGAAACCCCCTTGTCCAATCGTGTTTGCCTCTGAGAAGTTATCTGTAGCAGCTGCTATGCTTGCCAAATCAAAAAATGGTACACCAATGCCTTTCTTATCTTCTTCCCCAAACTCACCCGAATCCATCAAATCTTTGACAAATCTCTCAGTGTCATACAAGTGAAATGCAATCCTTCCATGACTACTTTCCCTGTTATCTGATTTCAAACGAAATTAAAATCAGCAACTTGCCAATCTTGAAAGCAGCTGAAATTACTTTGTTTTGTTCTACAATGGGTGGAAATTGTTGCGGCAGCAACTTACCTTGTCTATTGGCCACTCGTCTTCTTTTCAGATAGTATACAGAACAAGTTAGACAGAGTATAACAATTATAGTTGCAATAGTCAATAGGCGAATAAAATTTAGGGGCCTCTTCTCCTGTGTAAATTTTTTTGGGAGCTCTGTAACTGAAACAAAAAAACATTTATTGTTAATTCATTTCATACAATTACAGCCAAGGAGGGTTATGATGATTTTGTTCAGAACTTCGTAATTTCAAAGTGATAAAAGGGGACAATGTTTGAAATCATGGGCAAATGATAATAGTGGGTGCCAATCAGTAAATTTGTCCCTTGGATCAAAAGCAACCAAAAACTGCAGTATTTTATCTTTTGGAGAGGGGAGAAGTGTAGTTCAAGTGGGTTATATCTGATTACTCAAAACCATTTACTAAACCATCATCACCTAAAGTGCAGCCGACATTTTCCCATCTGTAGGATTCCCTGCAAAGGCACTTTCTATATCCATCTCGATTCTTTTTGCAAGTCGTAAGTGGCCAATCGGTGCAGTCTTGTGAGGAATTGCATGCTGGCTCTAATGGCGGATCCCATTTAATTACTACTTCTTTTATCACGCCATTATCGGAAAAAGGATCTGAACTGGTGTTACCCGACTCCTTGCACCCCCTGCTCACTTTAAACGGGGATGACCCTTTGAGCTGCAGACGTTTTCCCTCTGAACCAGGACTCGAACAGTTAAAATTGTCTAGAACTTGGACGGCAAACGTACGACTTTCTGAATCGACTCTGACGACACTGTAGGCATTATTGCTTGTTATAAAGCTTAGTTTGCCAGTCTCCGTGCTGCAGTTAAAACTGTAGTACAAGCGATCCCCGCAGCTTGGTCCAGTGCTTAGTGGATAGGGAACGACGTTGGTTCCGCATGTCTCGCAATTTCTCTTTTTCGATCCTGCATGTGAACATGTTTAGGTGTCAACACTAGCTCTAATCCTTATACTTCAACTCTTTTATCATTAAAAAGCTGATGAAAGCTCTGTTTAATATGGTCCAAGCATATATTGGTTTACAGAAACCATAGAATGAAAATGATGAAGACCCAATTCATGATAAGATATTATATTTAAATCTGGGTTTTAATATTATACTAAGAAAGATGATCAATTTTTTTTCTTAAAATTCATTGAAAAGTAATAAGATTTTGACATCTATTGACTCTGGGTTTATGGCCTCTACGAGATGCTTAAGGTGTAGGAGAAAGCTCATACTACTTCACTGGAGACGAGAAAATTGAAAGATGATTATGAAATAACTCTACTACCCACCATTCTCTTGATCAGAACCCAACACAATGAAAAGACAGGGGAAAGTACCTCTAACAGAAGCTGAAGCCCGGAGATGGAGTTCAAGACCACCTGTAAAATTCTCCCAGATATTATTAAGATCTTCCCAAAGATGGCATAAACCCGGATTACTATCCTCTCTTGCCATGGTTCTTACAGTATATGAGTAAGCTTCGCAGCGGCAGGAAGCAAAGCAGAATTGTGCACACACTGATTCATTATGAACGGGAAATAAATCCTTCGGCTTTCCCACTCTAATCATCTTCAGGCTCAGGAAGTTGTCGCTCCGAAAATCGCCGCTGCATACGGATGAACTTCTCGTACACCCATCAGAAAAATCTCCACCATTCCATTTGTTTGGAAATTTTGGCTGAAACGTTGGGAGACACTTGCAGAGCCTCGTAGTTCTACTGTTGCAGCTACTAAATTTTCCACAAGCATCGTACACACTGCATCTGTCTCTTGGCTCCGACCATTGCAAACGCCATGGGGCTGTCGTGTTTTGCCGAGCATAAAATTGTATCTTCCCTATGTGATTCAGAACCAGTCTCATATTCTGATTTTCAGAACTGAAAATAAAACTTAGCATGTCATCACTGGGGTCAGCGGGACCATCCCAGACCTTGTTTTGCCATTGTTTGGAATACCATCCTTTCCGAATTACATATCGATCTTCTCCGTCTTGGTCTGGCTCAAACCTGAAATTCCCGAGTCCTGGATCCTTACTACTTATCCATGAAGTCAACGACAAGCTTGGATCCATCTTCATACCGGCAAGAAAAGTGTCAGTTGGGTGATCGAAGCTTTGCCATAGCAAGCCCCCTGAAAACTTACCTCGATCTCCTCTCATTAGAACTAGATTCCCAGAATCTAGGATCTGCAATGTGCTGTTGATAGATGACGAATTTCTGACATCGGTCCCCCAATACGTTGTATTATCTCTGTCCAATACCTTCGCGTTGCCATCTTCTGCAATTCCAAAGGTTCCGGAGGATTTGCTTACTGGTCTATCTCGGTTGGCAACCCATACAACAGTTTTTGGATTCAACCCGTAGTACCATATCCCAACGTATCTTCTATTACGTGGTGCTCCATGTGGGGTAAAGAATCCCAGCTCGAATTGTCCTCCAGCAGAAACGAGTGTTTCATTTTTGAAGTCACTAATGGAGCTGTTCCATGTAATGGTATCTTTTGCAGAGCAAAGAAAAGGAGAACATAACAAGAACAAGCAGAAGGCCGTAGTCAGCATGTTGTTTACCGGATCATCGTTGTCCTTGGTCACCATTAGAGCTCTTAAGGTTGCATGGTGATCAAGACTCTATAACCATGTCTGAAGTCCACTGGCTCTCGATCCTATTCTCCCCTTTTTGTGTCCAATGACACATGATAGGCTTTGTCGACCGACGACTCCAAACCAGTTGACCTTGTTTGGATTCAAATGTTTGTGGCCAAGAGAAACAAAGGACTCATATCTCGTACTATTCGTGATTGGAAGAGACTTTTGGTACTTAGATGGGTAAAACACACTCTAAGCTCCATACTACTATGAATAGTAGGCAATATTAGCAAACACAAATTTTACGAGA
Source organism: Casuarina equisetifolia (assembly GCA_028551475.1). Lineage (NCBI taxonomy): Eukaryota > Viridiplantae > Streptophyta > Magnoliopsida > Fagales > Casuarinaceae > Casuarina > Casuarina equisetifolia. The sequence continues at coordinate 27,112,345 of CM052355.1, forward strand.
TTAAGGATAGATTAAGTCAAGCACCATTTGAGACGGCTCAAACTCTCTCTTCTACTTCTTTTTTTCTTCTCTATACACGACACGATGGCAGCCACATAGAGAAGATTCAATCCCTCATTTTTTACACGCTTAGTCCAGGCAACATTTGTTCTTCGCGGAAGCTGTCGTTAAGGACAAGGTGGCGAGTAAACGTCGAGGTCGTCGGAGCTTGTCCCTTTTACTTTCTTCTTCTCGTTGGCCCCAGAGTCCTCTCCCTCTCTCTGTTCTTTGTACAGATGACAAGAAAAGATTCCATAGCTTTCTATTCCTGAAACGACCTCTCATGTTTTTTCGAACATAAATAAACTTTTTGATTTTCCTTTTCCTGTAATTATGAAAGTATTAATTAACACATTACATTAACAAACGAGAGTCGATATGTCCGAGTGGTTAAGGAGACAGACTTGAAATCTGTTGGGCTACGCCCGCGCAGGTTCGAACCCTGCTGTCGACGTTTACTTCTGCTTTTTTCACCAACGTCAACCCCAAGATACCCTTCTTCACGGCCCTTTAAGAGATGGACCCATGTTGTACTTTGTAAGATCAAAATTGTTGGCCCATTAACAAAGTAATACATAACCGTGCTTGGGTGAGCCCAGGGTGCTTATTTAATGAACATATACTGTGGGAAGTGCCGGTGACGTGCATCAGCGGGGAAGCGCGCGTGGCGAAGTTCTAAGGAACAACGGGGACCCACGCCGCATGTGGTATATCCAAATCGGTTGTAGCCACGCAAGCGAATCGGAATCTCGGCGCAATCCTCTGCCACGTCAGCGACACTCCAACGCCGGCCCAGAAAAATATCCTGCAGGAACCCAGGGAAGCAAAGCAAACCAACGGTATATATTGGCAGACCGAAGAGCTTCTTGCTCCCGCAGGAGCCGACACCTGGCAGCATGGGACGCCACAACCTAAGAAGGCTTAATGATGGAGTTGTCAACCAGAGCCGTTACGTCTGGAGCTGCCGTTTTCGCTTCAAATGTCTTTTTTACCCTTTCCACCCCATCACTTGCAAAGCACATCAACAATTGTTATTATTATCCAATCGTTTAACCTAGCTATATTTGGATGATTTTATAATGGTTTATAATTTTAAAATTTCTATGTCTATAGTTCGAAAAAAAAATGGTAAAAAGTACTAAGGATAAAGCGCGAGTGTGACAAATGATCCCAAAAAAGGGGTAAAGAAGGATAGGTTTGGCATCAAGTTAAATGGAGTAAGGTAGTTTCGTTATTTGGAGAAAAGGTAGGGTTGTTTCTATAAACAAATCTACTTACCCTCTCCTTTCTCCTTTCTTCTTCTCCTTTCTTATTTCGTCCATCCTTGTTCTGCAGAAGAGAGAGAAAGTAGAGAGAAAATTCCACAAAGTAAAAGAGGCAGAGAGAAAGAGGGAGAATGACAGGTATGAAGAAGTGCGAGCTGTGCAAGGCTCAGGCTCGCGCCTACTGCGAGTCCGACCAGGCGAGCTTGTGCTGGGACTGTGACGCTATGGTCCACGGAGCCAACTTCCTCGTGGCCCGCCATTCCCGGACGCTCCTCTGCCGGGCGTGCCAGTCCCATACTCCCTGGAAGGCATCCGGCTCTAGGCTCGGTCACACGGTGTCTCTTTGCGAGCGCTGCGTCAGAAATAAAGAAGAAAACCGAGAGAGCCAAGGAGGCAATGATGAGGACGATGAGAACGCTGATGATCCTGACGTGGATGATGATGATGATGATGATGATGATGATGCTAATGATGCTGATGACGATGGTGATACGTATGCGGATGAAGATGCGGATGAGGAGAAGGAGGGGGATAATCAAGTGGTGCCGTGGTCCATGACGCCACCTCCCCCGGCGGCGAGCTCCTCAAGCAGCGAAGAATATTCAATGAAAGACTCTTCGTTGAAGCGAATGCGTCAAAATCACTTAGATCTCCAGAGTCGGCAGGTTATTTTCGTACTGTTGTTTAAATCTCGTATATCAGAACCGAAATGAACGTTTTACTCAATTGTTTTGATACGTACAGGAGGAAGATCTCAGCCGATCGCTGGACAGAACGGCGTTGAAAGCTCAGGAAGGATACGGGAAAGCGACTTCGTCTGACTCATTGAGGCCGAGGAAGGAACGGAAGACCGAACCGGACCACCCCGTCTACGTTGATGAAGGCTCGGCATCTTCTTCGGCGATCTTTCAGCCGCGGAGATTTCTGCAGTGCGAGGGATCTGTAGCCGTTGATTTGAATACCTCGGATTCTCGAACCCGTTCGCTTTGAGTTAATTTTGTGGTTAGCCTTTTTAATGATTAACCCTCTTCTAACAAAATTATTAGCTATTAACAGTCCCTCCATTTGTGCTCCTAATCAGAGCTTGTGTTTTTCATTTTCATTGTTAAACTTCACAAATATCTCAACATTTTATGCACCACGCCATAGGATTCAGATTTCATTAAATCTCTGGAATTTAGGAACAAAAGATCTCATTTCCCTTTTGTGTGGGGATGGCGTGATTTTCAAATTGGTCAGTAGGCGTTGGCCATAGAAAGAAAGAATACAAGATATGTGGTGCGCAGAGGCTGGAAAATCTCTTACAGAAAAGGCAAAGTGTCAGAGAAATGGCGTGGATGATCTTGCGGCACGCAAGCAAAGCTATAAACGCGTGGGTGACGAGGGAAGGTGGGGGTCTCCAGGAGGCAGACCCTGCGTGTCACGCCCAACGGCCTCACGAACTTTGAACAAGTCAACCCACCAACCGCTGCCTGTTGGTGGGTTTTCATGCTTGCTCATTTCACTTTCCAATGCCAATTCTCTGCTTCAACGTTCCTAACGTGTGGTTTTAGGCTTCAGCTTTAGGCTGGTGGGTCATCCTCTCAACGCGCCAAGGCTTCTTTTATTAGAATTTGATACGGTAGATATTTGTTGTGGTGTTGGTTTTTTTCCTCTTAATTTATGTAAGGATATTTGTATGAAGGAATAGATTAAGAGGTTCCAGGCCGGCCGGCCGTCACATCAAGTGCTAGTGCTTTGAATGTAGCACACTGACTCTCTCGGAAAAAGATACCAAAAGGCACCAAAGCTTCCTCAGCCACAAAAGAGATTATGGCTATGGATTTTCCTTGCGACCGAATGGTTTTTCAACCAATGCTATAAAAAAGGAACCGTATTAGATTAGGGCGGTGATTAAGGGTTGAATTAAAGTACGAAGAAACAATAAACAGTTGTCGCTGGAGAAGAATAAATGATTAAGTGGGTTGGCTTCTTGTGGTGTAGAATCGTTGAGTGTTTTGAAAGTTAATGTCGTGTAGTGGTGGTGGTTGTATGCTTCTGGATTTTCTTAATCACCTCGTACATAGATCATCAGGATCTCCCTGACCACGAAATTTCTTACTAATTTTTTTGACCATGCGTTCAGACCTCATGACAGTGACAATGGAATTTAATTTCGGTGAACCCACGTTCTACTTTTTTATAGCTGTTCTGAACCACCACCTACGGAAGGGGCTGCAAGTTTTTTGGGTTTCCAAGCACGCGTCGTAGTGGGTTTTGCCAAGAAGATGAACACCTCCTGATGGTGTAATTAACCAATTGAATCTGCCGGGTCTGATCAATTATTGCTCCTCTAGTAATTATTGTCCTTCAACTAGCATCATCTCCCAATCAATCACCCACCTCGCATAAAATGGACAAAGATAGCATACGGAAAATGGGCATTCAATAAGATAGTGGAGCATGAGGAGACAAATCAGTGCATGAGACTTGTACGGTTCTACCAAAAACATAATCAATTTGAAGAAGGCCCGGAGGGGTTTCCAAGGAAAGCACCCATTTCCACGTACCTTCTCGGTATGGGGGAGAGACAAACCACTCGGTAATGCTAAACTCCTGATCCGGGGTTTCGATGTTTTCGATAATGGTAAACACGAAAACGAAGGGTGGCGGTGCGTTTGTCTAGTTTGATGATTGCTTTGTTCGTGGAAATTGCTGTCAGGTCGAGAAACTGCTGCTTGTACAAATGTGGCAAGAGACGTGCCACTGAAATTCGTGACATAGATAGCACCAATGGGCTATCTAGGACTGGCTAGAGAAGATTGGAGGGAACATCAAAGACAACAACAGGGAAAAGAGGTCTTGTTCCTTGCGTGTCAAATAGGCTTGTCTTGTGATCAACGTTTTCTTTGCCAGTTCACGATGAAACCTAACCACATCTAGCTGATGAACAAAAGCGAATTAATTAGATGGTCACTGTTTCTTTCTTTTTTTAGCAGTTAATGCTTTTACCTGAAGATAGCTGATTCTGGTGCCACAAGTCAAAAATGCAACGACTTCCTTACACTTGTTCTCTTCTTTTTGATGAATCCGTACATGTTTTTCCTGGAGTACAGAAGTGTGTTTTAATGCATAAGGTTGAGTAGGTAGATTAGATACCTAACACAAAGGAAGAAAACCATATCACGTGCCTCAAATTTGTCTTTATTAATTATTTCTCATTCTTTTTCAAGGTGCTTGGTGCACAAGGATTTGAAAGAGTCCCTATCCACTCCACGACTTTATAATTACTGGTACAAATCTAATCAATGAAGGACAAAATATAAACAGGGAGGAGAGGCTAGCCAGAAAATTTCGGATCACAGCTTTGGAAGTGACCTAAGAAAGATTGATGGGCTGGCCACACAGTTGCTCCAATTCACTTTCTAACAGTTTCACCAAATTTGCTTTTGTCCGCCTGTAAACCCAACTTTGAGCATTCCCATCCCAGTCGAACCTGGACGGGCCACTGCATGAAAAACATAACTCTTTCAGCCGGGCTACAGAGAGAATTCTAGGGGAAAAAAGAAGAAGAGGAAATTAAAGATGTCATTATGAATACCCCAATCATGCAAATAGCCTAGACATGGATTGTGGCGACAACATATAAGTATCTTTCAGTCATCGAAACAACAGATCTGGAGAATACTGATGGGTCCAGATCCACATTCACATCTGATTGATAATAGGTCTATCCAATAAAGATATATTCAAGAAACGATAAAGCTTATGGGTCTTTAATGGAAAAAGAGCAAATGGTTTTAAACCAGAGATGTCTTTCAAGTCCAACTACGCAAAGAAATAAACTAGCACAATTTCTCAATCAGATCCTGGAAAATGAATTAGCAACAGATGTTTGGAGAACATAGACATTGGCTAGCGCTGACAAAAGCCTTTTCCGTTCCCAACTTTAAAATTAATCCAGTTTTGTTTCTAATTCTGCTTGTAGTTGATATGCAATGACTAGTTATAACCAAATATATAGAAATAAAAGCACTATAGGATTTAGCTACCAGAATAACAGCAATTCCCGCTCCCTAATCTTTAAATAAGAAGACTTTTTTCATTCATTAATAGATAAAATTAATTTTTCTACTATCTACATTCCCTTTGAAAATGGAGTAAACGTACAGAAATTGTTGTGCAAGAGATGAATGCAGGGTTACCCATGTCAGGATCCACTCTAGGTTTTAGCACAAAATGCCTAAGCGAATATCTGTGGAATAACTCACCATATGGTTGTTTGATCCACTCATTCTCTGCAAATCTACCAGAGAGAGAAGCTCAATTTGGTGTTTTGACAGCTTCAGAGAGTTTGTAAGGAAGAAGAGACGAGAGTAGAACAGTTTAGCAAGCTGGATTCTCTTTGCGGAGATTTTAATATCTGTTAAGTCTTTATTTTTGAGCAAGTATTATCTTCATGGTTCGTCATCCATAGAGTTGCTTACTAATTCGTGATGACATTGACTATATTCAGATTCATGAAAGCCAGAAAGTGCAACATGTAGGGGATAAGCTATCTGACATCTGACATGACAAAATATAGAGCGAATTTATAATGCATAAAATGTTATATCAAAATTCTGAAACCTCTAGCTTTTGTAGGTTCCAGTGAAGCTCAACTTTAAATGTAACACTGGTTTAGTTATGCTTTGTACATCCTGTGGATCTGATGGCCAGCCAAATATTGAACTGTTACCAGAACAGCATTCGAAATATAGGCAATAGTATCTATGTCTTAGAGCTAGAATCTTTAGGAATTAAAGACATGTCTTGGATACTGTAAAACCTCTCGACTCTCTCCCATGGGGGCACATGAAGTGAGGTGAGGAATGCCTTCCATTGTGCGCATGGAAAGTCCCTCATCCTTTCCAAAGGCACCCCACTCCTGGAAAGTACGTCCCACTCCAACAATTTAAAGGTCTGTGCATGGTCAATGACTGTGGAAGCCCAACTCTCAACAGAAGGATAGGTTAGACTCAGATTACAAACCAATCCAGTTGCCCAGGAAGGGATACCAAAACAGTTTTTCTTTGTCAAAAGAACTTTTCTACACAAGTATAAGTCTGATTCTATAATCCATCACTCCCTTAGTCCTCTGCTCATGGATGTCTAGTTTCAACCTGGTTGGGCTTTCCTTGGAAAGTCATTGTAATAGGAAAATAAGTCAAAATTATGAGAAGAGGGAAGATGATTAATCACTCCGATACCAGCGAAGACCTTCCCGAGTTATAAGTTACAAAGGTTCAAATCTCCCAAGCTGCATCCTTCAGAAATGACAAACAATACATCACCATTAAGAACCATGTACCACAACTTTATAGTTCATCTACAGATGATGCAAACCTCCTAATTTCAAGGTCTGCCAGGAGAAAGGCTCAGAGAAATTTGCACCAGTCCTAGGCCCACAACAATAAAAGAAACAAAGATGGCCCAACTATCGCGCAAAAAAAATTTCAACCACCAGTTATATTACTTAAGTAAGTTAAATGAAATCCTCGCTTGAGATTAACAATGAGCGAGCAACTAACAGGTGCGAAAAGGACAATCAAACAAGAGGATATGGAGTCCATAAAACTTAGTGAAACCAATAAGTATTCAATTAGATGCTTAGAGAAACCACAGAATTCTAATGATTTGCAGATTAATTTTTTGGCAATACCTTAGCAGAAGCATAAATTAGCACAAAACAATTTGGATTTAGTGAATTTCAGCAGATTCCAATAATTTTTAACAGCAAGTTAAAAGACGTGATAAAATGATTGTTTCGCAGTGAGTAGATTTAGAGTTCAGTAAATGAATCTGAAATCAACTTGAGAATGATTCTCAAGGAGATATTGCATCAAATTTCTTCAAAGATTTGATCCAAATCTTCACAAAAGTTTGTTTTTTGGTAAATTGGTAGACCTCATGCAACTTGCACATGTTTCACTTTATACTTACAGTTGCTTCGGCTGAAAATCTTGCATATGGTAACATTATGTGATTCAACATACACAGCTTCAGGGAAATAAGCATACCAGGATAGAATAATGTTCAACAGGAATTCCTAACAAGATAAGTCACACCCTGACATTCAAAAAGACAGCAGAAATATACTCCTGAAAAGTTGATGCGTAGCTCATACCTCAAGGGTGAAGATAGCCAAATTTGTCTGTTTGGTGTTTGTTTGTTCAACACATAGGTACCCAGATCACCCAGTTTCAACGTTAACACCTCATTCTGACAAATGCATATCCAATATAAATTCAAAGTACTACAAAGTCTTAGACAATTAAGCCAATTCCTAAAATAAATTGATCATTCTCACCCCATAGTCTACGTCAAAGCCATCTATTTCAACGGTATCACCATATTCCTGCACACCAGAGACATTAAAAACCACAGTGCTTGTGTATATGTGTTATCATAAACGAAATAAAAAAAATATACCATAGCCTAAGATAACTAACATGGAATAAAATTCTCACCTATAATATAATATGCATGAGGAAAAACTTGCATTCAACAATCATAGAAACCAAACAGGCCTTGATAACAAAATCTAAAAACCAATTAACAGTAAAAACGGTAAATACATTTCTGATGTCAAGGCCTGGTAGTCCTAAATTACCATCCTAAACAGCATATAGAAAACCAAGTTGAAACACCTTAATTATCAAATATATATATATATACACACATATTTTTCAATGGACAAAGAAGTGCAGATCATGTAAGCGCTATATTATGCAAGAAATACCTCTAGTTTCTCTTGGAGGTGATGTACGGTGGCGTTGCTTAGCCTGTGAAACTCATCCTCTTGCAGTACGGAACTGTTTTCATATTAATCATCAAGAAACTCATTGTTTTCCATTTCCTTCAAACAAATGTAATAACACTAACAAAAAAGGCTAAACCACTCCCCAAAATCCAACAAATAAAGAAAACCAAAATTTAAGTCTTAAGCTTTAATTTTTTTTTTAGTTTAGCATAGGTATATTAATTTGGGCAATCAAGAATATATATCCAAGCTGAATGGGTGAATTATACACTTCAAAAGGATAAAAAGGCAATACAAAGCTTAAAGACTACAAATTTTTTACTTTTTATTTGACTTTCCTTAAGTTTCTCAATAACCCAAACAAGCAACAAAGGATGACATACCGGTAATCAATTGCAGCAGGGCCTATAGACTTGTCCCCGAGATTCAATGGCTGTGAGCAGAAGAATCTACAGGCAGAAGACCACTTTGTGGTCTCAAGACTCAAAGCTTCTAGAAGTAGACAACTGGATCTTCCAATCATAGAAATGGACGAAGAAGAATGAAGATGAGGAGGCTTTAGAAGTCTTGGGAGCCTTCTTAGGGATGCCAACTTGGAAGCCATGGCAGTAGGGCTTAAAGCTTGATTTCTATGCGATAATGAAATGATAAGCGTTTGATATCCAAATAGGCCGATTCTAGTGATATACTCAATTCTTGACCCAATTTAGAGGGCTTCAGGCTATTTCATTCCTATATAAGAAACATGCTCCAAAACATCTATAATTTCATTGCCTGCATTTATAAATAAAAAAATTTAATGAAAAAATGAGAATATAATTGCATCAAATTACATTACAGCCATAAAAACATACAACCTAATGAAAATTTATAGTCGTGAATATACCATTATTCACAAGCTCTATCACGCCCTCCACAGGCTTTACTAGATGGTCCATGATTTCATTAGTTGCATTTATGAAAAAAAAATTGATGAAAAAAATGAGAATATAATTGCATTGAAGTACATTATAGCCATAAAATGTACAACCTAATGAAAATTTATAGTTGTGAATATACCATTGTTATCATGCACAAGCTCTATGGAAGAATCCATGATTTCATTATCTGCATTTACGGATAAAATTATCATGAAACCCTCTTTTTATTTGCTTCCACTCACTTCCACGCTTCTACCACCAATTTCCACTAGTGCGGCACCTGCACCACACCAGCTGATATGGAAAAGCATAGGGAGCTTTAGTTCCAAGACCGTCACCGCCAATTTCTTTCTTTTCTTCCTTTTTCTTTTTTCTTTTTAACTATGGAAATACTTCATTAATGTAGATTTCTTCTACAAGAGTATTATAAATATATTATGGATAAAATCTCTAATCTTGTTAGGAGACTATTGTGCTTATAAATGCATCATTGATTATGAATTGGCTATGAGAAAGTAGTATTCTCATACATTCTGGAAAGTGAAAAACCATTTTGAAACCAAATCCTGAACAACGAACCAGAATTTACCACATTAAGTCCTACCCGGAAATCTACACATACCAGAAGTTAATCGAAACCTATGGGCTCAAAGTCTGAAAACACAGCCATGGAAGTCTGAAGACACGACCTTCAACGACAACACAGAATTTGGAATAGTTTTATGTAGTTGAACATTTTAGACTCTATACAGCTCCGCCAGTTTTCAAAAGTGGCACAAACAGGATCTACTTATGTTGAAACAACCATTAAATAGGCTAGAATTGGAAGTATGATCTCTTTATGGAGTAAAAGATATAAAAAGTTCATTGCTAAAGTGTTGCTGGAAGGTAGTAAATGAAACTAAAATCACAAGACAATTTTGACGCCCTAGATCATTTACCTCAAGATATTACATGACTGGATTTAAGGAAAAGTTATGCAACACTGACACTGTATAACGAGCTGTAGTTGCCCTCATTTTTCAAACTATCGAGCCTTCAAAAGCACAAAACAGAACAAGCATTTGGAAAGAGAAATGAGAAGAAGGAAAAAAACTGCAAATCTGGAGAGAGAGAAACAAAAAGGAAAGAGAAAGTAGAAACCACAAGTTTCATCCGTTATGAACAGGGAGAGCAAAAGAAGAGTAACACCCAAAAGGCGAAATCAAAAGCAAAGCTAGCATTTGAGCACCAAATTCTGGGACTAACTGGTTCAAGTTCTTGTCATTTTCCGCATAGACCCCAAAACAGAAGTTACTTTTGCTAAAAAGAAAATTAACAGCATGAACATGTGCAATTATCCAGAGACATAAACATCTAGAGGAAGATCAAGAACTAACCAAGAACTGCACCACCCAGATGAGAATCAGAGCACATGCATCTGGTCAGCCGCAAAAAGGCTAGGAACTCTGGTACCCAGATCAGATTCCGAGTCCAACGGAATCAGAAATGCAAAAACAGGATGCTCCTTCAAACCAACCTGGAATGCAAAAACAGCAGAGACAAATGGAGAGGAAGAGAGTAAGAGTGAGGCTTGAGAATATATGAAGATGAGAGAGAGAGAAGTTCGGGAAGTTGGAGGAGAGACAAGGTGGCGGTTAAGTTATACGGAAAAGACACAGAGAGAACTTCAGAAGTTATACTGCTTTCCAAGTGGTTGAACCATTATGGCGACAATAATTGTCCCAAAGTTTTCTATAATTGGTGCGAGGCAGATTTCCCACGGGATGGCAAAACAAAGTCCCACCTTCAACATGGTTTCAATCATGAGAGGACGCAACCTTGTCAAGGGGATGGGCTCTTCTCTTTGTACTTATTAGAGATTGGGAGCATTGGAAACTTCAAATCCAAGATTTTCACCTCCAATTTCTACTTTTTTTTTCACTATGGAAATACTTCATTACCATAGATTCTTATAAAAGAGTATTATAGATATATTATGCATAAAATCTCTACTCTTGTTAGGAGATTACTGTGTTTATGAATGCATCATTAATGATGAATTGGCTATCTACAATGTTAGAGATGGGATACAACTTTAAAAATGACAAACATGAGGGGAAAGTAGTATCCTCATACGTTCTGGAAAGTGAAAAACCATTTTGAATCAAAGCTATTATGAAAAAGAGAGAGAGAGAGAGACAAAAAAGAAAGAGAAAATACAAACCACAACTTTCACCGGTTATGAAAGAGGGGAACAAAAGAAGAAGTTACACCCAAAAGGAAAAATCGGAAGCAAAACTAGCATTTGAGCATTAAATTCCACGACTAACTGGTTTAAGTTCTTGGCATTTTCCACATCGACCCAAAAATAGAAGTTACTTTTGCTCAAAAGCAAAACTAACAGCATGAAAATGTGCAAATTCCCAGAGACATAAACATCAAGAGGAAGATCGAAAACTAACCAAGAACTGCACCACGTCTTTTTGTGTTTTGAGTTGTTAAATCAAACAATCGCATTATTCTAATAAACAACCATAATGTGGGAATTAGGATCACTAGGCATTGTTAACTTCAGATATAGAAGATGTGTTAACACAAAAAAATTCTATATACATACGTGTATATACACATTCCTGGAAAATCACAATCGCCACCACCCAAACATCTACGACGAAGTAAAGATTCATGATTGCAAATACTAGACAGCATCTCACCAAGGAGACTTACTTAGCAACCGCATATAACCAGGCACCAGCCTGGAAAAGATCTAATGCCCGAAAACCACAACATCAAAATTACAACGCTCCCAAACGGGCAATGGCAAAACAAACCCAGAGAAGCTTTTCAAAAGAATTCAATTGCCGTATACATTTTGTTCCTAGTTTCGTTGTTTTGGTCTTATCAGACCCATATGCACCAACTCAATCCTTCATGGAAAAGCGATACATAAGCAGGGAGACTTGAAAAAGAAAGAAAAAAAAAATTGTTATATTAGGATTGAAGAAGTCATGAATAAAATCTCACTCGAAAAAACCTATACCATAATAATTTTTTACACAAGCCAACATCAGCAAACATACATAATACACGGAGGAGGAAGACTTAACATCAGTAAATAAACACGGAACCATCCAGATATTATGTATAAAATAGGATTAAAAGCTTCAACCAAACATACCCACCAAATTTTTTTCTTCAGAACTAAAAACTCCAAGAATACAAAACAAGAATGTAACGGGGAGATAAAACGCACAAAATTAAGTCCGATCTTATGTATTAAAAACAGAAAAAGAAAAAAGAGTGCAGGAAACATACTCTTAAGAATTCAAAGACAAGGAAAAAAAAAACTGAAAACTGAGCCAAAAAACAAAGAACTAGCGCAGGGAAAATAATGAAAGAAAAGGCATACGCTTGTTCGGCGGCCTCTTCAATTTTTTCTCGTACCTTTGTGGAGCCAAAAAAAAAAAAAAAAGACGCGAGAAAACCAAACCCGAGTAGCAATGAGAGGAAGAGGGAGAGGCTTGGGTGGAGAAGTTTGACAATAGAGAGGAAAAAGCATAAGAGAAATTAAAGAGGACAACAATCTTTAATTTACGAATAACCCCAAAAGGGGAGGAAGGAGGGGAGATGGAGAGAGAAAAGAGAGAGAGAAAGCGAGTAATACCAGGAATTAGAAATCAGAGAACAGTTCCCAACAAAGAATTGAATGCCATACATTAAAAATAAAATAGAATAACATTGAAACGAAAAACAAGCAACAACTGGTAGAAGTAAAAAAAAAAAAAAATTGCATTTACTGTTTTGCTGCTTACCAAATGAGCTCTAACGTTCCCTTCTCTCCTCGTGATATTTTCCTGATATTGATGCAATGTCATTTGGCATTGTTTGTTGTTGCCGCTGGTGCTGTTTTAACTTGGATGCATCTCGGTCTCTCCTCCACGTCAAACACTGTGGGAAGGTAATTATCTGGATCCCTCCTTTCAATGACTCTAGGATTTCTTTAATATGCCCACCTTTAATTTTTCCTCCCTCGACAAGTGGCTTGGTAGGACTTGAATCCTACACAAATTCACAATTAAGAAATACAAGAATTCCAAAAAAAGAAATTCAATTCAATTCCAACAATATAATAGTAGGTAACAGATTAACTAATAATATGAAATTACAAGGATAAGGCTCAAGCTAAAGAATTTAATGATAGTAAAGTAAGTAATTTTATGATGATTTTCTTTTGAAGGTTGAGAATGCCTTTATATAAGCATAATAGAAATTTTATTTTAACTTAGACTAAACCTCTAAGCAAATTATATCTTATTAAAAAATTATACCTGATCTTACCTTATCTTACCTTATCTTACCTTATTTGAAAATTATATTCTATCTTTGGTTCTGAAAGCCTTAGAAGCCTAATCTTAACAAAACTTGAACTCATTTCTCCTAAACTTTGGTGGTATGGGAGAGGCAATCCGTGCCTTCTACCCACGGTTTTTCTTCTTCTTAAACAGGATACATAGACTCATCTAATAGCGTGACTCATGATGCGATTCGAAATGATGTAGCACCAAAACATGTCCAGCTATTCAATTAGAAATAACATATGTACAAAGGCGAAGATTAAGCCAGGATTTTCTTTCCCTCCCTGTCATCATTTTGAAGTACCGCTGTCAAACCCTACAACTTCAAAATCATTTTCTTCTCCAAGCCATTGATTTTAATTTTTGCTTTTAAGGTTCGAGCTCCGTAAATGTCAATAAAAAGTCGTCTCTTTCATGCTTCTTTATAAGAAGGAAGACATGAAATGATTTTAAACCTTCTTATTCCTTAAATGAGTTCCTGCACCTTTTTATTGTTCTTATCAATTAAATGCTTGGACAGGAATCTAAAATTCCCGGATTAAAACCTGCATATGAAAAGATGCAAAATACTCTGCATAGTATTTGTTTTGACACTAAACATGCTCTAAATGTCGTCAAATTGATAATAAATAATTCCTATCGTCAAATTAGTCCTCACAGTTTTAATGCCAATAGCAAGTATATTGTACTCATGATATTGCTGATGAGGATTAAAAATTCTATAAAAAGCTTCCCAATTTGGAATTGACAATTAGAAGGCAATACACACGAAGGAAATGAAACTTTGGACCCGGCAAATTTTCCTGATATTAAGGAAACTTAATACAAAAAGAGGTAAAAGTTTTGATTATCATAATTGATTTAAACAAGAATGTCACTCGGATGGATTCTACTTACTAGCCTAATTCTTTCCTCATTCATACACCAACCTTAATCTACGTGGAGAATATGACATAGAATACCAAACTTTTGGAGAGGTTCAATTTGAGCCATCCCGTTGGAAATTTCTATTGCAGTGGCAACTCTCCTTTCCATCTAGCGCTACATCGCAAGTTGAATTTGGCCAGTTCCTGCAATCTCCGAATGTAGTTCTGGTTGGCTCCTGCGGAGGCTCCTAACTAATTTCTAGTTGATCTTCAAAATTAGGGGGTGGCTAGAGTTAGAAATATATAACTTGGTCATTCTATAAGGTGATGGTGAAGAAAATCTATAAAAGGAAGAAATAACGGCTAAAGGGCCATAAACACATTAAAATAGACATAAATACTAACAAACAAGATTTACATTAAACTATAATGAGAACAATAAAAGTTGTTTGATGAAACAATAAACACATTAACATAGACATAAACCCTAACAAATAAGGTTTACATTAAACAATAATAAGAAAAATATAAGTTGTTTAATAAAACCATTGTCGTAGGCCAATGGTCCTATTATAACACTACAAAGAGTAAAACATAGTTGTGGCAAACTATTCTCAAAGGGTTTCTCTCTAGGTTTTGTGTTCTAAAGCTTGAATGGCATTTATAGAAGTTACAACATGAGTTTTCTAGATTTAAACAAGACGCAAATGAGTTTACTTGCGAGAGAAGGAAAGTGTTAAAGCATAGAAACCCTACCTACTATATCACCATATTAAGCCCCAAAATCATGCTCAATCTATTGTAATTATTCTATAAATAAGTTTCCTTTATTAGCTAGTTTGCTCTCTATAAATGTAATAGTTTGATTGTATAGAAAGTAAGTTAGTGAAATAAAGAAACCCGATTGCACACTTTGGCCTACCTTTTCAATTTCATCTTTCCTTACATGGTATCCAAGCCAACGTTCCTCTAAGACCTTCTCCCATAAATTTTTTTTTCCAGCCATTGGGTTAATTGCAACTTCATTTTTTTTCTCTATTTTTATAATTCCCTAATTTCCCATTTTTGCCCTAAAATTTACCTTGATACCCTTATCCCCTTCGAAACCCTAGCCACCCCTTCTTTCCCTCATTAGAACCCTAGCCGTTGTTGCCACCACTTCCTATGGCCAATCCAAACCACTCTTCGACCTTCTCTACTATCCCTTCAATTACTTTTGTGGTCAATTGTGACCCTTATCTCCTCTTTCCGCCAATTTGCAGCCAATTAGCATAGTCTCTGAGAAGCAAATCGGTGAAGCAAATTGAGGAATTTAGAGCTCGTAGATCTGCACTGTGTTCCTCGCCCATAACAAGCTTCCTTTCCTCACCGGTGATCTCCCTTGCCCCATAAATAACGTAGATGCGACCGCCAAATGGGACCAGTGCCAAGCCATTTTGAGGACTTAGCTCCTCCATTCAATCAACTCTAACCTCGAAATCATGGCTTGCTAAGCAAACACTATTGATGTGATCTAGGCTTCTCTTTAGGACAATTTTGCCAAGATCTTCAACTCCTAAAAGTTTTCCCTCTAGCAAGCTATCGATGATTTGCATCTTGCCAACAATGTGACTGACGACAACCTCACCACTTTCTATGTTTGCCTCAAGGACCTTCATGGCAAGCTTTATGCTTACGACCCCTTGACCCAATGTGACTATGAGAAATGTCAGTGCGACGTCAACCATTACCTCTAGATGAAGGACCAAGAGGACTTCACACTATCGAAGGAATTCACCACCCTTCGCAGCAATGTCTTCTCCTTAGAGGATCTTCCTTTTGTGGAGAAGACATATGCCCTGGCCAAGCAGGACATCCATTAATGGTCCCAGTGTGATGGTCAAAATCCTGTCGATGACAACGCCTTCCAGGCACGCTATTAGCCCCTTACTGCACCCTTCTCACGTGGTTGTACACATGGGCCTTCTGGGCCTTGGCCTATTAACCCCTCCTTGCCCATGCCTAGGCTAAATTTTATCTCTAGCCTGTATGGACAACCCTACACTTTAGCCTTGCCTATGCCCCAATAAGCTGCCTACAGTTACTGCCAAAAGCCCAAGCGCACTTGTGAGGTCTATTACCAATTGGTGGACTATCCTACTAACTCACAAGCCAAGCCTAAAAAGGGCGCTCATAGACTCACTAATGGCCAAGGCCTTTAGCCCACAATGTTGCCACTAATGGTGGGTAGGCCCCTACCTTGTATGGGCCTCCCACTATTGGGCTTAAGGGCCCCCCATCTTCACCTTCCAATGTACCCCTCTATGGTCATACTTATTAGGCCCCCAACCTTATAGGCCCAATCCCTCCAAGCCCCAACAACATTTACGGGGGCTCTACTGGCCTTAATCTTTCCTCTAGTTAACAACAATGGCTCTTGACTCTCCTCAACTAAATAGGTCAATCTGACCTATTCTCAAGTACAGTTTCTTCTTTTGCTCACCCTATATCGTTTTTATGGATTATAAATTCAGAGGCAAGTGATCACATCATTTGCAATTTAACCCTATTAAGTTCATATCATCCATGTGTTGCCCCAATTAATGTCACTTTACCTAACCGTTCAACTCATGTTACCCACATGGGTTATTGTCGCCCTTACTCGAACTTTTATTTAAATAACATTTTATTTGCCTCTCAATTCAAACACAATTTACCATCCATCTCAAGATTAACGTATGACAATAATTGTGTGGCTTTGTTTTTTGATGATTTTTGTGTCTTTCAAGACTGTACGATTAGGGATCTAGCCGGGTTGGCAAGACTGATCATAGGCTTTATTTTCTATGTTCTGAATTTCTTACAATTTTTTTTAATAGTTATTTTCTCTAAAAAGTTCTTTTTATACTCTCAAATAGTCTTCTAATTGTAATTCGATTTTATTAATTATAAAATTTCATATGAGCTTTTACATCAATGTTTTGGTCATTTCTCCTTACGTAATTTTTCTTTGCATACATGCTCAATTTCTTGTCCTTATTATTTTTTTTTTACCCAATATGTCCTTTGGCTAAACAAACTTGTCAACCTTTTCCCATAAGTCACATTACTACACAAACTCTTTTTAAGCTTGTCCATATAGACATTTAAGGTCCTCATCGAACTTCCTTCCACCCATGATGGTGTTCACTATTTTCTAACCATTGTTGACTATTTTTCTAGTGCCACTTGGATTTTTCTCCTCAAATTTAAAAGCCAAGTAATTTCAAAATTCATTTTTTTGTCTCCATGGCCCTTACTCAATTTGGTCATCCCATTTTCCAAATTTGTCTCAACAATGGCATTAAACTTTTCTTTTTTGAATGTTGTGTCTTTCTCTTTCAGTGAGGCGTCATTCATAAGTCCTCTTACATCTACACCCCTTAACAAAATAATGTTGTAGAATGCAAGCATCACCATCTCCTTAATGTGGCTCGCGCCTTGATGTTTCAAGTGCAAATTCCCTCTCATTTTTATAGGGAATGTCTTATCATTACTACTTATCTTATTAACCATCTTCCTTCCTCTTCTCTTCACGGTTCTAGTCCTTTTGAAAAATTATTTGGTAAACCTCTTATTCTCGACCACCTTCGTGTTTTTAGATGTCGTTGTTATGCCACTATTGTTGGAGCTTGTGATAAGTCCTTATGCACTTCCCTACATTTTCTTGGGCTATCCTTCCTTTTAGAAAGGATATTGCATGTATGACCCTCATACTTAAAAAAAATTTATAGTTGTGATGTTGTTTTTCAAGAAATGGTGTTCCCTTTTTATTCTTCCCATGACAACCCATTGGCCCCGTCTTCTCCAATTACTTTAGATCTTGATACTTACACTTCATCATCTTTACCAGTGAATCTTCCTAATCTCCCTACATCCAATAACCCTTCGCCCTCTAAAGTTCCTCTTACTCCTACCCTTGTATTTGATCCCTCACGTTCCCTAAATCCTCTCCCTTTGGCTTCTACTCCTCGCTCCACCCCTACCACTCCCACCAACCCTTACTTTGATATTCTAGTCAAGCTACTCGACCCCTAATTTGGAGCATAGACTACCTCTTTCCCATTATACCACAATCCTTATACACCTCTCTTTTTCCCATTTCCAACTATATGTCCTTTCATCAATGTCACCCACCTTACCAACACTTCCTAGCTTTTATTTCTGCCATCTCCGAACCTACAACCTATCATGAGACTATCACCAATCCCAATTGGGTTACTACCTTGGATGATAAACTTTTTGCTCTCAAGACAAATAACACTTGGGATGTCATTCCCTTACCCCTTGGTCACCTTCCTATTGGATATAAATGGGTTTACAAAGTGAAATACCATGTTGATGGCTCCATTAAACACTATAAAGCCGAGTTGGTTGCTAAGGGCTTTAATCAGCAAGAGGTATTAATTACCAAGATACCTTTTCTTCCACTGCCAAACATGTCATTGTTTGCCTCCTCATCACCATTGTTGTTGTTCACCACTAGCCTCTCTACCAAATGGACGTACAAAATGCCTTCTTTCATGGTGACCTTTCTAAGGAGGTTTATATGGAGCTTCCCCCCTAGATTTTGCAATCAGGGGGAGTCTTGAGTGTCTTGATTACGCAACTCCCTTTATGGGTTAAAACAAACTTCTCAACAGTGGAATAAAAAGTACACTAATGCACTACTTGCCCATGACTTCACTCAATCTTACCATGACTATTCTTTATTCACCAAAAGGTTAGGTACTACTTTCATAGCCCTACTTATTTATGTTGATGATATTTTAACGATAAGGAACAATCAAGACGCCATTGTAGACCTCAAGAAGTACTTGCATGCTACCTTATTCATGAAGGATCTTAGATTGTCAAAGTTTTTCTTGGGTTTTGAAATAGCTTGTTCTCTAAAAAGGATTTCCTTAAGCCAATGCAAGTACCATTAGAGCTAATTTCTAAAGCTAGTCTAGCTAGATCTAATCCTTCCCTCATCCCAATGGAACAAAACAAAAAATTCACAAGCATTGAATATGATGAAAGTTCAAGTGAAAAGTCTGATCATTCACTTCTTGTAGATCTGTCAACTTACAAGTGACTAGTGGGATGATTGATCTACTTGACTCTTACCAAGCCTGACATCACTTTCTCTATTCAACTTCTTAGTTAGTTCATGCATAACCCAAAGCAAACATGGACGCAACTCTCAAGGTGATCAGATATATTAAAAGTTGTCAAGGACTTGGCCTCATGTTTCCTTCTTCCTCTTAGTTTAAGTTGAAAGCATACTGTGATTCTGATTATAGTACTTGTCCTATGATGAGAAGATTTACCATGGGTTTTTGCATCCTGTTAGGGAACTTACAAATCTCATGGTGATCGAAGAAGCAACCTGCAATGTCACTATCATATGTTGAAGTAGAATATCGTGCCATGCAAGTCACTACTTGTGAAATTGTTTGGATCATTAGTCTACTTAAGGATTTTGGCTTCCACATAAAGCATCCAACATTATTACATTGTGACAATAAGGCAGCAGAAAAGATTGTAGCAAATATAATATTTTATAAGTGTACTAAACATATTGAGATTGACTGTCACTACGTGAGAGAAAAACTTCAACAGTGTATCATTATAACTAGATACATTTCCATCAAAAAGTAACTTGCAAACTTGTTGACGAAAGCCCTATGCAGTAAGCAACACTGACATCTTCTTTCCAAGCTCGGAGTATTTGATTTATAAAACTTTAGCTTGAGAGGGAGTGTTAAAGCATAGAAACCTTACCCTAGTTTCGGTGTATTGAGAACACCTTCCTATAAGTGTTCATGTTGCAATCATAAGGAAGAGGAGGCATCGTTGTGCACAATAAGAGTTTCTACAAATGCCATACAACTAATTACATATACATGATGAAATGTTCAAAGGGTGAAAGTTTTGAATAAGGCCAACTTAATAAGTTTGGAAAAATTGAGTTAAGCCTTATTGCTAGAGTTTTAGATTATAGGCAAGGGAGTGTTCGAAAGTACAAAAGCAAATAGGAGAGAAGATGGGTGCCTTCTTTTGTTTTGTCCAAAAAACAATGCAATGCAAATGAAAATTAATGCTGAGAGAATGTGCATGCTATCACCTTCTATTAATCAACTTATGGATGCCGATCTACTCATCCCTTCCCTTTTGTTAATCTCTTTTTTACTTTTTCCTCATTTGGGCCACCCACATGAAGCCTTACCTACTTCATAACCACTCAAGAGCCCAACTACATCACAAAAATACTAAGCCCACATTGAAACTTATTACCTAGCCCATTCCTAAAATGTCAGCAAAATTGTTTATAACAATTTGTCTAATATCCAAGGACTCAATTCTTGACCCAATTTAATAGGCTTTAGGCTGTTTCATTATTGTATAAGAAACTATAATCTTTACATTTTTTTTCTTTATATAGTCAAATGAGAGATGTGAAGGAATTTATTTGTTTATTTATTTGTTATTATTATTGTTATTATTACTACTAAATCTTAAACAATATCTATTCCTAACAAAACTAAATGCTTGTCAACATATGTAAAGGATTAGATGTCGAATTTAGAGTTTTTTGGTCTTTAGTGGTAAAGGTTATTAACTGAATTATATGTCTATAAGTAATTATGATATATTATTAAACCCTTGGAAATTATAATTAGTTAAAAATGAATGAATTTTATTGCAAATGATATAAAAACATTTATTTCCATCTTTTTAGGTCCATGTTTTAGTGGAGAAACAATGACAATAAATAGAGAATAAATGCAAAGAAACCAATCAATAATATTTTTACTTCAATTTTTTAATTTGTGAGTTAACGAATGTTTTTTTTTTCTTGGCCAACTTTTGTTAATATGCTTCCTTCATTTTGTTTTTGTACCACGTTAACTAATTATACGCTCATGACTAAGAAAATCCTAATTATCACATCATTTTCTTGAACCTTTATATAAGGAGATGCCCTTTCTTCCAAAGTTACAACCAAGATTGTGAGTGTATATTTGAAAAAGATGTGCATATACATTTGAATCTAGAGTACTAGAACAATCTTCATGAAGCATGAATTAGATAGTATATAAGAAAATCCAACTTCTTTTGACAAAATTAATTAGATAGAAAAAAAATATAATAAATATAAAGGAAGGATTTTAAACTAAGATATTAACAATGTGAGACAATTATTATTGAAGAATGAAATGAGATAATATAATAAAAATTAAAAAAACCTAGTATATGATGGAATACTATACTTAAACCTAAATTTTGATATTATGTTAAAAAATATTTAACTAATATTTTATAGATAAGCTTTTAAGGTTGTGGATTTATTTGATCACTTTCAATCATAATGAAGATTATACCTTCTAAAGTTATGTGCAAGCAAAAGCCTTTTAACTTAATTAAATCTCATATTAAATCTACTTCACCATAATAACTTTGAATTTAATGATGTGTGAGAAAGTATGTATAAGATGAGTGGGAAAGTATGTATAAGACTAAAGTCTCACATTGAAAAATAAAATCCATATGACAAAATTTAAATGAAAGAAAGATCCTTCAACTTTTAATTATTGGGTCTAATTCCAATTAATTGCTTAAGGTTAATGATAGAACTCTTGATTGTGTCATCATAACTTCCTTAGAACGAAAAATAGGTCCATTAAGTTCATGGGTGGTAGCTAATCCGCTTGCAAAAAAGATCAAATGTTAATCAGACACGAGGTCCGTCCTCAGGTGTTGGATTTTTTCATAGTTAAATTGGTTATCGTGATGCAACTTCTTGTTTGTTAGCAAAGAAAGTTGCAATATACAAGTGGGAAAAGAACATTGGATCATTTTATTTATTTTTAACAAGAACCTCAGAAGCTAGTTTTGTCTTCATGCAGATTGTGTTAGATCTGCACATAAAACCTCCACGTATATGGTGTATAAAAAGTGGGAACGAATGGCATAAGTATGGAGGTCATGAAATATCATCATGGGTCAGAATATAATATAAGAGATAATTACGTATAAGATAACATTCAATGTATTACCAGTTAAGAGTGGTTTTTACATGACAAACAAATTGATGTTAATCTTACATTAATTTATTTGTTAGAATCTTAAACAAAGAACATTATTAGCTTTAATACACCACTAATACAAATCAAGCTACATTGTATGTCTAATCAATATCCTAATTTCAAGGTGAACTAATTTGTTTCTCATAAATCTGAATAAGACTTTGAGATTTGATTTAACAAAACTCAAGATGTACATATAATATTTACTTTGTTTTTTAAGCAAGAAATATTCCCCTTATTTGATTCTTTTTTAGATTTCTAATGATTCTCAAAGAGATTAAAAGATTATCAAAAAGAAAGATTTTTTTTTCTCTTCACATTCTTGTTCAAAATTATTATATATTCAAAAAATACCAAAAAAGAATCCAAACCCGCCATACTTTTTTTCCCAAGCAATTTAATTGAGTTTGCTTGCAGCCTACTAAGCTCCCAATTTTCCATCACCCCAAACACTAATTAGGGTTTATAGCTCCGTTTTGAAAACCTAATGACAAAACGTTGTTTCTGCGCCAATCTCTGCGTACAAAACGACAAGATCCGCTACGTCTTTAACCAACACAAAAGAGGCTTTCCTTCCCTGATAATATAAATAAAGGAGTAAATAAATTGCTCTCGGCCACAAGTCCACCAGCCGAATCCAATTCCGTTTGATTCTTCTATGTTATCTTGTCAACGTCACAAAATCGAAAAAGAAGAAAAGTAAAAGAGCTTTCTGGAAAATCACGGCCGTTGATTGGCGTACAAATGAGACCAGAGCTTTGGGGTTAGCGTTTAAGCCTTGGCGGACGCTCCTCGTTCAAACACTACAGCTCGGCGGTGCCTTTATTCTGTGGAAATCTCTCTCGGGGAAGAAAGATCCAAAGTTTGCAATCTGGCTAGAGAGAGGTCAGATCTCTGCTACAACCCTCTTGTGTTCTTTGTTTCTGTTCTTGGTTTTGTTTTCTGAAAGTGAAGACATGTTCTCACCTAGCTATTTCTTTTCTTCGAGTGCATGCAATTCTAAATTTGATCTTCTTTCTTCTATTGGGTCTAATTGGGATTCCCGATGGGCTTTTACTGTATTATTTATTTTGACTTATTCAATCACATATGGGGAAAACAGAAAACTCTAGGCTGTTTCTTCTATATGGAGTGAAACATGCTCAGCTATATGGCAAATGGTACAGATTGGGTTGAATTCAATTAAAGGTGTTCAATTGCTGTAAATTGAGTCGGTTTAACACTTAAAATGGATTAGCTTCCATTTCTCTCTCTCTCTCTCTCTCTCTCTCTCTCTCTCTCTCTCTCTCTATCTATCTGCTTTTCTAGTCATGTCAGTTACAGTTTGATTTCCTATCTAATGTATAAGGCTATTCCCACTATAGTTTGATTCATAAATGGCTTTTGTATAATCCTGTTATATGAGTTGAATCGTGTGTCTGCTCAGTTTTTTGCCCTTTTTTTTTTTTTGTATCCATGCCAAATTGTAGTTATGCTGTAACATTCGCTGTTATCTACCATGCCAATCTACTTGTAACGAAACAAAGCATAACCATATTGAACGGGTTTTCTTGTCCTGTAAGTCGGATGTAAGCAATGTACTTTCCCTAATGAGAAGAAAAAGAAAACGATGCGTAGATTACTGATATAAGCATTTTCATTTTCCCTGGAATCTTCTTTAGGCATTTTCATTTCCATGGAACCTTCTTTAGGCATTTTCCTTCTGTTTTTTCACCACTTCTTGAAAGCAAAAGAGGGTCCATGGAAAGAAGTTGAGGAACAAAGGGCAGCAAAGATTAAATTTTGTGGCATTTGTCCAATTCTTGGAAGTTTCTATATCTCTGTCCCTTGAAATACTTCACAGTTCTCAAATTTCTCCGTGGTTCTGCTTTAAGTTTCTTGTCTGCATATGCATCTTACTTTCTTCCTTCATTCAGACCCTGCCTATGCAGTGAAGTGACATCACGCTTTCTCTTTGTACTTTTTAATGTCTTTTTTGTGTAACAGGTCGGTATCTCTTATGCATGTTTGGGTTTGGGTTTGGGTTCTCCTAGTTGGCAAAGATTTTCTTTCACTCTGGCCGCTACAACAAAGTTAAACTCTTCTCGCACCTCAAAGAGGGTGTGGGGTGGTTCCGCTGAAGGATTTATTTTGGCGTGTGTTCTGGGAAAATCAAGGTCATCACACATTTGGAGATTGTGTCGTATTTCTGAGGGTTTATCGGTGGATTATGGCTAACACCATCCTTGGCTAAGTTCCTAGATGCTTGATGGTGCTGTATTACTGTATCGTTACAGAATCAGGCCTCTGGAAATTATTGAACAAAAGCAGTCTCAGTTTTACAGTAATAGGTTCTCTCATATAAGCTAAAGAAGGTGGATTGTGGATGTTGTTCCGTTTCATTAAATAGCAATGTTGTAGGTATTTATGTAAGACAGAAGGCAGGCAAGCGCAGATGTAGTTCTGTTCAGTTTGACCGCCATGATTAGATTTTCATGTTTCAATGCTCCTAGTCACGGCCATAAACCGAAGGTAAGGCAAAGGCTGACATCAGCATTAATACTTAATTTTGTGTAATTAAAATGATATTTCGTGGTCATTTTGACTCTCTCTCCCTCTCTCAATCAGAAAACTGTTCAATCTTCTGTGGACAAAATGCATAAGACATCACGTGATATTTCTGAGAGTCAAGCTTCAAAGGATTTACCTAATGATACCAGCATAAACTCAGTGTTATTGAAGGCTGAAGGAGACATGCAGATTGACAAACATTTTACGAGTGTGTCTTCTATTACGAGTGGATCGCAATCAGGTAACATTAAGAGCAAATTCAGTATTGGGACCAACAGGAGAGGATCTCTAAAGAAAAGTCTGTCTCTAGGAAGTGGACTGTTCCAGGAAGGTAGGGTGTCTGGAAGCAATGATGCTGGCGATGAGACTGATCTGGCTCTTTCTTGTGAGGGTTTCATTGACCAGAAAGGGTTGGCAGAGCCAGGGCCCAGCAAGGATCGAGAACTGAGCCCTCTGGATGAGTGTCGAAAAGGTTCCACCATTGGGTCTTTCCGATTAAGTCCTGACACTGTCAATTACAAATCGATTTTCTCTATTGAAGATCCACAACACTTGGAGAAGGAAGGCCATGAGAATTCTGATAGTCCATTATCTGGTAAAGGTGCTGGTGATTCTGTTGACCATACACCTCGTATCCCACCCGTGATTGTAAAATCATGTTCTTTGCCTAACATTGGTGCCGCTACACCCATTTCTGGAAGGTGTTCACCTTTCAGACATGTAGCACTGTTGTCAAGATCTGCCGAGGATCTACATATTTTAGACATGAGGCAAGGAGAGTTTTCACTTCATAAACCTGAAGTGCAGGGGAAGCACGAGCAAGTTAAAAGGGGTGTCTCTAATAAGGCCGAGGAAAATACTTATAAAAATTCAGTTTATGATGGTTACGATTCCTATAATTATTCGAGTTCAGCAAAAGACTGGATAGTGCCACTTCAAGACGAGGTAAATCCACGGAAAAACCTTCAAGGAGAATCCTCAGTTAACATGGGGGAATTGCCAAGCAAGGATTTTAGGATCAAGCGAATTGTGGAGTGGGTTAATGATCTTCAACCTTGCTGCCCTCTGGAGGAAACAAATGAACCATCCCAATCTGATGACCAAATGAAGAGTTACCCCAATATCTTAAACAGTTTGACTGCCGGAAAGGTTGATAGTAAGGTCACTCCTGGCATGGAAGCGGCTAAAAAGTATATTTCTTCTTTGAGTGCTATAGCCACAACAGCTCAGCTGGCAAATCATGGATTAGTTGTCATCCCATTTCTTAGTGCATTTGCAAGCTTGAGGGTGCTCAATCTCTCGGGAAATGCCATAGGTTTGCATCTCTGGTAGTAGCTTCAGCTTCCCATTCCCTTATTTTCCTTTTGAAAGCGTTCTGTTTTCTGATTGGTATCTCCTTTCTAACCTCTTTTCCAGCGAAGATAACTGCTGGCGCTCTTCCTCGAGGACTTCATGTGTTGAATCTGTCAAAAAACAATATTTCCGCCATTGAAGGTTTGCGTGAACTTACAAGACTTCGAGTACTGGACCTGAGCTACAACCGGATAGTCAGAATTGGACATGGTACGCCATTTTCTAGATTACATTTAAAAGTTTGTTTTCTTCTTATTTTTATTTACTTTCAATGATATATTTCTTCAATAACAAAATTTCTTTTCTTTTTTTTTTTAAACGCACACACCCGGGAAGGGGGAGGGACGGGGTTCGAACCCATGACCGGGTGGACTCGCGGGTCAGGGTTTGGCTCAATGTCTTTAACCACTGAACCAGGGCCCCCGCCCCATAACAAAATTTCTAGATTTGCGAAATTCTTACCTCATGTGATTTACTTGTTTTTCTAACAGGCCTAGCTTCTTGTTCCTCGCTAAAGGAGTTGTACTTAGGTGGAAATAAGATTAGCGAGGTGGAGGGTCTTCACCGACTGTTGAAACTGAATGTACTGGATCTGCGTTTCAACAAAATCTCAACAACCAAATGTCTGGGTCAACTTGCAGCTAACTACAGTTCCTTACAAGCCATCAGCTTGGAAGGAAACCCTGCGCAGAAAAATGTTGGAGATGAACAACTGAAGAAATATTTGCAAGGTCTTCTTCCTCATTTGACCTACTTTAATCGGTTGCCTACCAAAACCGGCAGTTCGAAGGATGCCATGGATCGATCAGTCCGGCTAGGCATCAGTTCCCATCAGTTAGATCGTATTGTTCGATCTGATCACAAGTCTGCAAGAAAGGTGCATGGTCTAGCTGCTAACAAGCCCTCTTCTTCATCGACTCATGGTCGTAAAAGTCAGGCCGTGGTCTCCCCAAAACAATCCAAGGGCAGCAGGCATGGGCTTCTACCCCCAGTGCGAACCAAAGCCACAATAGATAATCGGCACAGCTACTTTGACTTCAGCAACAAACTTCCAAACCTTCCGCCAGATCTTTCCATGCGCAGGAGTCAAAGTTTGGGAACTCTTGGAGCTGGAGATGTTTAAATTTTAAAGTGTGCTTCACATGTTTAATGGGATTTGGTTTTTATGTTTGATGAGTTACTCGTGATGTTTGATGTTTCTTTCCATTATGAACAGACTGATTTCAGTGTGTTTCAGAAAAATTTCCGTCTATCGGACATTTGTTTTCAATATTTCTCAAATTCAAAATGGTTATTGGCTAATAGACTGTAGAAGGTATTATGCAGTATTGACTAATCTTGTTGAGAGTGCAAGACTCGTGGTGGGTGAATTGGGAATGTCATGTCCAATGTTTACAGCTGCATTTTTTGGTACTTGTGGGATGACGGGTTTAGGGTTCCAGGGGAACCCTTTCCCTTGGAATAGTGGCCAAGAAATTTTCTATATATTGCCACGAGAGTTAGATCCTTGTCAGTCGCCATAAACGGGATCTAGCCTTCCTGTGTGAGGAGAATTATGCTAAGAAATTCAAACTCAAGGCCGAACTTCAGAGCAGCTAGGAGAGAAGAATCAAGAGAGATATGGCTAAAAAGTGAGGATTTGAATACAAAATATTTCTTCACTTCCACTCTTATCAGATCATAGGTCAATTTCTCTTGATCTTTCAAGAATATTAGTGATGCGTAGACTTCTGATCTAATGATATTGATGATTGTGTTTTGATCATCCTCAAAATGTTAATTCCTCCGCTAACCCATCTTGTCTTCTGAGCTGGTTGATCCTTTGCTCCTCCTTCACCCTATAGAGGAGAACAAATCTCAATGTGCCATTTTCCCCGAGGAAGAAACATTTTGCGTTCTCAACTTCTATAGGATTCCTCCAATGGCCCGGGCCAGATGGATTCTTGGCTTTGTTGTATATACGTTATTGGTACATTGTGGAATTGGATGTGCTTGACACGGTACTAGGGTTGTTTTCTGTCATGATCTGTCCACTAAGATCATGGGATGTGGCAAGTAGCGGAAAAGGCTTCTTAAAATAAGAAGTATCTACGCAGAGAAGGCATTGCCATGCATTTTGGCAAAGAATCCTTGTATCCTGTCAAGAACTTGTCATGGACACGAGCTCAAGCAACTATCTTGGTCTGAGCCTATTGGGTAAACAAGGCTTATCTTGCTGAGCCCATTTAAGAGGATAAAAAGGGGCCATCTTGTGTAGGGAGGGCATCACTAAAATTGTGGAGAAATAGCGTGAGAGTAGTTGGTTTATGATTCATAACCATTAATCTTTATGCAAGGCTTTAGAAGTAGATTATTTTAACTGTTTATGGATTTTTTTATTGTTGATAAATCAAGTTAATGAAGATTCTTCCGAAATTATTGTTTGTTGAATTTTTGGGAAATGATATGGTTTAGCGGTCAAGATTGTAACATTCTCAAGAAATTCAATCCTGCTTTTACTGTCCCCAATCCAAAGGGAGAAATTCTACCTTTAGCGAGTCATTTTAGGCCTTTAAGCCTATGCAATTTCATCTTTAAAACCAATTCCAAGATTCTTGCTTTGCTTCAAAGGCATTCGTCCCAAGATTTTTGCTTCCTACCAAAACAATTCCATTCTACCACATGAGCTGCTTCACAAAGAAGAACAAGGGAAAGTACGGCTATTGAAATTTATAAAGAGGAATATTTCAATACAATTGAATGAAGCTTTATCTTAAAGATTATGACTGGCTTATGGTTCCACCTCATTTGGGTTGGTTGGTTTCCAGAATACTTCTAAGTTCCCCGTGGGCTTATCATCCCTTCTCAGTAATCCTAGAAGCCAAAGGAATTCTCCTTCTATCCCTATCCTTGTTTACTTTTTTTGAGTGTACTGAAGCAAGTCTTACTATTCTCATCCCTTAGTAATACAACCAAGATAAGTTGCTCCAAAGTCTTGTTAAACTATTTTCAATCAATTTTATTGTACAGTCCTTTTGAATTTCCTTCCTATTCTCAAGAAGAAGGAAGCCAAGTGGCCATACCTTGTCCTTGTACTTCCAAGTCTCTTTTCTTGTCATCGAGCTATGGGCTGAAAAAGAACAAAACACAAACCACGGTCTTGAAACGACCCCTCTGTGCCAGTTCAGACGTGAGTATAAAAGGGAAATTAATGGCGAAGAAAAGGGGGGGCAAAGAACTGCGACTTTGCAAAGTAGTAAAGGAATATTAACCAGCATAAAGAACGGTCCCTATACAAGACATTAAATGGTGTGGGGAAGATGAAGGCCCCAAAGTTCACCATTAATATATGCCATCAATTTACCAAATAGTTCATCCTACGAAAAGGCAATTGACAAAAAACGCCACTACAATCCACTTTTACGCGCATAAGTACATGAAGCAAGAAGTCTCTATCACATTCTTAAGATTTTGTTGCCATCCTGCAGCTTCCACTTTTTCCAGCTGCCTTTATCACTTTCTACAACATAGATGCAACTCCATACAGTCAATTTTAAATTCTTGCTACCTGTAGATCATAACATTAATTGACAATTAACTAAGCAAGCAATCAGGACAAAGACAAGAAGCATACAAGATAGAACATCAGAAGATGTAAAAGATAGTAAAAAATACAAGCGATTCCCACATTCTAAGGGTTAAAAAAACTGTTCTATCCTTGAAAACAGGATTGCAAGAACCACGTGTAAGAAGTTAGAAAACAAGCACAGAGTTTCCTACTAGCTAAGTCTTTGCATTTGCCTCCCATAATAACAGTTTTAACCCCCCCCCCAAAAAAAAAAAATACTGGAAAGGGAAAAGATGAAGGAAAAGCATTCATGAATTACCGTAAATTAATAAGTATTTATGCATCACCTGAGTTCGGCAGGACTTCCCCATCGCAAGAAGCACTGATTAAGCATCTGCTGGCACATACACAAGTATGATGTTTAGTCAAGAAACAAGAGTAAAACCTTCAAAGATTGGTATTTAGGACTTCAAACATTCTTATGCAGATAAATCATGTTGTTTGCTTCTTATGGTCATTATCCTTTTATATAAATTAAAGTTGCAGCAAGTACGTAACAAAGTTGACGATGAACCATCATGATACCCAATGCAGTGACGAAGGAAATACCACTGGTCTCCCTGAACAAGGGAGTTACAGTGCCAGAAAAACTGAATCTAAGAACCTAAGACAATCATAATAAAACAGAAATTTAGCAAACCAACGCTTTAGTCTTATGGAACTGCAGAAGAGAAAGAGTTGGCAAGCCGAAACAGAAAATATCAATCCCTACATCTGTTTCCCAATACAACCACACCACCACCACCACCAACAAGACTCTCTTCCTCTGCTTTTCAAGGATGCTGCTTGGGAAAGCACCTTCTTATCACTTACCATCCTCTTAATAGTCGTCTGCACCAACAGCCAACAGTTGCAGTGCTTACATGCATAAAGAAGAAACCATAACACCCCATTTGAATTCAGTTCCCAATTTATCACATCAATAACTACCACTCATTGCCCCTACACTTATGAATCAACTGCACAAATCCAAAGGGGCATTGCAAATAACTTCCCGCCAAAATTGAAACATAGCTAGCTTTCTATCTAAACATCTTACAAAATTTCCCCATATTTCCGAAGGAATCCATTAATCATCCCTCAGTTGAACTCTCCCACAATACGTATTACTATCTCCATGCTTCTGTGAGACTCTACACTGTATAATGTCCAACATCTGGAAAAATATAGAAGTTAAATTTTAGGTTCTATGGTCCATGGATTCGCATACGCCCATAATTCCACCTTCCACTCTTTCCAGTACTTATGGTGAAAGTCTAAATAACCCAAAGTTCCAAGCTCATATCAAGTAGAGCACAACATTCCCTATCAACTCAGCCCCAGTACATTTGAAATAGCGAAAAACCAAAACTTAGGACACAGGAGCACAAATATGCCTCCCCCTAAAGTAGTAAATGATAGACACGACCATGAAGACATCCTTAATACTCAGTCACACCTAATATCAAGATCTCCGGCTTCGACTTCGATATCATGATAAACTACCGGTCGCTCAAGTAACAACGTAAGAAAAAAGAAAAACATGCAAAAGTCCACACAAAACGGTAAAAGTAACCTCTTCAACACAAATTACCGCGGTAAACAATCTGAACCAAAAAATTCAAACCAGCAAACACCGACACACAGCAAAAAGTCACAAGAATCCCCAAATCAACCACCTTTGGGCTCATCCGACGCGTCGTGGTACTCATGCTCCTCCTCCGGCACGGGGTGCAGCTCCACCTGGTCACCGATCCTCGCCACATCCGAATCGCCCCCCTCCCTGTCGTCCGGATAGCGCACGACGACGACAGGGCAGACACAGTGGTGCACGCAGTAGTCGCTGACACTGCCCAGCCGGCCCAACTTGCCCGGCCTCCTGGAGGCCCCGAAACCTCGGCTCCCCATGACCATGGCGCTGAGCCCCAGGCGCTCGACCTCCAGGCAGAGCCGCTCCTTCATGTCATGGTCCTTGACGATATGAATTTTGAAGGGGATATGGGCCTGCAACAGGGGCTGGGCCAGGGACGAGGCCTTCGTGGCCGTGAAATTGTCGAAATCATCCTCCAGCTTCTGCTGGGAGACCACCGTCGAGGGAGGGGCAGAGTCGGTAGCTTGGGCATTGGGAGAGGGGATAGGATTGGAGCCCCAGTCGGCGCCGTAGAGGACACCTGTGGGACGCACATGAAGGAGCACCACGTGGTCCCCCGGCCGCAGGTAGTTCTCCACCGTCCATCTCACGGCGTACGCGCTCTCGTCGCTCAGGTCCACGGCGATCGCGATCTTGCGATTGGTGTTCATGTTCATGACTGTTTGATCTTCTTTGAATCGCAGAACGATTCCGTGCTCTGTATCCTCGATATTGCGACTTGCAGTCAAGGGGTTTATGCTACAGGTGGCATGGTTAAGGATGTCTCTGTCCTCGCCAACTTGATTGTTTTATTTTTCCCTTTTTTTTTTTCTTCTAAGAGTAATTATATAATAAGTCCTAAATTTTACCGTTAATTTCAATTTCAGCTTTGAAATCATTGGAGACTTCACTTTTCATTGGTTAAAAATAACAAAAAGTTCTGCACGAACTGTAAATGATGTTTTTACCCTGTACACCAGAAAAAAAAAGGATAGCTTTTTAACATAGAAAAACAACTTAATTCTTTTTTTTTTAAGCTAAAACTTGGATAATAAAAAAATCTCTTGGTTTAAGTTTTTTTTTTTTTTTATAAAAAATTAGGTTGATACCCTAATAAATTTGGATGTATTTGTCCTCATTAATTTGTAATACAAAGTGAAAATTGTTATTATTTTTATTTTTTACACATGCATACAAACTTATAAATCTTGAGTGTCAATTGAATCAAATATTGTCAATTATGTTAGTGTTGTTTACTTGAGTTTCTTTACTTATTTTTTTTTAACTCATGGATAGGGAGAGATTCAAACCCTCAAGGAAGTGGACTTGCGTCTTTATTTTTATTTTTATTTTTATTTTTATTTTTGTGTAAAGTACCTTATTTGAAATCCAAAATATAAAGATTTTTAACATTTCAATTTTAAAAAATTTAAATGAAGATCAATATTAAGTCATAACTCTTTAACTTTTTCTTAAACCATAAAGAGAAAGGCATCAATAGCAATGCTGCATATTTTAAGTTGGTATCATGAATTTTTTTTTTTTAAAAAAAAGTTTCTTTATAAACTGATGGCTACCGAACAATCGAAAGTTTAGAAAAAATCAAAGAAAAAATTGTCGTTTCCCTAAAACTTTAATGATATGATCTTAGTACCAATACTTTTGATATAAAAATGTTAGGGATGAATCTGAAGCATTAACAACAACCCTTATCGGTTGATAGCTATGATAATAGTTAATAATTACGCAACAATTTTTTAGAAAACAATCTTGTTGGAAAAACAAAAGGCAAGGCTACGCTTTGATGTTGTTTCAGATAATGCTGTGGGCTACCACTTTACGAGAAAGCGAGGAAGAAGACAAGGGGAAGAAGGCTAAAAGGAGGCCGAGGACTTAATTCCGGAAGAAGCCAAATGGGGAGGTCTTTGCTTGTAAGAGTCTCCGAGGAACAGGACATGAGCGGCTCCTTTGGACGGGGAAGGCGACAAATACAGAAATCATTAGCTGGAAATAGCTGTAACTGCTGTTCTGTCCATTTTGGTGAACAGATCCAAAGGACTTTGGACATGGACAGGAGAAAAATCACCACAACTCATGAAACCCTCTGTTGTTTTTTTGTCCGCAGGTCGATGTTTTGTCAGTGTCCAAAAGCCCGTTATTAATGCTGTCTCTTAACAACACTTAATCCAAACTTACTACCGTAGTGGATACTCAACCTGTTTGCTTCCATTTATGATCGTTTGCAGACTACGTCGCCGAAAAAATAAAATTTGAGAGATTTATTTACATGTAATGGGAGTTGGTGCACAGGTAAATTTTATGTGTTATCATACGTTTTTGTGTAAAGTGTTTTGCAATGGCCTATTTCTGTTGATGTAAGTGATTATTGAAGATAGTCTATTTCGGTTGGTGAGCAGGCAAGCAAGATATTCAAACGTTTGGGGAAAAAGGTTTTCAATGAAGGAAAGGTACGTTACAGAAAACTCCAAATGAGTTAAAGGGGACGGGTCAAAGGATGCGGCTGGTTGTGCAATTATGCCAAAAGCATTTTGTTTGTCTATTTATTAATATTATAATCCATGTACCCAGGCACACACAATGTGATATTGAACCTTAAACTAATTGATCAAGAGACCAAAAAACATATTGTAGTACCCTTTGCTGTTTTGGTCAAAAGGCCAAATGACCTAATTTAAAAGTTAATTCATTGATTATAGAGATATATTTTTTTTTATTTAAGTTTTGCTACTAAGAATTATACTTTAACTATGAAACTTTCATCATATACACATATCTTTCAAGCAATATTGTACTCAAAGTCCTGAATAGCTTAATCCAAAAGCTAACTAAAAAATTGAAAGAATATTTTTTTTATTTAAGTTTTTTTTATTATAAAGAATCATGCTTTTTGCATAAATTTTTGTCTTACCCATAACTTTCACTAAAGTCTATGAGATTTTTAACGCTTGAAACCTCTTGAAATCCAAAATTCAAAAGAGCTTAAGATGATCATCAACTATGAGATTTATATTTATTTATTTATTTATTAATATTACAACATATATACCCACGGGCATACCCATGAGATTCTTACTAATTATTAAGTTAGTTGGCTAAATTATCTTTTAATGTTTTAGTTAAAAGATCTAATGGCTTAATCCAAAAATTAGTTTAAAGAACAAAGTGACACCTTTTTTTATTTAATTTTTATTATAAGAAATCATGCTTTTAGTATGAAATTTTCATTTTATATACACATGTCCCCTTATATCAAATGACATTGGGCTCAAAGTTACATAAGTAGAGTGAATTCAACCTAGCCCTTGATATCAAGTCATA
Source organism: Casuarina equisetifolia (assembly GCA_028551475.1). NCBI lineage: Eukaryota > Viridiplantae > Streptophyta > Magnoliopsida > Fagales > Casuarinaceae > Casuarina > Casuarina equisetifolia. The sequence goes on from CM052355.1 coordinate 27,147,101, forward strand.
AAACTTAATAACCAATTTCAAAAGTTAATTCAATGTTTAAAGAGAACTTTTTTTCATTAAAGTTTTATTATAAAGAACCATGCTTTTTTGTCTTGTTCACAATTTTCACCAAAAGTATATGAGATCTTTAGGGCTTGAACGACATTTATATTAAATATTAAACCTCCTAGAATCCAAAATTCAAAAGAACTTAAGATGAACCTTCGTTGCATCCAAAAACTACTTGTAGTTGATCATTTTTTTACTTTAGGTCTTCATCCAACAAGAGCAGCAGGAAGGGGGCGGAAATGGAAAGGGACAGGCCACTTCAATTGAGCCGCCTAAATATCATCCTTAGATAAGACCATTGGTATTGTCTATCAAATAATACCACAACACTAGGAAACGTGTTGTTTTAGTAGTTGATTATCTGTTGGCTGGTTACAGGATGTCGATATTACAGTCCCCCATCCTGTAGAAGACATCATTATTGGAATCCAATTCATGTGCAATTAACAGTAGATTTCATGACACCATACTACATTTAATGTGAACTCAAAAATACAGGCCGATTCATGTCCTCTTGTTAGGAGGAAAATCTAACTTCTAATTTATGGCCGATTATGCATGATCAACTATTATGTATATGTGGCCAATGGCTTATATGAGAAGGCTGAAGAAGTCATGCATCTCATCCGCTGGGGACCCATATAGCCCTTCTCTGTTCTGTATTCAGTACTTCTTGTACATTTCTTAACAAATTTGCATTTTATCATCAAAATTTCACGTTTCTTTAATTTCTTCATCCTTCTCGTATAAGGATAAAAAAATTGCATCTAACAATGGCAAACGTTTCAAGAACAAACTGGTCTTCAATGAAAACATATTAATCACTAACATTTTTTTTTAATTCATAACATAGGTAGTACATAGTTCAATAAATCAATCATTAAGTAGCTTTTACATATTATAACTCTCAGACCCATTTTTACCAAAAAAAAAAAAATCTTTATTTACGTACTAAAACATAGTAGAGTGGGAATTTCTAGCTGTAGGTGGTGATCACAGCCTCATTCTCTAGGGCATTTTCCAGAGTTGCCGACCACTTGTTTCCGGCAGCATGTACAGCTTTTTAGTACGATCAACTTATTCTTTTCATCCCTTTGCTTTCTTGGCAACCAAACAGAAGATAGCTAAAATGGTCTATAGTAACTCCTTTTTTTTTTTTCTTTTTCCAATAACATAGACTTTGAATTGCCTTTTTTATAAAGGGAGATTTACCAAAGGATGGGACCTGTGTAATCTCATCGGCAGAGAATTCATGAGAGAAGTGAAGTGTTTGGAGGAGAGAAGCCTCAAATTTAATCTTCGCCGTCCTAACCTTTAAGTGGGGTATTGATTAAAGGGGGACCCACATATCCGCATTAAACGGGATATTGATTTTTTTTTTTTGACTTTTTTGTTTGAAAGCAGAATCAGATAATACGATTTAATGAATATAGTGCATACAAAACACACTGTTTTAGGTACTAAAAAAAAAAAAACATGTTGCTCTTGTTTTGGGCACTCACACGAAATCCCTAAAATGTATTAATTTTAGAAATAGAATTTTGATACCTTCATTATCTGATTTTTCATGGGAGGTCAAATATAAAACATGGTAGGTCCCAACAAGCATGGAAATTGAATTCTAAACTAATTGATCAAGCATTGAATTGATTAAACTCAAATGGATTATGTGGTTCAAAACCGATTGAATTCGGTGGTTCATTAAGATCTGTGGTAGCATTGTGGGCTATAAACCAATGGATTATCTAACTATTAGAAAACAAACCCCTTTAATATGACCTGGTTTCTATCAATGGGTGAAGTAATCCAAAATGGGTTCATTTACTTTGTTGTTTGGTAAGAAAATGAACCAAACACTATTTTTTTTCGATAGCATTAAAATTCAATCTTCACCAAGATGAGATATTAATTAAAGGGGAAGTCACGGAGTTCTATTATATGTGATGGACAATTCACTTGGTTTGGAGTTTCAATAATTGAAATTTGGCATAAAATCATGGAAGTTGAATCCTAAACCTCTTTTCTAAACACACGAAAAGTGCTATCCCACAAGGTCATTAATTTATATATATAATTGATTAGACAATTTCCTTGGCTTGGAAACCCCTATATTGTATATTTTCACGGTTGAACAGAATTGAAAGGCCACACATCACTTACGTCACCTTCTTTTAGATCTCATTAAATCGCACCGATGTAAAGTTTCTGCTGCATTAATCTTCTTTCTAAATCAAAACAATGTACCTGACAGCCCAAACGTGGAAGTATGAAGAACCCGTGACAGGACAGGTCAAGATCATAAATTCGTTTGTTAAGAGAATATAATCAATGAAGTGGGAAACGAAAAGGCCAAATTTTTGAGGGAACACGGTTCTCTAGGCCATCAAAATATGGATGCCATTTATTAGGGTAGGTTGCAATCCAAAATCAGGTGCATTGTTTTGGTTTCTCAACCTCGTCTTCTCTTCTTCTGCACTTAATTATGAAAACGGAATTTGTTAAACTACGGCAGTCGCGATTGCCTAGAAATGAAGTAAAATTAATGCAATCAAGTTGTAGCATACCAGTGATATGCAAGGCCTGATTATGACATGTCATTCCTACCTAGTATGCATGGTCCGATTAAAATGAAAAACATGTCATTTTTAAGATTTTTACCGAGTTCGTTTTCTCCGTAGTGTTGGGGAAGTCGAGTTTTTGCCTAGTTGGGTATTTCATTTGGGTTGGTTTGGTGGGCTTCAAGATTTTTCAACTTTTCTAGTCGGTGGACTGTAATAAGATTACATTGCTTCCCCTTTCCTGCCCGATCAACCCTCTTTCTCTTCCCCTTTCCTCGCTGATCTTATTGCCCTTTATTATGTTGTCCATTAAGATATTGCTTTCTCCTAATTTCTAGATTTTGTTTCCTAAGCCCCTGGTATGGAAAATCGTATAACAAAATTTGTTGTGTTTAGAAATGCATATTTCCTTGTTTTTCTTGACGAGGGCTTGTAGGTCTGACATGGGTTCCGTAATATGTAAATCTAATTTAGCGCTTCACTCTGTTTGACTAATAAGAGGCTAAGAGGCTTTTGGTTGTTTTCTGTGGTGGCACTGTGATATTGACAAATGTCGATATTTTATGTTATTACGTTCCAGAGATATCTTGTAGCATTGAAAAAAGTCCGCCCAATTATACCTAACTTGCTTAGATTTTATTCTGCAGGTAGTGAACGAAATGTATCTAAATTGATTCTAGACCGTGTGGGTGTGATGGGAGAGCGATTAGTAGAGGAGGTTGGTAGTAACAGATCTGCTACAGTATTTGACTGCACATCATATTGTAATTAAAGGAAGTTTTGAATTCTAGGTCCTTGAAGTGATACGGAGAAAGCCAATTCTGTCCAAGATCTCCTTTGTTGCACATTTGGGAGATTGTATCGACCTTCTAATAGGGACCATATAGAGGATTCTTCTACAGATAAATGTGAAGAGGATTCAAAGGGTACAATAAGTGGTTTGCGAGCTATGAACCTTATCATTGTTTCTATACCCTTTTTTGGTTTAGGAAGTAATAAGCAGGTGCTTATCCTTTTGAAGTCAGAAGTTTCTCGACCTAGAGTTTCAGATTGTGTCGACAGCCAATACTAAATGAACCTTGTTTTTGCTAAAGCCATTAATTCTTTAGTTTTCTCTGTACTTTTCTGATCAAGAGCGAACTAGTCACTATTGTAGTCCACTGCAATCCTTCACTTGTGGCTGGAATGAGGAAAATGAATCTTGATTGATATGCTTGAGAAAGTATTCAAGGAGGAACTACGTAATCCCATTGAGTTGTGGGGTTTGGATAAGGCAATTATATTATCAATTATCAAATTGGTGGATATACAATTGTTAAAACAAACTCGTGAATCTTAAACTCATAGAATCTCTCAGGATCTCACTGCACACACAAAAAGAATATTAATCAAGAAAGAATACATAAGAATTACAAGGTTCGGGATAATTTCTATGTCTCTGGCCTAAGGATTAAATCTTTACTATGATGAGGAGGATTATAGTGTATATAAAAAACCTATGTTTTTCTTAATCTCTCTAACCTCATAACTAGGCTTTCTCATAGTGTTTTTTTTTATACTAATACCAAGGAAACCCAGATTGAATAGAATTAGAAAAACCTTATAAACTACCCATAACATGAACATGGTAGTTACATATTTACCCTTACTAATTTACTCAAAGCCTAACAATTTCCTCATTTTGGAGTAATATTAGTGCAACATCCCTGCACCATAAGAAAAAGAACATTGCTCCCTAGACTTGACTCTACTTGGAGTCTATTCCAGTAACCCGTTGACAAATCTCTAGCTTGTCTCTTGTTAGTAGCTTCATTAACATATATGCTCCATTATCATTAGTGTGAATCTTCACAAGATCTAACTGTTTGGATTTTAATACATCTCTAATCCAATAATATATGACATCAATATGCTTAGACCTTAAATGAAATAACGTGTTCTTACTAAGGCGGATAGAGCTTTGGTTGTTGCTATAAAAGATAACCATATTTTGTTTTATACCAAGTTCTTGAAGAAACATCTTTATCCATAGAACTTCTTTTCCATCCTCAATGATTACTATATACTTTACTTCTGTTGTAGACAAGGTAACATAATCTTGTAGCCTAGACTGCCATGAAATTGCTCCCCTTGTGAAGGTGAGCATGAACTTTATTGTAGATCTCCCCTCGTCATGGTCACCATCCATATCTGCATCTGTGTATCCAATTAAGATAGGTTCATCATTATCAAAACACAAACATAGCTTAGGAGTTCCTCGAAGGTACATGAGTATCTACTTCACAGCGTCTCAATGCATTTTACCAAGATCTGAAAAGAAAATAGCTAACTACTCAAATTACATGAGCAATATTTGGTTTAGTATTTACTGTAGCACACATCAACCTACCAACCGCAGATATGTAAGGTGTTTTCTTCATATATTCAACATTACTTTTACTTTTAGGCTTCTATACCTTAATTAGCTTGAAATAACTTGCAAGTGAAGTACTTATTACTTTTGCCTTGTCATGCCAAATCTTTGAAGTATATTCTTTATATACTTCTCTTGAGATAGCCATAACTTTCCATGTTTTCTATCACATTTAACTTCAATACCAAGGTTTGCTTTACCGATCCTAAATCTTTTATCGTGAAAAACTTGCTTAAATCATTTTTCAGCTCTACAACCTTTTTAATGTCCTAGCCAACAATCAACATATTATCAACATATAGGAGTAAGATTACAAATCACCGTTTAAAAAGTGCTTCACAAACACACAATGATTTGAGCTGATCTTGTTATAACCGTGCTATAATATGGATGACTCATACTTCTTGTACCATTGACAAAGTACTTGTTTTAGACCATACAAGTTTTTCTTCAGTTGACATACAAGATTCCCCTTGCCCTTCTTTATAAAGCCCTTAAGTTACTCCATATAAATCTCTTCCTTCAAGTCTCCATGAATGAATGCAATCTTCACATCAAGTTGTTCTACCTCCAAGTTCAGTCTATCAACTAAACCAAGAATAACTTTGATTAAAGACATCTTTACCACAAGAGAGAAAATCTCCTTAAAGTTTAGCTTTCTTCTAATCATAACCCTTCATAACCAACCACACCTTGTACATTGGTAGTGGATTGTTCTCTTTTGACTTCAACTTGTACACCCACTTATTTTTAAGTGCTCTCCTACTTTTAGGCAATGTTGCAAGATTATAAGTATAGTTTTCCTGCAAGAAATTCATCTCCTCTTGCATTGCTTTTTTCCACTCTTTCTTGTGCTCACATTCATTAGCTTCCTCATAGCATTGTGGTTCTTCCCCATTAGTCAGTGATAACTCTATTTTATATAGAGTTATTGTTATTATTTTAGGTAATTATAATTTAATATTTGTTAAATTATAGTTATATTTGTTGGTATTTAATTACATTTTGTTATTTTATGCAGCAATTCCAAAATAGAAGAAAAAGAAGAAAAAGAAGTAGAAAATCATGAAAAAAGAATAGAAAAGAAAACAAGCAAAGGTATGCACGTGGAACCAACGTGAGGAAAGAGAAATGCTTTTGCATTTTTGTCAAGGGCCATTTATCGGGACCGTGGAGCGTAGACCAAGGGAGGAGACTTGGAGAAAGAGACGGAGGCCGAAAGAGGAGAGACGAGGAGCAGAACGAAGGCCGAAGGGAAAACAGACCGGAGAGAGAGAGGATCGAGCAATGACCGGAGAGTGGGAACTCGCCGGGACTTGGCCCCGCACAACTGCGTGGGTCCAACAGAGATTGCGGCGGTCGTACGACAGCCGACCGCCGGTGTCTCTTCCGGCAAGAACCCATCTCCGGCATTGAAAGAGCATTTTTCGGTCATCTTGGGCGATTTTCAGTGTGGAGAAAGCAGATCTGTCCTCACTAGGCAATTTCTGGCGTTTCTGTACTAGTTTCGCGGCGATTACGGCGGTTTCTGGCGAAGAACGGCGAACGCCATCCGAGTCTATTCTGCTAGATCTACGCATTTCTGTGGCAGATTTGCACGATATTTTGGCAGATTTGAAACCTAGGCATCCCGATTTACATTTATGGAAGTTTTTATGAAGACCGGCGGCGGACAGCGGCGGCGTGCGGCGGCGTGCGGCGACGGATGACGGCGCTTGTCACCGGCGCGTGGTAACGCGTGCGAAAGTGCGTGATGGCACGTGTCAGCTAGTTTTCTTCCCGTTTTCTAGATAGCTTCATTTCCTCCCCCTGATGTGCAGATTTATGCACTATATTTTATGATTTGAAGACATTTGGTGACAGCTTTAATGTTTTTAATTTACAGAATATTTTGTCCATGTCTTTGCACTGATTTCTGTTGTGTAAATATGTTGTTTTAATTTATTGTGTTAGAGTTACGATTGAACTTAATTATGAAGTATGAATGTTATGATTATTTATGTTTTATGAGATATTTTATGAATGTGAAGTTGCATATTACTGATCTTAATGCATTTAAGTGATTAGCTACCACTTAAATGATATGATTTGCATGTTTGAGACCGACAGGAGATAACATGCAGTTGCTTCATGTAATATGCAACCATAGATTAATATGGATAAACATATACCATATGATTTGTGTGGCTTTAGGTGTAAACTAAAATATTCACATATCTTAATGCACTTAGTTTACTTAATTCATATGCAGACTCACAGTGAATTAATGAGCTGAGTAGGTTCGCTATACCTAGACATAGGATAGTGAATAAATTAGGAGATTCCACCATCACATGAATAGAATAAATCTTGCTAGCATGGATGATCAACATTTGTATATGGTAATTAGGTGAAATCGGACGCTTTAGCATCTTTGGTTAACTAAGTTTAGGTTAAATTTAGTTCTTTAGTCCATGTTTGACAATTTTGAGTTGCTAGATAAATCCTAGATTCTATTCATCATTAGTACTTAATTAGTTTAGTAAACACTAGTCTTCGTGGGATGATACTCATTCTCATCATTATATTACTTGTTCGACATGTACACTTGCATGTAGAATTTCACCGAACAGTCAGCATCAAGTACTCATGTGGTGGATATTTCAACGAAGTTTGATGCTCTTTGCTCGATCTTCTCATTAGGGGCTAGGTTGATGACTCAATTGGATGATTATCAGTATGTCCTCCAAGTTTTTCAGTAATTGTAGTTTTAGGAACTTCTTTACTTTTTACATCCTCAAGTGGCTCTTCGTGTGTAGTTCTCCCTTAATATGCATTTACTAGGGAAGAAGAAGGTGGGGTTATATCCTTAAGACTTTCATTAACAATTCTTGGCTTTTCATTTTTCTTAAGATCTTTAATAGTCTGATCTTTAAGGAAAATAACATCTCTACTTCTAATTAGTTTCTTCGTAGTTGGATCCCATAAATTATACCTAAACTCATTATGTCCATAGCCCAAGAAGATGCAATCTCAAACTTTATTATTAAGCTTGTTCCTCTCATTTTTAGGAATGTGAATAGCCGCCCTGCAGCCAAATACTTTCAAATGCTTAAAAGAAACCTCCTTGCTAGTCCATACTCTATTAGGTAGCTTACCTTCTAATGGAACTGAAGGAGATAAGTTAATAAAATCTACCGTAATACACATAACTTCACCCCAAAATGATTGAAATAATCCAGAATGTGAAAGCATGCACTTGATCCTCTCACTAATAGTTCTGTTAATCCGTTTTGCAACCCCATTATGCTCTGAAGTTTTAGAAACTGTTTTCTTAAGCCTAATACCCTATGTTCTGCAATATTCTTCAAACAATTCTCTATATTTACTTCCATTATCTTCATGGACATACTTCAATTTCTTTCCAATTGCTCTATCAACCATAACTTAAAACTGTTTAGAAACCCCTAAAACCTAATCCTTAGTCTTTAGTGCATAAGCTCATACCTTTTTAGAATGATCATTAATGAAAGTAATAAAATACATAGCGTCACTAAGAGTTTTCACTTTCAATATACACACATTTGAAAGAATTAAATCAAAAACATGTTTTCTTCTAGATGAGGTTCCTCTCCAAAATGAGATTTTATGTTGTTTTCCAGCTAAGCAGTGATCACAAAACTTTAACTGCAAATCAGCACCACTAACTCTTGATATAATTTTTTTCTTTATTAAATGTTGAAGTCCTTTCTCACTCAAATGTCTAAGACACTTGTGCCATAACTCCATGTGGTTATCTTCCACCATGTTTACCTTGCCTTTTTGAATACTAGCTTTAGTCTTGTAGAGAGTACTGACCTTCTGCCTTTTTGCAAGTAGGATAGAACCTTTATTGAGTATTCATTTACCTCCACTAAAGTAATTATCATATCTCTTATTATCAAGAATACCAGTAAAGATCAAGTTGAAACAAATCTCAAGAACATGTTTGATTCTTCAGTACTAGCTTACATCCAACACTAGTCTCCAAGATTGTCTCTAATGCCAACTATCTTTGCCTATGTATTATTTCCTAAGTTAATGCACCCAAAATCACCACTTGTATAAGATGTGAAGAACCTTTCATATAAGGTAACATGAAAAGAGGCACATGTGTCGACAATCCAAGATGAAACTTTGCATGAGATGTTGATATGATGATCATAAAAGATCATAATATCCCTAATAATGGGTGTAGTTACCACTGTGTCCTTTTCAACTTCATTTTTTCCATTCCTTAATTCTTCTTCCTTGAGTATTCTACAATATCTCTTATAATGGCCAGACTTGTCACAATGATAACACTTGACATCTTTCCTTAAATGTGATACTTCACATGATCTATCAAAATTTGGTGCTTACTCTATCGTTTACCTCTATTCTTGCTTCTGTCACTATTTCTATCTGCATGTCTATTTCTCCCTCTCCTTTCTGTAACCAATACTTCTATATGTCCAGATACTCCTTGCTCAATTACTTTGGTTTCTTCATTAAGCAAACTTTCACGGACTATCTTCATACTTAGAATGCCACTTAGAGCTATGTTTGTGAAAGTGAATACAAATATTTGCCAACTATCAGGTAAGTTACTCAACAGTAATATTGCTTGCAATTTATCTTCTAGAACAATCTTTACTACCACCAATTAGTTTACTAAAGACTTAAACTCACTCAAAGACTTTATCATTAACCGTCCTCTTAAGAACTCTATCATTGGCTATCCTACCTTGTACTTCAAGTTAATTAATCTCTTAAATAAGGAAACCTTATTATGAGGAGTCTTGTATTCATAAAGAACTTCAAGCTTCTTCATAACTCACTAGCTTTAGTTTCATGCGCAATATGGTGATAAATATTGTCCTTAACAAACTGTTTGATTTGAGAAAAATTTTCTTGTTTAGCTTCTCTCACTCTCTATCAATTGGCTTCTCAAGTTTAATAGAATCTCCTTCCATAATATAATACATATCTCTACTAATCAAGTAATCTTCCATCCGTGGATTCCAAGTTTAGAAATTAGATAAATTTAACATAGTCACACCTTTACTAGAAGTATTCATATCGTCAATAATGATCAATAAACTTTCTTTTCACTTCTTTTTCAAATAGAAATCAAAAATTTAAAATTACCAAAATACCCTTAATAAACGCCAACCAAATTGACCAAAATACACCTATGATAATGCCCAAAAATATTCAAATATCTTTAAAAAAAATCACATAAAAAATTACAAAAATTGGCATAAAAATCACTTGAAAATTTTGGTTGGTCAAAATCAATGGTTAAAGGTCAATTGGTCAACGGTTAGCTATACTAGGTTGACGGGTTAGGTCTAGATCTTGGGTTGGACTGGGTCTTCGGATCTAATTAATGGGTTGGATCAACTTATAATCCAAGTTAGTGAGTTAATGGGTCAACTTAGACTGGGTTAACAAGTTAACTTACAAGTCAAAATCAAGTCAACGGACCTGTTTTGCTACTACTGCCTTTCTCCTATGATTATTGATGTTCCATAATGGTTTTTGATGAAGCTAGAATGCCAATCAATAGATTGGCTTTTGATAAGTCTATAGAACTCAAAATTGCTCCACAAAACACTCAAACGAAAGAGGAATCGTAAATTTCCTTTTTAGCCACATGGGTTCAATGTAACCTGCAGCACTCCAATTGATTTTTTGGCCAAATCCGAATGTTTTCGGCCATAGAGAATTCATAAATCACATAAATGAAGTCCAGAGAAGAAAATTCGTACCTTAATTGCTGATTTTGTCTTTTCCCTTCGTGCGTTGCACACCAAGTGTTTGACAAAAGGCTTCTTTGAACAAAGCCTTTGTGGACATCTTCTCTTTTGTATCTAGTGTGCTAAATACACACCAAAATAGTTGTTCTTCCACTAACTGCTTGACAAAGAATATGCCTTGGCCCTAATTTATGAACCTAGGTATCGATACCAATTCTGAGTTGATTGTTCGACGCTTGAGGAGGACCGCTGAGGCGGTCCTTCCCAATCCATCCCCTAGTTGGCACATGGTGACCCACTCTCATTGCAATTAGAAGGTGATCTACTTGAGAGAGCTTTAATTTCTCCTATGAATATGTATCAATTATCAGGTATTGTAATAAGTTGTAAATATACAAAAATTGCTCCACAAACACTTTTTTTTTTAGCTACCTACGTTAGATTTTTAGCCTCTTCTCTTTAGCCCAGGCCAATTCTTAGGATTCCTAGAATCTCGAGTCTCTCAATTAGGAGACACTACTAGGAACTAGCTTCCTCATTTTTCCAACCAACATGAATGTAATTGCTTTAGGATTTCTAAGTATTTATGGAACTTAAAATTACAGCTATAACAAACCATTCTTTGAACTTTTTATAAAGAAGTATTGCTTGTGTTTTTAACAATATTCTGGTATATTTTTCCTTCTTCTTGGTAGATCTCAATTTTCTTTTGGTGGATTTCAAATATTTTTAACCTTTTTATAATTCTTGTTTCTACAATTTCTTTTTTTCCATTTCAAAATGGAACAAATATTAGGAATATTAGGAAAATAATGAGAAATAATTCTAATAGTGGATTAGAATATTAGGAAAATATGAAGTATCATACAATAAATGCACACTCAATAAAACATAGAACATTAAGGATTTTATATGGTAAAAGATAAATTATCCTTTAAGTTAAAGGAACAAGAATCAATGTTTTTATACGTCAATTTTTATTATGAAAATTTACATTTCCACCAAAAATAAAATCAATTATTACTAGATGCTTTCATACAAAGTTGCTAGAAAATGTCCTCTTTTTTTTTTCTAGTAGTTCTCACACTTTGGTCCTTCTAACATCTCATTAGTAAGCAAGATGTTGTTAGGTCACACTTTGGCCATCCTAGCTAGTTGTTAAGTCATTAAGTGTAAATAAGTATATAAGATGTGGTACAATGTAAATGGTACAGTTGAAAGGTATAAAACCCAATTGGTGGCCAAGGGTTACATTTAACATATGGGGATATATTATCAAAGACTTTTTCTCTTAAAACAAGGCTTATTATGGTATATATTGTGATCAACATTGTAGTTGTTCAGCATTGATGCCTCCATTAGTTGGATGTTCAAAATGCTTTTTTATATGGAAATTTAATGGATGAGGTTTACATGCAATTGTCTCTAAATTTTCCTCATTAAAAGAAATAATTTGTATGTCGCTTGTAAAAGTTATTTTATGGGCTTAAACAAGCTTTGAGACAATGACATACTAAGTTTATGGAAGTCCTTTTTGTAGCTAGAAATCATTAATCATGCCATGATTAAGCTTTATTTACTAAGAGATTTAATTATTCATTCATCATCCTTCCCATTTATGTTGATGATATTCTTATTACTAAAAATATCATTATTGTCATTTCATATTCTAAGAGATACTTGCATTCAAGCTTTCATATGAATGTGTATGTCTTAGCTAGTAAAACTATGCACTAGAATTGATTTCGAAGGTTGGGCTTGTGGGTTTAAGTTTGCCTTCACTCCCATGGAACAAAACTTGAAGTTAACCACTTTAAGTACAATGTTAGGGATCCAAACAAATTGCATGATCCTCTCCTTGGTGATCCATCCTTTTCAAAAGGATGATTAGGATGGTGATCTATTTGAGTACAAACAAGCTAAACATTAACCTCCCCATTTAGCATCTCAACTAGTTTGTACATGCCACTAAACCTTTTCACATGGATGTAGCCTTAAGAGTAGTAAGGTATGTTAAAAATTCTTTGGGAATTGCATTGCAACTTTAATTATATGACTTACCTTATGTCGTGGTAATGCATTTTTAGATATTGCATTAAGTTGGGCAATTCATTGATATCTTAGGTAAGTAAGAAACAACTGACTATTTTGGGATCATTAGAAGAGTTAGAAATAAGACTGTGGTTTATAAATTATGTGAGATTATATGGCTTATTAGCCTCTTCAAAGATCTTGCTGTGATTGTTCCTTATCATGTTACTTGGCATTATGAAAATGAGGTAGCCAAACACATAACTACAAATCCAATATTTCATTGGATAACAAAGTACATAGAAATAGATTATTGCTTTTTTAGTAACTATAAATAGACAACCAAAAGCCTTTGGGCAACCACAAGTTCTTTGTTCCTGCTAATTATCTACTTCATTTTGCATCCATTCGCATTAAGTTGGTATTATTTTTCTTGTTTCATTGCAATCCATTACAATTAACACTAAATTGGTTGCTATGATTCAAACATTGTTTTCAAAAATCCTCATGTGCTTATCTTAGGTTGTGTTATAGAAGATCCAAGCACTTGCATTGAAATTGATCCATTAGCCCTTAAGAATGATGTTGAATAGATTGATTTCCTTATCAAGAAACTTGTAGGCTTTAAAAACATACCTAATGTGAATGTTTGTATTGAAGCGTTTGAAGTTGACAATTATGCTCAAACAAGGCAGTTGAAGTAGGCTCAGAAATTTCAAAAGGATTTCCTTGTTTTATGTTTTCTAGTTATGTGCATGAATGCCCTTTCTATCAATTCTAAGAAGCTTACCATGGGAAGACATTTTATTGGAATCCAGTTAAGCTTTTATTTTAAAATGAGTTAATTACTTTCCAAGCTAGATGAAGTCCACCAACCTTCAACCTAGGTACATGGGCACTAGACACCCTTTGTTTTGATTGATTCTCATTCTAAACAGGGCAAAGATAAATGACTCTCATAATCTTTTGTAAGCTAACTAAGTTAGGCAACTGAACTTGTTTAAAGCCTCTAGAAGGGCTTCCTACTAAGTCAATGTAAGGCTTATTATTATAGTTAGTAGTAAAATATGGTCCATGTAGGACCATGTTATCAAATACTTCAAGACTACACTACTTTGATGGGAAGGTGTCTATAATGTCTTCTTAAGCCAACCAAGAATGAGTAAGCAACATTAAAGATTGTCTAACCTAACTATGTGCTTAAGCCTAGGGTTCCCTTTTAATGACTCCTTTCTCATTCTTTTTCTGTTATTGACATAATGCATAGGAACAACAAGAAATCTTCTTTATTGTCAGAGTTTGAACTAGAAGAACCAATCACACACTTTATTATGCAAAGTCATAATAGTGGATCAATTGAAAAAGTTTGTTTTATATATATAGGCAATGGAAAGGATTTGAACTGAAACCTTGAGATTAGTGTGAATTGCTAAGATCCATCTTTCTTCAAAGGCTCTATTAAAGTAAATGATTGTCTAAATTTATAAGACCAATTATAAGTATTCTTTTTTCTATTATAAAATTCTTTATCTAGTAACTAGAGATTCATAACTTTGTACTTTTTTTTGTTTATTCCCTATTCTTTTCTTAAAGAGGTTAATATAATGCAACACAACTACCCATTTGATATGCATTCACTTACAGCCCAATATGGCCAATTTAGTATGAAATTCTTGTACTAAATTTTAGAAATAGAAAGAAAAATGTCATATAACACATACATATGAATGCATTATACAGAACATAAAAGTTCTTTCTCCTTAGTAGAAATTTTATTGCTGAGAGCAAACTTAGTTCACTTTCCCATCGACACAAAGCCATTCACCAACGAAGATCTTGTTACAATTGAGATTTGGGTTAATAACATTGAAAATGTTAGCATCGAGCTTAAGCTTCTGAATAATGCCAGAGCAAGTATCACCAAATTCTGCACCATACACCGAGACACATTCTATAGAATTTGTCTGCACTTTGAATCCAACTGCACCACATAAAAAATGTATGTCAAACCTTAAAAGATAAAATAGGAAAAATGACAAACTGCAGTATTGGTGAGAAGATGTAGTTATAAAACTGACAGCGAAATTTCCCACACTCCGTAATGGAGATCATAAGAAGAAAAGAGAGCACTAGAATCAAGTTAAGAGAAGTGGCAGCCCTATTGTTACACTTAGCCATTCTTTTTCTCTCTTTTTCCTTGTAACTTAGACCTCTCTTTCTTTGTGCACTGGTTTGGGAAAAATAAGTACAATATATAGGTGAAGGAAAGACCCTACAATGAAGCCAAAAGATATTGTAGACTTCGCCATTAACTTTGTTCCAAGTGAAGGCCGGTTTCTCGTGTGAATCGTATATTGCTTAACTTCTTTACATAAGGACGCAATTTGCATTAGTTTAAGCTCACTGTTATATGGCGAGCTGCACAACCTCACGGGATTAACAATGTGTGTTTCACCTTTTAATTTTCTTTATTACATAAGTCCATAACATTGGATTGTTGGACAAAGTACCAACAGATGGAATCCTATAAGTTGATTTATTGTATTTGTTACCAAAGTATCAGTATTAAACTCATAACTGGCAGTGGATGACCTAAGATTCGTGGATGTTTTGCTTCTAAATGAATTGATAGAAAGTTAACATTAGCCAACATACTAATGTCCAACTTGTTCCCTTTTCAAATTGGGAGTAGAGTGGGGTTTAGCCATAACTAATAAATATAGTACTGGATGAAGACATTAGATTATATAAGTACTTTTTCTTTTAACTAGGTAAAAGGAGTTTGGAAGTAGAAGCTGTCAAACCCAATATGTAAATCCTTGGTGATTGGTAGTCGAGTAGATGCCATTTGAATAGTCATGCTTATCCCTTAGAGGGTTTGAGACAATAAAGTAGTTTCTTTTCTTTATGGATCATTTGGGATTACAATCCAGTTTAGGGATTGTTGATAGATCTTTCTAGGGTTCATTCAATTTTGAAGGCTATATTTATTGTAATATGTATTTAAAAATGTTAGCAAGTTTTGTGATAATAATTATAATTTTTTTTTCTTTTGGTTAACTAGACTCCCTTATATGTCCAATAAATTAGAATTTAATTCCTTTTGGATTTCTCATTGCTCATGGAATAAAGACTTATAGCTATACAAAAGTGTGTTTTGTACTTCTTTTAAACAAGTATTGCTCTTACTTTTAATAATATTCTTTATACCATTTTCTATTTTTCTTGACAGAATTCAATCTTCATATACCAAATCAACTTAACATTTCTTAGTTCATCTCCATATCATTTGATACTTCAAAATAGATCATTTATGCCTTAGTTAGTAAGGTAAGGTAATTCCAATTACCTATGGCAATTCCTTCAATTTTACATTTTTTCTTATTTTTCAAAAAGTTAAGTCATATACCATGAGTGCCTAGCAAATAACTTTCTTTTAGAATTAGCACTCTAAGTTTTGGTTCACAATTCTTAAAACGTTGATATTATTTACCAATTAATATTTCCTTGTAAATAATATCCAAAATTATTGTTTAGACAAGTTTCAATTCACTTAAAATTCCTCGTGAAAGAGGCTAGGAATAAAACTTTTCCAATTAAATATTTATCTACAACCCAAAAGTGCAAGACCATGGCCCAAGAGTTGCAGCATCTAAAGCGGGTTTCTCAAAGGAATATAAGAATACCCGAGGTCAACAATTATCCGTTACTTGTGCAATTGAAGCAGCCTAAACCTTTCCTAGGGATTTCTTTGGTGATGTTTTCTAGTTGCTTGCATTTTATATAGTTTCTTTGTAAATTCTAGGGAGCTTATAAGGACACCACATGGTACTGAATCTCTAACTCAAAAAGGTTGATTTTTTTTTCCCTATTTTCCCCCTTCATTTCGTCCATGTTATCTTCTATAAGAGGGTCGGTATAATGTACAATGAGTGCCAAGTTTAATTCACATTCTCTACTCCAATGTAGTTGCTTAGATTGTACAATGAGATACAAAGAAGCAAATTATAATATAAATGAGAGAACTTTGTACTAATATTTGAAAATAGGAAGAAAATGTTGAGTGACACTAGTACACTTGTTGATTATCAAACTTTATTGTAGAATACAGAACATAAAATTTGACTCATTATCATAAAGAACACGAAAGTTCTTAGAAACTTTATTGCGTACAAATGAAACTTCCAACAACTTAATTTACTATCCCGTTGATGCAAAGCCATTCACCAACGAAGATCTTGTTGCAGTTGAGATTTGGGTTAATAGTGCTGAAAAAGTCACGACTGAGACTGAACTTTTGAATGATGCCAATGCAAGTATCACTGTCTTCTGCAGCATACACTGATTCACAATCTATAGAAATTTTCCCGGCTTTGAATGCAGCTGCATGATAGATATGATGCGTGTTAGACCATAAAAGATAAAACAGAAAAATAATCAACTACAATAACAAAAACTTGATTATTGACTATCAAGGGAGATGTAGCTGTAGAACTCACAACCGAGTTGCCTACACTCAGTTGTGGAGATCATGAGAAGAAGAGAGAGCACAAGAATCATGTTAAGAAAAGTGGCCATTTTGTTGTTACACCTAACCATTCTTTCTCGCTTGTTTTCTAACACAAGAGGTCTCTTCTTTGGGCTATGACTTGAGGAAACCATGAAGTCTAATTTATAGGTGAAAGCATGCTAAAGAAATTTAAATATCTAATTCAATTTCTTCATAAGTGTTTAAGAAAATAGGCCGGCTTCTCCTACTTGTAGTATTTTGCCGAATGCTGATAGATCTTGGGTGTATTTTTTATTAGTTTAAGCACCTTGTTTACATGGCGGGTTATACAACGGGGTTGAATTGTGATGGAGTTGCTCGGCCAAATACTATAACTTTTTACAAGGTGTCTTTTGGTGCCGATTATTTCAATAGGAGATCAAGCTTCGTTATTGGTGTTAGGGGATCACCACATCATCAGGTCAACCTGCCACATCAGCAAGCAAAGATGCTGACGTGCCTTGCACGGATGAAGGAACCTCCAACTTTTGATGGACCCATTCTGATTGGGTTTGCAAATCAATCAATAAATCCGACTCTAATTTAAATTCTGGACATTTCTCCAATGGTTTAGACGCTCCAAAGATTCAAACTCGGTCAAAACAACCATGTTTTGAGCCTCTCGACAACTCTTCTGGTACACGAGTGTACTTTAATTTCTCCTATAAATATGTATCAAATACTAGGCACTGTAACAAGTTGTAAATATACAAAAATTGCTCCACAAGCACTTTTTCATTTATTTTTAAAGCTGCCCACGCTAGATTTTTGGCCTCCTCTCTTTAGCCCCGGCCAATTCTTAGGGTTTCTAAATATTCATGGAATTTACAATTATAGCTATAACCAAACCATTCTTTGATCTTTTCATAAAGAAGTATTGCTCGTGTTTTTAACAATATTCTTGTACATTTTTCCTTCTTCTTGTTGATCTCAATTTTCTTTTGGTGGATTCTAAATCTCTTAACTTTTTTATAATTCTTGTTTCTACAATTTTTTTTTTTTGCATTTCAAAATGGAACAAATATTAGGAGTTTTAAGAAATTCTAATAATGGATTTGAATATTAGGAAAATAAGAATTATTGTACAATAAATGCAAACAGTAACATATAGAACACTAAGAATTTTATATGTTAAAAGATAAATTAGCCCTTTAGTTTTATATGCTTTGTACACTAATTTTTATTATTGCACATTTAAGTTTCCACCAAAATAAAATTGATTTTTACTAGATGCTTTCATACACATGGAGTAGCTAGAAAATGTCTCTTTTCTAGTAGTTCTCACACGTTGGTCATTATGACAACTCATTAGTTAGTAAGATGTTGTTCCACTCCCAACCAATTGTATGTCAGTTTTCCTTATTGAAGGAAGTAATTAATATCTCACTTGCAGAAGTCATTTTATAGGCTTGAGCAAGCTTTGGGACAATGGTATACTAAGTTTATGGAGGCTTTCCTTTAGTCATGCCATGATTATGTTTGATCAAGAGCAAACTATTCACTATTGTAGTCCATTGTAATCCTTCACCTGTGAGTGGAATGAGGAAAATGAATCTTCATTGATATGCTTGAGAAAGTATTCAAGGAGGAACTACGTCATCCCATTGAGCTACGGGGTTTGGATGGGGCAATCATATTGTCAATTATCAAATTGGTGGCTATACAACATGTTTAGCCATTCTCATATCTGACACTATAGAATGTTACAAAGAGTGCATTCTTAATACAATTGAGAAAGATTTTCAAGCTGAGCAAAACTCCTATTTGTTTAGATTAATGTACTTTGCTTACTTACGTTTTAAATCTAATTTAAGGTTGAACTTGAGTCCATTTTGCGATGAGAACCAATCTTAACCAACATTTAGCTGAATATGTTTAAAGAACTTGGTGTAAGAGATATAGAATTTGAATAATTGATAAATGGAAAACTTAATGCTACTTTATTAGAATGTGTTATAGAAATTACTTGACAATTCAAACTTAAAGCTTCACTTGAGAATGCATCAAGTAAGGTGTGAAAAAGTTAATTGTTTCATTAAAGCTATGTTTAAAGGAGCAAAAAAATAAAAAAAAAGGTTCCATGCATGGTTATAGCAATTTACAATGAGATGCATTACCCCAAAAGTTAAGCTTGCCACATAAGTTGTTTATAAGGAAACATATTAAAAATAGTGTAAGTTATCTTATCTTATCTTATATAATTCTTACCTTAGAATCCATTCTAAAATGAAAAATATGCCATTTTTTTATAGTATACAATTTTTAGGAAAACTTATAGTATTAAATATTTTACAATATATATATTATTTTTTGGGGTTTTAGGTAGGGGTGGGGTTGGGGTAGTGGGTTTGATGGTAAACTCATTTGGAGTTTTTGAGAGAATGGTTGGGGGAAGGGGCATTGATGAGTCACAAAGGTAATAGGAGTGTGTTTGAAAGAAAGGTCTTTACTATTTAGGTTAAAGGTGAGCCAACACAGAAACCCATTCATTTTACCACTCCCTTTCACCTATGTGTCTCATCCATTCTTTTCCCCCCAACCCTTTTTTTAGCTCTGCATCTTGTCTACATCTCATCTAAATCTCGTCTACATCTCATCTACCTCCCATAGAAACCCCAAATGATGGATTCCTAATTGTGAATTCATTTTTTTCTCCACTAAGGGAGAGAAGGGGGGGGGGGGGGGGGTTGGGTGGACAAGATGTAAAGGTGAAAGGGAGGGTACAACAAATGAGTTTTTGTGTTGAGGGGGTTGAGGATTTGAAGGTGAACTTTAGTTCCTAGGGTTAAGGGGATGGATGGAATGCATAGTTGAAAGGGTGAAGGAATGTATATAAGTTGTAGAAGTGAAAGAGGTAGTTAAGTGAAGAGCTTTTTATATGGGTGTGTTGAGGGTCTTAAGGGTGAACTCATTTTGGGTTTCTAGGTGTTGGTAAGGGAATGAGAGAGGAAAAAGCCCCAAGGGGGGGGGGGGGGAATAGATGAGATGTAGAAGAGAAAGAAGGTACTTAAGTAGAGAAGTTTTGTGTAAAGGTGCTAAGGATCTGGGAGTGAACTCATTTGAGGTTTCAAATAGTTAGGGAAGGGGTGAGGGGGGATGGAATGTAAATGTAAAGGAGTAAGTTAGACAAGACACAAAGATAAAAAAGGATGGTTAAGTGAAGGAATTTCTTTGATAGAGGGTGGGTGTTAAGGGGTTTTAAGGTGAACTCATTTGGGGTTTTTGAAGAATGGACAATATATAGAGGTGAAAGAGGGTGGACAAGATGCAAAAGTGAAAGAGTGGTAATTAAGAAAATGAGTTTTTGTATACAAGAAGTTAAGGGTTTAAGGGTGAACTCATTAGGAGCTTTTTTTTTTTTTTTTCTTTTTCTTTTTGGAGGGTGGATAAGATGTAATGGTGAAATAGAGATAAGACATAAATGTAAAAAGAGATGGTTAAGCAAAGGGATTTTTATGTGCGAGATGTTAGGAATCAAGCGTCAAACTTAAGTTTCTAGGGTGGAAGGATGGATGGGATGCAAAGGTTAAAGGGGGTGTACAAGATGCATATGCGAAAATGGGTGGTTAAGCATATGGGTTTCTACATAAGGGTATTGGGGGTGTAGGAGTAAACTCATTTAGGGTTTCTAAGGGTTGTGGATAGGAGGGTTGGATGACATGCAGAGGTGGAAGGAGGTGGTTAACTGAAAGAGGGAAAACTAGTAAGCCAAAGATGAACGGAGGTAGTTAATTGAAAGGTTTTATTGTTTGGATTAGAGGGTGGGGTTGACAAGACAAAGATGAAAGAGAAGGGGGTGACTAAGTGAAGGAAACCATTTTCTATAATGTGGATGATATGTAGAGTGAAGGGACGAGAAATAAAGGTAAAAAAGGAGTAGTCCAACGAGGGGATTTCTATATAAAGGGAGTTAAGGGTTTGTGGGTAAACACATTTAGGAGAGGTGGACATAGTACAAAGATGAAGAAGTGAGATGGATGAGAAATCTAAAGAAAGTCTCATAACTAGAAATCTAAAGACTTCCAAAATCAATACCTAGAATATATGTAGTCACTTATGTCTATGTGCTTCCAATAGCATGAAAAGTGTATAAATTTCTTGATAATTTTCCTTTTTGCTAAAGTAAGAAGACTGTATGATACGATGATTTAAGGCCTTATCTAGCCATGAATGGTAGTAGGCTATTTAGAAAAGTTGTTTGGCTATCAAGAATCCATGGCTCATCTTTTATGTTATCTTCATTTCCTTATTTGTTAATGATCATCTTTCCCTTGAAGTTGACATCATTTCTACGAATCAATCTCCTTTTTGCGACCAAACCATTGTCTTTGCAATGGGAACTTTGCATTGGGTTTTTTTAAACCAAGTGTAGCTTTTACACTCTATATTGGCATGTGTTAGATTTTATATTGGCTTATCTAAAAGAGTTATTAGATGACTCTTATCATCCCAACCATCTTTTTTTTTTTTTAAAGATATTGCATTATTAGTAGTAGATGACCATTGCAAAAAGTACGTAGGATAGATTGAGCATGTCAAGAAAGTGGTAGACTATCTTATTTATAATTTCTTATGTATTTGTTTTGTTTACTTTGGTGCATAAAATATAGATACAAAACAAAAAAATATTAAAATAAAATTTATATTTTATTTCGAACGAATGCGATCCGACGGTACAGCTTACCTTCCCTCCCTCCCTCGTGCGATCCCGCCACCACCCATAAATCCCTAAACAGTTTAAACTCGAAATTTCAAAAACAAAATCCATCCGCCATCTCTCTCTCTTCCGGGGGGAAAAACACCACCGACGCGTAGAATGGAGAAGGGGCTGATATCGGTGGACCGGTGGACGAGCCAGAGCCAGGCGTACTTCTTGACGCACCTGCACTCGGACCACACCCAGGGCCTGTCTTCCACCTGGGCTAGGGGCACTATCTTCTGCTCCCGCCTCACCGCCAAGCTCTTCCCCTTCAGGTTCCCCAACTTCAACCTCTCTTTGCTCCACGTTCTCCATCTCGGCGTGTGGGACTCCATCTCCCTCGTTTCCCCTTCCTCCTCCACACCGCACTCCCTCGTCACTGTCGAGGTCATGGCCATCGACGCTCATCATTGTCCTGGTAAATTCGCTTGCCAGTTGCTTGATTTAGGTTCTTATTGCATGCAATTGTGTTGTTAAGTCGTGGTTTGGATTGTATTAATTTGCGTTTCATATTAGCATCATGTAGAGAAAGAGACAATTCTCGTTAACAGGATATATTGTGACCTCAATTCTCGTTGCTAGCTGATTAATGTGCATCTAAGAGCATTTGTTTGCAGTTAAGGAGTGAAACGCAATTGTAAATCTATGGAATGTTTGGATTTTTTATTATTAATATTTTATTATTTTATTATTATTATTATTTGGGTGTGTGGAAGTTTTGCTGAATGGATGTGCTAGGCAATGCGAGAATTGGATGCGTAACAAGATATTTAATCAATCATCAAAATGAAAGCATTTTTTTCTTTTAATAAGTAGATGGTCCTTAGGAAGTATACTTACACAAAAGTTCAAGCTATCTTATTTCCTCTGTTTATGGAGGAAACATTGTTATGCAGATCTTATAGTTAGTTTTGGCTTCCTCCTTGACGTCGTAGCTTACGTTTATCGAACAAGGCTTCAAAAGCACTAGAGGATCTTATTCTAATTAAGGTTGTGTGTGGATTCTGGTTGTAATTGGTAAACACTGAAGGAAAGATATTGCAGACTCTTGCTTTATATGGAGGGCCTGCTAGAATCTTCTCTTTTGTTGTGAAAGCCGTGTCAAACCTGGACAATATGTTTACTCCAGAAATACTTGCTAGTTGTTCATTTTCTATTTCGTCCTCATCCAACAGGGGCAGTCATGTTTTTATTCCGTGGAGAGTTTGGTTGCTTGCTTTATACTGGTGATTTCCGCTGGGAAACATCTAGTAAGAGGGCAGAGATTGGAAGGACCATGCTCCACAATGCTCTTAAGGATGATGTAGTCGACATGCTTTACTTGGATAACACATACTGCAATCCATCGTTCATTTTTCCATCTCGAGAAGTTGCTGCTCAGCAGGTGCAGTTCCGCATTCCTCTTTGAGGTTCTCTGGTTTTGTCTAATTCGGCTAATGTGGTTTTATAAATTTTATAGCTTCAGTTACTGAAGTAGAGAATTTAAAACTGGCCCAATATTGTACTTATTTAGATCGGACAACCAGTACTCTCTCGCATTTGGGCTTCTTTCCAGAATACAATTCCTTTTTCTCTTTTTTTTGGGGGAGGGTGCGCCCCGGGGGGGGGGGGGGGAGGTGGCGGGGGGATGTGGGTGGTGTGTTTGGTGTTGGTGTTTCAAATATCATGCGAGCTTGCCGCAGAAAAGATGGTTGTACCAAGAGATGTTCATTATGGCTTGACTATTTGATGGCTGGTTACAGGTTATTGATCTCATTGTCTCCCATCCTGAACATGACATCATTATTGGGATTGACTCCCTGGGGAAAGAGGATCTTTTACTTCACGTTGCATGTGTTCTTAAAATAAAGGTTTGTCCATGTCCATTTATTAGCAGTGTTCTAGTTTTTCATTCATGGATCATTATGATGGCCCTTGAAAGGACATGTACTTATATGCATATGCAACTGAACGCAAATTCCACTTTAGAAATCACCTGCTGAAAGCAATACGATCATTGGTCTTTGATTTTGATGCCTTTCTTTTATGGACATCAACGGATATTGTAAACTAGTTGGAAAAGATACACTGTGATTGGTCAGAAAAATATCGTGACATGCTTGGTGCTTGTTCTTCCCATATAAAATTGAGTAGCCATAAGAATTGTTGTCACTTAATCTTTATAATTTTGGTTCTCATTGATTACCTGTTAATTTTTTTGCCTTATTCTCTTGTTTGTTTCATTATAGATTTGGGTTTGGCCAGAACGCTTGCAAACTATGCACCTTCTTGGGTTCCATGGCATATTTACAACCAATACTGCTCTTACAAGAGTAAGAGCTGTGCCTCGTTACAGTTTTAGCATTGAAACTTTAGAGGGATTAAATACAATGCGCCCCACTATTGGCGTCATGCCTTCTGGCCTTCCATGGATGAAAAAACCTCTTGAAAGAGGTGATAAACTTTTTAGTTCTCCTTTAAATTCTCGCTACACAAAATGAAAATGGAGTGGAAATGCTATGAAGTATACTGATAAGGCATATGGATATTTAGGTTTGGTGGAAAGGCTTCATAAATACATCTATTCTGTTCCATACTCCGATCATTCATGCTTTCAAGAGCTAGAGGATTTTATAAAATTTGTTCAGCCAACCAGCATAAAAGGCATTGTCTCTTGTTCGTCTTGCTACGTGAATCCTCAGTACTATTTTGGCTGCCTTTCTTGGGGCAACCACCCGGCTCAAAGGCTACTTCACAAGCATAGGAGAAAGGAGAGGGATGAAAGAGTACCACCTGTCTGTATTAGAAACGCATTTAGCCGTGCTGGTGCTTCTGCTGAGTCAGAGAGGAAGAGATTAAGGACACTGAAGGCAAAATATTCAGGTATTCGTATGGGCAGGATAAGTGCATTGAGAAGAATACGCCGTGGTGCAAAGATTATCGAAGAGGACTGCCCGAGTTGACTAGATTTCATTGTCAGGAGTAAAAAGGTACGACCAAATGGTGCATCCAACATTTGATTTGAACATTCAACTTTGTAAATTCGAAACAAGCTGTGACATTAAGGTGTGGAGAATGATCTTTTAGTTGGTTTCTCCCACATATACATGTAGTTATAGTTTGCGTTATAGAATGAAATTCTTGATGAGTTCCTGCATATCGAAAGAAGACAGGTTTTATGGTTTTCTCCAAGATGTATTAGATGTTCTTTACGAGCTTATGTGTTAGAGAAGCCACGTTTAAAATTTAACAAGCAAAATTTTGACTAGTTGAAATATTTTTACCCACATTTAGTTTTCCAAGTACTTCTATGGCAGCTGCAATTCTGATAGTATAAGTTCTAAGAAAGTATATGACAGATGTCTTGTTGAGTTGAGAGAATCGGTGTTCATTTTGAATGTATCCCTTTGTTGTTTAGGACTTTTAGCACCATCTATGTCCGTTGTCTACTTTTGTTTGTGAGTGTGCAAAGAATTTTGATTAATTTGAGAATACTCATTTGTATATGCCATTGTATTTACCCAGACGCCACTTGATAGACTTCATATGAGGTTTGCATAGTTGCTTCATGCTTTCAATATAAATTTTTCTTGGTTGGTATTCTGGGATGATGTGCAAAGCTCGGTTACATAAGTTATATCCTTCTGAAAGTTGGAAGTATTCATAAGACAAAAAGGAGAGAAGAAGAAGAAGAAGAAGAAGAAGAAGAAGAAGAAGACGCTTCTCTGGTCCTCTGGTTTGTCATTGGTGCCGGCCCAAATGCAGTAGGTTGAACTGGTCAAAACTGAATACGCGTTACAATTTTGTACGTAGGTATGTGTCCAAATTTAAAGATATTTTAGGGTTAACTATCGCACAACTAGCAATCTCAATCAAAGACCCTCAGAACTTTAGGTTTTACTCGGGGAATAACGACCTGTAGTTTATTAAAATAGAAGGTCCCGGAGACATCAAAGTTGAAATTCTATTATGGCAAATGCGTGTTGGATGGTCTGATGAACCAGTCGCTAATTAATTTTAATGGGTTGAGACTCTACGAATTCTTTTACGGCAAACGTCTTCCTACTTGAATACGATGATTTGACCAAATTAGGGCTTTCTAGGCTGAGGTTTTGCAGTCCAAACCTTTGAACTTTCACTTTATGCGGCTGACTTTCTTCGTTGTAGTTGTGGATTCTTACAGTTTTATTTTTATTTTTATTTTTATTTTTATTTTTATATTACAGTATACGCACACAACTTATTGGTTAGCGGATAAGAGGGATTGGAGTTACCATAATCTTTCTAGATAAACAGCAATTCACGGCGAAGTCGGGCCTTCGACTCGGTCAACGTGGCTTTGTCTATTTTTCCGACACGGCACACGTGGCTTTGTGTTTTCCCACGAGGAGCAACACCCAAAATCCCTTCTCGAAGGAAGCCTGGCGATGGTTGATGTGGTCGTTGACTTCCCTCAACACCGTTGATCAATGTGATCTTATCTGTTTCAGTAGTTCAAAATCGCGTGCAACGCCGTGGATCGACAGGGAGGCCATTTGATGTCGCGGTGGACAAGTCGTGCCGCAAATATTTATATGGTTTTTCATTGCCTTCTACACTTTGACCGAGCCAAGGTCTTCTACAGTGAAAAGGTAATAAAACAATGCTGCTCTCGCACTAAGTCAAAAAATTTGATTTTCGTTTCAAGGTTGTCTAGCTCTGGGATTGAACGCGACTTTGACTTTTTCGCCGGAAGCTCGCCGGCCATGGTGTCACACCCAAACCAATCTCCTCCTTTTGTTTTGTCTTTTCT
The DNA here is from genome assembly GCA_028551475.1 of Casuarina equisetifolia. Classification (NCBI taxonomy): domain Eukaryota; kingdom Viridiplantae; phylum Streptophyta; class Magnoliopsida; order Fagales; family Casuarinaceae; genus Casuarina; species Casuarina equisetifolia. Next base: position 27,173,929 of record CM052355.1, read on the forward strand.
GCTTCACTTAGTTGTAGTAGTATTGATTCCCAGTCTCTTTGCACAGACATGTAAGTTTATGAAATGCCAAAAATACTTGTAGTTTCCCGAGAAAATTGTATCTTCCACCTTCATCGTGTTTTTAAGATCATAGTTCATTCCACAAAATTTGGGCTACTTGGGAACAAAAATTTTGTACGTTGAACGGCGTTGTAGTCAGATCATAAAGGTCGCTTGACAGCAACAGCTAGTCCTATCGGTATTTAGAGCCGTATTTGGCTTCTCTCCCTCTCGCAAGCATTCTACTGCAATAGATCTTGCTTCCTCTCTGCGAGAATTCTTTGCAGCCATGGATATCGAGAAGAAACCATTGCTTATGCTTTCTCTTCTCTTCCTTGGCTTATCTATTAACAACCATCTTTGCCTCGGAGCTGACACCATTTCTGCGAACCAATCTCTCTCTGGTGACCAAACTCTTCTCTCTGCAGGTGAGGACTTTGTACTCGGTTTCTTCAAACCAGGTAACACTTCTAACTACTACATAGGCATGTGGTACAAAAAGGTGTCGACCGACAACATAGTTTGGGTCGCCAACCGAGACAAACCAGTCTCTGATAAGAGTTCTTCTGTACTGAGGATATCGGATGGTAATTTGGTTCTCTTCAATGAGTCCCAGTTCCCAATTTGGTCCACAAATTTGAGCTCCACCAACTCCAGTTCTATGGAAGCCGTTCTTCTAAACGGAGGAAATCTTGTTCTGAGAGATGTATCTAATTCATCTCGAATTTTATGGCAGAGCTTTGATCACCCAACTCATACATGGCTTCCTCATGCCAAGATTGGATTGAACAAAATTACCAATGTAAACCAACGCCTAATTTCATGGAAGAATTCGGAGGATCCTGCACCAGGACTCTTCTCTCTTGAGTTAAACGCAAATACCAGTTCGTATATTATTCTGTGGAATAGGTCCATTCAATATTGGAATACCGGACCTTGGGATGGGACGATTTTTAGCTCTGTTCCTGAAATGAGGGCCAATTATATCTACAACTTCAGTTATGTTAATAACACAAATGAGAGTTATTTCACCTATTATCTTTACGATCCTTCCACTATATCTCGGTTCATCATGGATGTTTCTGGGCAGATTAAGCAATTGACATGGTTAAACAATACCAATCAGTGGAACTTGTTCTGGTCTCAGCCGAAAACACAATGTGAGGTGCATGATTTTTGTGGGGCTTTTGGCAGCTGCAATGATTTTTCCCGTCCTTTCTGTAGTTGTTTGATGGGATTCTCTCCCAAGTCGCAGAACGATTGGAACTTGTCGGACTATTCTGGTGGGTGCGTGAGGGGAACTTCTTTAGAGTGTCAGAATTCCACTCTTACCAATGGTCAGAAAGACGGGTTCTTGCGGATGACCAGCATAAAATTGCCCATACAGGCGCAATCCGCTGTGATTGTAAGTGCTGCAGAATGTAAATCCAACTGCTTGAATGACTGCTCTTGCACTGCTTATGCTTATGAATCCAATAATTGTTCAGTTTGGATTGGAGATCTCTTGAATCTGCAACAACTCTCAGCAGGTGATCCTAATGGAAGAACTTTATATCTCAAGCTTGCAGCTTCTGATCTTCCAAATAAAAATGATAAGAAGGGAATTATTATTGGTGCTGTTTTGGGTTCTGTGGGAGGGGTAGCACTTCTGTTTTTTGTGGTTTTAATCATTTGGAGGCGCAAGAGAACTGCTGGAATAGGAAAAGCAGGGGAGGGTTCATTGGTGGCATTTGGGTACAGAGACTTGCAGACTGTGACAAAGAATTTCTCGGAGAAGTTGGGGGGAGGAGGCTTTGGTTCCGTTTTCAAAGGGACGTTACCTGATTCAACAGTCATAGCAGTCAAGAGACTTGAAAGCGTCAGCCAAGGAGAGAAGCAATTCCGCACAGAAGTCAGTACAATTGGGACAATTCAGCATGTAAATCTGGTTCGGCTCCTTGGTTTCTGCTCAGAAGGCACTAAGAGGTTACTAGCGTATGATTATATGCCAAATGGCTCTTTAGAGACTCGTCTTTTCCATGGCAAGGTCTTGGATTGGAAAACAAGATACCAGATTGCTCTAGGAACAGCAAGAGGGTTGGCGTATCTTCATGAGAAATGCAGAGAGTGCATCATACACTGTGACATAAAACCAGAAAACATTCTTCTAGATGCTGAATTATGTCCAAAAGTGGCAGATTTTGGCCTGGCAAAGCTTGTGGGACGAGAATTCAGCCGAGTCCTGACAACAATGAGAGGCACAAGAGGGTATTTAGCCCCGGAATGGATTTCAGGGGTGGCCATTACGGCCAAGGCCGATGTTTACAGCTACGGAATGATGCTTTTCGAATTTGTCTCGGGAAGGAGAAACTCTGAGCCATCTCCCGATGGCAAAACTAGATTCTTCCCAACTTTGGCTGCAAGCCTCATTGCTGAAGAAGGCGATGTCCGCAGCATATTAGATCCCAGATTGGAGGGAAACGCTGATGTAGAAGAGGTGGCAAGAGTTTGTAAAGTTGCTTGTTGGTGTATCCAAGATGATGAAAATAACAGACCGGCAATGGGTCAGGTTGTTCAAATCTTGGAGGGAGTTTTAGCTGTGAAGCGAGCCCCGATTCCACGATCTCTGCAATTGTTTACTGACAACCAGGAACACATAGTTTTCTTCACCGAGTCATCTACAAGCCAAAGTTCACAGGCTAAGAGCAACACTTCAACTGCTTCCTCGCAGGCCAAGAGTGCTGTTTCATCAACAAATTCAAAGTTTATGTAATCAAATGAAGACATGTAGAGGTCTCATATGTTTGTCACTGTAATCACGTGTCATAATAAAATTTTATTTTTTTTGATTCATTAAAAAGTTTATTTTTATCTTTAAAAATGTCTTTCATAAGAAGATGGATAATACCTTCAGAAATAAAGAATTATATGGAATATTCTAGACAATATAAAGCATTCCAAGAGAACTAATAAGGTTCATGCAGTGAGTGATTAAATATTAGACCAGCACTCTCTAGCCCCAAAACCCAATTCTTTTCTATCAAATAATAGCATCACACTAAGAAGCATGTTGTTTTGAAAGTTGACCATTTATCCGCTGGCTCCAGGATGTCCGTAGGAAGAAAATCTATCTTCTGATTTGTGCATGAGTATGATGTCTCAAAAGTACATGATTTATGTCAAGAATTTGTAGTAAAAATTAATAAGGCTAAATTGATCCTTTTCTACATGGAAGTGAGGGCAAATATATAAACAAATTATTATTTTCATGGTATGGGTTGTTAAGATTCATTTTGGTGTTTGTGTTAAAAGGGTATAAGAAAATTTAGACGCATCTCGTGAGGGCAGTAGCGAAAGGACCTTATTTTGTATTATAGTCATCAGCCAATAGAGAGACCAATAGATAAGTATTTTTTTAGAAAAACTTAATAAGAGGAGAATAACAGTAATTATACTAATGACAATAAAAGTTAGACATTGGATTAGTCTAAATCACTTTAAATCTAGTATTTTTTTATGTTTATGATTTAATCTATATGTTTATATGTTCATGCATTGAATTGTTTTCTCAATACCTATTAGTATGCATATGTGGTTAATGCTCATTGATCATAAATTAGGTTACCTTTTTATATTTTGAATATCAACATCATAGCGTAAACCATCTGGAAAACGTCAATTTCGTGTTTGATCAGTAACTACAAATATCTTAATAAAAGATTGTTAGTGCACCTTCTCCCTTTATTAAATTAAGCATCATATAAACATAAAGCTTGTAAGCGTCATTCACATTTAAAAATGAGCTTTATGACAGGATCACATAATAGTTCTGGGCTTGAGTATCAGTTTCCTCGTCAATTTTTCTGGGTTGGTCGTCAGGGATGGAAGCCCAAAATTCCGTGATACGAGTCATGTTCACACGAAAATTTGGCGGCCAAAATTGCCTCCGTATAAGCTATGTTCTGCAGTCAATTTAGGCTTTGGGCCAGGGTTCCAATGGAAGAAAATGCACCTGGTGGAGTGGGATTTGGTCATGACTTGAGGAGGACAACTGAGAAAGAAGATGAAGAAATTTTTGTGGCAATCTGATTTGAAATAAGTTGCAGTCCATGGGGTATATGCAGCAAGAAGTGGTTTTAAAGTTGACCAATGTAAATGTATGCAGGCACTTGAGTTTATGTGGTTATATCTATCTTTCAATTCGCAAGGAAGTAGGCCAATGTAAGCTACTCTCATATGCAAAGACCTGTATGAGCTTCGTTCGTATTCAACGAAACAAGACCCAGTGGCTTTGATGGTTCTGTTAGAAAAACGAGAAACAGTCACAAGAAAAGTGTATAAATTTCTTGATAGTTTTCCTTTTTTGTGGGGGGAGAAAATTATATCATGCACCTTCACTATTAATCCCACCATTCTTATCATTGCACGGTGAGTTGGGGCTTCTTCAGGAAAGCCATGGAGGGCAGCAGACTGTTCTAAACGGCTGCTTGACTTGACGGTAACTTCAAATCAAGTACTTTGCAGCAATGATTGCTGGCTTAGTTTTGGGTTCACTAATTTTATTTGATCATGTTTTAATGGACCCAAGCACATTTAGTCGTAGCATGTCTTGAGTGTACAGTTATAGGCGTTTTACATTCTTAGTAAATCCGTGTCATCATCTCTTTTCGAGAATGTCGCTACATCCGGCGAGTTTTAACATTCCCATTCATTTTGTAACATGGTATCAAAGCAAATTGCATGCCTATCTCTCGCTTTTTGAACTTGCAGCGGCAAGCGTTCAATCGAGTCTTTGCGGTTGTGAAGACTTTTGTTTGGCTTTCGAAACTATTGGCTGAATTTTGGCGCTGCAGTTATTGAATTAGTTTGCTTTTGCTTTTTTATTTCTTTTTCTTTTGCAGTTTCTTGTAGGTTGTTTGTTTAATTATGCAACACATTGTAATCGAAAAAACAATTGCGCATGAATTAAATAAGTATAAGTGTCAAAGAGAAAAGTAAGAACTACATTGAGCAATTTATTAGGTATTTTACTTCATTGCATTTAGAATGAGTATTTGTACTTAGATTTCAAGTACCAATTTTGCATGCTAAGATAAACTACATGGTATGACAACCAACATAATGATATTTTTAGCACATGTTCTCCACCAACACATATTTTTGGTCAACTATCGATAAGTGGAATAATTGTTATGAACATAATATCATTAAATTTCATATTATCTTTTCTAAAACAAACATTTTTTAATGTATTTTTTGCACATAAGTTATGGCATTACCATTTTATATAGGTTTTTGAAATCATTTTAGTACAAACACATATTTATCATTATCGAAACAATATTACGTTTATAGATTGTTGGATGGTAGCCATGGGCACTATGATTGCACTTGTGGCAAATCATATATGGGATATTGTGCTACTTTCTCTAATATTATCATTTTGAATATAAGTGGGTCTATAAAATAGAATATAATATAAATGAAGGTACATAATAATATAAAGCTAGATTGGTGGTTAAATGTTAAAGTTAGATTGGTGGTTAAAGCTTATAACTATTTAGAAGATATTAACTGCTAGGAGGCCTTCTCATTTGTTGCAAAGATGGTTGCCATGTATTATGTCATTGCATTAGTATTAGTTTGCCATTGGTAACTTCATTAACTAATGATTTAGAATGTCTTTCTTTATGTGGATTTACTTGAGAAGGTTTAGATGGATATCTCACTAGGAGTTCCTAGTTAAGGGAAGGATTTGGTGTGATGCTTTTAAAGTCTTTACACAAGCTTAAGCAAGTATTGCTTCAATGCTATACAAAATTTATAGGGTCATTTCTTTTTGTGGGCTTTCTATGGTCTTAGTATGTTATGCATTACTCACTAAGAGACAAGGTAGTTGTATGTGATTTTATTAATTTATACCAATGATAACCTTGTTATGAGTAATAATGTTGTTGTTGTTTATGAATCAAAAGCTAAGTTGAATTGAAAGTTTGATATGAAAAATTTAGGCCAATCAAAGCTTATTGGTGATTTATTTGTAAATTCAACATAACCTCCATGACACATCCTTGCATAAGCTATTTGGTGTAGCATCTTGTTAGTTTGTGAATGCTTCAAAGGGATCTCACATGGAGGTTGTGTTGAGGTTACTCATATATGGTTAGAGTTCCCACAGCTTAGGACCTTTTCTCTCTTTCTCTCTCTCTCTCTCTCCTTATCCTCCTAGTTAGAACTTCTCATTTTTTTTGTGACTTAGATTATAATATTTGCTTATGTTGAGAATGTCAATCACAAGATACTGTATAGATATTAGAATCATTAATCTTGTTGAGGACAAAGAAGTAACTTGTTGTTTCTCAATTATATGTAGAGTTTGAATACCAATCCATGGCTTACATTACTTATAAGCTAATTTGGATCATAGAATTGCTAATGGATTTTGATATTCATGTTTAGCTTTTTGTTCCTTTTTATTGTGGTAGTCATGTTCCCATACTTATGGTAACTAATTCCATATTTTATGACTATACAAAGTATATAAAGACTAAGTGTCATTTTGTACAAGATAAAGTACAAGAAAACTTAATTTCTCTTCATCATTTCCAAAAGACAAAATAACCTATAAATTTATTTGCAAAGGCCTTATAGTTCTTAGCACTCATACTTATTGTCAAAGCTCAAAATTTTTGATTTATATAAAAGTACAACTTGATAAAGATTGATAAGAATGCTAATGTAGTTTTGGGTTTCCACTTATTTTGCTCATATTTTAGTGGTCCTAATGTTTCAGATTGGTACTACAGGCTGATGGGTTGGCCAAAGAAGTATGAGTCAAAATTCTATGTACTGGATTGGTAGTACAAGCTAATGGATTGGCTGTGCAAGTACAAGTACAAGTCTGATCCGTCTAGTTTCCTTTGCAGTTGGGTTGTCCACTTAGGTGGTACCCATTTTTTTTTTCTTTTGTATTTTCTTGTGTTTGATTTTAGTTAGATGTAGTTGCTTTCTTTATGAGAGGAATGTTACTAACTATTTCGATTGTAATGGATGCACTATTAGGTAAGATTTCTATTATGATTCAATTTTCATTGTTGTAATGTTAGTGTTAATTCAAATATCTTCAATTTGGAAATATAAGTGTCTCAATTTAATGAACCTATTTCAAAATCTAAGTAACATTTACACATTTATTGTTACATTTTAAATGTGTAATCGATATTGCATTAAGTTTTCGAAAGAAAGCAAATACCTATATACAGGGATTTTCTTAAATCCTTTTATTCTCACACGCTTTACACTTCTTCCTATACTCTCCACTCTTAGACTCTCCCTTTCTTTTCTTCCTCATCTCATGATGATCCTAGTTAAAGGTTGATTTAGTTTCATGCCCAAAGTTGAATGTCAAATGGATTTTCTCTAAGTCCATTACACTAAGCCTATTTGTAGTGCATCTTTAGTGGACAATTACGAGTGTTTTACTTTCTTGGTTTTTGGCCTTCAACTACATAGAGAGTGATTTGTATATTAAGTAATGATTAAGACAAAAATCCTTCTAGTGTAAAACCAAGCCTTCTTCATCTCTATTCGAGAGTGTTGCTGCCTTCACCAGGTTCTAACTATCTCCTTTCATTTCAAAACAATATTAAAAAAGAATACATGGCTCATACTTTACGTTCTCCTCACCTTACTTATTTGTTGATGACCATCTTTCCTTCAAAGCTAACACCGTTTTTGTGAATTAATCACGTTCGTGACCAAGCCATTGTCTTTGCAAATGGAAACTTTGCATTGGGTTTCTTTAGACCAAGTACACCACCTTCATTTTGTCCTAGCATGCATTACAACAATAAGTTAACCGACAATGTAGTTTGGGTAGTAAATGGAGACAAACCAATCTCTGACAATAGATGTCTTGTACTAAGTATTCAAATGCTAATCTGGCTTTCTTCAATAAGTCCCAAATCCCAGTTCGGCACACAAATTTAAACTCCACCATCTCAAGCCCTATAGAAGCCATTATTCTAGATGATGGAAATCTTGCTCTTAGTGATGGTTCTAATTCATCTTAATATGTTATTGGAAAGTTTTGACCGAATGTTAACCAACACCTAATTTCATGGAAAGAGTCAAAGGATCTTGCACTGCGACTCTTCTCTCAAAAGTTGCAAGCAACTACTAGTTCATATATTAAAAGCTTAATGCAATCAATCCTTATTTGTAGAAACACAAAAATAATTTTCTTGTCATTCATTAAATTTTTACTTCAACATAGTAGAAAAGAAAAATCAATTAAGAACGCACTTGGCTAAGGCATGATATATGTTAGGGTTAACATTCTTAGGAGTTGATTAAATTGTGAAGATTAGAAGACATATTATTGGTCTTGGTACAAAATACATAATTACAAAACAATAAGCATGCTAAATAAAAATATCTACTTTTGGGCTGTTAAAATCAGGAAAATATAGTCAGACTTGAATTAAAAATTTGAGGCCAATTTTAAAAATTCAAGTTAAAGTAATTGAGAGAAAGGTATACTTGATGTATTCAATATGAATAAATCATGAGGATATTGCAACTAAATACTTTTTGATTATATAAACAAAACAAAACAAAACAAATCCTTATCTTTTTAAGGTCGTTGTTAATCTATTGTGTATCTTAATCATTTTATTTAATGTTGATATTTATTGGTTGTAAAGGGGGACCTAAGTGGGGTCTAGCCCAGGTGACCCGAGGGATGGTGTAGGTGGGAATGACCAATTGCTTGAGGGTTGGACAGAGGAGCTCCTGTGGTCCTAGCTCAAGTAAACTAAGCAATACACATGTCAACAATTTTATGGGTATGACAATTTTTTCTTTCTTTCCATTTATTGATTAGAAGTGGAAAGGGGCACGTCTCAAACCTTTGATCCAATAGTCAGGGAGTTCCCCTGTGGTTCACGTAAGCTATAAAAAAACTAATAATAAGGTATTAAGAAATAGAAAATGTATTCTATTTAACAAATATAGCTCTTAGCCACATGATAATGTTTGAAAATCTTAACAATTGATATCATAGTCTAGTTGTAGGTTTAAAATAATTTGCTAGGAACATAAGATTGTTGATATGCATTAGTAGTAGAAGGGGCACCGAGTGGGGTCTAGTCTGAATAAGGTCCAAGTATTCCATGTAGGATGTGTCGATAACCTTTTAGGTGTGATGGATCAAAGTTGTTAAGAAATATAATATGCATTTGGACTAATAGTTATAACTTTTAGTTCAATAACACATCTAACGGTCTTAACTATTTATGTTCCATTTGAATAACAAAAACATCTTCATTATGATTCCAAAATGCTCAAAATTTTAAGATAGGAATATTAACATAACTTGAAGACAAAATAGCACATAAATATAAACAAGTAACAAAAATTCACACCCACGACTAGTTGAGCAAAAACAGAATCTATACACCTAGTAGCCTAGGGATTCATAGAACTTGTCTTGTAAAAGAAGAGGAGGATTTTCTAGTCTTCGGTTTGTCATTAATGGCGGCCCAAATGTTGGAATGGTCGAAAATGATATTTGCCGAAGGTCCCGGTTTTATTCCCAGAAAGGCCGCAAGTCATGGTCAGCTCGGGCCTTCGACACAAACTTGTGCAAGTTGATGATGGATGGTTAAAACATTTATAGCCCACAGCCAGTGACCGCAATTATTCTCAACTGCCACAATCTAGAGTTTCTTCCGAGTGAAAGTGACTTGTCTGTTTTTCTGACGCGGCACACATATTCGGCCTTGCGATTCACGATAAGAAACAAGACCCAAGATCTTCTCCAAGGGAGCCTGCGATAGTTGATGTGGTTGTTGACTTCCCTTAACACCGTTGATCGATGTGGTCTTATCTGTTTGATAAGGTCAAAATCATGTGCAGCGCCGAGGACCCACGGGAAGGACTTTTGGTATCGTGGTGGACTAAGTCATGCCACAAATATTTATGCAGTTGCCTGTGGGAATGGCCTTTCGTGCACTTAGAAAACCAAGTTTGAACGAGCCAAGGCCTCCTACAGCGACAATGGTGTGACACACTGAAGTCCCAAGGCTTGGGTTTTGTTTCAAGGTTGTCTAGCACTGGGACTGAACGCAATTCCTCGACTTTTCGCTGGATGATCCCGGCCACGTGGTCACACCCAATCTTCTCTGAGTGACCAAAATGGCCACGTTGGAATGTGGAATCAGGAATTCCCCTCTTTTGTGTTGACGTGGTAAGAAACTCAGGAAATTTGTGAGGGGAAAAAGATAGTCTATCCCAAAAGATTTGGACAACTTGGGAACAAAAACTTCGCATGTTGAAGGGCGTTGTTGTCAGATCATAAAGGTTGCTTGATAGCAACTGCTTGACAACAACTGCTATCAACTTCTTGGCGATGTGAGTATTTACACCCGTCACTGCGTTCTCTCCATATAGTAATCGTTGGACCGCAAAACAGCTTGCTTCTTCTCTGCGAGTATTCTGTGCAGCCATGGATATCAAGAAGAATCCATGGCTCGTGCTTTCTTTTCTCTTCCTTGGCTCATCTGTCAACAACCATCTTTCCCTCGGAGCTGACACCATTTCTGCGAACCAATCTCTCTCTGGTGACCAAACTCTTCTCTCTGCAGGTGGGGACTTTGTATTGGGTTTCTTCAAACCAGGAACCGCTTCTAACTACTACATAGGCATGTGGTACAACAAGGTGTCAACGCAGACCCCGGTTTGGGTCGCGAACAGAGAAAAACCAGTCTCTGACAAGAGTTCTTCCGTATTGAGGATCTCGGATGGTAATTTGGTTCTATTCAATGAGTCCCAGTTCCCGATTTGGTCCACGAGTTTGAGCTCCACCAACTCCAGTTCTGTGGAAGCTGTTCTTCTAGATGAAGGAAATCTTGTTCTGAGAGATGGGTCTAATTCATCTCGAACTTTATGGCAGAGTTTTGATCACCCAACCCATACATGGCTTCCTCATGGTAGGCTTGGACTCAACAAAATTACCAAGGTAAACCAACGCCTGTTTTCGTGGAAGAATTCGGAGGATCCTGCACCAAGACTCTTCTCTTTCGAGTTAGACGCAAATACTAATTCGTATATTATTCTGTGGAATCGGTCCATTCAGTATTGGAGTAGCGGATCTTGGGATGGGAAGATTTTTAAATTAGTTCCTGAAATGAGGACCAGTTATATCTACAACTTCAGTTATGTTAATAACTCAACCGACAGTTATTTCACCTATTATGTTTACAATCCTGCCATCATATCTCGATTCGTGATGGACGTTTCTGGGCAGATTAAGCAAATGACATGGCTAGAGAATACTAAGCAGTGGAACTTGTTGATGACTCAGCCAAAAACACAATGCGAGGTGCATGCTTTTTGCGGGGCTTTTGGCAGCTGCGATGAAAAAGTCTTGCCTTTCTGTAGCTGTTTGACGGGATTCTCTCCCACGTCGCAGAACGAGTGGAACTTGTCGGATTATTCTGGTGGGTGCAAGAGGAGAACTTCCTTACAGTGTGGGAATTCCCCTCTTAGCAATGGTCGGAAGGTGGGGTTCTTAACAAGACCAGCTTGGAATTGCCCGTACATGCGCAATCTGCTGTGATGGGAAGTGCTGCAGAATGTAAATCCACCTGCCTGACTAATTGCTCTTGCATTGCTTATGCTTATGAAAGCAAGAATTGTTCGTTTTGGATGGGATATCTCTTGAATCTGAAACAACTCTCAGCAGGTGATCCTAATGGAAGAACTCTATATCTCAAACTTGAAGCTTCTGAACTTTCAAGTAAAAATGATAAGAAGGAAATTATTATTGGTGCTGTTTTGGGTCCTGTGGGAGGGGTAGCACTTCTGCTTTTTATGGTTTTAATCATCATCAGGAGGAAGAGAACTGTTGGAATAGCAAAAGCAGGAGAGGGTTCACTGGTGGCATTTGGGTACAGAGACATGCAAACTGTGACAAAGAATTTCTCGGAGAAGTTGGGGGGAGGAGGCTTTGGCTCCGTTTTCAAAGGGACGTTACCTGATTCATCAGTCATAGCAGTCAAGAGACTTGAAAGCATCAGCCAAGGAGAGAAGCAATTTCGCACAGAAGTCAGTACATTGGGACAATTCAGCATGTAAACCTGGTTCGGCTACGTGGTTTCTGCTCTTAAGGCACTAGGAAGTTACTGGTGTATGATTATATGCCAAATGGCTCTTTGGAGACTCATCTTTTCCATGAAAAGCTTTTGGACTGGAAAACCAGATACAAGATTGCTCTAGGAATAGCAAGAGGGTTGGCGTATCTTCATGAGAAATGCAGAGAGTGCATCATACACTGTGACATAAAACCAGAAAACATTCTTCTAGATGCTGAATTATGTCCAAAAGTGGCGGATTTTGGCCTAGCAAAGCTTGTGGGACGGGAATTCAGCCGAGTCCTGACAACAATGAGAGGCACAAGAGGGTATCTTGCCCCGGAGTGGATTTCAGGGGTGGCCATTACGGCCAAGGCCGATGTTTACAGCTACGGAATGATGCTTTTCGAATTTGTCTCGGGAAGGAGAAACTCTGAGCCATCTCCCGATGGCGAAACTAGATTCTTCCCAACTTCGGCTGCAAGCCTCATTGCTGAAGAAGGCGATGTCCGCAGCATATTAGATCCCAGATTGGAGGGAAACGCTGATGTAGAAGAGGTTGCAAGAATTTGTGAAGTTGCTTGTTGGTGCGTCCAAGATGATGAAAAGAACAGACCAGCAATGGGTCAGGTGGTTCAAATCCTGGAGGGAGTTTCAGCTGTGAAGCGAGCCCCGATTCCAAGATCTCTCCAGTTGTTTGATGACAACCAGGAACACATAGTTTTCTTCACCGAGTCATCTACAAGCCAAAGTTCACAGGCACAGAGCAACGTTTCAACTGCTTCCTAGCAATCCAAGACTGCTGTGTCATCAACAAATTCAAAGTCTGAGTAACCAAATGAATGCGTGTAGAGCTCTAATATGTTTGTTAGAATGCGTTTTCTCATTTTTGCTTAACTTTTTCTTGTTCAACTTTGTGTACTAATTAACTGCGACATATAGCTTGTTGTATCTGTGTGATGAAAGTGCCTGCATATGCAGCGGAAGCATTGCTTCAAAGTCTCAGAAGATGCATTTCCGTATTCTATTCAAGTTATTAGCAGTTAGTCCATCAAACTCACCATCAAACTCACCTAAGCCTTGGACTACGCAGAGAAGACGATTAGTTTAGGACTAGATGTTGCACGCTGGATCCACAACATCCATTTAATGATCTATTAGAATCTTCAAAAAGTAGCCATGATTTTGGTTTTGAACTAGTAGATGCAAGCGTTCGATTGAGTCTTTGCGGTTGTGAAGACTTTTGTTTGGCTTTCCAAAGTATTGCCTGAATTTCGGCGCTGCGGTTATTGAATTAGTTTGCTTTTGATCTTTATTTCTTTTTCTTTTGCAGTTTCTTTTAGGTCGTTTTTTTAATTATGCAAGATATTATAATCTTGACAACAAGTGCGTATGCTATGAATTAAATAAGTATAAGAGCGTGAGAGAGAAAAGTAATAACTACACAAAGCAATTTATAAGGTATTTTAATTCATTGCACTTAGAATGAGTATTCGTACCTCGATTTCAAGTACCAAATTGCATGCTAAGATAGACAACATGGTATGACAACCAACATAATGATATTTTTAGCATATGTTCTCCACCAACATATATTTTTGGTCAACTATCAATGAGTGGAATACTTGTTATGTACAAATTACATTAAATTTCATATTATATTTTCTAAAATGAACATTCTTTATGTATTTTTTGCACATAAGACATTACATTTACCATTATATAAGTTTTTTGAAAATCCTTTTCCAAAAATATACAAACAAATACTTTTCAATATCCAAACAATATTACGCTTATAGATAGTTGGATTGTAGCCATGGGCACTATGATCATTTGTGGCAAATCATACATGAGATTTTGTGATGCTTCCACCATAGATCATCCTTTCAAATGTAAGTGAGTCTATAAAATAAAATATAATACAATTAAAAGCATAGAACAATATAAAGCCATATTGGTGATTAAAAGTTACAACCAATATGAGAATATTGATTGCCAAGAGACCTTTTCATCACTTGCAAAGATAATTGCCTTGTGTTCTATCATTACATTATTATTAGTTTGCCACTAGTAACTTCATCAACTGAAAATTTAGAATGTCTTTCTTCATATTGATTTATTTGAGAAGGTTTAGATGGATATCTCACTAGAAGTTCCTCATTAAGGGGAGGTTTTGGTGTGCCACCTTCAAAAGTCTCTATATAGCTTAACTAGGTATTACCTTAATGGTATATGAAACTTATAGAGTCACTTCTTGTTATGGGTATTCTATAGTCTTAATATATTACACACTGCTCACCAAGAGACAAGGTAGTTATATGTGATTTTGTTAATTTATATTGACGGTATCCTTGTCATTGGTAATAATGTTGTTGTCATTTATGAATTAAAAGCTTAGTTGAATTCAAAGTTCGATATAAAAATTTAAGCCAACCAAAACTTATTGGAGATTTATTGGTAAATTGATATATCTAACCATGATATGTCCTTACATAAGGTTATTGGTGTAACATCTTAGTTAGTTTGTGTATGTTCCAAAGAGATCTCACATGGAGGTTGCATTGAAGTTACTAATACATAATAAGAGTTCCCAAATCATGGGATTTTTTCCCTTTATCCTCCTAGTTAGAACTTCTTATTTTTTGTGACTTAGATTATAATACTTGCCTTATTTAAAGAATGTCAATTACAAGCTATCGAATAAACCTTGGTGATTCATTAATCTTGCTTAGGACAAAGAAGTAACTTGCCATTTCTTAATATGTTGAGTTTGAATACCAATTCATGGTTTACACTATTTATGAGGTAATTTGGATTATAGAATTGCTAACGGATTTTGATGTTCATGTTTAACTTTTTGTTCCTTTTTATTGTGATAAACTGATTGTGATGCTTATTATAACTAATTCCATATTTTATGATTGTATCAAGTATAAAAAGACTAATTATCATTTTGTACAAGAAAAGTTAATTTCTCTTCATCATATCTAGAAGTCAAAATAACTTAATTTTATTGTCGAAGCTCAAAGTTTTTTATTTATATAAAAGTCCAACTTGATGAAGATTGAGAAGAATGCTGACTTTGTTTTGGGTTCCCACTTATTTTGATCATATTTTAATGGGCCTAAGCCCATTTGTATCGCATCTTGAATGGATAGCTACGTGTGTTTTACTTTCTTAGTTTTTTGGCCTTCAATTAAGAAGAAATTACCTTCGAGCCTAAAACCGTGCCTTCTTCATCTCTATTTAAGAGGGTCACTACCTTCCCCAAGTTCCAACTAGCTTTTTGCATTTCAAAACAATATCAAAGAAAAATCCATGGCTCATGTTTTATGTTCTATTCTTCTACTTATTTGTTAATGACCATCTTTCACTCGAAGCTAACTCCATTTTTGTGAACTAATCGCTTTCATGACCAAGCCATTGTCTTTGCAAGTGGGAACTTTGTATGAGGTTTCTTTAGACCAAGTACACCACCTACATTCTGTCTTGGAATGCATTATAGTAATAAGTCAACCAACAATGTAGTTTGGGTGGTAAATGGAGACAAAACAATCTCTGACAAAAATGTCTTGTACTAAGTATTTGGATGCTAATTTGGTTATCTTCGATGAGTTCCAAGTACTACTTTGGTCCACATATTTGAACTCCACCTTCTTAAATCCTATAGAAGCCACTCTTCTATATGATGGAAATCTTGTTCTCAATGATGTTTTTGATTCATCTCAATATGTTATTAGAAAGTTTTGATCACCAAATGTTAAACAACGCCTAGTTTCATGGAAGAAGTGGAAGGATCTTGTACTAAGGCTCTTCTCTCTTAAGTAAAAAGCAACTACCAGTGCGTATAATAAAAGGTTGCGGCCATCAATCTTGACTTGTAGAAACAGAAAAAGAATTTTCTTGTCATTAATGAAATTGTTGCTTCAATGTAGTTTGAAAAAAAAAAAGAACAAATAAGAATGCACTTGGCTAAGGCATTATATATGTTAAGGTTAACATTCTTAGGAGTTGATGAAAATGAAAAGACTAGAAAACATATTATTGGTCTTGATACAAAAGATATAATTACAAAACAACAAGAATGATAAAAAAAATATCCACTTTTGAACTTTTGATCTTTTGAAATTAAGAAAATATAACCAATCAAACTCAAATTAAAAATTTGAATCTAGTTTCAAAAATTTTAATTACGGCAATTTGGAGAAAGATGGACTCAATATATTCAATATGAACAAATCATAAGGATGCTTCATCTAAATACTTTTTGTTTATATAAACTAAACAAAATAAATCCTTATCCTTTTAAGGTCATTGTTAATATGTTGTGTATCTTAATCATTTTATTTAATGTTGGTATGTGCTGGTTATAAAGGAGGACACCAAGTAGGGCTAAGCCCAAGTGAGCCAGGGGATAATTGAGGCAGGAATGGCCCATTGATTAAGGGCTGTATAGAGGGGCTCATGTGGGTTTGCCTAAAGTGATCTAAATAAAATATTGTCAACCATTTTATGAGCATGGCGAATTGATTTTTTTTTTTTCGCATAAAAGGAGAAGGGGGTGCATCTCAAACACCTAGCCCAACATTTGGGAGGCCCCTGTGCTTTACTTGAGTTATAAAACACTAATAATAAGGTATTAAGAAATAGAATATTTGTTTTAATCACCAACTATTATTTTTAACCGGATGATAGTACTTGAAAATCTTAACAATTGCTATCAAAGTGTAGTCTTAGGGTTTTTTATTGTTAATAATTTGCTAGGGAGGGAAGATTGTTGATATGTATTGATGGTAGAAGAGGCACCAAGTGGGGTTTAATTTGAATAAGGTTCAAGTGATCCATGTAAGACGTGTTGGCAACCTTGTGGGTGCAGTGGAGTAAAGTTGTTAAGAAATATAATATGCATTTTGATTAATAGTTATAACTTTTAGTCCAATAACAACATCCAATGGTCTTAACATGTTATGTTCCGTTTGAATTACAAAAACATCTTCACTATGATTCCTGAAGGCTTAAAATTTTAAATAGGGATATCAACATAACCTAAAAACAAAATAGCACAGAAATTGAAGATAAACATGCCATATAAATTTATACCTAAGCTTTTGGTATTTGCAATGAAAAAGTCTTTCCTTTCTGTAGCTGTTTGACGGGATTCTCTCCCATGCCGCAAAACGAGTGGAACTTGTTGGATTATTTAGTGGATGCAAGAGGAGAACTTCTTTATAGTGTCAGAATTCCACTCTTAGCAATGGTCAAAAGGATAGGTTCTTAACAATGACCGGCATGGAATTGCCCATACATGCGCAATCTGCTGTGATGGGAAGTGCTGTAGAATGTAAATCCACCTGCCTGACTAATTGCTCTTACACTGCTTATGCTTTTGAAAGCAATAATTGTTCATTTTTTTATGGGAGATCTCTTGAATCTGCAACAACTCTCAGCAAGTGATTGTAATGGAAAAACTCTATATCTCAAACTTGCAGCTTCTGAACTTTCAAGTAGAAATGATAAGGAAATTATTATTGGTGCTGTCTTGGGTTCTGTGGGAAGGGTAGCACTTCTGCTTTTCTGTGGTTTTAATCATCATTAAAAGGAAGAGAACTGTTGGAACAGCAAAAGCAGGAGAGGGTTCATTGGTGGCATTTAGGTACAGAGACATGCAAACTGTGATCGAAAATTTCTTGGAGAAGTTGGGGGAAGAGGCTTTGGTTCTGTTTTCAAAGGGACATTGTTAGTTATGCAGTCACAAAGGGTCACAGGGTCCATGGACCATCCTCAAGCAGTACAGTAGAAGGAAACAGCAGACCTAACACAGGAGAGGTCCAAGAGGAAGCCGAGCCCCTACTCAGTGCAACAGAAACTGAGCAGGCATTCTATATAATGTTCCCACATGATAAACCCAACAACAATCAAGTGCAGAAAGCCCAGTACGTGCAAGACTTTGATATGAATGTTCCTTATTGTGAACCAACGTATATGGAGCCTGAAGGAGCAAGCAAGCCCATCAGCACAAGGCTTACCAACTATGCGATAAATGAAGGAGCCAGTGACTCAAGCTCAAAAGGACAAAACAGCAAATTAAGTTAACTCAAAATAAGAGAAGACAGAAACAGACTGCTATGCCTTGCGGAGGAAGAAATCTATCTCACTGCTGATGAAGAGAAGTTTGAAGACAATTGCTAGGGAGGACACTATCGTGGAAGACAAGTCTAGACACCATCTAGTAGTCAATATGTATTTGTATATTTTGTACTAAAGAAGGCAGCAACAGTAGGATGAAATAGTATCAGCCTCTATAAATAGAAAGATGTCCTTTGTAATATCATCATCCGAAGAAGTGGAATATAGAAATCTACGTGAAGTTGCCTACCACTTCATCGTACCACCTTCCCTTTGTTAAATTTCTTCTTGGTATCAAAGCAGGATGATCACCACGTCGTTCTGCTACTCCTTGCCATGACTACCAACACAACCACCACCATAACTTACCCCTTTCCCAACAATGTTAATGTCAGCAACTTTGTTACAAAAAAATTGCAAGAAGGCAACTATCTAGCTTGGATGACCCAAATAAAATCCCTCGTTCAAACCTAGAAACTCATAGGATTTCTCACTGGTGAGACATGGCAACCAATTGCAACCATCGGAAGTGGAGATCTAGCCGCTACAAACCTTACTTATGAAGCTTGGATACAAAGTGATGCCCTAGTCAAGTCCTTGATTATTAGTATACTGTCAGAAGAGGCTTTAGGCCACATTTTTGAGGTGGAAACTTCAGCTCAAGTCTAGGAAGCACTTGCCAGCCATTTTGCTTAAAAGATTGAGGCTCGTGAGTTTGATCTATTATCACAAATCCATCACCTCCACAAAGAAGGCAAGACCTTACCTATCTTTCTAACTGAGTTCAAAGGGTTACTAAACCAACTTAGTTCAATAGGAAAACCACTATCAGATTCTACCAAGACCTTCAGACTCCTCGAAAGCCTTGGTCAGAACTACGAATCATTTCGTATAGCAATGTTCAAGCCACTGATACCATAGTTCAATGAAGTTGTTTCACAACTTCAAGCTTTTGAAGCCAGAATGAGTAGATACTCTTTGGCTCAATCAACACCCAAGAATGAAAATGTTACCTTCATATCCTAAAGAGGTGGCTGAAGTGGGAGAGGTGGATCTAGAGGACATGGAACACCATCCTTCTCCTTACAGGGTAGAGGATTTAGCCTACTAGCTCTAGGAAACTGAACTAGCACAACCCCAAGGAATAACACCTTTTCACCCAACATGCAAAAGAAAAATTCAGGTACTTCTAACCACCCAGCATCACAAAATATTATATCATGCCAAATTTGTGGTAAACGTGGACACTTAGCTCTAGATTGCTAGAGAAGGTTTGATCATTCATATCAAATTGAAGAGATACCTAAAGCACTAGCTGCCTTACAACTGGCAGACTCCACCTCTGAAGAATGGGTTGCAGATACATGCGCCACTGCTCATATGACTGACTCCACATGTAAGCTCAAAACTTTTGTAAAGTTTAATGGTCATGATCAAATTATGGTAGGAAATGGGCATCACCTACAAATCACACACACTGGTACTACTGAACTCAACCATGGAAAAATTCCACTCAAAACAGTTCTTGTAGTGCCAGCAATGAAAAGAAATTTATTGTCTATATCACAGTTGATTGATGACTTACCCTGCTATGTTATATTTAACAAGCATTCCTTTGTTGTAAAGGACCAAACAACTTAAGAAACCCTACTTCAGGGACATAGGAAAGGTGACCTATACGTACTACCTCTTCAAGAGCATCATGGATATTACTCAGCCTACCAATAAAGTACAGATGGTAGTACATGGCACAAAAGACTTGGACACTCGAATCTCCAACTACTAAGATAATTACAAAGTAAGGGTTTAATAAAAATAAAAGGCAATCTCCCTAGTACATGCCCTACTTGTTTCTCATGTAAAAGTCATCGATTACCATTTGGACAGTCCACACAAAGGTCCACAACTCCACTCGAAAAGGTGCATAGTGATGTATGGGGTCCTTCTCCAACTCAATCCTGTTAAAATTATCAATATTATGTTATATTTGTAGACGACTTCTCCCTTTTTACCTGGATATATCCATTGAAAAAGAAGTTTGACTTCTTTAGCATCTTTGTTGAATTTATCACAATGATTGAGAGACAGTTTGAAACAAAGGTTAAAATCCTGAAATCAGACAACGGAGGAGAATATATCAGAAAGGAAATGAATGATTTCATAAAGAAAAAAGGCATAATTCACCAATTTTCATGCCCCTACACACCATAACAGAATGGAGTAGCAGAAAGGAAACACAAAAACATTACTGAGCTTGGATGGTCCATGATGGTAGAAGTAAACGTACCTAAGAAATATTAGGTAGAAGCCTTTATCATGATAATATATATTATTAATAGGTTACCATCCACCTCACTAGGAAATATATCTCCTTTTGAAAAACTATATAATAAGGAGCCCGAATATCACTCATTAAGAGACTTCGGATCACAGTGTTTCCCGTGCGTAAGAACTACACTCACCAACAAACTCCAAACTAAAGCACTTGCATGTGTGTTCCTTGGCTACAACAACAAGTACAAAGGATATAAATGTCTCCATTTTCCAACTAACAAGGTGTTTGTCTCGAGACATGTAATATTTGATGAATAGGTATTTCCCTTTGCACAAGGCCCAATGGACCAAAGAAAAAGACTCTCATAGTCTGATAGTCCAACAAATAAGTGAAAAGCTGCCACACGGGTCAGACACTTCCTCCAGAGAGCTTGAAATAAGAGGTGAAAGCAGGAACCTAGATATGGAACAAACGAGATTTGGTGATAGCACAAATCTAGAAATACAAGGAAGAGGTACACTCTCAAGTCTCACCCCACGTGAAGAAAATCATGGTACAACCGACCATTCCTTAATGAATAACTCAAGGATACAAGAAGAGAATAGAAATATCCTAAGAAGTCCTCCACACTGTACCGAAAACTACTAACAGCCTCTCCCTACAAATAGCAAAAATCAAGGCTCACCATAACTAGAATTTCAAAACGTGAGAAATTCATGGGGAAATAATGATAGTCCAGTGATGTCAGCCTCCAGTCCATACCAGAATATAAGGAAGAGCTCACATGAACCCTCAAACCACTCATCACCATCCCCTCTCCATTCTCCACCCAATCGGCCTTCTCTTCACTTACCTAGTCCAGTAGCCGAAACCTTAATACCAAGCCATGAAAACCCCACTCAACCCAATCCATCAACAACCAAAACACATTCCATGACTACACGTAACATGGCTAGTATAAAAAGGTCTAACCCATGTTATGCTCTATCAGCCAATATCATACCTCCAATTCCAACCTCCATTTAATGAGCCCTTGAACATAATGGCTGGAGAGAAGCCATGAAGAGAGAAATAACAGCCTTACTCAAGAACAATACATGGACCTTAGTCCCACGTAGACCTACCATGAACGTGGTTGGATGCAAATGGGTTTTTAAACCCAAGCTGAGTCCTGATGGTACCTTAGATCGTTTAAAAGCACGTCTGGTGGCAAAAGGGTTCCATTAGGAACCTAGGATCGATTATCTGGAAACATATAGCCTCGTTGTAAGGCCTACAAAAGTAAGGATCATCCTTACCTTGGTTGTAACTCAGGGCTGGGAGTTGAGACAATACGACATAGACAATGCATTTCTCCATGGTAAGCTCTCTGAAATCGTATACATGGAACAACCTCCAGGATTCATTGATGTAAGACATCCGGACTTTGTGTGCTCCTTGAAAAAGGCCTTCTACAGATTAAAACAAGCCCCATGAGCCTGGTTTAATCAGCTAGCTAAATTTATGCTGGAAAACGGGTTTGCATGCTCTCCCTTTGACCCTTCTCTGTTTGTCTATGATCATCACGGGACTATCATGTGGCTGTTAGCCTATGTAGATGATTTAATTTTGACAGGAAACAGCCCAACCTTTATCAATATCTTTGTTAGAAAACTTGCCTCAAAGTTTCCAGTGAAAGATTTGGGACAACTACACTTCTTCTTGGGAGTTCAAGTAATTTATGATGTAACTGGTATAGTGCTGTCATAAGAACAATATGCAGTAGATATCCTGCACAAAGCCGAGATGCAGCAGTGCTGCCCACTCCTTACTCTTATGGCAGCAAAGGTAACCAAGGTAGAAAATGAACATAACCCGTTTGCACAGCCCTCACTCTACAGAAGCTTGATTGGAGCCCTGCAATATCTCCTGTTAACCATACCTGACTTAGCATTTGCAGTAAATAAACTAAGTCAGAAAATGTCTCAACCAACAATACAAGATTTCTTTGAACTCAAAAGAGTTCTCAGATATCTACATGGGACAATAAGAGTCGGCCTTCATATAAAAAAAGGATAGTCCTTTAAGACTTATAGGGTACACGGATGCAGACTGGATAGGCTGTCCAAATACTAGGAGATCAACAACCGGGTATTGTTTCTTTATTGGAAATAATCTAGTTTCTTAGTCTTTTAAAAAGCAAAGGTCTGTATCACGTTCTTCTTCTGAATTCGAATACAAAGCCCTTGTTGTAGGAACAGTAGAAGCAGCCTGGATTCTACACCTCCTAAGACATCTTGGAGTCTCACATCTATTTCTGGTAAGAATGCTTTGTGATAATCTCAATGCTTTTTACTTAACTACAAAACCTGTTTTTCATCACCGGTCTAAACACTTGGAAGTGGACTATCATTTTGTGCGAGAAAAGGTTGCACAGGGTACAATTGTCACTGAATACATATTAACCGAACAGCAAGTAGTTGATATCCTGACAAAGCCCCTTCTGACAACAGCCTTCATGAACATGCAGAACAAACTCAGCTTAAGGCAGCTGAGTTTGAGGGGGAATGTCAGCAATGCAGTCACAAGGGGTCATAGGGTCCATGGACCATCCTCAAGCAATACAGTAGAAGGAAATAGTAGACCCAACACAGGAAAGGTCCAAGAGGAAGCCGAGCCCCTGCTTAGTGCAACAGAAACTGAGCAGGCATTCTATATGATGTTCCCACATGATAAACCCGACAACAATCAAGTGCAGAAAGCCTAGTACGTGTGAGACTTTGATCTAAATGTTCCCTACTATAAACCAACATATATGGAGCCTGAAGGACCAAGCAAGCCCATCAGCACAAGGCCTACCAACTATGCGATAAATGAAGGAGCAAGTGACTCAAGCTCAAAAGGACAGAACAACAAACTAAGTCAACTCAAAATAAGAGAAGATGGAAACAGACTGTTATGCCTTGTAAAGGAAGAAATCTACCTTACTGCTGACGAAGAGGAGTCTGAAGACAATTGCTAGGAAGGACACTACCGTGGAAGACAAGTCTAGACACCATTCAGTAGTCAATATGTATTTGTATGTTTTGTACTAAAGAAGGCAGCAACAGTAGGATGAAATAGTATCAGCCTCTATAAATAGAAGGATGTCCTTTGTAATATCATCATCCGAAGAAGTGGAATATAGAAATCTACGTGAAGTTGCTTACCACTTCATCGTACCACCTTCCTTTTGTTAAATTTCTTCTAACGTTACCTGATTCAATAGTTATGTCAGCCAAGGAGAGAAGCAATTCCACATAGAAGTCAGTACAATTGGGACAATTTAGCAAGTAACTCTGGTTTGGCTCTGTGGTTTCTGGTCATAAGGCACTAGGAAGTTACTGGTGTATGATTATATGCCAAATGGCTCTTTGGAGGCATCTTTTCCATGACAAGGTTTTGGATTGGAAAACCAGATACCAGATTGCTCTAGGAATAGCAAGAGGGTTGGTGTATCTTCATAAGAAGTGTAGAGAGTGAATCATACACTGTGACATAAAACCAAAAAACATTCTTCTAGATGCTGAATTATGTCCAAAAGTGGCCGATTTTGGCCTAGCAATGCTTATAGGATAGGAATTCAGCCGAGTCTTGACAACAATGAGAGGCACAAAAGGGTATCTTGCCTCGGAGTGGATTTCAGGGGTGGCCATTACGGCCAGAGGCCAATGGTTATAGCTACGGAACGATGCTGTTCGAATTTGTCTTGGGAAGGAGAAACTTTGAGTCATCTGCAGATGGTAAAACTAGATTCTTCCTAACTTTGGCTGTGAGCCTCATTGTTGAAGAAGGCGATGCCCTCAGCATATTAGATCCCAGATTGGAGGGAAACGCTGATGTAGAAGGGGTTGCAAGAGTTTGTAAAGTTACTTGTAGGTGCATCCAAGATGATGAAAGGAACAGACCGGTAATGGGTCAGGTGGTTCAAATCCTGGAGGGAGTTTTAGCTATGAACCGAGATCCAATTCCAAGATTTCTACAATTGTTTACTGATAACCAGGAACATAGTTTTCTTCACTGAGTCATCTACAAGCCAAAGTTCACAGGCTCATAGCAACACTTCAATTGCTTCCTCATCGGCAAAGAGTGTTGTTTCATCAACAAATTCAAAGTCTGAGTAATCAAATGAAGACATGTAGAGGTCTCATATGTTTGTCACTGTAATCATGTGTCATAATAAAATATTATTTTTTTGATTCATTAAAATTTTTTTTTCTTTGAAAATGTCTTTCATAGGAAGATGGATAATACCTTCAAAAATAAAGAATTATATGGAATATTCTAAACAATATAAAACATTCCAAGATAATTAATAAGGTTCATGCTATGATCAGTGATTAAATATTAGACTAGCACTCTCTAGCCCCAAAACCCAATTATTTTCTATCAAATAATAGCATCACACTAGGAAACGTGTTGTTTTAGAAGTTAATCATTTGTTCGCTGGCTACAGGATGGCGATAATGGTCTCCCATCCTCGACATGACACCATTACTAGGATCCTTTCATGTGCACTTAAAAATAAATGCCCGTTCATGTCCTTTTTTAGGAGGAATATCTACTTGCTCATTTGTGCATGAGTATGATGGTCTCAAAAGTACATGATTTATGTTAATAATTTGTAGTAAAAATTAGTACGGTTAGATTGATCCTTTACTACATGGAAGTGAGGGCAAATATACAAACAAACCATCATTTTGATATTGTGGATAGTTAAGAAGTATTTGCTAATATTATTTAGTTAAGATTCTTTTTGGTGTTAGTGTCAAAAGGGAAGATTATAGAAAAACTTAGATGCATAAATGTAACTTGGTGATAGAGCTGTTGTGAGTACTAACAACTATGTAAAAGTTGTGTTAGTTTGAATTACTTTAAATCTTGTGTTCTTTATATATGGTCCTACATAGGGTTGTTTTCACAATACCGACTATTTTGCATATATGGCCAATGCCTTATCATCATTGATCATAAATGTCGTTGCCCATTTTATATTTTGGATATCAACATCACAGTATAAACCATCTGGAAACTTCAATTTCGTGTTTGATTGGTAGCTACAAATATCTTAATATTGTTAGGGCACCTTCTCCCCTTATTAAATTAAGCAGCATATAAACATAAAGCTTGTAAGCGTCATTCCCATTTAAAAATAAGCTTTATGACAGGATCACATAATAGTTCTGGGCTTTGAGTATCAGTTTCCTCATTAATTTTTCTGGGTTGGTTGTCAGGGATGGAAGCCCAAAATTCCGTGATAGAGTCATGTTCACACGAAAATTTGGCGGCCAAATTTGCCTCCGTAAAAGCTATGTTCTGCAGTCAATTTAGGCTTTGGGCCAGGGTTCCAATGGAAGAAAATGCACCTGGTGGAGTGGGATTTGGTCATGACTTGATGAGGACAACTAAGAAAGAAGATGAAGAAGCTTTTCGTGGCAATCTGATTTGAAATAAGTAGCTGTCCATCGGGTATATGCAGCAAGAAGTGGTTTTAAAGTTGACCAATGTAAAATGTATGCAGGCACTTGAGTTTATGTAGTTATATCTATCTTTCGATTCGCAAGGAAGTAGGCCAATGTAAGCAACTCTCATATGCAAAGACCTGTATAAGCTTCGTTCGTATTCAATGAAACATGTCCCAGTGGCTTTGATGGTTCTGTTAGAAAAACGAGAAACAGTCGCAAGAAAAGTGTATAAATTTTTTGATAGTTTTCCTTTTTTGTGGGGTAGAAAATTATATCATGCACCTTCACTGTTAATCCCACCATTCTTATAATTGCACGGTGAGTTGGGGCTTCTTCAGGAAAGCCATGGAGGGCAGCAGACTGTTCTAAACGGCTGCTTGACTTGACGGTAACTTCAAATCAAGTACTTTGCGGCCATGAATGCTGGCTTAGTATTTTGGGTTCACTAATTTTATCTGATCATGTTTTAATGGACCCAAGCCCATTTAGTCGTAGCATGTCTTGAGTGTACAGTTATAGGCGTTTTACATTCTCAGTAAATCCGTGTCATCGTCTCTTTTTGAGAATGTCGCTGCCTCCAGCGAGTTTTAACATTCCCATTCATTTTGTAACACGGTATCAAAGCAAATTGCATGCCTATCTCTCGCTTTTTGAACTTGCAGCGGCAAGCGTTCGATTGAGTCTTTGCGGTTGTGAAGACTTTTGTTTGGCTTTCGAAACTATTGGCTGAATTTTGGCGCTGCAGTTAATGAAAAAAGTTTGCTTTTGATTTTTTATTTCTTTTTGTTTTGCAGTTTCTTGTAGGTTGTTTGTTTAATTATGCAGTATATTGTAATCAAAAAAACAATTGTGTATGAATTAAATAAGTATAAGAGTGTCACAGAGAAAAGTAAGAACTACATTGAGCAATTTATAAGGTATTTTACTTCATTGCATTTAGAATGAGTATTCGTACCTAGATTTCAAGTACCAATTTTGCATGCTAAGATAAACTACATGGTATGATAACCAACATAATGATATTTTTAGCATATGTTCTCCACCAACACATATTTTTGGTCAACTATCGATGTGGAATAATTGTTATGAACATAATATCATTAAATTTCATATTATCTTTTCTAAAACAAACATTTTTTTATGTATATTTTGCACATAAGGTGTGGTATTACCATTTTATATAGGTTTTTTGAAAATCCTTTTACGAAAACATACAAACACATATTTATCATTATCGAAACAATATTATGTTTATAGATTGTTGGATTATAGCCATGGGCACTATGATTGCACTTGTGGCAAATCATATATGGGATATTGCACAGCTTTCTCTAATATTATCATTTTGAATATAAGTGGGTCTATAAAGTATAATATAATGTAAATGAAAGTACATAATAATATAAAGCCAAATTGGTGGTTAAATGTTAAAGTTGGATTGGTGGTTAAAGCTTATAACTATTTAGAAGATATTATTTGCTAGGAGGCCTTCTCATTAGTTGCAAAGATAGTTGCCATGTGTTCTGTCATTGCATTAGTATCAGTTTATCATTGGTAACTTCATTAACTAATGATTTAGAATGTCTTTCTTTATATGGATTTACTTGAAAAGGTTTAGATGGATGTTTCACCAAGAGTTCCTAGTTAAGGAAGGGAAGGATTTGGTGTGATGCTTTTGAAAGTTTTTACACAAGCTCAAGCAAGTATTGCTCCAATGGTATACAAAATTTATAGGGTCACTTCTTTTTGTGGGTTTTTTTTTTATGGTATTAGTATGTTATGCATTGCTTACTAAGAGACAAGGTAGTTATATGTGATTTATTAATTTGTACTAATGATAACCTTGTCATGAAATAATGTTGTTGTTGTTTATGAATCAAAAGCTTAGTTGAATTGAAAGTTTGATATGAAAAATTTAGGCCAATCAAAGCTTATTGGTGATTTATTGGTAAATTGATATATTTAACCATGATATATCCCTACAAAAGCTATTTGGTGTAGCATCTTGTTAGTTTGTAAATGCTTCAAAGAGTTCTCACATGGAAGTTATGTTGAAGTTACTTATATATGGTTAGAGTTCCTAAAGCTTAGGACTTTTTTTTTTTTTCTTCATTAGGTGGGTCTACCTAGTTTCCCTTATTGTTAGATTGTCCACTCAGGTGGTGTCCATTTGTTTTCTTTTATATTTTCTTGTATTTGATTTTAGTTAGATGTAACTATTTTCTTTACGAGAAAAATGTTATTGACTGTTTCAATTGTAATGGATGCGCCATTAAATAAGATTGCTCTTATGATTCAATTTTCATTATTGTAATGTTAGTGTTAATTCAAATATCTTCAATTTCGAAACATAAGTGTCTCAATTAATGAACCTATTTCAAAATCTAATTAACATTTATACATATATTGCTACATTTTAACTGTATAATTGATATTGCATTAAGTTTTCAAAAGAAAGTAAATATGTTGGATCTTATAACAACCTAAAAAAAGGGTGAATTAGGTTTCTCAAAAATAGTTTTGTCTTTTCATTTTTGGTATGTGTAGCAATTATTAAATATATGATAGTAACTAAAGTATTCACACAAAGCATAATCACACAAAGACAAGTTATTTTTGGTAGGTGGTTTAACTCAAACCACTTCGACACCTACTCTACCCCACTCTAGCAACTTGATAAAGGTACTTTTCCAATCAATTCATAATTGATTACAAAGGATAACCAATCTCTTAAACTCGGTTACAAATTTTCTCCCATATATTACAAATTTTAAGCTTAGCTTCTACAAGATATGCAATATAAAGTTTAGAAGCTTCAAACAAGTGCCAAAGCTATTACAATATGATTTGGATGCCAAAAATTTTATTCAAGTCCTAGCATTGTTCACTTGTAGAAAATTAATTCAATAACAATGTTTATTAAAGCACAAAGTGATTTTTTTTTAGTGAAAGGTTAAGAATTATATATCACTATAAATAAATTACAAATTGTACGGTTACAATATCATTATTTATGCTCAAATACTGCAGTTGGTAAATTTCAAAACTCTTGCAAAAACTTATTACAATTAATAGTCTTTACTCCCCTAGTAGATGACATCTTTACTCTTACGTCCTTCTTGATTTTAACAAAAAACACTCTAATGAAGCACAAAGTAATTTTCTAACAAGTAAGAGTAGTAGTAAATTCAAAATATAGTCATCCAATGAAGAACAAATTCTTGAGTTGGATGAGCTTGAGAGAACAATATAAGTTGCTTCAAAGATTCTTGCTTTTTTATGATTTTTGTCCAACCCAATACTAGTAAGTATTTTGCTCTTAAATAGTTTTACAAAGATTAACCTCACTTCCAAAGAATTGTTTTGACATCTCTAGAGCATATCACATCTTCTTCTTGTTAGAGCTCTCTCTTTCCTCATTCTTTGCTTGATTTCATGCTTGTAAGAGGAAAAGGAGATGGGACTAGCTTTCTATTTTAATCTCATTCAAAATCGTGCTCCAAAATACTATTGTTTTGTCTAGATGTTTAAGTTAGTCATTTAGATCTTGCATAGACAGGTTGGAATATGGGTTTCCCCTAAATTTTCATGAAATCTCTTTCAATCTTGAAGCAAATCTTTATGGGTTGGTTTTAAATCAGTAGATTAACTTCTTGCTTAACAAAGCTTCATGATTTCAGCTTTAGAAACATTATAATATGCTTTCAATTGGTCTTTTAATCAATTAGGTCACGGGTTTCGAAGAACACCTTAGATTCATCAAATTGATCCTTTTTGAGCAATGGGTCACTGATTTTTCTTTATAGATTTCTTCTCCTTTTTGATAACTTTCAAATAGTGTAATTTTTGCTATCATCGTAGTTGTCGACAACCAATTTTATTGGTGAGTATCGGGTGACATTGAGCAAGTTGAATAGGTCATGTGGCTTATGAGTGCGAGCTCGGGTTAGCAGGTCATGCGGGTTACAAGAGCGCTTTTAGGTTTGATTTTCATCTATGTGGGTTGTGCATAGTATAATTGAGTTGCACCTCCTAGATCGCAAGCTGGGTCTTTGGTTCATAGATTGAGCTTGCATACTAGACTTTCAATTTGTAAGCTCGTAGGTTTAGGTTGTGCAATGTAGAGTTGCAGAGGCTTGGGTCACTCGATGTAGAGTTACATGGACGCTAGGCTTAGTATAGAATTGAACACGCTCATGCACCGAATTGGATATAGGTTGTGCTTCAAATTGGGTTGAGCTACTTAGACTTCGCGCATTAATTTATTCATTTTCCTACGAAAGCATTTCAACATCATTTTTCTTATAAACAAGCAATGATTTTAATTGTAATATTTTCATATTATTATTTCCTATTTGTCATCATCAAAATATTAATATGTTCTAACAAAATACTGAATAAAGGACCCTCCTCTCGAATCCCTTTATTTTCACACTCTTTACATTTCTTCTTATATTATCTACTTTCAAACTCTTCCTTCCTTTTCCTAGAAAAGAAACCTCCTTTCACAGTGACCTTAGTTAAAGGCTGACTTAGTTTCTAACCCAAAGTTGAACGTCAAATGGATTTTTTCTAAGTCCATTACACTAAGCCCATATGTAATGCATCTTGAGTGGACAGTTATGAGTGTTTTACTTTCTTAGTTTTTGGCCTTCAACTACATAAAGAGTGATTTGTATTTTGATTAATGATTAAGATGAAATTGCCTTCCAGCGTAAAACCATACCTTCTTCATCTTTATTAGAAAGTGTCACTGCCTACTATCTCCCTTCATTTTGAAACAATATCAAAGAAGAATACATGGCTCATGATTTATGTTCTCCTCACCTATTTATCTATTAATGACCATATTTCCCTCAAAGCTAACATTGTTTTTGTGAATTAATCACTTTTATGACCAAGCCATTCTCTCTACAGGTGGAAAATTTGTATTTGGTTTCTTGGACCAAGTACACCACCTATATTCTATCTTGGCATGCATTACAACAATAAGTTAACTGACAATTTAGTTTGGGTGGTAAATGGAGACAAACCAATTTCTAACAAAAGATGTCTTGTGCTAAGTATTTAAATGCTAATTTGGCCCAAAAATTTGAACTCTACCATTTTAAGTCCTATGGAAGCCACTCTTCTAAGTGATGAAAATCTTACTCTTAGTGATGGTTATGATTCATCTCAATATGTTACTAGAAATTTTAATTAATTTTTTACTCTAGCATAATAAAAAGGAAAAATCAATTGAGAATGCACTTGGCTAAGGCATGATATATGTTAAGGTTGACATTCTTAGGAGTTGATTGAAGTGTGAAAATTAGAAGACATATTATTAGTCTTGGTACAAAATACATAATTACAAAACAACAAGCATGCTAAATAAAATATCTACTTTTGGGCTTTTAAAATCAAGAAAATATAGTCATACTTGAATTAAAAATTTGTGGCCAGTTTTAAAATTCAAATTAAAGCAATTCAGAGAAAAGTAGACTTGATGTATTCAATATAAACAAATCATGAGGATACTGCATCTAAATACTTTTTGATTATATAAACAAAACAAAACGAAACAAATCTTTATCTTTTTAAGGTTGTTGTTAATATATTTTGTATCTTAATCATTTTATTTAATGTTGATATTTGTTGGTTATACAGGGGGACCTAAGTAGGGTCTAGTCTAGGTGATTCGAGGGATGGTGTAGGTGGGTATGGCCAATTGCTTAAGGGTTGGACATAGGCTTGGCTTAAGTAAACTAAATAATATATATGTCAACAATTTTCTGGGCATGACAAGTTTTTCTTTTCCTTTATTTGTTAAAAGTGAAAAAAGGTGCATCTCAAACCCTTGATCCAGTAGTTAGGGAGTTCCCTTGTGGTTCATGTAAGCTATAAAAAAAAATTAATAATAAGGTATTAAGAAATAAAAAAATATATATTCTATTTAACAACTATAGCTCTTAGCCACATGATAATGCTTGAAAATCTTAACAATTGATATTAAAGTCTAGTCATAGGTTTAACATTTACTGTTACTAATTTGCTAGGAAAGGAAGATTGTTGATACATATTGGTAGTAGAAGGGGCACTAAGTGGGGTCTAGTTTGAATAAGGTCCAAGTAGTCCATGTAAGATGTGTCTATAACCTTTTAGGTGTGATGGATCAAAGTTGCTAAGAGATATAATATGCATTTTGACTAATAGTTATAACTCGTAGTTCAATAACAACATCCAATGGTCTTAACTGTTTATGTTCCATTTGAATAACAAAAACATCTTCACTATTATTCCAAAACACTTAAAATTTTAAGGTAGGAATAATAACATAACTTGAAGACAAAATAGCACATAAACTAAATATAAATAAGCAACAAAAATTCACACCCAAGACTAGTTTAGCAAACATAGAATTTATACACCTAGTAGCCTAGGGATTTATAGGACTTGTCCCATAAAAGAAGAAGAAGAAGAAGAAGAAGAAGAAGAAGAAGAAGAAGAAGAAGAAGAAGAAGAAGAAGAAGAAGAAGAAGAAGAAGAGGAAGAGGCTTTTCTAGTCTCTGGTTTGTCATTAATGGTGGTCCAAATGCTGGAGTGGTTTCCAGAATGATATTCGCCTTCCACTTTTGTATGTGGGACAAGCAAGCAAGGCTTCAAAGAGTTCAAAGTTGATATTTTTCTATGAAAAATGCATGTTGAATGATCAAATGGACTAGTTGCTAATTAATTTTTATGGGTTAAGATTTTAGGAGTTTTCTTATGACTATTATTAAAGTGTAAAGACTCATTCTAAAATTTTTAGATATTATGTAAAAAAGCTTATTACATAAAAATTCAAAAGCTTATTTTTTTACTTCTAATATAGGACAATATGCACCTTTAATATTTTTTCTTACATATATGCTGACTTAATCATTATACATGAATTGAAACTCAACTTTGAAACGTGAGAACTATAAAATAGAGGCTTATTTCTTGACTTTAATAACATGTTAAACAGCCTAAAGTCTTAAGATATTAAATGAAAGAATTTCATCGTTTTTGAACAC
This sequence comes from Casuarina equisetifolia, assembly GCA_028551475.1. NCBI lineage: Eukaryota > Viridiplantae > Streptophyta > Magnoliopsida > Fagales > Casuarinaceae > Casuarina > Casuarina equisetifolia. The sequence continues at coordinate 27,207,002 of CM052355.1, forward strand.
GAGAAAATACCCACCTTTAACCAGCTACCATCTCCGAGATAAGTTATTTCATATCATGATTTGACGCCACACCGTCTTTCTAGGGTGAGATTTTGCAGCCCAAACCTTTGAACTTTTACTTTGATGCGGCCAACTTTCTTCGTACCTTTGAACTTTTACTTGATGCGGCCAACTTTCTTCGTACCTTTGAACTTTTACTTGATGCGGCCGACTTTCTTCGTTCCACTGTTTCGAAATTCAACTAACGAACACCATTTGTCACAGCTCTAATCATGGACCTCGCCGATGCATGTGCACTGTTCGGTGAATTTTAAATACAAGTGAACATGTCGAACAAGTAATATAATGATAAGAAAAGTATCGTCCCACGAAGATTGGTGAATACTAAACTAATTAAATACTAATGATGAATAAATCCTAAAATTTATCTAGCAAATCAAAATATTGTTGATGATGAATTAAAATTTAAAACTTTCAAAACGAAAACTCAAGACTAATTAAAATTGAATCCAAGTAAGAAAAATCAAGATGAGAAACATGTTAGAGCTTCCGATTTCACCATAACTACTAGATATGAATTTTTATAGTTTATGCCTACAAGAATGATATTACCCATGTGATGGCGGAACTTCCTAATTTATTTACTATCCTATGTCTAGGTATAGCAAACCTATTTAGTTCATTAATTCACTATATCTCTATATGTGAATTGAAACAAACCAAATGCATTAGGATTTGTGAATATTCCTGGTTTACAATAAATCTTTCGATCATCTTATCACCAAAAGCCACACAAATAACATGGTATATGTCTATCCACATTTAATTCATGGTTATATATTATAAGAAGCAATTGCATATTATTACCTTTCAGTCTCTAACATGCACATCATATCATTCAAGTGGTGGCCAATCACTTAAAAGCATTAAGAATAAATAATATATAACTCACATAAATAAAATATCTTGCAAAACATAAAAACTTATGAAATTCACATCATCATAGTTAGGCTACATCTTCGCTCTAACAAAAGAAATTTAGAACATAATGAAATAACAAACCAAAGTAATAGTAGAAATTAAGCAAAACATCTTAAATAGAAAAACAGGAAAGTTGTCACCACACTGTCTTCTCTTTAAGAATTCCTCACAGAATTCCTACAATTCAAGAATGATAAGAAGTAGAGGGAAGCTTTCGCGCCTCTATTTCTCTTTTTCTTTCTTGGTTTTCTCTTTCTTCTCTCACTTTTTATCTCTTCCTTGGTTGATTTCGGCGGCAACACACGGCTTCTTCTTCTTTTCTCTCTCTTCTCTCTCTTCTCTCTCCTATTCTCCTCTACTCTTGTGCGGCGCCTTCTCCTCCCCTTTTAATTCACGTTCCTTTGCCTTTTTATTCTATCTTGGGATGCGTGCCCTAAGATTCTCCCTTAATAATTCACTTTTTTGCCCCTTTTCTTTTATTTCCTTTCTTGTCCTTTTTTGTCCTTTTCCTCCTCTTTTGCTGCTTTACACGTTGCCTCCTTTTTCTTCTTTTGACTTCTTTTTCTTTCCTTGTCTTCTTCACGTGCCTTTTTGTAACTTTCTCTTCCTTTATTTCTTTTGCTCTTTTGGGGTTTGCTGCATAAATAACACCAGTTTACATAAATATATCAAAGCTTAAATATTATCTTATAAAACTTGTATTATTTATATCCTAAAATAGTCAAAATAACTCTATAAAAATAGAGTTATCAAAACCCCCAAACTTGACATTTTGCTAGTCCTCGAGCAAAAGTAAGAGATAATAGTTTCAGACAAAACCCTTTCTTGAAATTCACTCAAAATTGCTCAACTTAACAATTCAAAGAAAAAAATATAGCTTTCATGCAAACACAACAATTGTTCATAAGATAAGATAGACTCTTAACTATGTTGACCATGTTCGTTTGTGTGAGTGTGAGTCCTTATCTTTTCAACTATATGCACTCTAAATAGATCCACATTAATATGCAATCTCTCAAAATCTTTAACCAAACCTCATAGGTTTGCTTTTCATTCCTCTCTCCACTAATGTAGGCCAATCATCTAACCAAGAATCAATAGGACTTTTATAAGCTTGTAATGTAAGGCTGGGCTAGGGGTAAGATGAAAGTCATTTAGGCTAAATTCACCCATGAACACATTACTTTCTAGGATCTCATCAAAAACTCTTGTCACTTTCTACCATCACTTTTCTCATTCTTTTCCATCTAAAAATGCTTGATTTCACTTGTATTCTAACACTCATAAAGCCACAATCATGCTTGCATCAATAAAACAAGTAAAAGTACTAGACATGTAGTCACTATACTCTTATCTTGCCAATCATTTCAATTACTATGCTTAATGGCTTTAACTCAAAACATTGAATGGCATAAATATGATAAGGAATGATAAGAGGATTCTATTCCTGGGCAAATGTTGTACTTCCTTTCTTTTCTATTCTTTTTTTTTTTTTGCAAAAATGGAATACTATGCCCACTTAATCATTGTAATCAATTTCTTCTTCCCATGCTCCATCTTCCTTTCAACCTTTATTCATCTCAAACAAACTTCCATCCTACAAGTCAACATGTTCATGGGCATGGGACGATAAGATAAGTTGTTCAAGGCTTATGGCTATATATATGTGGGTGTCATTAAAAAAAATGGATAAGAATCAAGGCTCAGCGGGGTGACTGGTGATAAATAAATAGGGTTGGCTTAAAAGGCTCAAACGATCCAAAGAATGGCCTAAATCATTTTCTCAATTAGATGCAGCTTAGGATTTCGCCTCAAGAGAAAATCAAACAAATTCTAAGATTCAGGTGAGATCTAAGAAAATAACATACTTCACATGAATGTTCTCTAGAGATACACACAATTTCAAAAATAAAAGACTTTTAGTGCTCAATAGGTGGATCAACATAATCAAAATCACACTTAACTCACACTACAATTGTAGGTTTGAACAGAATCTACATCTTCCTAAGAATCGCTAAGAATTCAAAACAAAGGGTTTAATCATGACATGAGAAAAATTCAATTAGATTTAGCAAGAAAAGATTTATTTTCCCACCCCCAAACTTGAATGGAGCATTGTCCTCAATGTAAAAAGAAATAAAGCAAAAATAAAGGTAAAATAGGAATGAGAAAACTCCCCTGATTGTAGGTGATAGCCATAGAAAGCTTTGAGGAGATGGTGGTGACAAAATTTTCAACAAAAGAACCAATAAAATGCTTGGGTTGCCTCCCAAGAAGCGCTTGCTTTATAGTTTTCAGCCAAACTATCTTCAATGTTGCTACTCAAGGAGGAAGAAGATCAATGGTAGTCTTCTGCATATTGACTCCCTCAAAGTAGGGCTTCAAACGTTGACCATTCACCTTAAACGTGCCTTGGGTGTCATTTGCAACTTCTATTGCTCCATATGGGAATACCTTAGTGACTATGAAAGGGCCAGACCATCGAGACCGCAATTTACCTGGAAACAATTTAAGACGAGAATGATAAAGTAATACTTTTTGGCCAACCACAAACTCTCTCCTTAATATGTGTTTGTCATGCCATCTTTTTGTCCGCTCCTTGTATATTTTGGCATTTTCGTAGGCCTCATCTCGTAATTCTTGCAATTCATTCAGCTGCAACAATCGAGTTTCACCTACAGACTGCATATCAAAGTTCAAAAATTTCAAAGCCCAATATGCTTTATGCTCTAATTCTACCGGTAGATGACAAGCCTTCCCAAACACTAGCCTAAAAGGAGACATTCCAATTGGTGTTTTGAATGCTGTTCTATAGGCCCAAAGTGCATCATCAAGTTTCATTGACCAATCTTTCCTTGAGGCATTCACAGTTTTTTCCAAAATTCTCTTAATTTCCCTATTTGATATCTCAACTTGACCATTAGTCTGAGGGTGATAAGGGGTAGCAATCTTATGGGAACCCCATACTTACCCAAAAGTGCTTCAAATTGTTTGTTGCAAAAATGGGTCCCTCTATCACTTATGATTGCCCTAGGAGTGCCAAAACGGGTAAAAATATTTTTCTTTAAGAATTTAACCACAACTTTAGCATCATTTATAGGCAATGCTACTGCTTCTACCCACTTAGACACATACTCAACAGCCACCAAAATATACATATTTCCATAAGAAGGTGGAAAGGGTCCCATGAAGTCAATACCCCAAACATCAAATAACTCACACACAACAACATTGTTTAGAGGCATCTCATGTTTCCTAGAAATATTCCCAGTTCTTTGACATTGATCACATGCAACTACATATGAATATGCATCTCTAAAAAGTGTAGGCCAATAAAATCCAGACTGTAAAACCTTAGCTGCAGTTCTGGTGGCACCAAAATGACCACCAGCTTCTCTAACATGACAATGGTGTAGGATACTAGCCATCTCTTCCTCAGGAACACATCTCCTTATAACCTGGTCTACACATACTTTAAACAAGAAAGGCTCTTCCCAAAAATAATGTTTGAGGTCAGAAAAGAATTTTTTTTCTTTGTTGATATGACATTTCAGGAGGAAGAACATTACTTACCAAATAATTGACAAAATCAGCATACCAGGGAATTTGGATGGATTGGAGCGCAAAAATGTTTTCATCAGGAAATTCTTCCATAATCAATTGATCTTCTTCCTTCAGATTGGGAATTCTGGACAAATGATCTGCAACTAGATTTTCGGTCCCCTTCTTATCCTTGATCTCCAAATCAAACTCTTGTAGCAATAGAATCCACCTGATTAACCTAGGTTTTGATTCTTTCTTTTCAAGTAGATGCTTAAGAGCAGAGTGGTCAGAATAAACAATAACTTTTGAACCAATTAGATAAGAACGAAATTTATCAAAAGCAAATACTACTGCCAAAAGTTCTTTTTCTGTTGTTGAATAATTCAATTGTGCACCTGACAAGGTTCGACTGGCATAGTAAATGGTCTGAAAAACTCCATTCTTCCGTTGTCCCAAAATAGCTCCTACTGTAAAATCACTAGCATCACACATTAGCTCAAAAGGTAAGTCCCATTCTGGTGCTGCCATGATTGGTGCTGATACTAACTTTTCCTTTAAAGTGTTAAAAGCCTTCAAGCATTCATCAGAAAAGTTATATTTCACATCTTTAACCAACAAACTTGAAAGAGGTCTAGCGATTTTAGAAAAATCTTTTATGAATCGCCTATAGAATCCTGCATGCCCTAAAAAGCCTCTAACAAGTTTCACTGATGTTGGTGGGGGCAGTTTTGCAATGACCTCCACTTTAGCTCGATCAACCTCTAATCCTTTTTTAGATATCTTATGCCCAAGCACTATTCCTTCCTGCACCATAAAATGACACTTCTCCCAATTCAAAACAAGGTTAGTCTCCTCACACCTTTGTAAGACCCTTGCTAAATTATCTAAACAAATGTCAAATGATGAACCAAATACAGAAAAATCATCCATGAAAATTTCAATGAATTTTTCAACCATATCAGAAAAAATGGCCATCATGCATCTCTGAAAAGTGGCTGGTGCATTACAAAGACCGAAGGGCATTCTTCTAAAAGCAAAGGTACCATAAGGACAAGTGAAAGTGATTTTCTCTTGATCTTCTGGTGCAATGTGAATTTGATTATACCCTGAATACCCATCAAGAAAGCAATAAAATTCATGTCCTGCAAGTCTTTCTAACATTTGATCAATAAATGGTAAAGGAAAATGATCTTTTCTAGTGGCATCATTTAGTTTTCTATAATCTATACACACATGCCATCCAGTAACTGTCCTAGTTGGAATCAATTCATTATTATCATTTCTTTGAACAGTCATACCTCCCTTCTTTGGCACAACTTGCACAGGACTTACCCAAGGACTATCAGAGATAGGATAAATGATCCCTGCATCAAGCAACTTGATTACCTCAGCCTTCACCACTTCTTGCATCTTTGGATTTAATCGCCTTTGAGGTTGAACAGTAGCTTTGTACTGCTCTTCCATCAAAATCTTGTGCATGCAAAGTGAAGGACTAATTCCCTTGATGTCAGCTATTTTCCATCCAATTGCTCCTTTATGCTCTCTCAACACCTGAAGTAATTTCTCTTCCATTGATTTTGTCAAAGAAGAAGATATAATTACTGGCAAAGTAGAAACTTCATCTAAATAAACATATTTCAAATGAGAAGGTAAGGGCTTGAGTTCAAGAGTTGGGGGCTCTTCAATTGATGGCTTAGGTTTTGTCATATGTTGTCCCAACTCCTCAAACTTTGTTGCCTTTTGCTGTGAATATGGTGGATTTGCTTCCATGAGATTGGCATAATCCTGTATTTCTTCACTTTCAATTTCCTCATTCTTTGGGTGAACCAAGCATGCTTCAAGTGGATCCTTGAAAACCTTTTCTTGAAAAATCTTATTCACAAACTTATCAATTCTCTCAACCCTAAAGCAAGAACTATCATCAGATGGATGTTTCATAGCAGTAAAAACATTAAAAGTGACAGAATCATTTTGAACTCTTAATATTAACTTCCCTTGTTGTACATCAATCAAAGCTCTTCCTGTTGCTAGAAAAGGTCGACCTAAGATAAGTGGTACCTCAAAGTCTTCCTCCATGTCAAGTACTATAAAATCTGCAAGAAAAATGAATTTGTCAACTTTTACCAATACATCTTCTAAAATGCCCCTCGGATATTTAATTGATCGATCAGCCAATTGTAGGGACACTGTGGTTGGCTTCACTTCACCCAATCCTAATTTCCTGAAAATAGAAAAAGGCATTAGATTAATACTAGCTCCTAAATCACATAATGCCTTATCAAAGTGAGAATCTCCAATAGTACAAGGAATTGTAAAACTCCCTGGATCTTTTAATTTTGGAGGCAGTTTGTTTTGTAAGATGGCTGAGCATTCTTCAGTTAGCTTCACAGTTTCATACTCTTCCAGCTTCCTTTTGTTTTTCAATATCTCCTTAAGAAATTTTGCATAACTGGGCATTTGAGCTAATGCATCTGCAAAAGGAATGTTAATATGTAATTTTTTAAATACATCAAGAAATTTAGAAAACTGCTTATCTATTTTATGTTGCTGGAGTCTCTGAGGAAATGGAACTGGAGGCACATAAGGCTTGGGATTATCAGGGAATAATGTCCTCTTGGTTGCCTCCTCAGGCTGCGTGCTAACATCATCTTCCTTATCCCTGACATTTTCCTTCTCAACGTCATCTTTTCCCACTTGTTTGCCATTTCTCAAGGTTATTACCTTTGCATCTTCTATAGGATTCTTCTCTGTGCTACTTGGCAATGAACCTTGTTGTCTTCCAGAAATCATATTAGCCAACTGACCTATTTGCACTTCTAAATTTCGAATTGAAGCTTCTTGGTTTTGCATTCTTGTTTCGTTGTTCTGTAACATCTTGGCAACCATTTCCTCTAAGTTAGGCTTCTTTTCTTCTGGTTGCCTGAACCCTGGTGGTGGCCTCATTGCATTAGAATTACTCCATGAAAAATTTGGGTGGTTACGCCATCCCGGATTGTAAGTGTTGGAGTATGGATTATTTTGTGGCCTATTTGAATTTCCAACATAATTAGCATCTTTGCTACCCTGTGCAAAGGTGTTACCTACTTGGCACTCTATGCTTGCATGTCCTCCACCACAATGATCACATAATATGTTCTGAATCCTCATGACTGGAGCACTCAGGTTATCTATTTTCTTGTTGAGTTTTTCAATTTGTGCATACATTGCAGTGTAAGCATCTACTTCATGAATTCCACTAGCTTTCCTCACTGGTGACCTCTCAGTAGGCCATTAATAACTATTATTTGCCATTTCCTCCAAAAGATCATATGCTTCTTCTGGTGTCTTATTGTTCAAAGCCCCTCCTGCAGCTGCATCAAGCATAAAACAAATATTTGTACTAGACCCATTATAGAAAGTTTGTACTTGTAACCATATGGGTAGTCCATGTTGTGGACATCTTCTTAAAAGCTCTTTGAATCTTTCCCAAGCTTCATATAATGATTCATTGTCCATCTGTATAAAAGCGGTAATATCGTTACGCATTTTGGCAGATTTTGTTGGAGGAAAGAACTTACTAAGAAATTTCTGAGCCAAATCATCCCATGTTGTAATTGATCATGCAGGAAGAGAAGAAAGCCAACTTTTAGCTTTGTCTTTTAAAGAAAATGGGAATAGCCTTAATCTAACAGCATCATCTGTGACTCCATTGTATTTAATCATGTCACAGATTTCAAGAAAAGCATCAATGTGAGCATTTGGATCATCGTTTGGTAGCCCACTAAATTGCATAGAATTTTGAAGCATTTGAATGAGTGCTGGCTTGATTTCAAAATTGTTTGCTTGAATTGCAGGCCTTTTAATGCTTGATGTGGCACCCTGAACTGTTGGTGCAACATATTCTTTTAGAAGCTTGCGTGCATCATCATTCTCCGCCATTTTTCTAACTTCACTTCTTTGTTCTCTTAACTCTTTTCGTTGCCTTCTGACTGTGCGTTCAATTTCTGGGTCAAGATTAACAAGTTGTTCTTTTTGGCTACGGGTCATACATGTCAGCAACACTCCTGAAAAGTAACAACTAAAACAAATGATTAAAATTTTGTTTTTAAAGGAAAAATAACAATAATAAAGCAAAAGAAAAATAAAATCTAACAAAACAAAACGAAAGAAATTTTTTTTTTTAACAAAATAAAAACTAGATTAAACTTAGAATTATTCGGTATTAATATTAATCAGTAGTAAAACAACCAATCCCCGGCAACGGCGCCAAAAACTTGTTCGGTGAATTTTAAATACAAGTGAACATGTCGAACAAGTAATATAATGATAAGAAAAGTATCGTCTCACGAAGATTGGTGAATACTAAACTAATTAAATACTAATGATGAATAAATCCTAAAATTTATCTAGCAAATCAAAATATTGTTGATGATGAATTAAAATTTAAAACTTTCAAAACGAAAACTCAAGACTAATTAAAATTGAATCCAAGTAAGAAAAATCAAGATGAGAAACATGTTAGAGCTTCCGATTTCACCATAACTACTAGATATGAATTTTTATAGTTTATGCCTACAAGAATGATATTACCCATGTGATGGTGGAACTTCCTAATTTATTTACTATCCTATGTCTAGGTATAGCAAACCTATTTAGTTCATTAATTCACTATATCTCTATATGTGAATTGAAACAAACCAAATGCATTAGGATTTGTGAATATTCCTGGTTTACAATAAATCTTTCGATCATCTTATCACCAAAAGCCACACAAATAACATGGTATATGTCTATCCACATTTAATTCATGGTTATATATTATAAGAAGCAATTGCATATTATTACCTTTCAGTCTCTAACATGCACATCATATCATTCAAGTGGTGGCCAATCACTTAAAAGCATTAAGAATAAATAATATATAACTCACATAAATAAAATATCTTGCAAAACATAAAAACTTATGAAATTCACATCATTATAGTTAGGCTACATCTTCGCTCTAACAAAAGAAATTTAGAACATAATGAAATAACAAATCAAAGCAATAGTAGAAATTAAGCAAAACATCTTAAATAGAAAAACAGGAAAGTTGTCACCACACTGTCTTCTCTTTAAGAATTCCTCACAGAATTCCTACAATTCAAGAATGATAAGAAGTAGAGGGAAGCTTTCGCGCCTCTATTTCTCTTTTTCTTTCTTGGTTTTCTCTTTCTTCTCTCACTTTTTATCTCTTCCTTGGTTGATTTCGGCGGCAACACAGCTTCTTCTTCTTTTCTCTCTCTTCTCTCTCTTCTCTCTCCTATTCTCCTCTACTCTTGTGCGGCGCCTTCTCCTCCCCTTTTAATTCACGTTCCTTTGTCTTTTTATTCTATCTTGAGATGCGTGCCCTAAGATTCTCCCTTAATAATTCACTTTTTTGCCTCTTTTCTTTTATTTCCTTTCTTGTCTTTTTTTGTCCTTTTCCTCCTCTTTTGGTGCTTTACACGTTGCCTCCTTTTTTTTCTTTTGACTTCTTTTTCTTTCCTTGTCTTCTTCACGTGCCTTTTTGTAACTTTCTCTTCCTTTATTTCTTTTGCTCTTTTGGGGTTTGCTGCATAAATAACACCAGTTTACATAAATATATCAAAGCTTAAATATTATCTTATAAAACTTGTATTATTTATATCCTAAAATAGTCAAAATAACTTTATAAAAATAGAGTTATCATGCACGCACGCCACGAAGCCTCTTGTAATGGCATAGACTGTAGGTTTTGGATTCTTACCATCCCGATGGAAAATCTCGGGGTCTATTTTTGCTTGGTGGCGATGACATTCAATAAAAACAAGGGAAGTGGAAGAAAATTAATGGAGCTGGTGACAGCTGACTACTGTTTATAGGTCCCAGTTTTATTCCCAGAGAGACCGCAAGTCATGGTCAAGTCGGGCCTTCGACACAAACTGGTGCAAGTTGATGATGAATGGTTAAAACATTCGTAGTCCATGGCCAGTGAACCCAATTAATCTCAGCTGCCATAATCTAGAGTTTCTTCCGAGTGAAAGTGACTTGTCTGTTTTTCCGACACGGCAAACATATACGGCCTTGTGGCTCACGATAAGAAACAAGACCCAAGATCTTCTCGAAGGGAGCCTGCGATGGTTGATGTGGTTGTTGACCTCCCTTAACACCGTTGATCGATGTGGTCTTATCTGTTTCATAAGGTCAAAATCAAGTGCAGCGCCGGAGACCCACCGGGAGGACGTTTGATACCGCGGTGGACTAAGACGTGCCACAAATATTTATGCGGTTGCCTGTGGGAATGCCCTTTTGTGCACTTAGAAAACAGAAAACCAAGTTTGAACGAGCCAAGGCCTCCTACAGCGACAATGGTGTGACGCACTGAAGTCCCAAGGCTTGGGTTTTCTTGCAAGGTTGTCTAGCACTGGGATTGAACGCGTTTCCTCGACTTTTCGCCCGATGATCCCGGCCGCGTGGTCACACCCAATCTTCTCTGAGTGATCAAAATGGCCACCTTGGATTGTGGAATCAGGAACTCCCTCTTTTGTTTTGACTTGGTAAAACCTCAGGAAATTTGTGAGGGGAAAAAGTTGGTCTATCCCAAAAGATTTGAACAACTTGGGAACAAAAACTTTACATGTTGAAAAGCGTTGTTGTCAGATCATAAAGGTTGCTTCACAGCAATCAACTTCTTGGCGATGTGAGTGTTTACACCCGTCACTGGGTTCTCTCCATGTAGTTATCGTTGGACCGCAAAACATCTTGCTTCTTCTCTGCGAGTATTCTGTGCAGCCATGGATATCAAGAAGAGTCCATGGCTCGTGCTTTCTCTTCTCTTCCTTGGCTTATCTGTCAACAACCATCTTTCCCTCGGAGCTGACACCATTTCTGCGAAACAATCTCTCTCTGGTGACCAAACTCTTCTCTCTGCAGGTGGGGACTTTGTATTGGGTTTCTTCAAACCAGGAACCGCTTCTAACTACTACATAGGCATGTGGTACAACAAGGTGTCAGCCCAGACCATAGTTTGGGTCGCAAACAGAGACAAACCAGTCTCTGATAAGAGTTCTTCTGTATTGAGGATCTCGGATGGTAATTTGGTTCTCTTCAATGAGTCCCAGTTCCCAATTTGGTCCACGAATTTGAGCTCCACCAACTCCAGTTCTGTGGAAGCTGTTCTTCTAGATGAGGGAAATCTTGTTCTGAGAGATGGGTCTAATTCATCTCGAACTTTATGGCAGAGTTTTGATCACCCAACCCATACATGGCTTCCTCATGGTAGGTTTGGATTGAACAAAATTACCAAGGTAAACCAACGCATGATTTCATGGAAGAATTCGGAGGATCCTGCACCAGGACTCTTCTCTCTCGAGTTTGACGCAAATACTAGTTCGTATATTCTTCTGTGGAATCGGTCCATTCAGTATTGGAGTGGCGGATCTTGGGATGGGAAGATTTTTAGCTTAGTTCCTGAAATGAGGACCAATTATATCTACAACTTCAGTTATGTTAATAACACAAATGAGAGTTATTTCACCTATTACGTTTACAATCCTGCCACCATATCTCGATTCGTGATGGATGTTTCTGGGCAGATTAAGCAACTTTCATGGCTAGGCAATAACAAGCAGTGGAACTTGTTCTGGACTCAGCCAAAAACGCAATGCGAGGTGCATGCTTTTTGCGGGGCTTTTGGCACCTGCAATGAAAAAGCCTTGCCTTTCTGTAGCTGTTTGACGGGATTCTCTCCCACGTTGCAGAACGATTGGAACTTGTCGGATTATTCTGGTGGGTGCAAGAGGAGAACTTCTTTACAGTGTCAGAATTCCACTCTTAGCAATGGTCAGAAGGACGGGTTCTTAACAATGACCAGCATGGAATTGCCCGTACATGCGCAATCTGCTGTGATGGGAAGTGCTGCAGAATGTAAATCCACCTGCTTGACTAATTGCTCTTGCACTGCTTATGCTTATGAAAGCAAGAATTGTTCGTTTTGGATGGGAGATCTCTTGAATCTGCAACAACTCTCAGCAGGTGATCCTAATGGAAGAACTCTATATCTCAAACTTGCAGCTTCTGAACTTTCAAGTAAAAATGATAAGAAGGGAATTATTATTGGTACTGTTTTGGGTCCTGTGGCAGGCGTAGCACTTCTACTGTCTTTGGTTTTAATCATCAGGAGGAAGAGAACTGTTGGAATAGGAAAAGCAGGAGAGGGTTCATTGGTGGCATTTGGGTACAGAGACTTGCAAACTGTGACAAAGCATTTCTCGGAGAAGTTGGGGGGAGGAGGCTTTGGTTCTGTTTTCAAAGGGACGTTACCTGATTCATCAGTCATAGCAGTCAAGAGACTTGAAAGCATCAGCCAAGGAGAGAAGCAATTCCGCACAGAAGTCAGTACAATTGGGACAATTCAGCATGTAAACCTGGTTCGGCTTCGTGGTTTCTGCTCGGAAGGCACTAGGAAGTTACTGGTGTATGATTATATGCCAAATGGCTCTTTAGAGACTCATCTTTTCCATGAAAAGCTTTTGGACTGGAAAACAAGATACCAGATTGCTCTAGGAACCGCAAGAGGGTTGGCGTATCTTCATGAGAAGTGCAGAGAGTGCATCATACACTGTGACATAAAACCAGAAAACATTCTTCTAGATGCTGAATTATGTCCAAAAGTGGCAGATTTTGGCCTAGCAAAGCTTGTGGGACGGGAATTCAGCCGAGTTTTGACAACAATGAGAGGCACAAGAGGGTATCTTGCCCCGGAGTGGATTTCAGGGGTGGCCATTACAGCCAAGGCCGATGTTTACAGCTACGGAATGATGCTTTTCGAATTTGTATCGGGAAGGAGAAACTCTGAGCCATCTGCAGATGGCAAAACTAGATTCTTCCCAACTTTGGCTGCAAGCATCATTGCTGAAGAAGGTGATGCTCTCCGACTAGTAGATCCCCGATTGAAGGGAAACGCCGATGTAGAAGAGGTTGCAAGAGTTTGTAAAGTTGCTTCTTGGTGCATCCAAGATAATGAAAAGAACAGACCAGCAACGGGTCAGGTGGTTAAAATCCTGGAGGGAGTTTTAGATGTGAACCGAGCCCCGATTCCAAGATCCCTGCAAGTGTTCTCTGACACCGAGGACCACGTAGCTTTCTTCACCGAATCATCCACAAGCCAAAGTTCGCAGGCTCAGAGCAACGCTTCAACTGCTTCCTAACAATCCAAGACTGCTGTCATCAGGAAATTCAAAGTCTGAGTAACCAAATGAATGCGTGTAGAGCTCTAATATGTTTAGTTAGACTGCGTTTTCTCATTTTTGCTTTAATTTTTCTTGTTCAACTTTGTTGTATCTGTGTGATGAAAGTGCTTGCATATGCAGCGGAAGCATTGCTTCAAAGTCTCAGAAAATGCATTTCCGTATTCTATTCAAGTTATTAGCAGTTAGTCCATCAAACTCGCCATCTCTGTACTTCGTCCGTTTGTATGGTTTAAGGCAGGAACCTAAGCCTTGGACTTCGCAGAGAAGACGATTAGTTTAGGACTAGATGTTGCACGCTGGATCCGCAACACCCATTTAATGATCTATTAGAATCTTCAAAAAGTAGCCATGATTTTGGTTTTGAACTAGTAGATGCAAGCGTTCGATTGAGTCTTTGCGGTTGTGAAGACTTTTGTTTGGCTTTCCGAAGTATTGCTTGAATTTCGGCGCTGCAGTTATTGAATTAGTTTGCTTTTGATCTTTATTTGCTTTTATTTTGCAGTTTCTTTTAGGTTGTTTGTTTAATTAAGCAAGATATTATAATCTGGACAACAAGTGCGTATGATATGAATTAAGAACGTGAGAGAGAAAAGTAATAACTACACAAAGCAATTGTTTTAGCTGTGAACCGAGCCCCGATTCCAAGAGCTCTGCAATTGTTTACTGACAACCAAGAACACATAGTTTTCTTCACCGAGTCATCTACAAGCCAAAGTTCACAGGCTCAGAGCAACACTTCAACTGCTTCCTCGCAGGCCAAGAGTGCTGTTTCATCAACAAATTCAAAGTCTGAGTAATCAAATGAAGACATGTAGAGGTCTCATATGTTTGTCACTGTAATCATGTGTCATAATAAATTATTTTTTTGATTCATTAAAAAGTTTATTTTTATCTTTAAAAATGTCTTTGATAAGAAGATGGATAATACCTTCAGAAACAAAAAATTATATGAAATATTCTAAACAATATAAAGCATTCCAAGAGAACTAACAAGGTTCATGCTGTAATCAGTAATTAAATATTAGACCATCACTCTCTAGTTCCAAAACCCAATTCCTTTCTATCAAATAATAGCATCACACTAAGAAGCGTGTTGTTTTGAAAGTTGATCATTTGTTCGATGGCTCCAAGACGTCGATAATGGTCTTGCGTCCTAGACATGACACCATTATTGAGATCCATTCATGCGCACTTAAAAATAAATGCCTGTTCATGTCCTTTTTTAGGAGGAAAATTTACCTTCTCATTTGTGCATGAGTATGATGGTCTCAAAAGTACATGATTTATGTTAAGAATTTGTAGTAAAAATTAATAAGGCTAAATTGATCCTTTACTACATGGAAGTGAGGGCAAATATATAAACAAATTATTATTTTCATGTTGTGGGAAGTTAAGAAGTATTTGCTAATGGTATTAAGTTAAGATTCTTTTTGGTGTTTGTGTTAAAAGGGAAGATTATAGGAAAACTTAGATGCATAAATGTAGCTTGATGGAGCTGTTGTGAGTGCTAAAAACAACCATGTGAAAGTTGTATTAGTCTGAATTATTTTAAATCTTGTGTTCTTTATATGGTCCTACATTGGGTTGTTTTCACAATACCTACTATTCTGCGTATATGGTTAATGCCTTATCATCATTGATCATAAATGTCGTTGCCTTTTGTATATTTTGAATTTCAACATCGTAGGGTAAACCATCTGGAAAACTTCAATTTCCTGTTTGATCAGTAACTACAAATATCTTAATATTGTTAGTGCACCTTCTCCCCCTATTAAATTAAGCAGCATATAAACATAAAGCTTGTAAGCTTCATTCCCATTTAAAAATAAGCTTTATGACAGAATCACATAATAGTTCTGGGCTTTGAGTATCAGTTTCCTCATTAATTTTTCTGGGTTGGTTGTCAGGGATGGAAGCCCAAAATTCCGTGATATGAGTCATGTTCACATGAAAATTTGACAACCAAATCGGCTCCGTACAAACTAAGTTCTGCACTCAATGTGGGCTTCGGGCCAGAGATCCACTGGTAGAAAATGCACCTGCTGGAGTGGGATTCGGTCATGACTTGAGGAGGACAACTGAGAAAGAAGATTAAGAAGCTTTTCGTGGCGATCTGATTTGAAATAAGTAGCAGTCCAAGGGGTAAATGCAGCAAGAAGAAGTGGTTTTAAAGTTGACCGGTGTGAACGCATGCAGACACTTGCTTTTATGTGATTATATGTATCTTTCGTTTGGCAAGGAAGTAGGCCAATGTAAGCAACTCTTACATGCAAAGACCTGTATGAGCTTCGTTCGTATTCAATGAAACAAGACTCAGTGGCTTTTATGGTTCTATTAGAAAAAACGAGAAACAGTAACAAGAAAAGTGTATAAATTTCTTGACAGTTTTCCATTGTTGTGGGAGGAGAAAATTATATCATGCACCTTCACTGTTAATCCCACCATTCTTATCATCGCATGGTGAGTCGGGGCTTCTTCAGGACAGCTATGGAGGGCAGTAGACTGTTCAAAAGGGCTGCTTGCGGCCATCAATCCTGACTTAGTTTTGGGTTCTCACTAATTTGATTTGATCATGTTTTAATGGACCCAAGCCCATTTAGTTGTAGCGTGTCTTGAGTGTACAGTTATAGGCGTTTTACATTCTAAGTAAAACTGTGTCATCATATCTTTCTGAGAATGTGGCAAATTTTGTAACATGGTAAACCCTCCAGGGAGTTTTAATATTTCCCTTCATTTTGTAACATGGTATCAAAGCAAATTGCATGCCTACCTCTCGCTTTTTGAACTTGCAGCGGCAAGCGTTCGATTGAGTCTTCGCGTTTGTGAAGACTTTTGTTTGGCTTTCGAAACTATTGGCTGAATTTTGGCGCTGCAGTTATTGAATTAGTTTGCAGTTATTAAAGCCTCTAGAAGGGCTTCCTACTAAGTCAATGTAAGGCTTATTGTTATAGTTAGTAGTAAAATATGGTCCATGTAGGACCATGTTATCAAATATTTCAAGACTACATTGCTTTGATGGGAAGGTGTCTATAATGTCTTCTTAAGCCAACCAAGAATGAGTAAGCAACATTAAAGATTGTCTAACCTAATTATGTGCTTAAGTCTAGGGTTTCCTTTTAATGACTCCTTTCTCATTCTTTTTCTCTTATTGACATAGCGCATTAGAACAACAAGAAATCTTCTTTATTGTCAGAGTTTGAACTAGAAGAACCAATCACACACTTTATTATGCAAAGTCATAACAGTAGATCAATTGAAAAAGTTTGTTTTATATATATAGGCAATGGAAAGGATTTGAACCGAAACCTTGAGATTAATGTGAATTGCTAAGATCCATCTCTCTTCAAAAGGCTCTATTAAAGTAAATGATTGTCTAAATTTATAAGACCAATTATAAGTATTCTTTTTTCTACTATAAAATTCTTTATCTAGTAACTAGAGATTCATAACTTTGTACTTTTTTTTGTTTGTTCCCTATTCTTTTCTTAAAGGAGGTTAACATAATGCAACACAACTACCCATTTGATATGCATTCACTTACAGCCCAATATGGCCAATTAAGTATGAAATTCTTGTACTAAATTTTAGAAATAGAAAGAAAAATGTCATATAACACATACATATGAATGAGTCATTTTAGGATGTATGCTTTGGAATCTCATTAATTTCCCAGAAGGCTCATTATGGAGTAAATGGATTCACAATACAAAGTGTAAAAGAACCTTAGTAATGTAGTTGGACATAAAAGGTACCATGGCTTGGAGTTGGTGAGGTCTCCTCAAGTTAAGGCCCACACTTCCCTTTGTTCTCTCGAGTCCTACATATTGTTGCCAAAAGATTTATAATGATCTTCAACAAATTGGAGAAACGGTAGATTGTTATAATTTAATTTGAACAGGTGGCATTAACAAATATAATTTCATTGGATGGCTTGTTTGTAGGGATAGACTTTCTACAGCAATAGAAATTGTATGATGGCTTCCTTCGGTAAACATATATTGTGATTTTTGTCAATCTCATTTAGAAAATAGAAGTCATCTCTTTTTTGAATGTGCGTGAACAAGAATAATTTGGAAAAGTATTCTTGCTCAAAATGGAATCTGACATGACATTGGAGGATGGAATGAAGAACTACAATGGATGATCAAAGCAATAAAAGGAAGGGATTTAGCTGCCAAACTTCTCAAAATATCTTTCTTAGCTTATATTTATTGTATATGGGCTGAACAAAATAGAAGACGTTTTCAGGGAAAAATAATGGATATCCCTATTCTCTTAACGAAAATAAAGAAGATAGTACGAGGGAGAACTTCTTTATTTAGAAATATAAAATCTTCTTAATACAATATTATTTTGAGTGAGATTTGGAGGCTTCCAACTTCTATCTTTTCATAGATATGGTGACTTTTATAATACTGGGGTATGCCCATGTGTTTTTGTACTTTAATATGTATTAATGCAATTTACCTGTTCATCAAAAAAAAAAAACACATACTTATGAATGCATTATACTGAACATAAAAGTTCTTTCTCCTTATTAGAAACTTTATTGCTGAAAGCAAACTTAGTTCACTTTCCCATAGACACAAAGCCATTCACCAACGAAGATCTTGTTACAATTGAGATTTGGGTTAATAGCATTGAAAATGTTAGCTTCGAGCTTAAGCTTCTGAATAATGCCAGAGCAAGTATCACCAGCTTCTGCACCATACACCGAGACACATTCTATAGAATTTGTCTGCCCTTTGAATCCAACTGCAGCACATAAAAAATGTATGTCAAACTTTAAAAGATAAAATAGGAAAATGAAAAACTACAGTATTGGTGAGAAGATGTAGTTATAAAACTGACAGCGAAATTTCCCACACTCTATAATGGAGATCATAAAAAGAAGAGAGAGCACTAGAATCAAGTTAAGAGAAGTGGCAGCCCTATTGTTACACTTAGCCATTCTTTTTCTCTCTTTTTCCTTGTAACTTAGACCTTTCTTTCTTTGTGCACTGGTTCGGGAAAAATAAGTACAATATATAGGTGAAGGAAAGACCCTACAATGAAACCAAAAGATATTGTAGACTTCGGCATTAACTTTGTTCCAAGTGAAGGCCGGCTTCTCGTGTGAATCGTATATTGCTTAACTTCTTTACATAAGGACGCAATTTGCATTAGTTTAAGCTCACTGTTATATGGCGAGCTGCACAACCTCACGGGATTAACAATGTGTGTTTCACTTTTTAATTTTCTTTCTTACATAAGTCCATAACATTAGATTGTTGGACAAATTACCAACAGATGGAATCCTATAAGTTGATTTATTGTATTTGTTTCCAAAGTATCAGTAATAAACTCATAACTGGTAGTGGATGACCTAAGATTCGTGGATGTTTTGCTTCTAAATGAATTGACAAAAAGTTAGCATTAGCCAACATACTAATGTCCAACTTGTTCCCTTTTCAAATTGGGAGTAGAGTGGGGTTTAGCCATAACTAATAAATATAGTACTGGATGAAGACATTAGATTATATAAGTACTTTTTCTTTTAACTAGGTAAAAGGAGTTTGGAAGTAGAAGCTGTCAAACCCAATATGTAAATCCTTGGTGATTGGTAGTCGAGTAGATGCCATTTGAATAGTCATGCTTATCCCTTAAAGGGTTTGAGACAATAAATTGGTTTCTTTTCTTTATGGATCATTTGGGATTACAATCCAGTTTAAGAATTGTTGATAGATCTTTCTAGGGTTTGTTCAATTTTGAAGGGTATATTTATTGTAATATGTATTTAAAAATGTTAGCAAGTTTTGTGATAATAATTATAATTTTTTTTTCTTTTGGTTAACTAGACTCCCTTATATCTCCAATAAATTAGAGTTTAATTCCTTTTGGATTTCTCATTGCTCATGGACTAAAGACTTATAGCTATACAAAAGTATGCTTTGCACTTCTTTTAAACAAGTATTGCTCTTACTTCTAATAATATTCTTTATACCATTTTCTATTTTTCTTGACAGAATTCAATCTTCATATACCAAATCAACTTAACATTTCTTAATTCATCTCCATATCATTTGATACTTCAAAATAGATCATTTATGCCTTAGTTAGTAAGGTAAGATAATTCCAATTACCCTTCAGTTTTACATTTTTTCTTATTTTTCAAAAAGTTAAGTCATATACCATGAGTGCCTAGCAAATAACTTTCTTTTAGAACCAGCACTCTAAGTTTTGGTTCACAATTCTTAAAACACTGATATTATTTACTAATTAATATTTCCTTGTAAATAATATCCAAAATTATTGATTAGACAAGTTTCAATTCACTTAAAATTCCTCATGAAAGAGGCTAGGAATAAAACTTTTCCAATTAAATATTTATCTACAACCCAAAAGTGCAAGACCATGGCCCAAGAGTTGCAGCATCTAAAGCGAGTTTCTCAAGGGAATATAAGAATACCCTAGGTCAACAATTATCCGTTACTTGTGCAATTGAAGCAGCCTAAACTTTTCCTAGGGAGTTCTATGGTGATGTTTTCTAGTTACTTGCATTTTATATAGTTTCTTTGTAAATTCTAGGAAGCTTATAAGGACACCACATGTTACTGAATCTCTAACTCAAAAAGGTTGATTTTTTTTTTTCCTATTTCCCCCCTTCATTTCGTCCATGTATCTTCTATAAGAGGGTCGGTATAATGTACAATGAGTGCCAAGTTTAATTCATATTCTCTACTCCAATGTAGTTGCTTAGATTGTTCAATGAGCTACAAAGAAGCAAATTATAATATAAATGAGAGAACTTTGTACTAATATTTGAAAATAGGAAGAAAATGTTGAGTGACACTAGTACACTTGTTGATTATCAAACTTTATTGTAGAATATAGAACATAAAATTTGACTCATTATCATAAAGAACACTAAAGTTCATTCAATTTCCTTAGAAACTTTATTGTGTACAAATGAAACTTCCAACAACTTAATTTACTATCCCGTTGATGCAAAGCCATTCACCAACGAAGATCTTATTGCAGTTGAGATTTGGGTTAATAGTGCTGAAAAAGTCTCGACTGAGACTGAACTTTTGAATGATGCCAAAGCAAGTATCACTGTCTTCTGCAGCATACACTGATTCACAATCTATAGAAACTTTCCCGGCTTTGAATGCAGCTGCATGATAGATATGATGCGTGTTAGACCATAAAAGATAAAACAGAAAAATAATCAACTACAATAACAAAAACTTGATTATTGACTATCAAGGGAGATGTAGCTATAGAACTCACAGCCGAGTTGCCTACACTCAGTTGTGGAGATCATGAGAAGAAGAGAGAGCACAAGAATCATGTTAAGAAAAGTGGCCATTTCGTTGTTACACCCAACCATTCTTTCTCGCTTGTTTTCTAACACAAGAGGTCTCTTCTTTGGGCTATGACTTGAGGAAACCATGGAGCCTAATTTATAGGTGAAAGCATGCTAAAGAAATTTAAATATCTAATTCAATGTCTTCATAAGTGTTTAAGAAAATAGGCCGGCTTCTCCTACTTGTAGTATTTTGCCGAATGCTGATAGATCTTAGGTGTATTTTGTATTGGTTTAAGCACCTTGTTTACATGGCGGGTTATACAACGGGGTTGAAATGTGATGGAGTTGCTCGGCCAAATACTATAACTTTTTACAAGGTGTCTTTTGGTGCCGATTATTTCAATAGGAGATCAAGCTTCGTTATTGGTGTTAGGGGATCACCACATCATCAGGTCAACCTGCCACATCAGCAAGCAAAGATGCTGACGTGCCTTGCACGGATGAAGGAACCTCCAACTTTTGATGGACCCATTCTGATTGGGTTTGCAAATCACTCAATAAATCCGACTCTAATTTAAATTCTGGACATTTCTCCAATGGTTTAGACGCTCCAAAGATTCAAACTCAGTCAAAACAACCATGTTTTGAGCCTCTCGACAACTCTTCTGGGACACGAGTGTACTTTAATTTCTCCTATAAATATGTATCAAATACTAGAAACTGTAACAAGTTGTAAATATACAAAAATTGCTCCACAAGCACTTTTTTATTTATTTTTAAAGCTGCCCACGCTAGATTTTTGGCCTCCTCTCTTTAGCCCCGGCCAATTCTTAGGATTTCTAAATATTCATGGAATTTACAATTATAGCTATAACCAAACCATTCTTTGATCTTTTCATAAAGAAGTATTGCTCGTGTTTTTAACAATATTCTTGTACATTTTTCCTTCTTCTTGTTGATCTCAATTTTCTTTTGGTGGATTCTAAATCTCTTTAACTTTTTTATAATTCTTGTTTCTACAATTTTTTTTTTCATTTCAAAATGGAACAAATATTAGGAATTTTAGGAAATTCTAATAATGGATTTGAATATTAGGAAAATAAGAATTATTGTACAATAAATGCACATAGTAACATATAGAACACTAAGAATTTTATATGGTAAAAGATAAATTAGCCCTTAAGTTTTATATGCTTTGTACACTAATTTTTATTATTGCACATTTAAGTTTCCACCAAAATAAAATTGATTTTTACTAGATGCTTTCATATACATGGAGTAGCTAGAAAATGTCTCTTTTCTAGTAGTTCTCACACTTTGGTCATTATGACAACTCATTAGTTAGTAAGATGTTGTTCCATTCCTAACCAATTGTATGTCAGTTTTCCTTATTGAAGGAAGTAATTAATATCTCACTTGCAGAAGTCATTTTATAGGCTTGAGCAAGCTTTGGGACAATGGTATACTAAGTTTATGGAAGCTTTCCTTTAGTCATGCCATGATTATGTCTGATCAAGAGCAAACTAGTCACTATTGTAGTCCACTATAATCCTTCACCTGTGAGTGGAATGAGGAAAATGAATCTTCATTGATATGCTTGAGAAAGTATTCAAGGAGGAACTATGTCATCCCATTAAGCTGCGGGGTTTGGATAGGGCAATCATATTGTCAATTATCAAATTGGTGGCTATACAACATGTTTAGCCATTCTCAAATCTGACACTATGGAATGCTACAAAAAATGCATTCTTAATACAATTGAGAAAGATTTTCAAGTTGAGCAAAACTTCTATTTGTTTAGATTAATGTACTTTGCTTACTTACGTTTTAAATCTAATTTAAGGTTGAACTTGAGTCCATTTTGCGATGAGAACCAATCTTAACCAGCATTTAGCTGAATATGCTCAAAGAACTTAGTGTAAGAGATATAGAATTTGAATAATTGATAAATGTAGAACAAGGTGACATGGAAAACTCAATGCTACTTTATTAGAATGGGTTACAGAAATTACTTGACAATTCAAACTCAAAGCTTCACTTGAGAATGCATTAAGTAAGGTGTGAGAAAGTTAATTTTTTCATTAAAGCTATGTTTAAAGGAGCAAAAAAAAAAAAGAAAAAAAGAAAAAAAAGTTCCATGCATTGTTATAGCAATTTACAATGAAATGCATCACCCCAAAAGTTAAGCTTGCCACATAAGTTGTTTATAAGGAAACATATTAAAAATAGTGTAAGTTATCCTATCTTATGTAATTCTTACCTTAGAATCCATTCTAAAATGAAAAATATTCCATTTTTTTATAGTATATAATTTTTAGGCAAACTTATAGTATTAAATATTTTACAATATATATATATTATCTTTTGGGGTTTTGGGTGGGGGTGGGGTTGGGGTAGTGGGTGTGAAGGTAAACTCATTTGGAGTTTTTAAGAGAATCGTTGAGGGAAGGGGCACTGACAAGTCACAAAGGTAATAGGAGTGTGTTTGAAAGAAGGGTCTTTACTATTTAGGTTGAAGGTGAGCCAACATAGAAACCCATTCATTTTACCACTCCCTTTCACCTATGTGTCTCATCCATTATTTTCCCCCAACCCCTTTTTTAGCTCTACATCTTGTCTACATCTCGTCTACATCTCGTCTACCTCCCATAGAAACCCCAAATGATGAAGGCCTAATTATGAATTCATTTTTTTCTCCACTAAAGGAGAGAAGGGGAGGGGGGGGTTAGGTGGACAAGATGTAAAGGTGAAAGGGAGGGTACAACAAATGAGTTTTTGTGTTGGGGGGTGTTGAGGATTTGAGGGTGAACTTTAGTTCCTAAGGTTGAGGGGATGGATGGAATGCATAGTTAAAAGGGTGAAGGAATGTATATAAGATGTAGAAGTGAAAGGGGTAGTTGAGTGAAGAGCTTTTTATATGGGTGTGTTGAGGGTCTTAAGGGTGAACTCATTTTGGGTTTCTAGGTATTGGTAAGGGAATGAGAGAGGAAAAAGCTCGAGGGAGGGGGGGGGGGGGGAATGGATGAGATGTAGAAGAGAAAGAAGGTACTCAAGTAGAGATGTTTTGTGTAAAGGTGCTAAGGATCTGGGAGTGAACTCATTTGAGGTTTCAAATAGTTAGGGAGGGGTGAGGGGGGATGGAATGTAAATGGAAAGTGGTAAGTTGGACAAGACACAAAGATTAAAAAGGATGGTTAAGTGAGGGAATTTCTTTGTTAGGGGGTGGGTGTTAAGGGGTTTTAAGGTAAACTCATTTGGGATTTTTGAAGAATAGACAATATATAGAGGTGGAAGAGGGTGGACAAGATGCAAAAGTGAAAGAGTGGTAGTCAAGAAAATGAGTTTTTGTATACAAGATGTTGGGGTCTAAGGGTGAACTCATTAGGAGTTTTTTTTTTCTTTTTCTTTTTGAAGGGTGGATAAGATGTAATGGTGAAATAGAGATAAGACATAAATGTTAAAAAAGATGGTTAAGCAAAGGGATTTTTATGTGCGAGATGTTAGGAATCTAGCGGCAAACTTAAGTTTTTAAGGTGGAAGGATGGATGGGATGCAAAGGTGAAAGGGGGTGTACAAGATGCATATGCGAAAATGGGTGGTTTAGCATATGGGTTTCTATATAAGGGTATTGGGGGTGAAGGAGTAAACTCATTTAGGGTTTCTAAGGGTTATGGATAGGAGGGTTGGATGAAATGCAGAGGTGGAAGGAGGTGGTTAAGTGAAAGGGGGGACACTAACAAGCCAAAGATGAACGGAGGTGGTTAATTGAAAGGTTTTATTATTTAGATTAGGGGGTGGGGTTGACAAGACAAAGATGAAACAGAAGGGGGTGTTTGAGTGAAGGAAACCATTTTCTATAACATGGATGATATGTAGAGTGAAGGGACGAGAAATAAAGGTAAAAAAAGGAGTAGTCCAACGAGGGGATTTCTATATAAAGGGAGTTAAGGGTTTGTGGGTAAACACATTTAGGAGAGGTGGACATAATACAAAGATGAAGAAGTGAGATGGACAAAAAATCTAAAGAAAGTCTCATAACTAGAAATCTAAAGACTTTCAAAATCAATACCTAGAATATATGTAGTCACTTATGTTTATGTGGTTCCAATAGCATGAAAAGTGTATAAATTTCTTGATAATTTTCCTTTTTGCTAAGGTAAGAAGACTATATGATACGATGATTTAAGGCCTTATCTAGCCATGAATGGTAGTAGGCTATCTAGAAAAGTTGTTTGGCTATCAAGAACCCATGGCTCATCATTTATGTTATCTTCATTTCCTTATTTGTTAATGATCATCTTTCCCTCAAAGTTGACATCGTTTCTACGAACCAATTTCCTTTTTGCGACCAAACCATTGTCTTTGCAAATGGGAACTTTGCATTGGGTTTTTTTAAACCAAGTATAGCTTCTACACTCTATATTGGCATGTGTTACATTCTATATTGACTTATTTAAAAGAGTTATTAGGATGACTCTTATCATCCTAACCACCTTTTTTTTCAAAGATATTGCACTATTAGCAGTAGATGACCATTGCAAAAAGTATGTAGGATAGATTGAGCATGTCAAGAAAGTGGTAGACTATCTTATTTATAATTTCTTATGCATTTGTTTTGTTTACTTTGGTGCATAAAATATAGATACAAAACAAAAAAATATTAAAATAAAATTTATATTTTATTTCGAACGAATTTATTTTATTTCGAAGGAATGCGATCCGACGGTACAGCTTACATTCCCTCCCTCCCTCGTGCGATTCCCGCCACCACCACCCATAAATCCCTAAACAGTTTAAACTCGAAATTTCAAAAACAAAATCCATCCGCCATCTCTCTCTCTTCCGGGGGAAAAACGGCACCGACGCGTAGAATGGAGAAGGGGCTGATATCGGTGGACCGGTGGACGAGCCAGAGCCAGGCGTACTTCTTGACGCACCTGCACTCGGACCACACCCAGGGCCTGTCTTCCACCTGGGCTAGGGGCACTATCTTCTGCTCCCGCCTCACCGCCAAGCTCTTCCCCTACAGGTTCCCCAACTTCAACCTCTCCTTGCTCCGCGTTCTCCGTCTCGGCGTGTGGGACTCCATCTCCCTCGTTTCCCCTTCCGCCTCCACACCTCACTCCCTCGTCACTGTCGAGGTCATGACCATCGACGCTCATCATTGTCCTGGTAAATTCGCTTGCCAGTTGCTTGATTTAGGTTCTTATTGCATGCAATTGTGTTGTTAAGTCGTGGTTTGGATTGTATTAATTTGCGTTTCAGATTAGCATCATGTAGAGAAGGAGACAATTCTCGTTAACAGTATATATTGTGAGCTCAATTCTCGTTGCTAGCTGATTAATGTGCATCTAAGAGCATTTGTTTGCAGTTAAGGAGTGAAACGCAATTGTAAATCTATGGAATGTTTGGATTTTTTATTTTTTATTTTATTATTATTTTTTTTTTCTGGGTGTGTGGAAGTTTTGCTGAATGGATGTGCTAGGCAATGCGAGAATTGGATGCGTAACAAGATATTTAATCAATCATCAAAATGAAAGCATTTTTTTCTTTTAATGAGTAGATGGTCCTTAGAAAGTATACTTACACAAAAGTTCAAGCTATCTTATTTCCTCTGTTTATGGAGGAAACACTGTTATGCAGATCTTATAGTTAGTTTTGGCTTCCTCCTTGACGTCGTAGCTTACGTTTATCGAACAAGGCTTCAAAAGCACTAGAGGATCTTATTCTAATTAAGGTTGTGTGTGGATTCTGGTTGTAATTGGTAAACACTGAAGGAAAGATATTGCAGACTCTTGCTTTATATGGAGGGCCTGCTAGAATCTTCTCTTTTGTTGTGAAAGCCGTGTCAAACCTAGACAATATGTTTACTCCAGAAATACATGCTAGTTGTTCATTTTCTATTTCGTCCTCATCCAACAGGGGCAGTCATGTTTTTATTCCGTGGAGAGTTTGATTGCTTGCTTTATACTGGTGATTTCCGCTGGGAAACATCTAGTAAGAGGGCAGAGATTGGAAGGACCATGCTCCACAATGCTCTTAAGGATGATGTATTCGACATGCTTTACTTGGATAACACATACTGCAATCCATCGTTCATTTTTCCATCTCGAGAAGTTGCTGCTCAGCAGGTGCAGTTCCGCATTCCTCTTTGAGGTTCTCTGGTTTTGTCTAATTCGGCTGACGTGGTTTTATAAATTTTATAGCTTCAGTTACTGAAGTAGAGAATTTTAAACTGGCCCAATATTGTACTTATTTAGATCAGACAACCAGTACTCTCGCGTTTGGGCTTCTTTCCAGAATACAATTCCTTTTTTTTTTTTTTGGTGAGGGCCCCCGGCGGGGGGGGGGGCGCCCGCGGTGTTGGTGGTGGTGTTTCAAATATCATGCTAACTTGCCGCAGAAAAGATGGTTGTACCAAGAGATGTTCATTATGGCTTGACTATTTGATGGCTGGTTACAGGTTATTGATCTCATTGTCTCCCATCCTGAACATGACATCATTATTGGGATTGACTCCCTGGGGAAAGAGGATCTTTTACTTCACGTTGCATGTGTTCTTAAAATAAAGGTTTGTCCATGTCCATTTATTAGCAGTGTTCTAGTGTTTCATTTATGGATCATTATGATGGCCCTTGAAAGGACATGTACTTATATGCATATGCAACTGAACGCAAATTCCACTTTAGAAATCACCTGCTGAAAGCAATACGATCATTGGTCTTTGATTTTCATGCCTTTATTTTATGGACATCAACGGATATTGTAAACTAGTTGGAAAAGATACACTGATTGGTCAGAAAAATATCTTGACATGCTTGGTGCTTGTTCTTCCCATATAAAATTGAGTAGCCATAAGAATTGTTGTCACTTAATCTTTATAATTTTGGTTCTCATTGATTACCTGTTAATTTTTTTGCCTTATTCTCTTGTTTGTTCCATTATAGATTTGGGTTTGGCCAGAACGCTTGCAAACTATGCACCTTCTTGGGTTCCATGACATATTTACAACCAATACTGCTCTTACAAGAGTAAGAGCTGTGCCTCGTTACAGTTTTAGCATTGAAACTTTAGAGGGATTAAATACAATGCGCCCCACTATTGGCATCATGCCTTCTGGCCTTCCATGGATGAAAAAACCTCTTGAAAGAGGTGATAAACTTTTTAGTTCTCCTTTAAATTCTCGCTACACAAAATGAAAATGGAGTGGAAATGCTATGAAGTATACTGATAAGGCATATGGATATTTAGGTTTGGTGGAAAGGCTTCATAAATACATCTATTCTGTTCCATACTCCGATCATTCATGCTTTCAAGAGCTAGAGGATTTTATAAAATTTGTTCAGCCAACCAGCATAAAAGGCATTGTCCCTTCTTCGTCTTGCTACGTGAATCCTCAGTACTATTTTGGCTGCCTTTCTTGGGGCAACCACCCGGCTCAAAGGCTACTTTACAAGCTAGGAGAAAGGAGAGGGATGAAAGAGTACCACCTGTCTGTATTAGAACCGCATTTAGCCGTGCTGGTGCTTCTGCTGAGTCAGAGAGGAAAAGATTAAGGACACTGAAGGCAAAATATTCAGGTATTCGTATGGGCAGGATAAGTGCGTTGAGAAGAATACGTCGTGGTGCAAAGATTATCGAAGAGGACTGCCCAAGTTGACTAGATTTCATTGTCAGGAGTAAAAAGGTACGACCAAATGGTGCATCCAACATTTGATTTGAACATTCAACTTTGTAAATTCGAAACAAGCTGTGACATTAAGGTGTCGAGAATGATCTTTTAGTTGGTTTCTCCCACATATACAAGTAGTTATAGTTTGCGTTATAGAATGAAATTCATGATCTGTTGCTGCATACTGAAAGAAGACAGGTTTTATGGTTTTCTCTAAGATGTATTAGATGTTCTTTACGAGCTTATATGTGTTAGAGAAGCCACGTTTAAAATTTAACAAGCAAAATTTTGAGTAGTTGAAATATTTTTACCCATATTTTTACCCACATTTAACTCGGCCACCCGGGACTGATGTGGGAGAGCTACAGACTACACAACATGCCCCCTCCCCAAGACCCAGTTCTTAATTTTTGGCCGGTAGGAGGGTAGCCCATCAACATAGAGAAAGAGAGAGCCACATCAGTACGGGCCTAAATTTGGCTCCGATACCATGTTAAGAGGGTCTCAGCACCCCTAAAAGGATTCTATCGAAAGTGAGGGAATCCCACTTATATGGCCATTAACTCGGCCACCCTGAACCGATGTGGGAGAGCTACAGACTACGCAACACATGGCTTCCTCATGCGAAGATTGGATTGAACAAAATTACCAATGTAAACCAACGCCTAATTTCATGGAAGAATTTGGAGGATCCTGCACCAGGACTCTTCTCTCGTGAGTTAAACGCAAATACCAGTTCGTATATTATTCTGTGGAATAGGTCTATTCAATATTGGAATACCGGACCTTGGGATGGGAAGATTTTTAGCTCTGTTCCTGAAATGAGGGCCAATTATATCTACAACTTCAGTTATGTTAATAACACAAATGAGAGTTATTTCACCTATTATCTTTACGATCCTTCCACTATATCTCGGTTCATCATGGATGTTTCTGGGCAGATTAAGCAATTGACATGGTTAAACAATACCAATCAGTGGAACTTGTTCTGGTCTCAGCCGAAAACACAATGTGAGGTGTATGATTTTTGTGGGGCCTTTGGCAGCTGCAATGATTTTTCCCGTCCTTTCTGTAGTTGTTTGATGGGATTCTCTCCCAAGTCGCAGAACGATTGGAACTTGTCGGACTATTCTGGTGGGTGCGTGAGGGGAACTTCTTTGCAGTGTCAGAATTCCACTCTTACCAATGGTCAGAAAGACGGGTTCTTGCGGATGACCAGCATAAAATTGCCCGTACAGGCACAATCCGCTGTGATTGGAAGTGCTGCAGAATGTAAATCCAACTGCTTGAATGACTGCTCTTGCACTGCTTATGCTTATGAATCCAATAATTGTTCAGTTTGGATTGGAGATCTCTTGAATCTGCAACAACTCTCAGCAGGTGATCCTAATGGAAGAACTCTATATCTCAAGCTTGCAGCTTCTGATCTTCCAAATAAAAATGATAAGAAGGGAATTATTATTGGTGCTGTTTTGGGTTCTGTGGGAGGGGTAGCACTTCTGTTTTTTGTGGTTTTAATCATTTGGAGGCGCAAGAGAACTGCTGGAATAGGAAAAGCAGGGGAGGGTTCATTGGTGGCATTTGGGTATAGAGACTTGCAGACTGTGACAAAGAATTTCTCGGAGAAGTTGGGGGGAGGAGGCTTTGGTTCTGTTTTCAAAGGGACGTTACCTGATTCAACAGTCATAGCAGTCAAGAGACTTGAAAGCCTCAGCCAAGGAGAGAAGCAATTCCGCACAGAAGTCAGTACAATTGGGACAATTCAGCATGTAAACCTGGTTCGGCTCCGTGGTTTCTGCTCAGAAGGCACTAAGAGGTTACTAGTGTATGATTGTATGCCAAATGGCTCTTTAGAGACTCGTCTTTTTCATGGCATGGTCTTGGATTGGAAAACAAGATACCAGATTGCTCTAGGAACAGCAAGAGGGTCGGCGTATCTTCATGAGAAGTGCAGAGAGTGCATCATACACTGTGACATAAAACCAGAAAACATTCTTCTAGATGCTGAATTATGTCCAAAAGTGGCAGATTTTGGCCTAGCAAAGCTTGTGGGACGGGAATTCAGCCGAGTCCTGACAACAATGAGAGGCACAAGAGGGTATTTAGCCCCGGAGTGGATTTCAGGGGTGGCCATTACGGCCAAGGCCGATGTTTACAGCTACGGAATGATGCTTTTCGAATTTGTCTCAGGAAGGAGAAACTCTGAGCCATCTGCAGATGGCAAAACTAGATTCTTCCCAACTTTGGCTGCAAGCCTCATTGCTGAAGAAGGCGATGTCCTCAGCATATTAGATCCCAGATTGGAGGGAAACGCCGATGTAGAAGAGGTTGCAAGAGTTTGTAAAGTTGCTTGTTGGTGTATCCAAGATGATGAAAATAACAGACCGGCAATGGGTCAGGTTGTTCAAATCCTGGAGAGAGTGTTAGCTGTGAAGCGAGCCCCGATTCCAAGATCTCTCCAATTGTTTACTGAAAACCAGGAACACATAGTTTTCTTCACCGAGTCATCTACAAGCCAAAGTTCACAGGCTCAGAGCAACACTTCGACTGCTTCCTCGCAGGCCAAGAGTGCTGTTTCATCAACAAATTCAAAGTCTGAGTAATCAAAATGAAGGCATGTAGGGGTCTCATATATTTGTCACTGTAATCATGTGTCATAATATTTTTTTTTGATTCATTAAAAAGTTTATTTTTATCTTTAAAAATGTCTTTCATAAGAAGATGGATAATACCTTCAGAAATAAAGAATTATATGGAATGTTCTAGACAATATAAAGCATTCTAAGAGAACTAATAAGGTTCATGCTGTGATCAATGATTAATATTAGACTAGCAGTCTCTAGTTCCTAAACCCAATTTTTTTCTATCAAATAATAACATCACACTAAGAAGCGTGTTGTTTTGAAAGTTGATCATTTGTTCGATGGCTCCAGGATGTCGATAATGGTGTCCTAGACAAGACACCATTAGTGGGACCCATTCATGTGCACTTAAAAATAAATGCCCGTTCATGTCCTTTTTTTAGGAGGAAAATCTACCTTATAATTTGTGCATGGGTATGATGCTCTCAAAAGTACATGATTTATGTTAAGAATTTGTAGTAAAAATTAGGAAGGTTAGATTGATCCTTTACTACATGGAAGTTAGGGCAAATATATAAACAAATTAGTATTTTCATGTTGTGGGAAGTTAAGAAGTATTTGCTAATGGCATTTAGTTAAGATTCTTTTTGGTGTTTGTGTTAAAAGGGAAGATTATAGGAAAACTTAGATGCATCTCGTGAGGGCAGTAGCGAAAGGACCTTATTTTGTATTATAGTCATCAACCAACCAATAGATAAGTATATTTTTAGAAAAAATTAATAAGAGGAGAATGAACAGTAATTATACTAATGACAATAAAAGTAAGACATTGGATTAGTCTAAATCACTTTAAATGTAGTATTCTTTATATGGTTATGATTTAATCTATATGTTTATATGTTTGTGCATTAGATTGTTTTCTCAATACCTATTACTATGCATATGTGGTTAATGCTCATTGATCATAAATTAGGTTACCTTTTTATATTTTGAATATCAACATCATAGAGTAAACCATCTGGAAAACTTCAATTTCGTGTTTGATCAGTAACTACAAATATCTTAATAAAATATTGTTAGTGCACCTTCTCCCTTTATTAAATTAAGCATCATATAAACATAAAGCTTGTAAGCGTCATTCACATTTAAAAATGAGCTTTATGACAGGATCACATAATAGTTCTGGGCTTGAGTATCAGTTTCCTCGTCAATTTTTCTGGGTTGGTCGTCAGGGATGGAAGCCCTAAATTCCGTGATACGAGTCATGTTCACACGAAAATTTGGCGGCCAAAATTGCCTCCGTATAAGCTATGTTCTGCAGTCAATTTAGGCTTTGGGCCAGGGTTCCAATGGAAGAAAATGCACCTGGTGGAGTGGGATTTGGTCATGACTTGAGGAGGACAACTGAGAAAGAAGATGAAGAAATTTTCGTGGCAATCTGATTTGAAATAAGTTGCAGTCCATGGGGTATATGCAGCAAGAAGTGGTTTTAAAGTTAACCAATGTAAGTGTATGCAGGCACTTGAGTTTATGTGGTTATATCTATCTTTCAATTCCCAAGGAAGTAGGCCAATGTAAGCAACTCTCATATGCAAAGACCTGTATGAGCTTCGTTCGTATTCAATGAAACAAGACCCAGTGGCTTTGATTGTTCTGTTAGAAAAACGAGAAACAGTCACAAGAAAAGTGTATAAATTTCTTGATAGTTTTCCTTTTTTGTGGGGGGAGAAAATTATATCATGCACCTTCACTGTTAATCCCACCATTCTTATCATTGCACGGTGAGTTGGGGCTTCTTCAGGAAAGCCATGGAGGGCAGCAGACTGTTCTAAACGGCTGCTTGACTTGACGGTAACTTCAAACCAAGTACTTTGCAGCAATGATTGCTGGCTTAGTTTTGGGTTCACTAATTTTATTTGATCATGTTTTATTGGACCCAAGCCCATTAAGTCGTACGTGTCTCGAGTGTACAGTTATAGGCGTTTTACATTCTTAGTAAATCCGTGTCATCATCTCTTTTCGAGAATGTCGCTACCTCCGGCGAGTTTTAACATTCCCGTTCATTTTGTAACATGGTATCAAAGCAAATTGCATGCCTATCTCTCACTTTTTGAACTTGCAGCGGCAAGCGTTCAATCGAGTCTTTGCGGTTGTGAAGACTTTTGTTTGGCTTTCGAAACTATTGGCTGAATTTTGGCGCTGCAGTTATTGAATTAGTTTGCTTTTGATTTTTTATTTCTTTTTCTTTTGCAGTTTCTTGTAGGTTGTTTGTTTAATTATGCAACACATTGTAATCGAAAAAACAATTGCGCATGAATTAAATAAGTATAAGTGTCAAAGAGAAAAGTAAGAACTACACTGAGCAATTTATAAGGTATGTTACTTCATTGCATTTAGAATGAGTATTTGTACCTAGATTTCAAGTACCAATTTTGCATGCTAAGATAAACTACATGGTATGACAACCAACATAATCATATTTTTAGCATATGTTCTCCACCAACACATATTTTTGGTCAACTATCAATATGTGGAATAATTGTTATGAACATAATATCATTGAATTTCATATTATCTTTTCTAAAACAAACATTTTTTAATGTATTTTTTGCACATAAGGTATGGCATTACCATTTTATATAGGTTTTTGAAATCCTTTTAGTACAAACACATATTTATCATTATCGAAACAATACTATGATTGCACTTGTGGCAAATCATATATGGGATATTGTGCTACTTTCTCTAGTACTATCATTTTAAATATAAGTGGGTCTATAAAATAGAATATAATATAAATGAAAGTACATAATAATATAAAGCTAGATTGGTGGTTAAATGTTAAAGTTAGATTGGTGGTTAAAGCTTATAACTATTTAGAAGATATTAACTGCTAGGAGGCCTTCTCATTAGTTGCAAAGATGGTTGCCATGTATTATGTCATTGCATTAGTATTAGTTTGCCACTGGTAACTTCATTAACTAATGATTTAGAATGTCTTTCTTTATGTGGATTAA
Organism: Casuarina equisetifolia; assembly: GCA_028551475.1. Lineage (NCBI taxonomy): Eukaryota > Viridiplantae > Streptophyta > Magnoliopsida > Fagales > Casuarinaceae > Casuarina > Casuarina equisetifolia. The sequence goes on from CM052355.1 coordinate 27,241,318, forward strand.
CTTGAGAAGGTTTAGATGGATATCTCACTAGGAGTTCCTAGTCAGGGGAAGGATTTGGTGTGATGCTTTTAAAGTCTTTACACAAGCTTAAGCAAGTATTGCTTCAATGCTATACAAAATTTATAGGGTCATTTCTTTTTGTGGGCTTTCTATGGTCTTAGTATGTTCTGCATTACTCACTAAGAGACAAGGTAGTTGTATGTGATTTTATTAATTTATACCAGTGATAACCTTGTTATGAGTAATAATGTTGTTGTTGTTTATGAATCAAAAGCTAAGTTGAATTGAAAGTTTGATATGAAAAATTTAGGCCAATCAAAGCTTATTGGTGATTTATTTGTAAATTCAACACAACCTCCATGACACATCCTTGCATAAGCTATTTGGTGTAGCATCTTGTTAGTTTGTGAATGCTTCAAAAAGATCTCACATGGAGGTTGTGTTGAGGTTACTCATATATGGTTAGAGTTCCCACAGCTTAGGACCTTTTCTCTCTCTCTCTCTCTCTCTCTCCTTATCCTCCTAGTTAGAACTTCTCATTTTTTTGTGACTTAGATTATAATACTTGCCTTATGTTGAGAATGTCAATCACAAGATACTGTATAGACATTAGAATCATTAATCTTGTTGAGGACAAAGAAGTAACTTATTGTTTCTCAATTATATGTAGAGTTTGAATACCAATCCATGGCTTACACTACTTATAAGCTAATTTGGATCATAGAATTGCTAATGGATTTTGATATTCATGTTTAGCTTTTTGTTCCTTTTTATTGTGGTAGTCATGTTCTCATACTCATGGTAACTAATTCCATATTTTATGATTGTACAAAGTATATAAAGACTAATTGTCATTTTGTACAAGATAAAGTATAAGAAACTTAATTTCTCTTCATCATTTCCAAAAGACAAAATAACCTATAAATTTATTCACAAAGGCCTTATAGTTGTTAGCACTCATACTTATTGTCAAAGCTCAAAGTTTTTGATTTATATAAAAGTACAACTTGATGAAGATTGATAAGAATGCTAATGTAGTTTTAGGTTTCCACTTATTTTGTTCATATTTTAGTGGTCCTAATGTTTCAGATTGGTACTACAGGTTGATGGGTTGGCCAAAGAAGTATGAGTCAAAATTCTATGTATTGGATTGGCAGTACGAGTTAATGGATTGGCTGTGCAAGTACAAGTACAAGTCTGATCCACCTAGTTTCCCTTGCAGTTGGGTTGTCCACTTAGGTGGTACCTATTTTTTTTTCTTTTGTATTTTCTTGTATTTGATTTTAGTTAGATGTAGTTGCTTTCTTTATAAGAGGAATGTTACTAACTATTTTGATTGTAATGGATGCACTATTAAGTAAGATTTCTATTATGATTCAATTTTCATTGTTGTAATGTTAGTGTTAATTCAAATATCTTCAATTTGAAAATATAAATATCTCAATTTAATGAACCTATTTCAAAATCTAAGTAACATTTCCACATTTATTGTTACGTTTTAAATGTGTAATCAATATTGCATTAAGTTTTCGAAAGAAAGCAAATACCTATATAAAGGGATTTTCTTGAATCCTTTTATTCTCACACGCTTTACACTTCTTCCTATACTCTCCACTCTCAGACTCTCCCTTTCTCTTCTTCCTCATCTCACGATGATCCTAGTTAAAGGTTGATTTAGTTTCATGCCCAAAGTTAAATGTCAAATGGATTTTCTCTAAGTCCATTACACTAAGCCTATTTGTAGTGCATCTTTAGTGGACAATTACAAGTGTTTTACTTTCTTGGTTCTTGGCCTTCAACTACATAGAGAGTGATTTGTATATTAAGTAATGATTAAGACAAAAATCCTTCTAGTGTAAAACCAAGCCTTCTTCATCTCTATTCGAGAGTGTTGCTACCTTCACCAGGTTCTAACTATCTCCTTTCATTTCAAAACAATATTAAAAAAGAATACATGGCTCATACTTTACGTTCTCCTCACCTTACTTATTTGTCGATGACCATCTTTCCCTCAAAGCTAACACCGTTTTTGTGAATTAATCACCTTCGTGACCAAGCCATTGTCTTTGCAAATGGAAACTTTGCATTGGGTTTCTTTAGACCAAGTACACCACCTTCATTTTGTCCTAGCATGCATTACAACAATAAGTCAACCGACAATGTAGTTTGGGTAGTAAATGGAGACAAACCAATCTCTGACAATAGATGTCTTGTACTAAGTATTCAAATGCTAATTTGGCTTTCTTCGATGAGTCCTAAATCCCAATTCGGCACACAAATTTAAACTCCCCCATCTCAAGCCCTATGGAAGCCATTATTCTAGATGATGGAAATCTTGCTCTCAGTGATGGTTCTGATTCATCTCAATATGTTATTGGAAAGTTTTGACCGAATGTTAACCAACACCTAATTTCATGGAAAGAGTCAAAGGATCTTGCACTGCGACTCTTCTCTCAAAAGTTGCAAGCAACTACTAGTTCATATATTAAAAGCTTAATGCAATCAATCCTTATTTGTAGAAGCACAAAAACAATTTTCTTGTCATTCTTTAAATTTTTACTTCAAAATAGTAGAAAAGAAAAATCAATTAAGAACGCACTTGGCTAAGGCATGATATATGTTAGGGTTGACATTCTTAGGAGTTGATTAAAGTGTGAAGATTAGAAGACATATTATTGGTCTTGGTACAAAATACATAATTACAAAACAACAAGCATGCTAAATAAAAATATCTACTTTTGGGCTTTTAAAATCAAGAAAATATAGTCAGACTTGAATTAAAAATTTGAGGCCAATTTTAAAAATTCAAGTTAAAGTAATTGAGAGAAAGGTATACTTGATGTATTCAATATGAATAAATCATGAGGATATTGTAACTAAATACTTTCTGATTATATAAAGAAAACAAAACAAAACAAATCCTTATCTTTTTAAGGTCGTTGTTAATCTATTGTGTATCTTAATCATTTTATTTAATGTTGATATTTGTTGGTTGTAAAGGGGGACCTAAGTGGGGTCTAGCCCAGGTGACCCGAGGGATGGTGTAGGTGGGAATGACCAATTGCTTGAGGGTTGGACAGAGGAGCTCCTGTGGTCCTAGCTCAAGTAAACTAGGCAATATACATGTCAACAATTTTATGGGTACGATAATTTTTTCTTTCTTTCCATCTATTGATTAGAAGTGGAAAGGGGCACGTCTCAAACCTTTGATCCAATAGTCAGGGAGTTCCCCTGTGGTCCACGTAAGCTATAAAAAAACTAATAATAAGGTATTAAGAAATAGAAAATGTATTCTATTTAACAACTATAGCTCTTAGCCACATGATAATGTTTGAAAATCTTAACAATTGATATCATAGTCTAGTTGTAGGTTTAAAATAATTTGCTAGGAACATAAGATTGTTGATATGCATTAGTAGTAGAAGGGGCACCAAGTGGGGTCTAGTCTGAATAAGGTCCAAGTAGTCCATGTAGGATGTGTCAATAACCTTTTAGGTGTGATGGATCAAAGTTGTTAAGAAATATAATATGTATTTGGACTAATAGTTATAACTTTTAGTTCAATAACACATCTAATGGTCTTAACTATTTATGTTCCATTTGAATAACAAAAACATCTTCATTATGATTCCAAAATGCTCAAAATGTTAAGATAGGAATATTAACATAACTTGAAGACAAAATAGCACATAAATATAAACAAGTAACAAAAATTCACACCCACGACTAGTTGAGCAAAAACAGAATCTATACACCTAGTAGCCTAGGGATTCATAGAACTTGTCTTGTAAAAGAAGAGGAGGATTTTCTAGTCTTCGGTTTGTCATTAATGGCGGCCCAAATGTTGGAATGGTCGAAAATGATATTTGCCGAAGGTCCCGGTTTTATTCCCAGAAAGGCCGCAAGTCGTGGTCAGCTCGGGCCTTCGACACAAACTTGTGCAAGTTGATGATGGATGGTTAAAACATTTATAGCCCACAGCTAGTGACCGCAATTATTCTCAACTGCCACAATCTAGAGTTTCTTCCGAGTGAAAGTGACTTGTCTGTTTTTCTGACACGGCACGCATATTCGGCCTTGCGATTCACGATAAGAAACAAGACCCAAGATCTTCTCCAAGGGAGCCTGCGATAGTTGATGTGGTTGTTGACTTCCCTTAACACCGTTGATCGATGTGGTCTTATCTGTTTGATAAGGTCAAAATCATGTGCAGCGCCGAGGACCCACGGGAAGGACTTTTGGTATCGTGGTGGACTAAGTCATGCCACAAATATTTATGCGGTTGCCTGTGGGAATGGCCTTTCGTGCACTTAGAAAACCAAGTTTGAACGAGCCAAGGCCTCCTACAGCGACAATGGTGTGACGCTCTGAAGTCCCAAGGCTTGGGTTTTGTTTCAAGGTTGTCTAGCACTGGGACTGAACGCAATTCCTCGACTTTTCGCTGGATGATCCCGGCCACGTGGTCACACCCAATCTTCTCTGAGTGACCAAAATGGCCACGTTGGAATGTGGAATCAGGAATTCCCCTCTTTTGTGTTGACGTGGTAAGAAACTCAGGAAATTTGTGAGGGGAAAAAGATAGTCTATCCCAAAAGATTTGGACAACTTGGGAACAAAAACTTCGCATGTTGAAGGGCGTTGTTGTCAGATCATAAAGGTTGCTTGATAGCAACTGCTTGACAACAACTGCTATCAACTTCTTGGCGATGTGAGTATTTACACCCGTCACTGCGTTCTCTCCATATAGTAATCGTTGGACCGCAAAACAGCTTGCTTCTTCTCTGCGAGTATTCTGTGCAGCCATGGATATCAAGAAGAATCCATGGCTCGTGCTTTCTCTTCTCTTCCTTGGCTCATCTGTCAACAACCATCTTTCCCTCGGAGCTGACACCATTTCTGCGAACCAATCTCTCTCTGGTGACCAAACTCTTCTCTCTGCAGGTGGGGACTTTGTATTGGGTTTCTTCAAACCAGGAACCGCTTCTAACTACTACATAGGCATGTGGTACAACAAGGTGTCAACGCAGACCCCAGTTTGGGTCGCGAACAGAGAAAAACCAGTCTCTGACAAGAGTTCTTCCGTATTGAGGATCTCGGATGGTAATTTGGTTCTATTCAATGAGTCCCAGTTCCCGATTTGGTCCACGAGTTTGAGCTCCACCAACTCCAGTTCTGTGGAAGCTGTTCTTCTAGATGAAGGAAATCTTGTTCTGAGAGATGGGTCTAATTCATCTCGAACTTTATGGCAGAGTTTTGATCACCCAACCCATACATGGCTTCCTCATGGTAGGCTTGGATTCAACAAAATTACCAAGGTAAACCAACGCCTGTTTTCGTGGAAGAATTCGGAGGATCCTGCACCAGGACTCTTCTCTCTCGAGTTAGACGCAAATACTAATTCGTATATTATTCTGTGGAATCGGTCCATTCAGTATTGGAGTAGCGGATCTTGGGATGGGAAGATTTTTAGATTAGTTCCTGAAATGAGGACCAGTTATATCTACAACTTCAGTTATGTTAATAACTCAACCGACAGTTATTTCACCTATTATGTTTACAATCCTGCCATCATATCTCGATTCGTGATGGACGTTTCTGGGCAGATTAAGCAAATGACATGGCTAGAGAATACTAAGCAGTGGAACTTGTTGATGACTCAGCCAAAAACACAATGCGAGGTGCATGCTTTTTGCGGGGCTTTTGGCAGCTGCAACGAAAAAGTCTTGCCTTTCTGTAGTTGTTTGACGGGATTCTCTCCCACGTCGCAGAACGAGTGGAACTTGTCGGATTATTCTGGTGGGTGCAAGAGGAGAACTTCCTTACAGTGTGGGAATTCCCCTCTTAGCAATGGTCGGAAGGTGGGGTTCTTAACAATGACCAGCTTGGAATTGCCCGTACATGCGCAATCTGCTGTGATGGGAAGTGCTGCAGAATGTAAATCCACCTGCCTGACTAATTGCTCTTGCACTGCTTATGCTTATGAAAGCAAGAATTGTTCGTTTTGGATGGGAGATCTCTTGAATCTGAAACAACTCTCAGCAGGTGATCCTAATGGAAGAACTCTATATCTCAAACTTGCAGCTTCTGAACTTTCAAGTAAAAATGATAAGAAGGAAATTATTATTGGTGCTGTTTTGGGTCCTGTGGGAGGGGTAGCACTTCTGCTTTTTGTGGTTTTAATCATCATCAGGAGGAAGAGAACTGTTGGAATAGCAAAAGCAGGAGAGGGTTCATTGGTGGCATTTGGGTACAGAGACATGCAAACTGTGACAAAGAATTTCTCGGAGAAGTTGGGGGGAGGAGGCTTTGGCTCCGTTTTCAAAGGGACGTTACCTGATTCATCAGTCATAGCAGTCAAGAGACTTGAAAGCATCAGCCAAGGAGAGAAGCAATTCCGCACAGAAGTCAGTACAATTGGGACAATTCAGCATGTAAATCTGGTTCGGCTCCGTGGTTTCTGCTCGGAAGGCACTAGGAAGTTACTGGTGTATGATTACATGCCAAATGGCTCTTTGGAGACTCATCTTTTCCATGAAAAGCTTTTGGACTGGAAAACCAGATACAAGATTGCTCTAGGAATAGCAAGAGGGTTGGCGTATCTTCATGAGAAGTGCAGAGAGTGCATCATACACTGTGACATAAAACCAGAAAACATTCTTCTAGATGCTGAATTATGTCCAAAAGTGGCAGATTTTGGCCTAGCAAAGCTTGTGGGACGGGAATTCAGCCGAGTTTTGACGACAATGAGAGGCACAAGAGGGTATCTTGCCCCAGAGTGGATTTCAGGGGTGGCCATTACAGCAAAGGCCGATGTTTACAGCTACGGAATGATGCTTTTCGAATTTGTATCTGGAAGGAGAAACTCTGAGCCATCTGCAGATGGCAAAACTAGATTCTTCCCAACTTTGGCTGCAAGCATCATTGCTGAAGAAGGTGATGTTCTCCGACTAGTAGATCCCCGATTGAAGGGAAACGCCGATGTAGAAGAGGTTGCAAGAGTTTGTAAAGTTGCTTGTTGGTGCATCCAAGATGATGAAAAGAACAGACCAGCAACGGGTCAGGTGGTTAAAATCCTGGAGGGAGTTTTAGATGTGAACCAAGCCCCGATTCCAAGATCCCTGCAAGTGTTCTCTGACACCGAGGACCACGTAGTTTTCTTCACCGAGTCATCCACAAGCCAAAGTTCGCAGGCTCAGAGCAACGCTTCAACTGCTTCCTAGCAACCCAAGACTGCTGTCATCAGCAAATTCAAAGTCTTAGTAACCAAATGAATGCGTGTAGAGCTCTAATATGTTTAGTTAGACTGCGTTTTCTCATTTTTGCTTTAATTTTTCTTGTTCAACTTTGTTGTATCTATGTGATGAAAGTGCTTGCATATGCAGCGGAAGCATTGCTTCAAAGTCTCAGAAGATGCATTTCCGTATTCTATTCAAGTTATTAGCAGTTAGTCCATCAAACTCGCCATCTCTGTACTTCGTCCGTTTGTATGGTTTAAGGCAGGAACCTAAGCCTTGGACTTCGCAGAGAAGACGATTAGTTTAGGACTAGATGTTGCACGCTGGATCCGCAACACCCATTTAATGATCTATTAGAATCTTCAAAAAGTAGCCATGATTTTGGTTTTGAACTAGTAGATGCATGCGTTCGATTGAGTCTTTGCAGTTGTGAAGACTTGTGTTTGGCTTTCCAAAGTGTTGCCTGAATTTCGGCGCTGCAGTTACTGAATTAGTTTGCTTTTGATCTTTATTTGCTTTTCTTTTGTTTAGGTTGTTTGTTTAATTATGCAAGATATTATAATCTGGACAACAAGTGCGTATGATATGAATTAAGAGCGTGAGAGAGAAAAGTAATAACTACACAAAGCAATTGTTTTAGCTGTGAACCGAGCCCCGATTCCAAGATCTCTCCAATTGTTTACTGACAACCGGGAACACATAGTTTTCTTCACCGAGTCATCTACAAGCCAAAGTTCACAGGCTCAGAGCAACACTTCAACTGCTTCCTCGCAGGCCAAGAGTGCTGTTTCATCAACAAATTCAAAGTCTTGAGTAATCAAATGAAGACATGTAGAGGTCTCATATGTTTGTCACTGTAATCATGTGTCATAATAAATTATTTTTTTGATTCATTAAAAAGTTTATTTTTATCTTTAAAAATGTCTTTGATAAGAAGATAGATAATACCTTCAGAAATAAAAAATCATATGGAATATTCTAGACAATATAAAGCATTCCAAGAGAACTAATAAGGTTCATGCTGTAATCAGTGATTAAATATTAGACTATCATTCTCTAGTTTCAAAACCCAATTCCTTTCTATCAAATAATAGCATCACACTAAGAAGCATGTTGTTTTGAAAGTTGATCATTTGTTCGATGGCTCTAGGATGTCGATAATGGTCTTCCATCCTAGACATGACACCATTATTGAGATCCATTCATGCGCACTTAAAAATAAATGCTTGTTCATGTCCTTTTTTAGGAGGAAAATCTACCTTCTCATTTGTGCATGAGTATGATGGTCTCAAAAGTAAATGATTTATGTTAAGAATTTGTAGTAAAAATTAATAAGGCTAAATTGATCCTTTACTACATGGAAGTGAGGGCAAATATATAAACAAATTATTATTTTCATGTTGTGGGAAATTAAGAAGTATTTGCTAATGGTATTAAGTTAAGATTCTTTTTGGTGTTTGTGTTAAAATGGAAGATTATAGGAAAACTTAGATGCATAAATGTAACTTGATGGAGCTGTTGTGAGTGCTAAAAACAACCATGTGAAAGTTGTGTTAGTCTGAATTATTTTAAATCTTGTGTTCTTTATATATGGTCCTACATTGGATTGTTTTCACAATACCTACTATTCTGCGTATATGGTTAATGCCTTATCATCATTGATCATAAATGTCGTTGCCTTTTGTATATTTTGAATTTCAACATCGTAGGGTAAACCATCTGGAAAACTTCAATTTCCTGTTTGATCAGTAACTACAAATATCTTAATATTGTTAGTGCACCTTCTCCCCCTATTAAATTAAGCAGCATATAAACATAAAGCTTGTAAGCTTCATTCCCATTTAAAAATAAGCTTTATGACAGGATCACATAATAGTTCCGGGATTTGAGTATCAGTTCCTCATTAATTTTTCTGGGTTGGTTGTCAGGGATGGAAGCCCAAAATTCCGTGATATGAGTCATGTTTACGTGAAAATTTGACAACCAAATTGGCTCCGTACAAACTAAGTTCTGCAGTCAATGTGGGCTTCGGGCCAGAGTTCCACCGGAAGAAAATGCACCTGGTGGAGTGGGATTCGGTCATGACTTGAGAAGGACAACTGAGAAAGAAGATCAAGAAGCTTTTCGTGGCGATCTGATTTGAAATAAGTAGCAGTCCAAGGGGTAAATGCATCAAGAAGAAATGGTTTTAAAGTTGACCAGTGTGAACGCATGCAGACACTTGCTTTTATGTGGCTATGTATCTTTCGATTGGCAAGGAAGTAGGCCAATGTAAGCAACTCTCACATGCAAAGACCTGTATGAGCTTCGTTCGTATTCAATGAAACAAGACTCAGTGGCTTTGATGGTTCTATTAGAAAAAACGAGAAACAGTAACAAGAAAAGTGTATAAATTTCTCGACAGTTTTCCATTTTTGTGGGAGGAGAAAATTACATCATGCACCTTCACTGTTAATCCCACCATTCTTATCATCGCATGGTGAGTCGGGGCTTCTTCAGGACAGCTATGGAGGGCAGTAGACTGTTCAAAAGGGCTGCTTGCAGCCATCAATCCTGACTTAGTTTTGGGTTCTCACTAATTTGATTTGATCATGTTTTAATGGACCCAAGCCCATTTAGTTGTAGCGTGTCTTGAGTGCACAGTTATAGGCGTTTTACATTCTAAGTAAAACCGTGTCATCATATCTTTCTGAGAATGTGGCAAATTTTGTAACATGGTAAACCCTCCAGGGAGTTTTAATATTTCCCTTCATTTTGTAACATGGTATCAAAGCAAATTGCATGCCTACCTCTCGCTTTTTGAACTTGCAGCGGCAAGCGTTCCATTGAGTCTTCGCGGTTGTGAAGACTTTTGTTTGGCTTTCGAAACTATTGGCTGAATTTTGGCGCTGCAGTTATTGAATTAGTTTGCTTTTGATTTTTCATTTCTTTTTTCTTTTGCAGTTTCTTGTAGGTTGTTTGTTTAATTATGCAACGAATTGTAATCGAAAAAACAATTGCGTATGAATTAAATAAGTATAAGAGTGTCAAAGAGAAAAGTAAGAACTACATTGAGCAATTTATAAGGTATTTTACTTCATTGCATTCAGAATGAGTATTCATACCTAGATTTCAAGTGCCAATTTGCATGCTAAGATAGACTACATGGTATGACAACCAACATAATGATATTTTTAGCATATGTTCTCCGCCAACATATATTTTTGGTCAACTATCAATATGTGGAATACTTGTTATGAACATAATATCATCAAATTTCATATTAAATTTTCTAAAACAAACATTCTTTATGTATTTTTTGCACATAAGGCATGACATTTACCATAATATATAGGTTTTTTGAAAATCCTTTTACAACAACCTACAAACAAATATTTATCATTATCAAAACAATATTATGTCTATAGATAGTTGGATTGTAGCCATGGGCACAATTATTCCACTTATGGCAAATCATACATGAGATGTTTTGTTGCTTCCCCTAGACATTATCCTTTCAAATGTAAGTTAGTCTATAAAATAAAATATAATGCAAATAAAAATTATAACTAGTAAGAGGATATTAATGGTAAGAGACCTTTTCATTACTTGCAAAGATTATTTCCTTGTGTTATATCATTGCATTAGTATTAGTTTGCTATTGGTAACTTCATCAATTGAAGATTTGGAATGTCTTTCTTCATGTTGATTTATTTGGGAAGGTTTGGGTGGATATCTCACAAGGAGTTCCTTGTCAAGGGGAGGATTTTGTGTGCTGCCTTCAAAAGTCTCTATACAAGCTTCAGTAGATATTGCTTCAATGGTATACAAAACCTACAGAGTCACTTCTCTTTATGGGTTTTCAATAGCCTCAATATGTTACAAATTACTCACCATGAGACAAGGTAGTTATATGTAACTTTATTAATTTATATTGATGATATCATTTTCATTAGTAATAATGTTGTTGTCATCTATGAATTCAAAGCTTAGTTGAATTCAAAGTTTGATATGAAAAATTTAGGCAATCAATGTTTATCAAAGATTTATTGGTAAATTAATAAATTTGACCATGATGCATCCTTACATAAGCTATTTGGTGTAGTGTCTTAGTTTTTATATGCTTTAAAGAGATCTCACATGGAGGATGCATTGTGGTTACTTATATATACTAAGAGTTCCCAAAGCTTGGGACTTTTCTTTCCCTTGTTCTCTTAGTCAAAACTTCTCATTTTTCATGACTTAGATTATAATACTTGTCTTATGTTAAGAATGCCAATCACTAGATATTATATAAACTCAGTGATTCATTAATCTTGTTGAAGACAAAGAAGTAACTTGCCATTTCTCAATCATGTGTTAAGTTTGAATACCAATCCATGGCTTACATTACTTATGAGCTAATTTTGATCGTAAAATTGCTAATGGCTTTAGATATTCATGTTTAGCTTTTTGTTCATTTTTATTGTGATAAATAGATTGTCATGCTCATCATAACGAATTCATATTTTATGATTGTACAAAGTATATAAAGACTAATTGTCATTTTGTATGAGATGAAGTACAAAAAAAACTTAATTTCTCTTCATCATATCCGGAAGTCAAAATAACATGCAAATTTATTCACGAAGGCCTTATGGTTGTTAGCACTCCTACTTACTGTTGAAGCTCAAAGTTTTTGATTTGTATAAAAGTCCAACTTGATGAATTTGTTAAGAATGCTAACTAAATCTTGGGTTCCCACTTATTTTGACCATATTTTAGCGGGTCTAGGCCCATTTGTAGCATGTCTTGAGTGGACAATTACGAGTATCTTACTTTCTTAGTTTTTGGCCTTCAACTACATATAGACTGATATGTATTATGCTTAATGATCAAGATGAAATTGCCTTTGGGTGTAAAACCATGCCTTCTTCATCTATTCAAGAACGTCGTTACATCCACCAAGTTCCTACTATCTCCCTTCATTTCAAAACAATATCAAAGGAGAATCCATGGCTCATGCTTTATGTTCTCTTCATCTACTTATCTGTCAATAACCATCTTTCCCTAACACCGTTTATGCGAATCAATCATTTTCATGACCAAGCCATTGTCTCTGCAAGCGGGAACTTTGTATTGGATTTCTTTAGACCAAGTACACCACCTACATTCTGTCTTGGCATGCGTTACAGCAATAAGTCAACCGACAACATACTTTGGGTGGTAAATGGAGACAAACGAATCTCTAAGAAAAAATGTCTTGTACTAAGTATTCGGATGCTAATTAGGTTCTCTTCGATGAGTCCCAAATCCTAGTTTGGCCCACAAATTTGAACTTCACCATCTCAAGTCCTATGGAAACCGCTCTTTTAGATGACAAAAATCTTGCTCTCAGTGATGGTTCTAATTCATCTTAATCTGTTATTGCAAAGTTTTGATCACCAAATGTTAGACAATGCCAAATTTCGCAGAAGAAGTTGAAAGATCCAGCAGTGGGGCTATTCTCTCTTAAGTAACAGGCAACTATTAGTTTGTATAATAAAAGCTTGCCACCCTCAATTTCGATCTGTAGAAATACAAAAATAATTTTCTTGTCATTAATTAAATTTTTACTTCAACGTCGTATAAAATCAAATAAGTCGTTATATATGTTACGGTTGACATGCTTAGTAGTTGATTAAAGTGTGAAGATTAGAAAACATATTATTGATCTTGGTACAAAATACATAATTACAAAAAAACAAGCATGATAAATAAAATGTCTACTTCTGGGCTTTTAAAATCAAGAAAATATAGTCAAACTTGAATTAAAAATTTGAGGCCAGTCTTAGAAATTCAAATTAAAGGAATTTGGAGAAAGGTAGACTTGATGTATTCAATATGAACAAATCATGAGGATACTACATCTAAATACTTTTCGTTTATATAAACAAAACAAAACAAATCCTTATCTTTTTAAGGTCATTGTTAATCTATCGTGTATTGTAATCATTTTATTTAATGTTGATATTTGTTGGTTGCAAAGGGAACAAGTGGGGTCTAGCCCAAGTGACCCGAGGGATGGCCTAGGTGGGTATGGTCAATTGCTTGAGTGTTGGATAGAGGAGGTCCTGTGGGCTTGGCTCAAGTAAACTATGTAATATATACGTCAACAATTTTATGGGCACGGTGAGTTTTTTTCTTTTTTCTTTTTCTTTATTGGTTAAAAGTGGAGAGGGATGCATCTCAAACTCCTGACCCATTAGTTAGGGAGTTCCCCAGGGTTCACGTAAGCTATAAAAAAACTAATAATAAGGTATTAAGAAATAGAAAATGTATTTTATTAACAACAATAGCCCTTAGCCACATGATAAGACTTGAAAATCTTAACAATTGATATTAAAGTTTAATTGTAGGTTTAACATTTATTGTTAATAATTTGCTAGGAAGGGAAGATTGTTGATATGTATTGGTAGTAGAAAGGACGCCAAATGGGGTCTAGTTTGAATAAGGTCCATGTAAGATGTGTCGATAACCTTGTAGGTGTGATGGATCAAAATTGTTAAGAGATATAATATGTATTTTGACTAATAGTTATAACTTTTAGTTCAATAACAACATCCAATGACCTTAACTATTTATGTTCCATTTGAATAACAAAAGCATCTTCACTATGATTCCAAAATGCTCAAAATTTTAAGATAGGAATATTAACATAACTTGAAGACAAAATAGCACATTAATTGAACATGAACAAGCAACAAAAATTCACACCCAAGACTAGTCAAGCACAAATAGAATTTATACACCTAATAGCCTAGGGATTCATAGGGCTTGTCCCGTAAAAGAAGAAGAAGAGGAAGAAGAGGCCTTTTTGGTCTCCAGTTTGTCATTAATGGTAGTCCAAATGCTGCAAGTGGTTGAAAATGATATGCGCCTTACACTTTTGTGTGTGGGGCTAGCAGCCAAGCTTTGGAAAGTTCAAAGTTGATATTCTTCTAGGAAAATGTGTGTTGAATGATCCAATGGACTAATCGCTAATCAATTTTTATGGGTTAAGACTCTAAGAGTTTTCATATGGCTACTATTAAAGTGTGAAGATTTATTATAAAACTTAAGGTATTAAATAAATAAAAAAAAATTATTATTTATAAATTTATAAATTTATTTTTTTACTTTTAATGTGAAACAATACTTATTTTTAACGTTCTCTCTCATATGCATGTTGGTCTAGTTGTTATACATAAACTAAAACCTAACTTTGAGACATAAAAATTATAAAATAGATATTCATTTTCTAATTCTAATAACATGTTAAAAAATTTAAAATCTTAAGATATTAAATAAAGAAATTTCATAACTCTTAAACTCATTACCATCTTTGAAATAAGTTATTTTATATCATGATTAGACGCCACTAGTCTTTCAAGGGTGAGATTTTGCAGCCCAAACCTTTGAACTTTTACTTCATGCGGCTGACTTTCTTCGTTCCACTGTTTTGAAATTCAACTAACATACCCCATTTGTCACAGCTCTAATCGTGGACCTCGCCAATGCAACGCCACGAAGCCTCTTATAATGGAATAGACTGTAGGTCTTGGATTCTTACCATCCCGATGCCAAATCTCGGGGTCTTTTTTACCCTGGTGGCTATGAAATTCAAGAAAAACAGGGGAAGTGGAAGAAAATTAATGTAGCTGGTGACAGCTGACTACTGTCTATTCGACTGACGTCCAAGGTCCCGGTTGTATTCCCAGAAAGACCGCGAGTCATGGTCAAGTCGGTCCTTCCACACAAACATGTGCAAGTTGATGATGGATGGTTAAAACATTTAGAGTCCATGGCCAGTGAACCCAATTAATCTCAGCTACCATAATTTAGAGTTTCCTCCGTGTGAAAGTGACTTGTCTGTTTTTCCGACACGGCACACATATACGGCCTTGTGGTTCGCGATAAGAAACAAAGAGCCATGATCTTCTCGAAGGGAGCCTGCGATGGTTGATGTAGTTGTTGACTTCTCTTATCACCGTTCATCGATGTGGTCTTATCTGTTTCATAAGGTCAAAATCGTGTGCAGCAGCGGGGACCCACGGGAGGACTTTTGATACCGTGGTGGACTAAGTCGTGCCATAAATAATATTTATGCGGTTGCCTGTGGGAATGGCCTTTTGTGCAATTACAAAACCAAGTTTGACTGAGCCAAGGCCTCCTGCAGTGACAATCGTGTCACGCGCTGACGTCCAAAGGTTTGTTTTTTGTTACAAGGTTGTCTAGCACTAGGACTGAACGCGTTTCCTCGACTTTGAGCAGGATGATCTCGGCCGCGTGTGGTCACACCCAATCTTCTCTGAGTGACCAAAATGGCCATGTTGTAATATGGAATCAGGAACTCCATCTTTTGTTTTGACTTGGTAATTCCTCAGGAAATTTGTGAGCGGGGGCAAAAGATTACTCCACCCCAAAAGATCTGGACCAACTTGGGAACAAGAACTTTACATGTTGAAGGGCGTTGTTGTCAGATCATAAAGATTGCTTGACAGCAACTGCTATCAACTTCTTGGCGATTTGAGTATTTACACCCGTCACTGGGTTCTCCCCATTTATTAATCGTCGTATCGCAGAAGATCTTGCTTCTTCTCTGCGAGCTTTTTTTGCAGCCATGGATACCAAGAAGAATCCATGGCTCGTGCTTTCTCTTCTCTTTCTTGGCTTATCTGTCAACAACCATCTTTCCCTCGGAGCTGATACCATTTCTGCGAACCAATCACTCTCTGGAGACCAAACTCTTCTCTCTGCAGGTGGGGACTTTGTATTGGGTTTCTTCAAACCAGGTAACGCTTCTAACTACTACATAGGCATGTGGTACAACAAGGTGTCAGAGCAGACCCCAGTTTGGGTCGCGAACAGAGAAAAACCAGTCTCTGACAAGAGTTCTTCTGTATTGAGGATCTCGGATGGTAATTTGGTTCTCTTCAATGAGTCCCAGTTCCCAATTTGGTCCACGAATTTGAGCTCCACCAACTCCAGTTCTGTGGAAGCTGTTCTTCTGGATGAAGGAAATCTTGTTCTGAGAGATGGGTCTAATTCATCTCGAACTTTATGGCAGAGTTTTGATCACCCAACCCATACATGGCTTCCTCATGGTAGGATTGGATTCAACAAAATTACCAAGGTAAACCAACGCCTGATTTCATGGAAGAATTCGGATGATCCTGCACCAGGACTCTTCTCTCTCGAGTTAAACGCAAATACTAGTTCGTATATTATTCTGTGGAATCGGTCCATTCAGTATTGGAGTAGCGGATCTTGGGATGGGAAGATTTTTAGCTTAGTTCCTGAAATGAGGTCCAATTATATCTACAACTTCAGTTATATTGACAACGCAACTGACAGTTATTTCACCTATTCTGTTTACAATCCTGCCACCATATCTCGATTCGTGATGGATGTTTCTGGGCAGATTAAGCAACTGACATGGCTAGACAATACCAAGCAGTGGAACTTGTTCTGGACTCAGCCAAAAACACAATGTGAGGTGTACGCTTTTTGCGGGGCCTTTGGCACCTGCAATGAAAAAGCCTTGCCTTTCTGTAGCTGTCTGACGGGATTCTCTCCCGCGTCGCAGAATGATTGGAACTTATCGGATTATTCAGGTGGGTGCAAGAGGAAAACTTCTTTACAGTGTCAGAATTCCACTCTTAGCAATGGTCAGAAGGACGGGTTCTTAACAATGACCAGCATGGAATTGCCCGTACATGCGCAATCTGCGTTGATGGGAAGTGCTGCAGAATGTAAATCCACCTGCTTGACTAATTGCTCTTGCACTGCTTATGCTTATGAAAGCAATAATTGTTCGTTTTGGATGGGAGATCTCTTGAATCTGCAACAACTCTCAGCAGGGGATCCTAATGGAAGAACTCTATATCTCAAACTTGCAGCTTCTGAACTTTCAAGTAAAAATGATAAGAAGGGAATTATTATTGGTGCTGTTCTGGGTTCTGTGGGAGCGGTAGCACTTCTGCTTTTTTTGGTTTTAATCATCAGGAGGAGGAAGAGAACTGTTGGAATAGCAAAAGCAGGAGAGGGTTCATTGGTGGCATTTGGGTACAGAGACTTGCAAACTGTGACAAAGAATTTCTCGGAGAAGTTGGGGGGAGGAGGCTTCGGTTCTGTTTTCAAAGGGACGTTACCTGATTCATCAGTCATAGCTGTCAAGAGACTTGAAAGCATCAGCCAAGGAGAGAAGCAATTCCGCACAGAAGTCAGTACAATTGGGACAATTCAGCATGTAAACCTGGTTCGGCTTCGTGGTTTCTGCTCGGAAGGCACTAGGAAGTTACTGGTGTATGATTATATGCCAAATGGCTCTTTAGAGACTCATCTTTTCCATGAAAGGCTTTTGGACTGGAAAACAAGATACCAGATTGCTCTAGGAACCGCAAGAGGGTTGGCGTATCTTCATGAGAAGTGCAGAGAGTGCATCATACACTGTGACATAAAACCAGAAAACATTCTTCTAGATGCTGAATTATGTCCAAAAGTGGCAGATTTTGGCCTAGCAAAGCTTGTGGGACGGGAATTCAGCCGAGTCCTGACTACAATGAGAGGCACAAGAGGGTATCTTGCCCCAGAGTGGATTTCAGGGGTGGCCATTACAGCAAAGGCTGATGTTTACAGCTACGGAATGATGCTTTTCGAATTTGTATCGGGAAGGAGAAACTCTGAGCCATCTCCAGATGGCAAAACTAGATTCTTCCCAAGTTTGGCTGCAAGCATTATTGCTGAAGAAGGCGATGTTCTCCGACTAGTAGATCCCAGATTGGAGGGAAACGCCGATGTAGAAGAGGTTGCAAGAGTTTGTAAAATTGCTTGTTGGTGCATCCAAGATGATGAAAAGAACAGACCGGCAATGGGTCAGGTGGTTCAAATCCTGGAGGGAGTTTTAGATGTGAACCGAGCCCCGATTCCAAGATCCCTGCAAGTGTTCTCTGACACACAGGACCAGGTAGTTTTCTTCACCGAGTCATCCACAAGCCGAAGTTCCCAGGCTCAGAGCAACGCTTCAACTGCTTCCTCGCAATCCAAGACTGCTGTGTCATCAGCAAATTCAAAGTCTGAGTAACCAAATGAATGCATGTAGAGCTCTACTATGTTTAGTTAGACCGCGTTTTCTCATTTTTGCTTTACTTTTTCTTGTTCAACTTTTGTGTACGAATTAACTGTGATATATAGCTTGTTGTATCTGTGTGATGAGAGTGCCTGCATATTCAGCGGAAGCATGCTTCAAAATCTCAAAAGATGCAATTCCGTATTCTGGTCAGGTTATTAGCAGTTAGTTCATCAAACTCGCCATCTCTGTACTTCGTCAGTTTGTATGGTTCAAGGCAGGAACCCAAGCCTCGAACTACGCAGAGGAGAAGATTAGTTTAGGACTAGATGTTGCACGCTGGAGCCGCAACACCCAGTTAATGATATATTAGAATCTTCAAAAAGTAGACATGATTTTGGTGACAGTTCTTGAAAGGAAAAGCAGCATGTTTGGGGGATAGTCGTCTTCGTCTCTGAAAAGAGCAGGTTACCCATTGAATAATAACAGCTCTCTTAGCTAGACAGTGGAGTTTTGCCCCCTAGAGAAGCCTTTGATACTTTGATTTGAAGATCCAGGGTGTTGTTTCATCTTCAATAATATAACTTTTCAGTTTGTAATCAATAAATCAATAAATCAATAAATCAATATCTACATAATTAGAAATCGAATTGCAGTCTGATGATTCTATGAAGCCAAAACCACAATTTGAAAGAAAAGATATGGCAACTGTAGAACCTTGACAAACCCGGCATTACAAGAAAACCTCCAGGTTAAGAAAAAGGTTTGGTACATCAAGTAGAGGAAAAGAACAATTACAGCACATGTTCTAAGACTTCGTGCAAAGTATTCATATCTACATCAGAATTCAGCAACCTAAAGCCAAAAAGCTTGAACTGTACTGTGAAAATCAATAACTGCATCATTTATCTGGCTATACAGAACTGAAACTAACCTTCTGCAGCTTTCAACAACTACTTCAAGGTCTAATTATTATTAACAGACACGAGCATGAAGTAGGAAGGCCGCCATCACAGTTGTAACTCACCGTTTCTCCGACGCCACTTTACAAATGTATCTGCAGCGTAAGTAACCCAAATCTACCAAACAAATGAACATAAGAAAGTCCTCACCAGAAGAAACTACAAGACTCCCTTAGATTTTCCGAGAAATAAAGAACTCATAATCTGGCTGCCGGTTGAATGCCATTACATTATTTTTTCGAATGCAACCTCTAGCTAAAAGTAAAGCATTTTCCTCCAGTGTTCTGAGCCTTTCTTTCAAAATTTCAGAACCGTTGGAAGAAGTCGATTCTTTCAAAGTAGTTTCGACAGGAAGTTTGGGGTTAAACCAGCCTTCGCCCTGCAAATACAAGCTAGCCAGGCATTACAAGAACACATCATTCACAAAATAGGTTTCCAAGAGATAAAATAAGCACAGGTGTAAGTTGGGAAGAGATTTTTCTCATTCTTAACAGGATCAATGAAATGTTCTAATCAAACACGATAAACTAAGTAACGCACCAAATTGCGCAGATTAGATCATATAAACGCCTTTAGGTTAATGGTGTAATTTGGAGGTGATACAAAATAAAAATGTCAATAACCAAAAACTACAATCGAATTGATAATGATGGCCTATCCATCGTTGCTTCTTCAGCTGGAAAGTAGTAGAAATGATAATGGTGAAGTTGCTTCGTTCAGTTCTTGATCCCAACTTTAGAAGAATCCAGATTCATTTTCACTGTGACATCATGCTAACCATTAGATATAGGCCTGATGCAGTAAAAAAAGGCTCTGATACCAAATTAATATGGTATAGCATCTTTACATTGGATTGGGATAGCTTGAGCTAGGTTTGTGGTAGGAAAGGCTGGAAAATATTAGGAATTTAGGGTTTCAAGTAGGGTAAGGAAAGGGATTGATTTGGAATTGAAACAAGGAAGGGATATCAAGTCCCTTTGTGGCTGTTCAGGGCTGTAAACATTCTCAAAATATGAAAAAGATATGATATGAAAATTAGTAAAGAGAAGCTTGTTTACTATTGTGTTTTGGGATAGATGGGGCTAGATTTGTGGTAAGAAAGGCTGGACAATTTCGAGGGGTTTCATTGTTTCAAATAGCATAAGGAACAGATTCGAATTGTAAACCAGGAAATGTGTCACATGTGGTTTTGTTGGCTTGAAGGAAGATAAAAGGTGTGGTGCATACTTCAAAAAATTGAATTTTCTTAAAGACAACCACCTACAATGTATAATTAGAAAAGAATAATACCTGCAGATATAAGACATTTAACATACTTAATCGTTGATGGTTTTTTATTGCCCAGACCAGTTATTATCGCTTCCGATCATTTAAGTCTTGCATATAAAGAAGTTAGTCCTGGCATGAAGATTCTAGGTGTAAGACAAAAGTCGCCTGTTTACCTTTGTATTGTAAGTTTGCAGTCCTAAAACAGGGGAGACAATGTAGAATAGGTTCTCATTCAGAGAATCACTTAAAAAGCGTCTTTGGACCAGGTGCCCTAGTGAATGGAAAGTCAAAAATGCTGCACGGAAGTTCCCTTCTGGAATTCGATATATTGGATACCAGGCCACTGAAAACCTGAAAACCAAGGATCAAATAGACTAAGATCAGTTCTCAAAAAAAAAAAACGATTAAGAATACCTAAATATAATCATTTGGTACCCACCAGGATGCAGGATGTAATTCGTGCAGATTCATGAATTCTAGCTTTGATGGGTCACCATATACTTGATGAGAAGAAGTTCCAACATCAATGAGCTCTCCAATTCTGCAACAAAATTGACGCGTAATGGGGAATTAATACTAGGTTGTTGTATTAACCCACAACATAGCATCAGAAATCTTCAGAATAAATTACTCCAATCAATGCAGGTTCTTTCATGATTTCTCAAGTCAATAATCAGGTTGTAGAGCAACTTCCTACTAGAGAATCAAAATTTAAACCCATCAATTGATAAAACAAAGCATTTTCGGTTGAGTTGCATAGGCAAGATCAGCTACAATATTACACTTAAAAGTGAGGAAGACAGAGTAGAATGCACATACTTATCAAGGAGAGGCTTCCGGTGCTGTGGCAGATCAGATTCAAAAAATTCAAATACGAGCTCACTCTCATTGAAGGCTGGTAAAGTATCTAAGCTCAAATTACCACTTTCATTTAATGGGGAAACCTTTGACGAGCTGATAGGTCCCTCAACAAAGTCAAAGTTCTGCAATGATTCGACATCCTGTTCAGGATTGGAATTAACCTCTACAGCTTCAGAATACCGCTCGACAAACAGAACTTTTGTAGAAGCAAATTGTCCTCCAACTTCTCCTTTGCCCTGCAGTTCAAGGTTGGTGTATTCTCTACTTTGACCTGAATATTTGGGAAGATGTTGATAGCCGAATAACTGGACAGCTGAAAGGAAGGGGACAAAATGAGCACGAAAGCATGTGGAATCCTTATGCAATCCTTTTGAATTCTGAGAATCTTCTGCGTTGACTTCCAGCCCATAATTCCCAGGTTTCTCATACCAGTCCCAAACAGAACGTAGTGATACGTTTGGCATCCGGTGCTTGCAGAGGAGACCGTGAGATTGCTGATTATCCGCGCAAACATCACATTTGTAATGCACACATGATGAACAGATAACTGGAGCAGCAGACTGGATGAATCTTTCAATTTCTGCAAGTGGATAGCCGATCACATGGTGAACACCCTCCAATACTAGCTGCATTTGGTAAGCAGACTTCAGAGCTTTTGCAGCCTTGGATGATCCAATTAAGCACCTTGGATTGAGCTCTGTTTTTTTGCCATATGTTGGGGAATCTTTAGTACTTTCAACTCTTTTCCCATCTACTCCAGCTATGGAATTTGCTGAGATTTGGGACTTTCCAGCAGAACTAGTCTGTTTCAGAAGCCTGGATGCGTTTCTACCAACAGGAATCCATTTCTTTCTATTTGCTCCATTTTTCCTATATTTATCTTGGTTATGAAATTTCAATTGTGAGCACATTCCAGTATGTACAGATGCAGAACAAATCCTACTTACCGAATCTTCTGTCCTTGGAATCCTTGTGCAGCTGCACGGATCGAAATCATTTTGCACAGGTTCACCTGATATACTGAAACTTGTCAAGTGAGGTAGATTTTGCTGTATGGCAGGAAATGAATTTAAAAAATATGAACCATCAGACAAAGCGAACTGGCTATTGCTCATGGTCTTTGTGCAGCATTACCGTCTTTATATTGATAAAGTTCACCAGGAAAGTGTGATTCTTTCTGAAGCAGAACAGAATTATCATGAAGCCTAAAGAATTCTCCTCCATGGCCTTCCTGTCCCTTCTTTCTGTTGTTATAGTTGTCATTCTTAACTGAATTATGTGATTTTGACTTCCCACGGCCAGTTTCCAAAGCACCCAGTTCACTCAGACATGAGACATGTTTATGAAATCCCCCATTCAAACTCTCCTGAATGACCCATTGAGAGGGATCGAGTATCACTCTGCCATGTAGTTTTGTATGCATTACTAACTCTTTGTTTACCATCTGGTTAGGTCCATGGGAAGAATTGCAGCACCCTGGAGGTAAAATTAAGGGAGTGGGTAACAATCCTCTACTTGGAAATGGATTACACTGGACCCAAATATTCTTCTCTAGCAAGGAAACATCCCTCTTAACATGAAAGTTCGATTGTTTTTTCCGGTATGTTTGTGCTCCGTTGGCATTCTTCTTATTCTCCTTCCAGTATGAATAGTTATTGTCCTTCCCAATCGGGACAGAGAATTGGCGGTTAGTTTTATGCACCAAATCACTTTGAGATGCCCAACCAGTAGATTTAAAATCATTTGCTGGGGTGATGCCTCCGAGATTCTGGGCAGTCAGACACAGGCTACAGGTTTTGGTATATCCAGAGGTGCAACCAATGCAATCTCTGACCTTATAAGACTTGCAATTAATGCTCTTATAGGACTTGCATTGAGATAGAAGTCTGGGAGATGGGTTATCCTGCAGATTCTCCATAAAACTGTTACTGCTTACTTCAGGCTTCTGCTTGCTGAATTTTGAACACTCACTGCAGATGTTGGACTCAGAGTTGCCATGATTCTCAGTAAGAACAGGAATTCTGAAATTTGAACACTCGGGAAGTTTCTTGCCATTAGTACATGTTGTGAAGTGAGGATTGACACCTGCAGATGGTCCATTCTCCAAGCCTTTCTCATAGTTAGTTAGATGATTGCTTGTGGTCTCCACTGAAACTGCAGTGTCTAAATAATATTTTCCTAGTCCTAAGGCATCAATTGTGCTATTATTCAAACATTTAGTGGAATTTCCTTTCTTCTTCTTTTTCTTCTTCTTCTTGGAATTCATTCCATCAAGCATCTCTGTCCCAGGAAAATAAACACCTCTATCTGCCTCAGTGTTCATGGTGGCAGAGTTCTTGTTTGAAGAACTAGACGGATCATCAAAACAAGCCATATGCAATGCTCCATCTGATTTTGACTTCTCTCCTTGGTTGATGTAAGGTAGATCCATATATGCAGCCTGCTTCGGAACCTATTACAATTTATTTCACCCAAGAACAGAATGATCTCGATAAAGTGAAGAATCAGAACCGTTGCCTTCCATGCGTTTTCTTCGCCCAATAGGTTGAACCAATTCCCCTGAAAATGCCATTTCCAAGACTATTCATGCAAAAATTGCCAATGGGCATTGATGACTAATTTCAGAGCAGGAAAGCTTTTGGGGGAGCTCTTGAAAGCAGCGCCAATATTCATGCCAAAAAGAACATCAATCTAACATAAAGCACCAAATTGTCTCGAGGTAAAAAGCAAAGGGAATAACCAAAGTTTCTTTTCCACAGTAGTTTTATGTCGATAATTTTTCTATCTAAAAATACGACGTGGAGTGCGAGAAAATTATCAAAATCTCCACTAATATAAAATAGGCTGCGTATATTTCACTAAGAAAAGGCTGCCTGGTACAACATGTGCTCTAACAAAAATCTAGTCTTCAGATGAACCTAAAGGATCTGACTATGAACCACATTAACTTACCATTTCCGATAACTTGATTGTACACAAGTCAAAATCTGAGAAACCTTTTTACCACAAAAAGCTTCTTCTACCCTAATTTGGCCGCAAACCCGGAGTACCATAATGCAAAAACCTCCATACAAACGCATAAACACACACACAAGAAGCTAATAAGTTTCTCCCAATGCGAATATCTCACTTTCATTCCAAGAACCCGAAAGCACACAAAATAGACATTGGCTTTCGATAACATATGTCGAAAAGATAAAAAGGAAAAGAGAGCAGAAAGAAGAGCAAGAGAAGGACAAGATGCTCAGCCGAGCAACAAGATTAGAAGAATCAGAGTAGCTATCAATAACAGAGCATCAAATTAGATAAACAAATAGGTTAGCGGAATAGCATGAAGAAGGAAACAAGATTGCCGCGAATTACCTGAGAGAGATTCAAAGGAAGAGCGCGCGCGCAGAGAGAATATGAAAAAGAAAACAATCTGCACTTCTTTTCTTACCTTTATTGTTTCTTTGGGGGGCTCTGGTGCCGGTTGCCTTTACAGGCAAATAACGGTTTCTCTTTGCTAATTTGCATGGTCCACCCATGAAAAACCATTTATATTAGTTTTACCCACAAATCTTTCTTTCCCTTTTCATTTATCCACAAAGCTCCAAAAGTTTAATATATTTTTTTGAAAAATTATTTCACAGTACAAATAAGAAAATATAAAAAGGGTCAATAATAGAAGAATTAGCAAGAAAATTCATTGAAACCCTCAAGGCTATTCTTTTTTAAAAAATAATTGATTTCTTTCTCTTTCACAAGTGATTGGAAGTAGTGGAAGTTCACCATTATACATGGAACAATAAGTGTAGTTTTTCTAAGTTGGATTTGCATGTCATTTTCTCTTACTTTGGAAATAAAAGCCAACCACTCCATCTCTATCCTTATAATATTCCCTTTTAGAGCTTAAAGGATTCAAAAAAGAAAAAATCTCTTTTTTAATTATGTGTTACTTAATTGATAAATCTCAAAATTTTTCTTTGTCATGAAACCAAACTTTACCTAATTGACAAACATGTGGCTTATTGAGTGAATAATTTGAATAAATTGGTTCCTTCTTTCTAGTGTTGATCTTTCAACCATGGCTTTCCCTTTTGTTCAAGTCAATTGTCATAGTATGTTTGCATATTTTTGATAATCAACACATCTTTTAGTTCATCTTAATTAGTTGATTAGGGCGAAAGAGTTAAATTCACAATAATTCTTTACCAGAAAACCCACTTTTATGGAATAAGTTGAAATAGAAGTAAAATCCATCAAATAATTAGTTTTCTCAAAATCTTAGATAATATAAGCCATCATAGTACTTTAAAAGTACAATAACTGGTTGCCCCGATGAAAAACGATCCTTTAAGTTGACACCCTCCGAAATATTATAAGTAACACAAATAAACACAAGAAATTACTATATTATCTCACACTAATAAATTTTTTATTCTAGTATTCATCCTAGATCCACAACACTAGTTAAAATTTAAACAAGAAAAAAAGTTATCCAAATCTCACATAATTTAAATCTAGCATTATATGACCGAGTTACTAACTTATGGCTTGCATTTGATATATTATATGTCAAATATAAGTTTCATATAATAAATTTATTATAACACATAAACATAAATTAAATAAAAATGAAAGAAAATAAAAAAGGTTAAGAGATAGTTAAAAAAAAAAATTTAAAAAAAAAATTATGAAGTTGGCTTCCATTCACCAACCACCTCTTATATGATAAAGAGTATTATTATTTCATGTGATGAAAGATTTACCTACTTGTAGAAACAGTGTTTAAGATATGGTTGTCTTATGGTAAGTAAGGGTTAGTCTCCATAAAGAGGTGATAACTATTATCTTTTAATTTTTATCAAAAATTATAATTCACATAAAGCTGTCAGACAGGCATGACTAGATGGGTTCGACCTCTGCTTGAAGAGAGTCAAAGATGGGGCTGGTGATAGGCTTGGTTTAGAGGGAACTTAGATAGGTTGGCCCGAATGTTTGAAACCACGTGATCCAAGTGAAATAGGTACCAATAAATATATATTGGAGGCATGTACGTAGAGATCGTTAAGAATTTATTAATAAAATTTACTAATAATTTAAGTTTTTAACCTAATAATAGCGCCTATAAGCCCAACATAATTATCATATGAGTGTCAAATGTCATTGAAATTTGCAAGTGATGTAATGTTATAAGTCATTAAGTAATCAAACAAAAGGTCGGTAAAGATGCCTATTTAAAAATAACAAAGAGTAAAATATAAGAATTTAATCATTAAAACCAAAAATG
This sequence comes from Casuarina equisetifolia, assembly GCA_028551475.1. Taxonomy (NCBI): domain Eukaryota; kingdom Viridiplantae; phylum Streptophyta; class Magnoliopsida; order Fagales; family Casuarinaceae; genus Casuarina; species Casuarina equisetifolia. Next base: position 27,267,964 of record CM052355.1, read on the forward strand.
TATGGATCATATTAAAATTTTCAGACACTTTTAATTTTTTATTTTGTTTTATTTCTACTTGAATTTCAAAATGATGTATCGAGGGGTTAAGATTTAATGCCTTTTCTTATATAGGTTTCTGCATTGTACTTAACTTATATTATTAATATGAATGACAAGAATAAATTTTTTTAAAAAAAATAATAGATTAAAATTACAAAATATCTAAGAGAGAAATCTGGTTCCTTTTAAAATTGCAATCATAACAACAATATTGGTATTAAAGGGCATTTGGAACTCAAATAATTAAGAATAATTGAATTCCCCATCTGCAATCAGGAAATTACCTTTTTTGAAAGGTATCGTGAAGGTGTTGTCTTTTCTCGTAAAGAACATCATATTTATTTCGCATTAAAGACCCTCACAAGGTAACCGTTCGGTTCAGCTACCCAAATCCCTCGTGGCGGCCACCCATTTGCTTAATTAATTGAAGAACGCCCCCAACATTGACACTGGGTGATGATTCCTTTACTCAAGAATCAAGTCACTATTACTTGACTACTTTAATGGATTTAAAATTGCTAATCTTTTGTAAAATCCTTTTCATTTCTTTACTTTTTTGAGTCTTTAATCTCCTTCTCCACCATCTTTCATTCGTCTTTCATGTTTGGTGTGCTTTTTTCTGATTGGATAGAAGCCACCCACTTGGCCACTTTTTATGCAGTGCCGTAGTAACAAAGCCAAACTGATGGACCTTCTAGAACCCTCAACCTGCAGGAAAGAAAGACTTGGGTAAGCTGAGCTTCTGGGCTTGCAATTCATGAACAAAAAGCTTTGTATAAAAATAATCCTAAATGTTGAAATTAAATAACTTGGCCGTTCTCTTATAATCTTTATAATTTTGACCTATCACTTTACTTTATTATTAGTAAATTATTTCATGCTTAGAATAAAAGTAAGTAAGCTATCTTGAAATAGTTACACATGTAACGATTAAAAGAGGTTTTAAGAAAGGTGGTTGATTTTTCTAACAAAATGATTGTATGTTTTATAGTCGGCAAATTCAGTCACTAATCAAGGCAACTTTTGGAGTGGGCGGACAATAATTGCAGAAAGCAACGCAAGACTGAAGACCATTCTTGCCAAGACACTTAGAGCTTTACACAACCTTTGGTACTATACCTAACCCTGTATTTTATACAGATATAAATATATAGAAGTGACACCAAGATAAGAAGGAGCTAAAAGGGAGAGGACCAACAAAAGATATCTATAAAGTGCTCTTTCCATTGTCCAACCAAGACCCAACAAGAGTTTAGAAATGCTTCCAGAAAAGGAATGAGAAACCATCCACTTTGCAGTGTTGTAGGCGCAATAATTTGAGCTTTCGTGAACTTTGATCACTCCAAAAGACAAATAACAGTGATTGAGTACATGTCCGAGTTCTATAAGCACGAGAAAATCTTCCTCAAAAGAATAACTATCCATATAATATATATGCATAAAGTAAAGCAATTTTCAGAGCACACCACAATGATACCAAACATATCCCAAATAACATTAATCAACCAGGAAAGAGTGGGTAAGAACCAAAATCTCTGTACTATTGTTTCTCCATCCTTCTTCCGTTAACAAGCTTCGAAGGTCAAATACGAGCAGGGGAAGTAAATGAAGAACAGAATGTTCTGTTCTTCTTCTCTGACTTGTGAAGAATCATTGCACCGGACACATGTTTTTGTCTCTTGTGCTCAGAGAATGCTTCAGACTTGCTAAGCAGAGAGCCCAGGGAAGTTGCATCAAGCACGAAACAAAGAGTTTTTAGTAGATAATTTAATGCCTACTGTGGTGGTTTCTTTTCAGCAGGCCTTCCATTATGACCTTCTTTCTGTTCTCTTTGGACACTGCCTTTGCTAACTTTATCACGCTGTCTTGTCCCCCTTCACTCGTACGCTGGCAAGGCAAAAAGTATGCCCAAATCGAAGTGAAAACAATTGCGAAAAGCCTTCCCCACAAGACTGTGATAATGAGGCTAAGGACAAGCAAGTGTACTGCAGAGCCGAAACTGGGGCAACCCATGTTCAAATCTTTTGGCTTCTCTTGGACTCCTTCATGGTCAATGCTATAATCTTTTCTTGTTATGTCCGTCAAAGTCCTGGATAAGTTCTTTGTCTTTGAAATTGAACCTGAAGAAGATGGTGAACCAAAGGACAACGAATGTGATAACCGAGAACTGGTTTTGATATCTCGATCAACACAGGTATCCACCGATGATGCCCGATTAATTGTCTTGTCATCACACGAAACATGAGGCCCTGCGGAGTTCACCGAAGGACTAGGCTTCGGTCGACGACCTTTTGCATCTCGAACTCTCTTAGCCTGTAAACAAAAGGATGATATGGATTCTCATCACAAGGCCCCCAGAGACTACCGAAACTTTCACTATTCTGTACAGCAGATTGGGTTTAGAGACTAACCATCAAAGTTTCAAGCATCATGGCTTTAATCACCCGAGAGAACGTTGTTTTCATACCCTTCTTGTTACCCACACCGCTATACCGCAAAACTTGCCCGGCAGACCCATCACCGACAACTCCAGGCTCGAGAACCACTTCCATATCGACGCATGGTCGAAAACAGAGCAAGAACCTGTTTCTGGAAACGTTCTTCATCGTCCTCCGTATAACCGACGAGGCTGGTTAGGAAGTTATGAAGGGTATTCGACAGTTAGAAATGGTATAAACCGTTGAAACTCGGAAAGAGAAAAGGAAACTGGAGGACTTCGTAGTGAAGAGGAGGCGAGAGAGTGGCAATGCCCGTGAGGGACAAGTAGGAGGACATAACTCTGTTTTTATTTTGTTGGTGAAAAGGGGAGGCTAGTATTATTGCTTAGTTGATGAGATTAAGCATTGTGATTTGATAAAGGGCTAAAACAGCCGTCCATTTATGTTTTGACATTGTTCCGTTTGATGTTTTTTCTCCTCAAGTCAATGTTTGACAACTCGTTTATCACTTTATCTTATCTTCTTCTGTTGCTGCTTTTTCTGCGACCATCTTTATATTATAGCCACTGTTTGAGACAGTTCTGTTTATCCTATGGAATGATGTTCCTTTTTATAAAGAAAAAAGCTATAGAATTAGTTTCATCATTATGAGGTAATTGAATGATATATCAGCAGGCGTTCGATGCAGCTCTAGTAAATCTCATGTTCCTGCTCTGCTTCATGAACGTACTCTATAATCTTATGATCAGGAAAGGTAAAGATTTTTTTTGTTGTACATGGTATGATAAGTGAAATCTTAAAATTGATTTTGTGTACGAGACAAAAGTTATACATTTCTTTACAGGAAAGTTTAGAATGAAAAAAAATATCTTTTTAATTTTAAATTAATTTTTAGATTAAATTTTAGACTTCTCAATATAATATTAGAATTTAAAATTCAGTTTACTCCAACTCTTGCAACTTTAAAATTAATGATGTTTAATGTGTAAGGAAATATTTATAAAATGAGAGTTTCACATTAAAAAATAAAAAGAATTTTTGAAGTGAAACTTAAATGAAAGAAAGACTATTTAATCTTTTAGTTAATTTTTTAACCTTCTAATGTACTATTAGAGTTAAGATTAAATTTGCTTCATTTTATGTAACCTCAAATCTAATGCTGTTTAGCATGTTAAGACATGTACAAAATAAAAGTTCTATAATAAATATATAATTTATTGTAATGATATTTAAATAAAAAATATTTTTTAAACTTTTCAACTAATTTTTAGATTAAATTTTTTAACATTATGACATGTTGGTGCTCTTAATTCTCAAGCCTGTCATATTTTTTTGAAACAACATGAAGTTTCAAAGAAAAAGAAGACTATGAAGTCAATTTCCTTATTACTTAAGAGTCATATTACATATATTTGTTATATATATATATGTGTGTGTGCATGGCCATAATTAAAGGGGGAAAAGGGGATATAGAATACGGTGCAGATACCATATATTATAGGATGGTTTGTTCTGTTGATTCGGCCGACTAAATATGGAATCAAGCACTAGTACAATTCTCAAGAATTATGAGAAATTTCTAGCTGTAAAGAACAATATTATGAGCAATACATATAAACAGATAATTGAATCTTATTTCTAAAGTAAAGAAAATTTGTATACATTTGAACTTAATTTTCAGAAACTTTCGTCTTAGCGGATCATAGATAAAAAGTATAAAAAATAAAGTTGGAAAGTTTCCCTTTAAACGGACAAAAAGTCTGACATCAAACAGATGTGGATTAGACGATAAGGAGCTGAGCGACAGATGCTTAGACATAATAAGGTGAAAACGTACAGAACCTTGGGCCTGCAACTTTGGCAGTCCGCCATAAAAGGATCTTGACAGCAATCTCACAGACCGGGAAAAGACGTTTCAGTAGATTTTCCTGCCGACGATGGTTCGAACTTGAAAGGTATTACTAGAAGCAAGATTGATTCTGTTCCTTTAGAAGTTTGCCTGGAAACTAAGCCAATCTTATCTGTATCTCAGGAGAAAATCCTACACGGTCATATCCACTTAAATGTTGCAGGCAGTGACAACGAGAGGCCATTGGAATATGGATACAATTTGTCTCACCACCGCTGTAACATTAATTGCTCTAACTGCATCGGATTATCATATAAAGATTTGGAATCCTAGAGTCATAAATTATTATAAAATATATCTATGAGTTTAGATATATGAAAATTGGAAGTTTTTAGTTCTTAGGTTTGTATTATCTTCTACGAGTAGAAGATGATGTGTGGAGGAGACTTTGATTTCTTATTTATTTTTGTAATAATAAGTTTCACAATTTTTTTTATTTATGTATTTTATAAGATTATAAATTAATCCAAAACATAAAAGATTTGAATGGAGTTTGGTTATATATTAACAGTGTTTCTCATTTTTTAGTTTCTATTATTTTTATTGTATGTATATATCAGCAAACACATAATTAAATTAAGTGATTCTATCTAAACTTTATTTCAATATGTACATTCTTTTTCCTCTAACTAATTATTAGGAAATCCTTTCATCACTTACAACTTAAGATTACACAATTTCTTAACCACATACTAAAAGCCTCAAATCTTAGAATTAAAATTATATCACTCGAAGGTTTTTCTTTGTAATTAGGATTATACCACCAAACTTTAGAAACATAATCGAGCTAACAAAGATCATTTCGATGTACAGAAATGATAACACAGAAATCAATTCTTCTTAATATAATTGTTTCCCCTTAAATTTTGTATCCGCTGGAGCACTAGAAATTAATCAGTGCCTCCCTGATTTTAGGAATAGTTTTTGCTCCGGTGCGGGATTGAAACGGCATCGTATGGAGCCGATTCAAATGAAGCGTGTTCCATCAAAAAACTGCCATTCCCCTTTTAACAAATAGCGCCAGACGTAATCACGGTTTGCTTCAGGGTTCACTCCTGCAACTTTTAACTCTTGGTTTCTTCACAAACTTAAACCAAATATCCTGAAATCATATCACGTCAATTCAAAAAGTAAGCAGAGTTGAATCTTGAATGTTAAACTCCATTTAAATACATATTGGGCACATGATTTAGCATAATGTTTTCACATTACTCATTATGCCAACCACATCACACGCCCATATTCCTTTTGGCACATGCATGATAAATACTTGTATATATCTTAAATAGTTTTCCAATCATTTTACATAGATTAGTTAAACAAACATCTTGTTCGTCATTTTGTCACGTTGTTATGTTTGGCATTGACTCTTTTGCCCACTGTCAGGTGTATCAATAATGTAAATGGGAGTGATTTTATAATAGAAGCTTGTTACATCAACCAAGGCTTCCATTGTTTCAAGCATCGTTGAAAATAATGGTATTTCTAAAAGATAAATATTCATCTTTTTCCTCTAGTATTTTAGTTACTTTGAAAAGAGAAAATAGGTTATGTGCTACAATAAATAATAATAATGTCACTTCAAATAAGATGGTTCCACAATATCTTTTGTTAGATAAGTTTCATGCTATGTTTCAATGGTCATGCTCTTTGTTTAATATTACAATACCGGGACCTTGGCTTCCTTCACCTCTAGATAATCATTTGAATGCTGTCAAACCTTTTATGTGGAACAAGAGGAAGCTAGGTAATCTTTTCTTTAGGAATCACATCTTGAACCCGTAGGTGTCCAAGAATATTTGAGATTAGAGAATCTTCTCAACCAAGGCATGACTTTCTCAGTGGACTTTACTCAAGATCCTTTTTTGTTTGACCCAAGTTTAGGTATATCCATGCACGATTTTACCATCTTTTCAAGTAAAAGTAGAGGCCATGTCTCCTATGTTGTTTTCAAGTGAGGATCCTAATATAAGAATATCATATTTTGCACTAGATATGGATATGGACTTTTCATTAATTTTTGCACAAGCTATTAATTTAGCTAATGATCAATTCTTGAACAGCTTAAACAATAAGGAAGTTGCATCACTTTCATGGTTAAACTTAGATGAAGATATCTCATAGCATGTTGCAGATGGCAATGTAGAAATTAATAAGGAGTTAGGATAAATAGATGGATACACATTCATGTTGAAATTTGTAATATATTGTGGCCCATTCACTATGTTTTATGGGTTATTTTCTTATGATGGCTTGTTAACTAACAAGCTTATTAGCTCTTATTTGAGCTCATACTTAACTATAAAGATACACTAGATTTTTAATTGATTCAATTGTAAGTGTACATAGCTATTGGGTGACTTTCCCATAGATCTTTTTTTCTTGTATTTTCTTTGTTTTTATACATTTTTCAATTTGATATCTAAAAAGGTTAAGATAACAACATCCTTCATTACCTTCCTAAGACAAACTAGATGAACATTTGCCATTGGAGGCACTTTATTTCTCTACTTTTCTTAAAGGTTTTTTTGTACTTCTATTTAGCCTGTTCGTTGGATATTTTTACATGTGTTGCGTTCCACTTGCATTTCATTGTATTTGGCTTTGAAAGACACAACCTGACTAACATTTCACTAACCACCATATGCTTTGACCATTTTGCCCTTTACTTTCCAAAGTTAAAGGGCCATGACTTTGACTTCTCTAGAACAAACACTTATTTTGACACTAAATCCTAATCCAATCCACACCATGGCATTTATCAACCCATACCATGATCCATACTATTTCTCAACAATAAATATACTTGGAGCAACTTTTGTTATTGAAATATTGAAAGATGAAACCAACTATGAGCTTTGGAGTAATCAAATGGAAAACTAGCTCATGGCTAAAAAAAGGTTGAGATTCATCAATGACCCTTTTACTTGACCAAAGTCAAACATACAGAGGAAAAAAGCCTAGGATCTTTACCATTTTGTTGTTCAAAGTTGGTTTGAAAAATTAATATGCCATGATTCGGTTTTTTTGGTGTCTTGAAGGAAAAATATAAAAATAGTTAGGATGCTTTCAAAACACTTTTTGGTACTTTTACTAGTACTCAAAGATATCACCTACTGGCACTAGTTTAAGAACAAAACGCACATTCCCACTATCATTGAATACTGAATGAAACTTAGCAACTTGTAGCTTGAAATCAATATGGTGGAACCCTCAATCTAGTGTCATTGTGGAAATTTTGCTGAGTAAATGAATGAGCAAATGTAAGAATTAAGGAGAATAGAATTATGAATTTTTCTTGGGATTAGCAAATAAGTTTAGAAATTACAAAATAAACATTTTGTTCAAAGAGCCACTACCTTCTTTTGATGATACCTTCAACTTGGCAAAGGAGGACGAACATTCGGGTAGAAAAGAGGAAATTGACATTGGTGAGCACATTGACGTCCTTGTGGTGTCTTCCTCAGTGCAATTTGGGCAATTGAAAGCAAAGGGGAAAATAAATGTGAAGGGGAGAACTATATACTCCCATTGCCACAAATTAAGCCACTTTAGGGAATAATGTTACCAAATTGTTGGTTATCCTCCTGGGTAGGTTTCAAAGGAAAAAAGAAAGAGAACCTCTAGTGGACAAGCCTTCTAGGTCGGCTGCACTATTGGAAGTGACAAGAACTCCTCTACATGACTCATCTTTATATGCTTGTGCATGACCTAGTTTTGGTGAAAAAGTGGGTAGGCCTCCTTTTTGGGCTTTAGTAGGCGACAATAGTTGGGCCTAATTTATGGGTTCTAGCTACAAGTCCGCAAGATCCAATCACAAGCCTAACCATTTTATTAATTCCCAAGCCCTTTACATTTATTACTTAGGGGCAAGTAGGCCAATTCCCATCACAAAGGGCCTTCACATGGGATGAAAGCTTAAAATCATTATGGATCTAGTTTTCAAGCCCCAAATCAATAGCAATAGTTGGGCCATTAAGAGTTAACTCAAGAATACCTTATTTGGAAGCACCATGATATATCTCATAGGCCCATAATTTCTAGGTTCTTTATTCAATTTGAATCAAATTTAAAGCAACGTTGGCCTTTTAAACATTGGGAAATTATGAAGGTATGATACACCTATCAAATTTTAATTATCCACCGATTATAGATTTAGGTGCAAGTGACTATGTTATGTGCATTTTAAATTCTCTACATTTTTATCATTCATGCTCATCTCAATTATTGCTTATTAAGTTGTTTGATAATATATATGTTTATGTCACTCACATTAGACATGTGTGACCCATAAAATTGATACATTTGAATCGTGTCTTTTTCATACCTTGGTTAAAACTTAATACGCTTTTAGTTAAAAAATTACTTTTGACCAAAACTACATTATCACATTTTTTGATAATTTTTACATTTTCTAGGATTGTATGACTAGGCAAGTGATTAGAATAGGTAAAGTGGTGCGAGGGTTTTAGTTTTTGCAACCCATTTTTTTTAATTATCTCATTATATTACACATGTTTTGAACAATATTCTTTCTTTTTTGTCTTGTGTGAATGTGAACAATTTGCGTAATAAAAAAACTAATTTCAACTATATTTTTTAGCACAGGTGTTTAGGATACAACTCCTAAAAATATTATTTCACATATAGGAAGCACATAGAATGCCTTGAACTTTTTATTTTTTTTGCTTTATTTGTTTATTGGCAAAGTAAACTTGTTCTATTTTTTTCACAATGTCAAAATTTTAGAAACGTTGTTTTTGACCTTGTGCATATAGATTTATAGGAATCCTATAGGGAACTCAATCATGATAAGTCACATTATTTTTTAACTATTGTTGATAATTTTTCACGAGTGATTTGGACTTTTCTTTTGCATTTCAATGATTAAAATTTTCCCATCATCAAGTCCTTTATTTTCATCATTCAAACTTAACATAGTATTTTAATCAAGTGCATTCGCTTTAACAATGTCATAAAGTTTTTTTTTTTTGCTACATGTTTTTTTTTAACATCTTAAGAGATATACGATAAAAGATTTTGTATATATACTCCCCAATAGAATGGGATAATAAAGCATAAGCATTGTCATTTGTTAAACACTGTGCAAGCTTTGATATTTTAGGCTCACATCCTTACATATTTTTAGAATGAATGTATATTGACAATTACTCATATTATTAATTAGCTACTTGGTGTTAGACTTGGGAATCACCTTCTTTTTGAGATATTGCATGGGAAATCACCTTTATTGAATCATTTACAAGTTTTTAGGTATAAATGTTATGCCACTAATTTGTACCCTAAAGATTAGTTCTCTCCTAGGGCCATACCATGTGTGTCTCTTAGTTACTCTTCACTTTAAATGAGTCACAAAGTTTATGATTTAAATGATGGAAAAAATTTTATGAGTCATGATTTCATTTTTTATAAGTATGATTTTCCTTTTTCCCAAATTCTTAGATTCACCTTATGATCCATACTTGAATTAGGTTACACCAATTCCAAACATCATTTAGTCATGTGATTTGTTATTTACTCCACCATAGCCATTTCCAGACATATCATAGACACTACATGAGGAGACACCTTTGGTTTCATCCTTAGGTACACATTCTTAGCCTATTGATCCTCCTCAAACTGTCATAGATAGCCAACCTTTTGGCCAACCTCCAAAGCCTACTCTAGAATAGTCACCACTAACTATTCGATGGTCACCATGACCTATACGTCCCCCCATTTAGACTATTAATTATTTATGTTTGACCACCTCTATAGGATCAAAAAGTTGTTATCTTATATTTAATTACATTTCTCTTGATCATTTTCACCTATATTACAAGAACTTTATTACCTCAATCTCGACAATCATTAAACTCGAGGCATATTGTTAGGTTTTTAAGGACAACCATTAGATTAATGCTATGGATAGGGAATTGTCGGCCTTTAAGGCCAATCATACATGGGATGTTGTAATACTTCCACGTAGTTGCGAGGCCATAAAATGTAAGTAAATATACAAAATGAAATATTGTGCAAAAGGTACCATGGAGAGCTTAGTGACCAAAGAGTACACACAACGAGATAGTATAGATAATGATGGAACTTTCTCTCTAGTGGTTTATTCAGTGATTATAAGGTCAATTATAATTATTGCTTCCATAAAAAATTAATGCCCTCATCAGTTAAATGTACAAAATGCCTTCATGCATGGAGATTTGATGAAAGAGGTCTACATGTAACTTTCACTTGGTTTTTCTACTCAAAAGGAGTGATCAATGTGTTACTTGAGGAAGCCATTATATGGATCAAAATAAGAGTTAAGGCAATAGTGTGTCAAATTTATAGAGGCATTTCTTACAGGAGGTTTTTGTCAACCTCAACATGATTATGTGCTATCCAACAAATGAACCAGGAATTCATTCATCATCCTTTTATTCTATATTGATGACATTTTAGTGATTAAGGATAACCTTGCTACAATTCCAAAGCTTATAAGATATTTACATTTAGTATTTTACATAAAAGATCTTGGAAGTATTTCTTTGGGAGAAAGATTGTCTATTCATAAATAACATATACCTTAGTCAGCTTAAGTATGCATTAAAGCTAGTTTTAAAAGCTAGACTTAGAAGGTTAAAATTTGTCATCACCCCTTTGGAGCAAAATGTAAAGTTAACCACATCAGAGTACAATGAAGGAGATTTTAAGATGAGAGATGATCCTCTTCTAAAGGATTATAGCTATTATCATAAAATGTTTGGGAGAGTTATGTATTTGACTCACATGTGACCAAACATTTGTTTTGTAGTTTAACACTTCAATCAGTTCACTCATGCACCAATATACTCATACATGAATGTAGCTATGCGATTGTAGAAGTGCATTAAAGGGACCCTCAAACTTAAGTTATTTCTTTAATCTTTTATCAAAGTTGGAACTCATTGCCTCTTGTAATTTAGATTATGTGACTTGTCCCATGTCGTGAAAATGTATGATAGGTTATTGTATAAAGTTAGGATATTATCTTATACTAACTATATCAAGAACCTTAATCGAGTTAGAGTATAAAGCTATGAGATATACTGTTTGTGAGATTATTTAGTTCCTAGGATTTTTTTTGGACCTTGGTGTGGCTACTCCTCATCGAGTTCTACTTTTTTGTGATAGTAAAGCAACTAGACACATTGGGACAAATATGATCTTCTACTAAAGAATGAAGCACATTGAAGTAAGTTGTCATTTTGTGCATGAGAAAACCCAAAGAGAGATTATAAAGACTTGTTATATTAACATGTAGGAGTAGCTTGTGGACGTATTTACTAAAGCATTATGTAACATACAACATCATTTCCTATTATCCAACCTTGCAATAATTGACTCATACAAGTCTCTAACTTGAAAAAGAGTATTGAAATACATAATTTGTTGTGGGCCATTCACTATGTTTTTTTGGTTATTTCCTTATGATGCCCCATTAGTTACTAACATGCCCATTAGCTCTCATTTGAACTTATACATAATTGTAAAGATATACTATATTTTAACTAAATGTAAGTGCACATAGTTGCTAGGTGACTTTACCACAAATCTTTGTATCTTGTATTTTCTTTGTTATCATGCATTTCTTCAATAGTTCATGACTAACTGAAACATGAAAAACATGTTAGTGGGAGAGAACTGTGGTGCATGCATAGTGCTAGAAGACGATGAGTGTGCATGATCCATCAATGCACTTGTAGAATCACAAATATATAAGGATATAGCTTCAAGACCAAAATTTATAGGTTCATCCCACTAAGTTAAGCTTTTTAAAGATTGAAAGGACTCATGAATTTGTAACTTCAAATTCTCTGATTTGGTCATGAGTTGCAACATGGAAGTTAAATGACTATAGTTGTTTCTTTAGTGCAAGTGGGTTGAGTTTGTGATATGTTTGGTGCCTATATAAAGGCATGGGTTTTGTAAGCTAGACAATCAAAGTTTTAAAGTTTTATGGAGACTTAGATTTGCTTCTTTTATCTACAATATCACCTTTTCCTCTCTCTTGAGTTGTCGTCTATCTAGCCTATATCTTCTCTTATTCTATCATTGTTTTATCTAGATTTATAATTTCATTTAGCACGTCTTCTCATAATTTTATTTTTTTGTAAATAATCTTGTGATGAAGGCATTTGATTCATTAAATTGGCAAGACATATTCAATACTCATTATCTCATACTATGAGCATAGTTATAATCATCAAAGTATTGCATTTATCCTAACAAAGTTCATATTAGTAACACATGAAATGACCATCTTTTACCGAAAAGATAACGAGTTCAAGTTCTTGCATACCATGATTAGGCTTGTCTTCACGAGTGTTGTATTTTCCAATAAGCTTATGAACTCTCAAAAAAATTCCTCCCTATGAACTTGCCTTGTGGAATTAAAAAGCATCATGCAACCTTTAAGCATTGGATTTAGATCTTGATTATTTTATTTGCTAAACAACTATTAAACTCAAGTCATTTAGGCAATACAGAAATTATCAACACAGTTTCAGAACTTAAAGAGTGATGATACGCAGATCTTGCATTTGCATCAATAATCTTCGACTCAAAGGACACTACTTTTTCTCCTTTATTAAGAATAACTAAAAATCCATTTAGTATGTGATTAATTATATAAAAATTACCTTATGTTACTTGAGCATATGGGTATAATATATTTCTACTTTTTATTTTTTGGTAGTTTCCGAAGCACACATATTCTATAGGTCTTATCCTACAAAAAGGAATAAGGTATAGTTTTAAATTGGACCTTCATAATGTTGCTGTTAGGTGCACATAACAGTTTAGTAGGTACGCGCTTTGGTCTCGGAAAACTGTGTCGGAGATATGATTTTTTATTTTTATTTGGCTATTACTGAGCCTGCAGAGGTCATACCTGAGCAACTGTGTAAGGCCTATCAAACATGCCCTTCGTAACTATGAACGCAGGCAATGAAAATGGAACCCTTTGAACTCTTTGCTTGTTGTCTCACAAAATAAGAAAGTTATGATTCCTAAAAATCGAAAAAAAAGGCATTAAAATTTCATCGATCAAATTGGCAATTAGCATATACACTTTGTAGATACAATACTTGGATGAACATAAAAGACACTACTGGCTGTTGGCGTTGGCAGATAAAAGTCCACTATATACTATCCTTTGGGCCTGAGAAAAGCACGGCTTTTGGCAGCCCAATGTACTGCCATAGCTTAAAACTGGAGGAGATAGTGACCTAATCAGTGCGTCATGAAAACAAAGAAGGAAATATTCGTGATGAACAGCTTATGTTCATATTGTCCGTTGAACAATAAAACGACCAATGAGGCTCTAATTGAGCTGACTGAAGGAAAAATATTAAACAGTTAGTTTAGTTCATTTAACTTTATTTTCAATGAAAGTCAATTTTGGTCTAGCAATACTTAAATAAGTTATTTAACTCAAGTCAATTCGTGTTCTCAAGTGAATGTCAACTACTTAAATGATCCATTTGCTTTTTTCTTACCACAATATACTAATAGTTAGTTAAGTAATTATAACGCATAGTTTTTTTTTAAGGTGATTAGATAAATTATTTTTTCATTTATGAAATTACTTGATACAACATAAGTAAGCTGAATTATATCATTAAATTAAATATATAACTTATAGTTTGAATAGAATCCTAACATATTTTACATACGCATATCTATAATTAAATATTGTAAGCATTAAGGCTATAACTATCGTACTAAGAAAATAATTTCTTTTGTCTTTTGACTTAAGCAACCTTCAACATACATTAAAAAAATAATATAAGAATAACAACAAAGAAGTTAATGGAGTTCATATTATTTCACATGAAGTTCTACTAGATTACACAGGCTCAAGTCATTTAATAATGACTTTAGGTTTCTATTTTAAGTAGATTAGTTAATAGAAAAATCCAACTTGAGATGACTTCATGCAATTCAAGTTTGAGATATCTAAAATCCATTCAAATATTTGCAATGTTACGCGGTTTGCTATCATATTCTTTTATTGTACTTGCACAATAGATTATTACTCATTCAGCTTCTGGAAAAATGTGGTTCACATTTTTGGAATCTTATTATATATTAAAAATATTTCTAGTCAAAGTTTCACATGGAAATATTTAACGTAGGCTCTTGAATGCAAGAGGCTGTGGAACAAACTTGATGTCCTCTACCAAAGGTAATAAATGGGCAATGGACTTTGGGGTTGACTTAAGCCGATGAACCTTCCTCTGTACTGAACCAAGCTTCCAACTTCGAACTACACGACGTGCATTTTCTTAATTCTTTTTTGTTTTAACATAGACTTCGTAATGATTTTTAAAGTGTGGAAGCATGATTCTCATTGGCATGTTAATGTAAAAATTAAATATTGGATTCCATCGTCTGCGAGTTCCCACCGTGTTGAATGTGACTCCCTGGAACCCGGAAATCCCATCTTGTCTTAAGATAATATCAGTCAGCAACGCGCTTGACCTATAGCCACAGTATAGTAATCCAACAGGCTTGGCTTCGGGCCAAAATGACCTACCATATTGTATAGTAATTCTTGGGTTTATACAATGAATCTGTGCTTCTTTGGGCAATGCATCTGAATGCAGCCCCAAGAGAAGAGAATGAATCCAACGTTGATTTTTTATTCCTGGTAAATGTAAAGCCCCACCTGAGATTGAATAATGACAACAAAGAAGACCATTCGGGTTGATCAAGGCTGCTGCTTGTTATATGACACAGACCGGTACCTGAGAAGCCCAGGGAACAATCTGAGCCACGTGATGAGAAAAAAAAAAGGGTTAGAAACTTTAATGGAGAGTCAGGACATTTCATATGGATAAAGGTTAGAAAGTTTAACTTTAGCAGTGAAGAAAATTGTGTTTATTAGAAATAGATTAGATATTACATAGAGTCTTACCAAAAAAAAAACAAATTTGTCAAAAACATGTTTGGAAAACGATCCCAAAACATTAAAGAAGGGGGCATTGAAGTTGTTTGGATTTTGTCTTTTATAAAGACTATCTCCCTAACCAAAATTCGTATGTGGTTATTTACTCTTGTTTGACAAGTCGACGAAGTCTACCAGAGAAAAATTGACTTTGAATTCTGGGGTTGCTATGTTGAAATTGTCAGCATATCTTTCAAGACAATGACAAGAAATTTTACGTGTCTAACTAACTAGTTCATTAGATTATCTATCTAGAAACCAATCCGAAAAGATCAAAGAAGGGGGCTTTGAAGTTGTTTGGATTTTTCCTTTTATGAAAATAATACCTGTCATTTGTGACATGGACTCATCAAATTGCATTATTACTCATGTAAGGATCAAACACACAGCAACTCAAATACATACATCCAAATACATTAAATTTAATAAAGTTTAGATCAACATGATATCTTACGTCCTTTCTAATTTTCTTATTATGAATTTTCTTTTACTTTTTTTTTTATCAAATAAGTAACATCTCATGAAATTCATTCATTATTTAGAATATGAGAAGCACTACACGAGGACATAGGGCCTTGCAACCAAATCCTTAAAGGAGCTTTCTTTCTAAAATGACTTGCTCATTAAATTTCTTTATACTTCATATATTTATATACAAAAATAATTCTTATAATTATATGAATGTCTATGTTTATAATATTAAATTATAACTCTATCATTTAACCTAATTGTCACACAAAGTTCCCACCGTGTTGAATGTGAACCTGTAGGACTCCTTAATCCAGTCAGCAAAGTGCTTGTCCTAGCCCCGTTATAGTAATGCAACTGGCTTGGCTCCGGCCAAATTAACCGACCATATTATGTAGTAATTTTTTGTGCTTATACTATGAATTTGGAACACAACATGTCAGGTTTCAACATGAGGAGGCTGATTGAAAGAGACAAGATTATCTGCATCTCTTTGTGCAATGAATCTATATTCTGACCAAAGAATGAATCCCAAGAGAAAAGACTGAATCCATGGTAATTTTAAATCCCTGGTAAATATAAAGCCCCACATGAGATTGAATAATGACAATGAAGAAGACTTTTCGGGTTGATCGAGGCTGCTACTTGCCGTATGATACATACCGGTAACTTTGGTACCAATCAGAGTTTGGTGGTTTTCTCAGGAGGAAGGCTGTCAGGTGAGGAAAGAGATAATGGAGGAAATGAAATTAACTGAGAAGCCAATAATTATAAATATATATATATATAGGTAAATGAAGGTATGGGGAGGGATTTTTGATAATAAATGGTCGAAAAGATAAAAGAAGGGACTTTGAAGTCGTTTGGACTTTTTCTTTTGTGAAAAGAATATCTATGAACAAAATTTGTATATAATTATTTATACAAATTGACAAAGTCTGCTAAAAAAAAATTAATTTTGAATTCTTACACTGTTACGTTGAAATTGTCAAGATATCTTTTAAGATAATGAGATAAAATTTCATATCCATTACTCACTAATTCATTAAATTATTAAAATGCAAGAATTAACATTGTATATTTTTTCAACAATTCGATGAATAATAAAACTTCGATGGGTGACATAATTCCGAACAAGTCAATATTTCTTTTCTACAAAAATGGAAAATCTGCCTCAAAAAAGCTGCGGACCAAGACCCAGATATCTTATCGTGGCGTACGACGTGGTTGGGCTTGGCTTAAAAAGGTCAAACCCAGAGTTCCACTGTCACGGCGTGGTCCTGGTTCCCATGAGGCTTTGTCTGCCATCCAGCTGTCTGGTCGGGGACAACATCTGTCCATGTCGCACATGGGTATCCATAGGCATCGCTCCTTCCAACGGTTGGGAATTCATTTAAATGTCTTTCAAAGGTTTCCTAGACTTGCAGTAGTAAGTTAAAGGAAGAAGAAGAAAAAGACTATGGCGAAACCTCCTGCGTAACTTTCCATTTCTATCCCCTTTCCCGAAACCTCCTCTGCAACTTTCCACACCATTGTCACCCACGTCCGCTTGGTCCAAGCTTCAAACCATGGAAGTCGTGCTCAAGAGGGCCACCACTGGAAACACATTTTTACGTGCTTCTTTGGGTCCCTGCCGTGACGCTCGGCGGATCCCACCATTTCTTGAAAACCATGGTTTCCGTCCAATTTCTGTTGTGTGGTCTAGAGACCTTTATTGACCCAACGCTACACGTGATTCAAACTAAAGAATAAGTTCTGTTCACATTTATGTGAAGACTTGGTCCCTAAGCTTTCATTGTCTCTTCGCTAAAGAGTTTCATAACCAGTCAATCCGCGGATCTATTTCGATCGCCTTCACCACGACTTAAGTGCATTGTTCATTTGATTTTAGAAACAATTTCAGTTGCAATGAAAAGGAGAAATTATTTGATTTTGGCCATCGATTTGTTTGATAAGAGCCACCAGTCATTGAATATTGAGAGACAGTTCTCACCGATCTTTCCTATTGGCTGAGCTCGACCAAACGATAAGGTCTAAAGGCCGGCTACAAACAGGATCCAAATTTTTATAAATCTCTCTTGAGTTGACTCATTGATGTAAGAAGTCACCATCTTATCTTAAGCTAATTTGTCTTCCTTTTACACATGAAGCTTCCTTGGCCTCAGATTTTCTACCATAATTGTGACATATCAAAGTATGTGTTGTCAATTCTGCAAGGTTCAAGGGTTGTGCAGTTAATTAATCTTTAGAAGCCCCCATCGGTTCCTCTAATGTTGCACTGTTCATGCCCGTAATAAAAATAAACCATTTCTAAGTGCCTTGATGGACTTGTTTCGTAGAAAGTAATTCAAAACTGGTTTCAACTGCAGTCCAATCTGTCTCCAGTAATTATTTCCAAAAGGAAAGGAAATCATGTTGAAAGGAGCGAATTCACATGGGCTAGTCCACTGACATCAGTTTCAGCACCAGAAAATCTAAGGGCGTGTCGCATAACGCGTTGATTGTTCGAGGAAGCTGGGCTCCCCGTTTCCTAGAAGGTAGTCTTGTCTTTGCAAGAGCTGCCTTTTGTACATGGCATAACATAAAAAACGAGGTTGTGGTCAATTTTCTTGGAGGGGCCTGTTTCTGTATGGAGTATTCCCTTCGTTATTTCAAGGGTCAATTTTTTATAGGCCGTGATACACGTTTGGGCTGTAAGAAACTGTATAAATAAGTGGAACCTGGAGTTTCAAATTCACTGGGAGAGAGACGCTAAGGACCAGAGAGAGAGAGAGAGAGAGAGAGAGAGAGAGTGAGAGAGAGAGAGAGCAGTGGGAGAAAAAGAGAGACGAAGAGATGGTGAGAACTCCTCTCCTTGATAAAAATGGATTGAGGAAAGGCACCTGGACACCAGAGGAAGACAGATTGCTAAAAGCTTATATCGATCGGTATGGCAGCTGGAATTGGCGCCAGCTCCCCAAGTATGCAGGTAAGATATTCAACGGGAAAGCTTGCTTTTAGTTCATGAAAATGGTGGATTGAAAGAATCTTCACTTTAGATTTCATAGTACATCTTCGAGTTTAGTTCTTCCTTATCGTGCATCAATCTCCTACAAGGCTACTTCTGCCTCCATTGCTGGTGTCTCGAATATATAACCTTTCATTAGTCAAGCACAGATTCTTCTTATTGCAGTTAACAGATACCCATATGGTTCTTCTTCGTCTTACTGTCCGTCAGCTTTTGCTTCAAATTCTGTAATAATCCAGAATCATGACCAAACTTGTTCCTCTACTCCTGTACCATCCCTTATGATTTCACTCTTCTTATTACACTTAGGCCCCTTGGTAGGAAGATATAGCCGGAAATACTGTGTATATATGATCAAAATTAAACTCAAATGTGGAACACAGCCTAAGAAAAATTCAAATTTTCAGGTCTGTCCAGGTGTGGGAAGAGTTGCAGACTTCGATGGATGAATTATCTGAGGCCAAACATCAAAAGAGGGAACTTTACCGCGGAAGAGGAGGACACTATCATGAAGTTACATAATTCAATGGGGAATAGGTATGGTTGCAATCAACGAAGTTTCAACATCACCATCGATTCAGCTTTACGTCAATCATGTTTTGGCAACTAGAGCATTCCTTCTTTAGTAAAAATCCTATTTAGCGAGGACGACGTTGTATACAACTATTATGGTATGTTCATCCAATAGTTGTTTGAAATGGACGGAGGCCTCACTCCTGTTCTTCCCTTGCAGATGGTCTACCATTGCTGCGGAGCTGCCAGGGAGAACGGACAATGAGGTGAAAAATCATTGGCACACCAAACTCAAGAAACGCGTACAGCAGAACTCAATCTCACATGAAGAGAAAAACAACACAAACAATCTTGCCCCAGTTGAAAAAAGACGTCAGAAACTGAAGCAGCAAAATGATTCTGTCCTGGAACCTCCGACTACCGAAGTCATCGATACCTCACTTATGTCCCCTCTACCATCCTCAAGTGGAGTCTCCTCCATCTCCAAAGATTCTGCAGCTGCAACAAGCTCGATAATGGCTATGGACGACAGTGCTACCTCAGCAGAAGCATATGCAGAAACGGGTGATAGTTTTTGGACACAACCATTCTTGACAGAAAGTTCCATCGTGCCAACTGTTTTCCTAGAGCCATTGGTGGACACTGAATATTTATCTCCAGTATTTGATGAATTCTTCTCCGCATATGGTTTTGCCGAGGAAAAGCTCAACTCGAACGATCTTTCCCCTCGTGAAAAAGGACAGAAGAAACCCAACGAGCCGAATGATTCTCCTGAAAATCCAATAACTACCTAAATCGTTGGTAGCTCGCCATCATCCCCCCAACCATCCTCGAGTGAATTCTCGTCTATCACCAGGGAGACTGCTGCTGCAGCTAGCACCAATACTATTGCAGACGATAATGTCACTTCCTCGGAGGCATATGCAGAAACAGATGGAAATTTTTGGACACATCCATTCTCGTCGGATTCTTCCTACATTCCGACCGACTTCCTGGGATCATTTATGGACACTGAATATTTATCTCCAGTATTTGATGAATTCTCGGTTCATCAAATGTATAGCTGGTAATCGAGGCTAGGATGGCAAACATGGGGGCTTGTACTGATTAGAAAATCTCTGTCTGTTGGACTTTATCTATTCCCTAGGTTGCTTCTGCTTAATGGCTATTTTTGTACCTATCAGCGTCCTTTGAATGAAGCCATGTATGTGTTATAAATAAACATCTTTCGCAGATAAAGTACTTTTATGATCAATATACTTCCTCGTTGTTTTGTTTTGTTGGGAAACTGAGATACTATCTTTCAATTATTCCATAAACTTCAAGTGAATGTTTTTCTTCTTTATAAGAAGCCATTTTGGCAAATCTGAGGAGTTTGGTCGATCCTTAAGCGTGATGTAATAAATTGTGCCCTAAACTGTTGGGGTCATTCAAAGTTAAATAAGCAAAACATAATAAAATATACATAAACACAAAAAAAGAATTGAGGGCAGTTGGAGTCTTACAAGGTTTTCATCTTGGTTATTTTAGGGTGTTTTCATGGTTGTTAAAGCTTTTAATTAGATAATAATAACTAAGATGATAGGATTTTTAAATCATGATTGTAGAAAAGTAAATTGTCAATTTGTTAGTAGTTCAATGAAGTTATAAACAATCTAAGACCTCTTTGCTTAGGAGATTTCAGGTTCAACACCCATTCCTCAACCCTTTTATGTAACAAAAATAAAAACAAAAAAGAAGAAGCAAGTATCTATGTTTCTCTTGTTTTTCTATTAATAATTTTTGTTTCGCTGGATCCTGAGAGGTAAAATTTATCGTCAAAGAACGCAAAGGCTTTTTCCTTCTTTACGTGCTTTATTTCTCGGCCACGCTTAGTGAGTTGAGGCCAATGGGGAACGTGGTTGCTTTATTGTTTGCTGGAGTTGATGGTGAGCTAGCCACTGGCGACGGTTTTTCCTGGTAACATCTGTTGTAGCCTTTTTGGTCTAATAAATGGTAAGCTTTCTGGCTGGAGGTGATCAATTTGACAGCTTTACAGAGTACTGGCTTCGAAGAAGTTATGACTGAAGCATCTACTTAGCTGGTTGTGTAAGGCAACCTTATCAAAACCAGGAACCAGGATAAACAACAAGAATTTAGTCAAATGTACCACAAGTGTAGGTGGGGGGTGACCCCGCTAAGGCCTCGTCCATTGGTGGGAATTAAGAGATGTTCCTGTTCAACGACTCCTTTAGAAATCTTTAATGCTAACTTACCCGCCAGCTTTCCCTGACGCTAGCTTTTTGCTTGCTCTGATATCGTAGTTGAATGGTCAAATTTTATTGGCTGGTGAGTGTTATAAAGTTTGGTTTCTATCTAATGAGACCAATGAATGGAAAGCGCTTCGATTTCTCAAATCCATGCAAAACCAAAGCTTAACTCAGAGTCTTGAATATTTACAGATTTCCCTTTAATAATCGGGCTAAGATAACATACTTGGGTATGATTTTTCTTTGGCAATACATATTTTAAAAAGCATGTTGGAGCATATCTTAAAGCATCTTTAAAGTGGTTCAACCGGGAAGCGACTTATGGGGATTGTATTATCTACTTCAATAGATTGTCGTATAGTTTTGGTAAGTAGAAACTTGTTATATAAAAAAGGGATTGAGGTTATGGATGTGACATTCTTTGTCTTTTCCTTTTTTAAATTTTGATATTGGAATCCCAATTTTCAATCTGATAAGCATTAATTTATCTGTTCTGAATATTTATGAATAAAAGCCTCCATTAGGCTTCTTATAATAATCAGTCAAAATGCTCATGCTGAACCACTTTATCTAAAATTCCTTGATTAGTTATAAAGCAGAAAAAACAATGCCCATGGAGGAAATTCATGGGCAAGCAGAGAGACCTACACGACTTTTGGTCACCTTTATTTATGGAGATTCATGGAGGAGACGGACAACCTTGGGTCTTCATGGTTGGGCATGGTTTTCTGCACTCCATGGTGTCTTTGTCCTTTTTCCTCAATGAATGATATGGTACATAAATTGGGATCACTATCATAAATTTTTGACCAATAATTGAGGTCTTCGTTTATGAATTCCGAATTATAGGTCTTAATAGGAGACTAGCCTCTTAACATTGAAGATCACGAAGACACAAAATACTTTAAAGTAATTTTTCTTTTTTTCATGGGATTGCAAATCTGCATAAGCTGTGTGCAACCCCCACGACGGATCTGAGAACACAAATGACATTAGAATAAATGGAGCAGTCTTCCACTCATGAGATAAATGGTAGTTATAGAAGATCGGATCACCATAAGTATTGTCTTCTAAAGTGATGTTATCCTTGAAGATGAAAATCGCACATAAAAAGGATAAATAAATGCAAAATATTTAAATAAAAAGAATACTCTTTCAACTTATAAGTTAATTTTTGTATTAGATTTTAGATTAATTTCTAAAATAATATCAAAATCAAAGTTAGTCATTTTTAATTCTTGCTCTACTTTGAACCCTTTAAAATTGTTTGGTATACAAAGAGCCAATTCAACCTTAAGCCCAAATGGATAGTGTTTAAATATAAATAATATTATTTTAATTTATAAATTAACTTTTAAGTTGAACTTTAAATATGTTTATAGTGCAATCTAAAGGCAAGAGATTTGTCTAGATGTGTAACTTTGTCTCCTTTGCAGTTGGGTCTTCCGGACTAGCCATATCAAAGTTAACTTTGAACGAAGTTGTTTAGTAGAGGGCCATTCTGCTGTTTCATTGGGTAAAGACTTGATAGAGCTTTAGACGTTCGTGTGTTCCCATGGGATTTTCTTTCCGAAGACTAGCATATCCAGCACAAGATGCTCGTGGGTGTCGATTTAGTAAAGACAACGAAACTACATCTTGAAGACATTTCAAAAGGAAAGTTAAAACCATTCAAATGAATCTATGGACTATGTATCACCGTACCGTCGAGAGTGGACTTTCCCTTTTCTAAGATGCTTCGGTTCCCACTATTTCACCCTTTGAATCACACTTTAATTTGTCTCGCCAATGTTTCACTTTTGCTTGTCTTGGGTTGGGCTAATTGGCTTAACTTACGTCCTCATGCTTGCGCCTCTTTTGACAGTGTGACCTCTGCCAACTGTTGCATCTATCTTCTTCGCTATTCTACAGTTTTTGGCGGCTGAGACAACGTGAAAACAGACTTGTTTAAATCAGTAAAGCACCTGCGGCGAAAGAAACAGAATAAAGCAAAACTCGATTTCACGTTTTATCAGACACATGTTTTCACCATCGTTTTACAAGTTAAAGTTCTACCTTTACTCGAAAGTCAATGATTATCACAGTTCTTTGCCACAACCAAAGGTGCTCGAAGAGGTCCCCGTGCTTGTCCTTTAGTTTGAATCCCCTAAAGAAAAGTTTGATTTTCTTTGTCCTTTGTACTATTGATTTTCTGAAAGGGATCAGCAGAGAACTGTATCTTAAGCCGCCGTGTTTGATTAGTACTAGATAGCCCAATACTTAATTACATCTAACTCACGTTTAGAAAGCTCTGTCTAACCTCTAAAGCTCAGTAATTAAAACGTGCTATATGATCCTGTCTTTGTCGTACGTCTCATTTCTTATCCCACTCGGTCACATTGAATGACGCCATTAAGGTACGGAAATTCAACAGTTCCGTGTCGCGTAGCCATCACAATTTAAGCACGAGTTGGGAATCTAACGCGCTGTCTTGATAGAGAAGTTTGACAGTCAGTGGGGATGCTTCCTGGGAAGGTGTTCATCATGGGGTTTTCTTATTTATACCTTTGCCACGGCTTGGCTTGGTTTTGTTAGTCTTCAATCCCACATGCATCTTAATTGGACGATCTCGCAGCTAATTTTGCCCCGGCAGCTTCTGTAAAGTATTTCTGAAGCTTTTGAGTCATAAAGGAAGCTAGAAAGATTGCCGAAGAAGGGATCAAACGAGGACATTTAGTAAGCAAAATATCCTTGGACCACGACCAGACTCGGTTCTGAATTCGACGAAAAAGTAGTTGTTGACTGCTTACCAGCGTGATCGAACACAGTCAACCTCCGTGTGAATTCGCGTTGGTGTTTCCGCCTTCCACGTGAATCTTTCCCCGGGACGCTGACACATATGATTGATTAGTTAAAGCACTCGATATAACCAGTGGTGACGTCCTTCGCCGGACGTCATGTAGTGCCCCATGTGTATCCCGGCGTCAGCCTGCATGTCATCTCCGACGTCATGGAGTAGCTCCCCGGACGTCAGTTAATAATTGCAGGCTAAATTATTGGACTCGTCCGATCAGGTCCGAAAGTTCCTCTGTCCCACGCGGCTGGGAAGAAATTGGGTGGTGTACGAACACGGAGTCACTTCTGTACTCCACTGATAGCTGTCAGACCCAGAGATGCCATGGACTTGGCCATTAAAACGCTGCAGAGAGTAGAAAATCATTAGTGAGAGTCCCCAGAACGCGTCTGGCTCGTCTTAGGCGAACAGAGCATGCACGCGGCTTCGCTGACCAAGAACCTTAATTGCAGAGCCATGTTACTTTAAAATTAGGTTACGCGGTTAGATGGACTGCTTTTACAAGGGCATGACAAGGAATTCGCTTACTACTGAATTATGTTGCTAAAGGTCTGAATTCACGCGGAAACAGAGTGAAGAACGAACCAGGTGATAAAGAGTTCTCTATAGTTTTGGTAGCTCAATATGCAATGAATATTAGTTACGTTGCCGCCTTGATGTAGTATGTGTCAACGACCCATTGCAGAACAGGGGGAACAGACAGCAACAAGGTACACAAAAGTATGCAGATGGATCATATACTTTAAATGCCACATGTAATGGTTGATGCCCCAGCTATAGAGGCCTTAATAACTCACTGTTCACACAACAGGCCATGGACATTTAATACCTGACACGGACACTCAATTAGTTGACCTAGAATTTATCCTCAATTTTATGAAACGGATTATAAAAATTCTGGGAGACAAAAAGAATCTATGAATTTTTTAAAGGAAAAAAAAATGTACGGAAAATTAGAGTGATTATGGGTCAGAGTATGTGAAACCAATCTCAAGTAGTTGGAGTTGCTCAAGTGAGCTGGTCAATTCGAACTTTAAGTTGGAGATTTACGGGCAGGGTTCGGCTAAGGAAGGTAAGCTTGTGGGTAAGGGTTCTCGAGGGCAGCCATTTAAGCAAAGTTTCAATAACGAGAATCGAGTCTGAAAGTCTAGTTAGACAAAAACTTCTAGGATAAATTTCAAAAGGTTTGAGAAAAGTAGTTCTATGATTAGTTCTATGATTGCAACAAAACAAGTTGTTGTTTTCAATATTCCTTCTGTATTCCACCATTCATACTATGTTGGATCTAAGCACATGGCGTGTTGAACGAAAATTTGAGATAAGAAGAACGGAAGTTCTAACCTATTGACAAAGACATTCACTAGCTATTGGTATGCGGTCGCTTGGCCGGTTAACCAGTTCAAGCTTCTGTTGGCAGTTTCTTTTAGGTCAAGTCTTTCGCATGGATACAAGTCGGACAAGGAACTATGTGGTTGAGTGTCTATGGTCAAGTTTCTAGCAAAAAAAGTGGATTCATATGAATCATACGGCACCAATGACGCATTGTTTATCAAGGAACTCCAACCAGACACTTGTGTCTGAAAGCACAGAAGCAAAAGCCAGAATTCTAGATATAATTAAGAGATTGTGCTAAGACTGGTATGTCATAAATTTTATATGGCAAAAATCTTATTATTGTTTTTATAGTAAGAGGGATTGCCCATCTTATACTTTTCGCATGTCTCCTTACTCATTTCAGTGCAATCTTCCTCGTAATTCCTTGCACTGTGGGTAGATAGAAGTTCTACAAGTTATCGCATGTAATTGGAAGAAGTATCTATTATGAGTTCTTTCGACAGCAGTACAACCAAGTGGAATTCTATTGCTGTAAGACTGGCTAAGGGAAGAAAGCAACTGGCTTCAATTTTTACTGAATTCTTGATGACAGATGACTTTTGGGTCGGCAGATTTCCAACCTGTTCAAGCAATTAAGATTGGCTAAATCTGACATCTTAATTCTACCCACTATTCCTAGTCTTCTTAAAACCTTGAACAAATATATAGAATTAACGAGACAGAAATAGAGAGAGAAATGACAGAAATAGAGAGAGAAATAGAAAGAGATAAGGATTGTCGATTAGTCAGGTCTCTAAATGGATGCTGAAGTAAGCAACTAGGTATCTTTTTACCGTCATCCTTGCTTTTTGGTTTTTGAACCAAATCATGGAGCGGTTTCCCTTGCCCTTCTCTCGTGATAGGATCTAGGTATCTTTTTACCGTCATCCTTGCCTCTTGGTTTTTGAACCAAATCATGGAGCGGTTTCCCTTGCCCTTCTCTCGTGATAGGATCTTGGTTGCTTCCTTTCGATCTACCCGCTTAAATTCGACCCTGCAGATTTCTCCTTGCACGAGTGAATTCTTTTATCTCTCTTTGTATTCTTCTTTCCCTTTTCTTTCTTTTTCTTTCCAATTTGTTTTTTGATCGGCTCGGAGTCCCATGATAGGGAATGACTCACTGGTCCTTACATGATAAGGAGCCGTCTTATCATCGGCAAGATGGCTATTGCACAGAAACTGGATGGCCTGACGTTTACAGTAATCTCAAATCCTAGTGATGCACTTGAACCAAGTGAGGTGACAGCTTTCGAACCTTTCATGTGATACCTTATGAAGACTCCTTGTTCACTGTAGTGGTCTTATTTTAATATAAAAATTATTTCATGGCGTCTTCCGTGGGGTCTTCATTGTATAAAATATGAAAAAAAAATATTAAAACTATTGTTTGGAGCTTTGGTGTTCAGACTCGCTGCACCTTCGAAAACACGTTTTCATGTGCCGTGTATGATGCATATATATATATCAAAAGTAGTCCTCCGAGCTGCGAAACTTGGTCATACAGAGAGAGAGAGACAGAGAGAGTGAGAGAGTCTCAGAGATGGTGAAGAGCCCCTACTACGACAAAAATGGCCTGAA
The DNA here is from genome assembly GCA_028551475.1 of Casuarina equisetifolia. Taxonomy (NCBI): domain Eukaryota; kingdom Viridiplantae; phylum Streptophyta; class Magnoliopsida; order Fagales; family Casuarinaceae; genus Casuarina; species Casuarina equisetifolia. The sequence goes on from CM052355.1 coordinate 27,295,362, forward strand.
AAAAGGTGCGTGGAGTCCGGAAGAAGATAAGAAGCTGAGGGAATATATACAAAAATATGGCCACTGGAACTGGCGTGAACTTCCCAAGTATGCCGGTATGAAACTGAATTTATTTATTTATTTTCTAAATGAAAGTAGGAAAATTGGTGTTGTTTCAAAGCCTTGATGGGTCACTTTTGTAGATCCAGCTGTTTTAGCACCATGAAAATATGGCTCTCTTGCTCAGGCTTCTTTATCTCAAAATTATCCGTTGCGTTCTACCATGTTTTCAACTTAGTTGCCTGATATTACTAAGAGACTCCTTGAATAAGAGTAAGCAAGATATGGTTGTTCCACATCCGTAGCTCGTGTCGATGGGTTTTGATTTGTTCTCTTTGGCAGGTCTGTCGAGGTGCGGGAAGAGTTGCAGACTACGATGGACTAACTACCTCCGGCCAGATGTAAAACGGGGGAGGTACACGGACGAAGAAGATGAAATAATCATCAAATTACATGAAGAACTTGGGAATAAGTATGAATATGTAACTTCTTGGAATGATTTCAAAACTAGTTAACCGATACCAAAACGAATTTGAAAACACTAGGCAGACCGACATTAAGGTTGTAATATATTTCTACAATTGTTATGACGTAAGCGCCAGTTTAGATGCTTTTGATTCCTTTACTTTATCTTTTTCCTGCGCAGATGCCTTTGATTCGTTTCAAGTACCGATTGTGAAAGAATGATAAAACAACACTAAACTTAGTGCAAGTCTCTGAGGTGTAAATCATAAAGTTTTTTTTCTTTACAGGTGGTCTATGATTGCTTCCAAATTACCAGGAAGAACCGATAATGAAATAAAGAACCGTTGGCACACCTACCTAAAGAAGCTTTCAAAGCAAAACAAGACCAAGTCCAAGGTGAAAGAGCAGCTTAGTGAGGCTTCCCGGATCGAGACCTGCCAAAATAGAAGCTCAGAGGCTGAAAGTATTCCTATTGACGGTTCTATTCACCACATTTCCGGGAGCTCTCCGTTGTCCCTTGAAACATGTTCTGGTGATTTCTCATCCATGAGCCCTCTTGATGCACTTCAATCTGGAATGAATTTGGCTGTCGAAGATAATCTTGCTTCTTCAGAATCAACTGAAAATTTTGGTGGAGATTTCTGGTCCGAACCATTTTTGGGGGATAACAGTCTCGTCCCGAGTAATTGTCCATTACCCTTCTTTGATGAGGGATTCATGCTGCCTTACATGCCATATCATGAAGATGTCATAGATTTCTATTGGGATTGGGTTTGTAAGTGATTTGTCTGTACTTGTCTTTGGCGGGTTTTGTGCTTTATTCTGGCGATTCTGATGTCATTACTTAAATGAATTCAAGTATAACAAGCTTGTTTCGATCTTGTCTATAAAACTCCGAGAAGATGTTTGATTAGATGTACTGATCGTGTAAACGAGATTTCTTTCTCGTTACCTACATGCAGGAAAAGTTTTCTTCTCACTTATGCTTAAGCACTGGCTATAGTGATCAGGTTTAGATCCAAAATATGCCGAGTTTCTTGGCTTTTAGGCATGTTAAACCAATCTTCCTATTAATTCCCTTCCGTCTAAACCGATGTAGTTTTAAGTCTTTGATCTAAGAACAATTTGGATCAGACCTTATACTGTGATATTTACATGATATTCTTTTCATTCTCCAAAATCTGTCATGAAATATCAATCTCTGCATCCCATATTGAGATTAAGTTCCATATTATGCTAAGGAATATCATAAAAAAGAGTTATTGCTGGGTTTAAATCCTCTCGGTTATATTTCTAACTAGACTTAAACATGCTTTGGGGTGTGTTAATGTTTTTCAATTTAAGCTATCAAATAAAGTATGACAAGAATTCTATATCACCCCCCCAAGAAAAAAGAAAAAAGAAAAAACAAATATTCATAGCTCAGATTGGTGATCAAGGCTATCTATAACTTAGTCAGTTAGAGCCCAAGGCAGCCTAGGACCAATAGATTTGAGATACCAAAACACTCTACTTCCCTTGCCTAGCAACCAAAAAAAAAGTTTTCTTTTTTTTTTTCTTTTTTTATAACTAAAATTTGAATATATTACAATTATCAATACATAAAAATTAAGGACCTCCTCATATAATGAGACTATCGCAACATCACATTAAATCAAATATTTTTTCATCATGTCTTCAAGTATGTTGAGTGTACAAATTTTCCAAGTATGTTGAATATAACTAGTATTTTCTATGAATTGTGACAAAGCGTGCCAAGAACTTAGTAACTTTCCGCTAAGTCATTGTAAAGTATTGGTCTAGACAAGGATACCACCAGTTTGAATAAAGGAGATTTTAACACCCTAAAAAGTAAAGTCTTATATTAATAATAAATGAGACAAAGCTTCGCAAGTAATTTGGGAGAGTTCTTAACAAAAATGCCAAGACTTTATGCGAAATAATGAGTTAAGTGAAATTATGCTTTTGAAGTAATTCTAGAGAGATCCAATTGAAATTCTATTAGTTCTCGTGGAATAATAGCACATAAATAACTAGCATTTTCCTCTGAGCATTACGTTTGTATCGCATGAGTTGCGGGTATTGGTTTATTGGGTGAAAAGGTCAAGCTATAACTTTCAGATAGGATCTGAATGAAAGACTATAAGTACAAACAACAAATGAATAAAAGATCAAAGTATTTTCTTAGGCATGTTATTTGAATATATCCCGTGGTGTTGGTGGATTTGAAATTATGAATTTCTTACCAGAATATGGATATTTTCGTTTTTCAAAAGCACAAGCAACCATTCTTTTTATTAACCAGTAAGTGAATACCTTAAAAATTTGTGACAACAAAAAAAGAAAAATAAAATTGTGAGTACCTTAATAACATTAGAGATTATGGACTCTTAAATTAGGCAATCCGATTCCATAAGATAACAAGAACAAAACCAAGAACAATGAGGCTGCGGAATCTCGGTTAAATTAAACCATATCAAGGCATTTACCTAAACATCTCATGTTATTGGATGAACACATGAACTATTCCCCTTTGAATTACAAAGACTAAAATAAAAGAGAGAAAAGAGGAAAACAAACAAACAAAACTTTTAACTGGCATAAAGTTTAGGACTTTGTCAAGTACATGAAACACATTTATGATATATTTGAAAATAATTGTTTGTGTTTCTCTGTCAATTGATTTTAGTGTGAAAGAGACAGACCTTCATACGAACAAAGACTCTTAACTGGCAAGAAGTTTAGGTCATTGTGAAATATGTGAAACACATTTATGATATATTTGAAGATAATTGTCCAAACTTCTGTCAATTGATTTTACTGTGGAAGAGACACTAATGTTCAAGTTCTAAGTGGTATATAATGGAGATTTAGTTTCAGAAGAAAATTATTATACCTGTATCTTTTCAAGGTAAAAAACTCATACATGCATGTCCCACGTTGAAGCAGTCCAAGGCTGGTAATTCCAGTTCAACAGCTTAATTCAAGAGTAGCTTGACTAGCCATTGATCCAACAATACAAAAGATTCAAAATGTTAGTGGTTAATTTAGTCTGATCATTACTTAAACTTATAACGATTTTAAATCGATCTATTAGTTGTTCCCTTCTTCTTTGATGCGATTGTTTTATGTTTCCAGAAATGATGCATGCTTTGTTGCCAGTAGATGATCTCCTAATTCCATTGGCATAACTTTTCCTAACCTTTAAGGCTGGAAAGCGTAGGAGTAGAATCTCTTTACTTTTATGCAATTACTGGGATTCCAAGGGGTCTCTTCTTTATTGAGGAACACGGCTTCTGCTGAACCATGTAACACTCAGGGAGTCATAATTCGCTGAATAGATCACGTAATTATTAAATCCACGAAGTCAGATTCGTTTTTAAACTTCTTTTTGACTATTTAATACCATCATTAATACGGTAAGCCCATTTGAATACTGAAACTAGATAGCTATAATAACATATTACACTCTCACTGGAAATGTTCTATAAATAAGAGATACTTAGCGTTGAGGACTTCCTTCTACAACAAAAATGGACTCAAGAAAGGTAGCCGGAGTACAGAAGATATTAGCAGTTAAGAGCTTATGTTCAGAGACCAGGCTTAGCGGAACTGGCAGGAACTTCCCAAATTTGCAGATTAATCTGTAAACCTTCTTTGCTTAGAAGAAATTTGCAGGAACTTCTCTAGCAATTTTCTTTGCTTGTAAGAACCAAAGACATGAGGAAGAAGATGGAATTACATGTTATAACACTACAGTTCATGTCAGTGGATCTTTTTTTATTAAATATTGATAACAGGTCTATCAAGATGTGGGGAAGACTTGCGGACAACGATGGATGAGCTACATCGGACTAGATGTGAAACCGAAAAGGTACCAAATTGTTTGACAAAATAGGGAATAAGCTTGGCGTGTTTCGACTTCTTGAAAATGATCGAGGAAGACTTTGACGATTATAAAAGTTGTTCAGAAATCATACACTTTCCACAACGTGCTTCTGGACGGTGACTAATGCCACTAGTATTAGGGTAAACAATGTGAGTGATGTGAGCAAAACAACAACCACAACCATTTCAGTATTTCTCTTACAGCCTATGAGTAGAACTTGAATGATATCACATGAATTGGTGCTACTTTTTTTCACTACTTTTATTTTGTTTGTTTCTATTATGAGAATTCCATGAATTTTTCTCGAAAAGTCTGGATGAAAATTTCATATAAACAGTAGTTGCAGTATGAATCATAATAAGCAAGTTAAGAGAAAGGCATGGGTAAACGTTTGTTAGGTTTGATGACTTAATTAGTATTCTACCAAAGAAAATGAGATCCCTAAAAGTCATGGCAATAATATGGATCAACTTGCTCTTAATTACACTTTCTTCAAGTAGAAGGAACTATTAATAGACAGAAGGAATTAGGGCAACAAACATCAAACTATGAAAGAATATAAGCACCCTCATGAGGAAAGGGTGGCTTGAAGGCTAGGCGGCCGCCTTAAGGCTCCCGAGCTGCATCCTTCTGAAAAGAGCATTAAAAATAGGTTCATGAGTACATTCCTATGGGAAAAAGAGCATTAAAATAAAGACCTCTAAAATATGTTTTTCATTAATAACGATAAAAAAAAAAACAATATATTTATGTTATGCGGTAAGTATGCAACATCGTTTTTATGGATTTTGAAAAACTTGATGTCATAAAAAGAGATACAATGATCATAGAGTAATTAAAGAAAGAACAAAGATATTCCTATTAGTTATGGGCCAAGAGGAAACACCAAATTAAAATAGAAGCGGAAAGACATCTAAAAGAAGTAAAAAATGAAAATTGAATTACTTTGAACAATGTGTGGCAAAGATTCAAGGATAATTTAATAACCCATTTTTGAGAAGTCATAAAGATTGGAATTTTTGTTGCTTAGTTAGTTAATTCAATTGTGAATTAGCAAGGGCTCTAACTGTGAGTTTAAGAGTTCGTCATATACGTAAGGTGCTTGTATTGTAATATTAAAAAAAAAAACTTAAATTTTGTCTCTAATATTCAACTTTAGTTATAAATTTTGTTTCTTTTCACTCTTTCTTTCATAATTATCTTTCTCGTCTTATCTAATCTACATCTTACCATTTGCCATCCATGCTTTCTCTTATTTTACAAAGACTATATTCTTAAAGTCAATGTTTCAAGTCCTGATATTTAATGTCCAATATCAAATACTTCTAGTTTAGAATTGATAACTTATTTTGTTTTAAGTGGTATATCCATACATTATAAAGTTTGAGGCAATATTTTCCAATAATTTCTTCTATATATTCATATATCTTGTGAAAATTTTTGTCATTAACTAAACTAAATTATCTTATTTAGGCCCCAATATCTATTAATCCCTCTCTTCTCTAAAAGTTTATGAATTTGTAGTATAATAAACTGGGAAGTTATATGGATTAGTACGATGGATTGAGTAAACAATCATAAGTATGGAAAATTGATATTATCGTCGCAAACTGCCCTCACTCAAATCTTGAAAACATGCAATAACTTCAATGTGACATAGACTAGAGCGGCAAGACATGATACTTTTGCTGTTTTATTAGTTGGCTTATTATCGGAAGTTACTTAATATCCATCATAAGTTTACTCTAGTTGCATACGCTGTTTGATGCAAATGGAATGGCAGATTGTTATACGGAAGAACAAGGATGTTTCTTGCGTTGTTTCTTGAGCCTCTCTAGTTGCTTCTTTGTGGCATATAGAAGCAGACAGAATTTTCACCTTTCCCGGAATTACTGATGGAAGATTTGCCCTCAAACATATTATTTACAAGCAGCCATAGTTGAATATGTTCTCATCACTTGTGTGAAAAATGAAACCAGTCCGCCGTGAGAATCGTTAAACGAAGTTAAAGTTGTAAACCCTCTTTTGCTTTTACGGCCTCACACAGAAGACCACGAACACGATGCTAACTGGCCACAGCTGAGCACTTATGCTTAACTTACGGTCCCTTTTTTGGCTATTATTTTCTTAGAAACTTACTATAAGCATTAACAAATTATATGTTTTCTTGCACTGACGACAGCTAAAGTCCTTATTCAAAAGATACAAAGAACTTCTAGAGTGCAGGGGACAAGGTCATAACAGGAGCTTTCAATTTAAAAACGAAAGCCAATTGGAAACAGAAATCAAAGGAAAACAAGAAAAGAAGTTCATACTTTTGACTGTCTTGCCTGCATCACCATCAACGTTAAATGCCGAGGAAGCCAGCGCACTGGAAAGATGTCTCCAACACCATCTATACAGTATGAGAAAGCAAGTAAAAATTTTGATTCGTTGCTTGCCTGACTTAAAGGCCAGCTTCGGAAGTAAAGCTTTTCTAAGTGGGACAACGACCAGTGCTAGTGGGAAACTGAAGATTAACAAAATACTATCAAACTTTTGACTCTGTTCTTTGCCTTGCTCCTAACGCCTTGGAAGCTTAATACCATGACCAGGAGAAGAGCTTCTTGAGACTTGTACAGCGTCAGAAAGAGTTAAAAAAACACAAATTTGACTGACTTTCTTCCAATCTGCCCGGGCCTTCGTGGCCAACTTCCTGAAAGAAGCTTTCAAAAGGTAGCCAATGGTGGTGGGAGTCTTCAGGACCAACACTCGGTTTAGAATAATGGTAGACTTACTTTTCTGATTCTTCCTTTTTTCTTCATATTGGAGGGGAAATCGGGCCCTGCAGATTACAGTAAGGCCTTTCCTGGACTTCTGCTGGACTAACTTTTCCCTGTGCTCTGAATCATTTGAATATTCCGAACTGACTCCCATTATCCAGTTTGATATAACGTAATTAGGCACAAAAACTATGAACGATGGTTGACCTTATGCTATTATTATGCTAACTGTAGGGATGTGGATTCTTAATAGAAATGGAAGGGAAACTGCTCCAAAAGCTGAAAACAACACTTCGCACGATTCAAATCTTTGACTATTCTGAATTCGCAGAAGCTGATCCAGGTTTTCTTCCATATTCCTGGGCTACAGAATTCCTTGAGTTTAATAATTGCTTTTGGATTGATGGTTTCGACTTTTGTTCCTTAATCCATCTCATTAATTTCCTAATTAGATTTTTAACTCTGCTTGATCTTTTAATTCATATCACACATAATGATTACAGTCCCAAGAAAATTGAATTGTTAAAGAGTCATACATGATTAAGTTGTCTATATGACAGTGCTTAAGACGCATAATTTTGCAACTGAAGGATTTCAATTTCCCAAATCATGAATCCCGGTTTCCTAATAAATCAAGAATGTGTTGTTATTTTGCAAATTCGATGAACTTAATTTGGTTTGATGTCATAGATGATTTGGTTTCCTATAATTTGTGTGGAAACTCTTGTTAAGCCTCTTGCCAAAATATGTTAAAAATAATACTTAGTTGGATTGGGGCCCAACCTGCAACTTGAAATTGTGATGCCAATTAGCAATTTAAACATTCCATTACCTTATTTTCTGTTTGGGTGTGTGATTCTAAGATGTGATATCTCTCCCCTATAACTGAACTACCCAAGTGGAAAATGAAAACAACATCAATAGTTTGAGTTTGCATCAATAAGAATACAAAGTTCTGATTTAGTGTAATAGGTGAGTGTTCATCTCACTTGCTCGAGTCTAAAATAATGAGGCACAAACCCACTTCACAATTCCAGCAACGACTCCCACCAAAGTTAGACAAGCCCTTAGGTCGGTCCATAATTAGTGTCTTTAATTATTTAAGAAGCCCATCTGCCCGTTTGAACTTGTAGAGTTCCAAAACACTAAGTTCTTAAGGTAAAGCCCATAACAGCAAAGATCTTTAATCAATGGCACATCTCTTGAAGGTATTGGGTAGAAAAATGGCTGTTCTTGAGAGGCCCTGATCCATGAAGTCCTGATACATGCCCTCCGGGTGAAGCGTGCACTGTCAACCTTATCCAAAAGACGTGGAGAGGGCAGAGTAGAGGCTTCAACGTAGGAGCTACGCCCTTAAATCCATTATCTAATAGCAAGAACCAGCAGATCCAAGGCTACGTTGCGTCAATGCGGAGGGTGGCGCGTTTCCGCAAAGGCGACAACAGGCCCGCCGCACATTAATGAAGGTTGGAGACTCATCATTGTGTCCTTTATGCTCCCGCCTAAACTGTGTCGGGTTCCACGTGACCTTTTACAGTGAAAAACAAGTTAATTGCAGTGAGTTGGATAGCACAGTGCTGCATGTAAACAGACCTGAAGACACTTCCCCATCCGGCTAATGCTGCCATCTCTTTCACTATTTATTTATTGTAAGGTGCACGGTGTTAATTACTGGTCCCACAAGAATAACTCATATTTTTCCGCACTGTCCTAAGAAAAAGCTTGGCTTTTATTGAAAGAGTAAGACACTTTAATATATCATGAAAATGTTAGATTAAAATATTAGTAATATAGGATGAATGTTACTTATAACACGTCTTACTCTACAAATAATGAACAGAAGATAAATGAAATTAGAATATAGTTCATAATGAAGTGTCTCACTTAAACTTAAATTTTGATATTACATTAAAAGGGACATAACTTTTTCCATTAAAATTAGTTATTAGAAAAATAGGATTGCCAAATATATAAAGAAAATTTCTCACAAAAATATTAACAATGTGAGATAATTATTATTCTAAGCAATTGCATTGAATTAGCTAGTATTGTTGTTGTAACAAATGTGAAGGAAATGGGAAGACTTTAAACTTGAGTTGGTCTTCTATGTATAGTGTGTATCTTTTGAAAATATATGCAAAGTTTGATATCTACCAGAAGTTTTAAAATCATAATCCAAAAACTAGCTTAGATGTTAGAAGATTATTTTTTTATTTAAACTTTGTCTTAATGATTTTAGCTTCCCATGTAAGACTCTTGTATACACATTCTCCCACACACTAAGTGTCATAGGCTTAAGATTATATAAGATAAAATAAATTCAATATGGGCTTTGATACTAGTTAGAAAATCCACAAGATTAATCCAAAAGTTAGTTCAAATGTTGGATAGTCTTTCTTTTATTTAATTTTACTTCAAGAATTTTATGTTCTAGTGTTGCTTTTGTCTACATGCACTCCCCTGCAAATCAAGTGTTATTAGGCTCAAGTCACATGGAGTAAAATAAATTTAACGTAAACTTTAATACTTTGTCAAAAGATTCAAAAGCTTGACTTAAAAGGCTTAAAGGTTTAATGATATTTCTTTTATTTAAACTTTACCTAGAAAATCTTAATTTTTGTTTAAGACTCTTTTCTATATACAAAATTGATTGCATGCTAGCCTTGACTAGCCTTGCTTAGCCAAATATCAAGGGCTTTCCATCCCCTTCATTTAGGGTTTTAAGTGTCTTTGAACTATTGTCCTTGTACTTGTTAGAAGGCCTAATTTTCACTTTTTTTTGCAAACTTGAGGGTGCTTGCCTTCCCTCCTTGGTGGATTAGAGGCATCAAGTTGGTTGACTTCTTTACTTTTACCTTTCCTTTCTAGCAAACTAGAGACAAAGAGCTTACCAACTTCTTAATGTTTGAATTCCCCTCCTTGAAGATTAATGTTGAAAGGGTGAAACATGTCATTCTTTTTCTTTTTTTCTTTTTATAGTGATAGTATGTCAAATAGATATAGTTATGGGTAACTATAAGCTCATTAAGGATTGGTGACTCATAAAAGATTCACAACTTTAGGGTTCTTGCCTTCTTAATGCTTGCCTTTACTTGAAAATGCTTGCGAAAGATGTAAAATTTACTCCAAACACAAAGTCCATTACATTAGTGGGTAAGTTTTTTAGTTGAAGATAGTTGTTGACATCTATGGAAGAGGTAGTGGAGAAAGGGAATTTTAAAGTTTTTAAGCTAAACCTTTGGGTCATATGACATAGTATTAGAGCCTAGGTTACACCTTATTCCAAACCTATTACCTCTTGGAATCAATGCTTGTGAAAGATGTAAAATTTAATCCAAACACAAAAGTCCATGACATCAACGGGTAAGTCTTGTAGTTGAAGATAGCTATTGACATCTATGGAACAGGTAGTGGAGTAAGAGAATTTTAAAGTTTTTAGGCTAGGCCTTTAGATCGTATGACATGGTATTAAAACCTAGGTTATGCCTTAATCCAAACCCATTACCTTTTGGCATTATTGCTATTAAAACAACCTCGTGTCAGGAAGTTTTGAAAACCATGAGTACCACATTGAAGATCAATGATCCTAAGAAAAAGTTTAAATTATGTGTGTAGACAATAGTCTCATGCTTGAAGTTAAAATACTTAAGGTAAAGTTTAGATAAAAGAAATCTATTTACTCTTGAACTAGTTTTTATATTGGACTCTTGAATCTTTTGACATGGTATTAGAGTTCAATATATTTACTTCATAACATGTAACCTTGAGCCCAATGATCTCGACGTAAGTGTAAGTGTATATAGGATAAGAGTCTTATATTGAAAGATAAGATCATTGTAGTGAAGTTTAAATAAAAAGACCCTTCAACTTTTAAATTTAAATAAAATCATCCTTTAGTAGCTGGGGGACCAACCTTATCCTTAAGGTCCAAAAAGTATTTTCAAAATCATTGGTGGTCTTCCTAACTGGCATTAGCTAACAACATCCATTTCTAGTGCACAAGTTCTTTTTTATTTTTATTTTTTTTATAGCATGATTCTAGGACAACTTAAGGGTTGAGAATCATATGGTAGTCCATTGAATTCACATGTGGAAGTTTAAGTTAAACTGGATTAGTGGCCACTAGAAATTTCTTCAAAATTGACATATAAAAGATTGGAGGTAATTTTGATTCCTTTGGAAGTTTCCACTTGTAAGCCACTTGAACAATTCATTGCAAAATCTTGAATAATCCAAAGTATAGGGGGCTTGACTTAAGAGATTGATAGAATGCTAGAGATGCTCGCCAATATGATTTTACTTTACAACAAACACAATCACCCACCTTAAATTCTACTCTTTTTTGTTTTAGATCATAGTGTTTCTTTAATCATTATTATGCTTTTAACAACTAGAAGTGAAAGTCTTTTAAAACCTAATCCTAATCCTTTAGTAAGTGTTCTATTACTTTTGATTTGGTTATGGCTGATAGATATCAAAGAATGGTAAGGGGTTTTCAACCCAAACCTTCCTCATATGGAATTGTCTTTATAATAGAATGCATGCTTGTGTTGTAAATTTGTTTTGTCCAAGCTAAGCATTTGGCCCACAACTTTGATTCATTCCCTATAAAACATCTTAAATGCATTTTAGATGCTTAATTTATCACCTTTATTTGACATTATATTTAAGAGTGGTATATAGTGGAAGAATTAAAATGGATTCCTTGTAATGGAATAATTCCATCAAGAGATTCCTAATAAATAGAGGATCTTGGTCATAAACTATTGACTTTGGTAAGCCATATTTCTTAAGGTATTGATCAAAGAAAATCTTTAAGTCTTAAAGAAACAAAACAAAAATTGGAGCAATGTAGTTAGATCTAAAACACCAATTATCATTTCAATAAGCAAGAAAATACTAAAGAAAGGTTACTGTTATTGTGATCCATATCGAAGATCCACAAATGCAAAATGATTTTCTCACTAAAGTGCTAATCCTCTATTCTCACTCAAAGATCCATTGGCTCAATGAGAGAACCAAAAGTAATATGCTTTTACAAAAATGAAAATCTCATAACCTTAATTTTGGATGGTATATTTTTATTCATTGAGCTAGAAGATAAGACTTAGCCCAAACCTTATATTCTACCTAAAGGCCTACTCATCATAGCTCTATTTGATAAGCCATGACTTATACCAGCCAGTCTATATTTTAATAAATCAAGAATTCACATGTCTCAATTTATTAGACCAATCATTAATATAAGCCCATTCTAGTAAGCCTAATAAAATTGGGCTAACAAATATTAGTTCCATAGGAGTAATATATGGGTGCTTAAAGGCTAGAAAATGTGCAAAATGTTATAGGCAATTAACCACTATCATAATAAAATTCTTTCCTTTGGACTTAAGTAGCCCATCTATAAAATCAATCAAGACTTTTTTCCAAACCCACGTAGGAACTAGTAATGGTTGTGGCAACTTTGGTGGGTAGTACTTCCCCATTTTTGTTGTTAACAAGTCTCTTACTACCTTATGGCCTCCATCATTAATTCTTTCATCTTATTTTTAAAAGCCGAGGATCTAATCCATTGAAGAGTCTTATGAACTTTCTCGCGAAACCCTTCATGCATCTCTTTTACTATTGTCTTTAATTCATAATCTTGGTTGAGAAATATCATTCCTTTGAAATATAAAACATCATCCCCATAACCCAATGGACCTATCACCTTGTTTGTGACTACTTAAGCAACAAATTTTTGAAGCCTTTGGCTTTTTCACTTCTCCTCCTAAATAACATCTACCTATTGAGGAACTATAATTTGATTATTATGCTCCTCCACATTAGAAAGCCCATCATTTTTTAACCAATCGGTGAGTTTACTAGCAAATTTCCCATATCCTTATATGAATCTTCTATATACCTAGTTAGACAAAGGAGTGTCTTTATCTCTATCATGGTCTTCGGCATCTTTTAGTCCAAAATGGCTTGTATTTTGTCATTATTTCTTACCATGATGTATATGAAATGTTGTTTTCTCCACATCCTCTACTTGCATATGAATTTGGTAATCTTTAGCCTTCTAGTCCTATTTGGAGAATCTTGTTGTGCCATATAATTCATTAAGAAACTTATTAATGGTTGACATAGGAAAAATATGTTTAACTATCTTTTATTTAGCTTTCAATAATAGTTTACACATAAATGCTAGGATTGATTTCTCTTTTTCATGAACAGTATTTGCAAAGAGAATGGGCTTGTCTTGGGTCTTATTATTTTGAATCCCAAAAGTTTACTAACCACCCTCCCAATTTTGAACTTTTGTGAATATGGATATTGATAAGGTCTTATTGATATTGTTTAACCTTGTTCCTTCAAAACAATCCTATGGTTGTGATAGCGATCTAGTGGCAACACTTTTGGCTTTTTGAACATAGTAAAGTAACATGTCAAAATTCTCTTTAGACCCCATCCAATTTGTCCTCCATGTTGCCTATCCTTCTTATACCTTTTCACTTTCTCCTCTAGTTATGTGAGCAATGTATAATAGCACTTCCTAGCCTTCTTTAACAATTTCCTTGCTGATTTGTTCTCCCCCTACTAGTTGATTAACGGATAGATCTTCCTTCCTTAGATCAAACTTTATCCGAAGCTTCACAAAATCCCGTAAGATCAACTCTAAGGGTTTTAAGCCTCATCGTTTTAAGTACTATGTCTACTCCTTGCAATGGAAGTATGAACATGTCGAGACTAAAAATCTCCCTTGCAGAGAAAATCTCACCTCGTGAATCATCTCACATTATTTATGCTATCCTCGTTGGCAATCATAACCTTGAAGTTCTTTTTGTCTTGTCTATATTTAAGCTTCTTAGCCACTCTGTCATTCAAGAAGTTGTATGAACTTCTTGAACTAATGAGGACCTACGTTCTTTTCCAATTGACTTTGACACTCCTTATCAGCTGCATGGTTTAAGGAGATTGTGAACCATAGATAACATTAACAGTGATTTTTGACTTTTCATCCCCTTATCCATGTTCCATTAATGCTCATTCTTTAGTTATGGCCCAGTTTGAACTGTTCATCACAATGAAAACAACACCTTTAGCCTTCCTTTTAGCCAATTCCATAGACATCAGTCGCTTCACTAGAATGGAGAATGGCTAATGAAAGAGCTCGGCCCTTGTCCTCTCTTAATCGGATCCAAATTGTAGCTAGGTTGGTGGTCAATTCATATAACTAAGCTAGACTGACTCTAGAAGAAAGTGTCATAAAGTGACAAGCTCTGAAAATTGACCTAAACTGTTACAAAGAAAAAGGAAAGAGAGCATGGAATTTGGGAACCTTTGTATATTGAATAATTGAGAAAAGATGTACATAGGATGTCCCTCTATAATGTAGGAATATACAAAGATGGAAATATACAAATAAAGAGATAAGAGTAATTGCCTATCAACTATACAAATAATTCCTTAACAATTATGTTGCTAATGGTAAAGAATAATAATCAATATTGGAAATATAATCACGTATCTCCAACACTCCCCTTCAAGCTGGCAGTTTTGGCGGTTTGTAAACGTCAAACACACCAAGCTTGTTTAATAGATATGTGTGTTGTCTCTAACAGAGGGCCTTGGTGAAGATGTCAGCAGGCTGTTCCGTAGTGCAGATTTCTTGTGTTTTGATAACTCTTTCTTGGATCTTATCTCTCGTGAAATGACAATCTACTTCGATGTGTTTAGTCCGTTCATGAACCATAGGATTCGTAGTGAGTTTGAGAGCAACATCATTATCACAAAATAGAAGTGTAGGGCCTTTGAGCTGAATACCTAGGTCCTGAAGTAGTCCTCTTAACCAAATAACTTCACAAGTGGTCTTAGCCATGGCGCGATATTTAGATTCAACAGAAGACAGTGAAACAGTTAATTGCTTCTTTGTTTTCTAAGATAATAAAGAATTTTTAAACTTGATACAAAATCCGATTGTTGATCTCCTGCTCATAGGACAAGTGGCATAGTCAGTGTCACAGTAAGCTTTTATTTCCATGTTGCAATCTCAAGATAAAAGAATTCCCAAAACTGGACATCCTTTTAGGTACTTCATTACCTTTAAAACTGCATTCATGTGAGACTGTTTTGGATTGTGCATGAATTGACTAAGGATTTGAATAGCATAACATATATCAGGTCTCGTCATGGTAAGATAAATGAATTTTCCAACTAGCCTCTTGTAGCTCGTCAGATCCTTAAGTGGGGGATTCGCATTGGGAGAGGATATTCCATCATCGTACTAAGGTGTTGTAAGATTCAAGTTCTACTAAAATGGAATGACAGTGGGCTTGCATCCAGATAAATTGGCTTCAGAAATAATCTCCATAATGAACTTGTGTTGGCTGAGACAGATGTCCTTTTCAGATCAGGCAATTTCAATGCCTAAATAATATTTGGGTGGTCCCAAATCCTTAATGTAGAAAGTATAATGTAGAAATTTCTTAAAGTGCTCAATGGTTGGGATGTCATTGCCGGTGATCAAAATGTCATTAACATAAATCAAAAGGTAGATAGATAAGGTACCTTTGCGCCAATGAATAAAGCATAGTCATGCCGAGATTGACGAAACTATGCAGAAGTAAGGGCTAAAGTGAATTTAGCATACCATTGCTGAAAAGCTTACTTAAGACCATATAGGGCATTTGCGGAGACAACAAACCCTAGACTCCCTTTGTCTGCATAAACCCGGGGGAAGGTCCATGTAAATCTCCTCAGTCAAATCACCATGAAGAAAGGCATTGTGGACGTCCATCTGATGAAGAGACTAGTCTCAAATGTCAACAATGACAAGGAATGTATGCACAGTACCTTCCTTGGCAATGGGAGAAAAGGTATCCTGATAATCAAAACCTTTTTGTTGCGTAAAACCCTTGGCCACAAGCTAGGCCTTATACTGTTCAATCAAGCCATCATCCTAATATTTAATCTTATAGACCCATTTACAGCTAATGGGCCATCGATGAGAGGGGTAAGGGACCACATCCCAAGTGCAATTATCAGCAAGAGCAAGAAGTTCATCCACCATGACCTATTGCCACTTCGGATGCTTAGTAGCCTCATGGTAGAAATTGGGATCGACTTCAGTGAAGAGTCGACTGATGCAACAAAAATGATCAGGTAAAAGACAACCAAAACCAGTGTAGTCAGAAATGGGATAGTGAGTGCTAGTCGATGCTGTTGAAGAACAGAGATAGTCCTTAGTCCAGGTAGGTGGACGAGTAGGATGGCCAAATCGACTAAGGACTACAAGAGGAGAAGCTGGAGGGCAAGGAGGCGGCTGATACGAAACAATGGCTAAGGAGTCATCAGTAGGAACAGTAGGAGAAGGAACCACAAAGGCCATATATGGAGGCGAGTCAAGATCAAGAGAGATTAAGGAATCTAGGGGGGTCACGACCGGTGGAAGACCCAAAGTAGGAGGCCCAAGGAGAGGCAGTAAAGTAGGAGTTGTAGCATCATTAGGCTAAAATAAGAAAGGCCGAGATCTGAGAAGGGACTCAGAGGGGCCATCCAAAAGTGGTGGAGACTGGAAGGGAAAAACATCTTTATGAAAAACCACATCACGAGTGATAAAGAATCGGTCAGTAAAAGGGTGGTAAACATGATACCTTTTCTATAAGGAAGGATAACCCATAAATATGCAGCATGTGGCGCGGGGACCCTAGCTTGTCCTAAGGGCCAACAGAAGTGATATAGCAAAGGTAAGCCAAAGACACAAAGATGATCAGTGGCTAGGGGCTTCCTAAAAAGTAGCTCAAAAGGGGTTTTGCCATTAAGCACACAAGATGGCATGCAATTGATTAGGTAAGAGGCAGTGATCACACAATTGCCCCAAAAATGTTTGGGAATGAAGGCTTGGTATTTGAGGGCTCGAGTAATCTCAAGGAGATGATGGTGTTTGCATTGAACAATCCTATTTTGTTAGGGAGTGTAGGTATAAGAACTTTCATGGAGAATGCCACAGGAAGAGAAAAAGGAAGAACATGCATGGTTAAAGAAATCGTGGGCATTATTGGTGCGAACGTGCTGAACGAAAGTGTGGAACTGAGTGTGGATGAAAGTAAAAAAACGGGTGAGATGGGTCAAGACTTGGGACTTGGATTGCATAAGGAAGACCCAAGTACCGTGAGAAAAGTCATTAACAAGAGTAAGAAAAAAACAAGACCTATCACGATGAGGGGTGTGATAGGGGCCCCAAATATCTAAGTGAATAAGGAAGAAGAGTGAAGTGGCACGGGAAGTGCTAGAAGGAAAAGGAGTGCAGGATTGTTTGGCAAGGGGCAAATGGGACAATTAGGGAAAAAAGAAAAGGCACTATGGCCTAATTGTTGATAAAGAAGAGAATTATTATTATTTAAATTGTCATTACAAAAAGTACCCTTTTTTGGGAAAATACAAGAAGGAAATTCAAAATTAGCAGGAAAAGGAACCCAAAAATATAGGTCTTGATTGACACTACCTAAGCCCATCAATTTGGTAGTCAAACATGCTTGAAAAACACAAAAATTAAGATCGAGTATAAGTCGACAATCATTATGAAGACAAATTTTGGAAACAAAGATGAGGTTAAATTGAAATTTGAGAACAAAAAGCACATTTTTGAGGGTGAGATGAGGGCTAAGGGTGACGTCACTAATATGGGTGACAAAGGTAATATTGCCATTGGGAAGGCGAACATAAGTGGAAGGACGAGTGGTATGAATTTTTGAGAAAAATTTTTTGTTGCAAATGATGTGATCATTGGCACCTAAATCAATAATTCATGCAGTTGATGAAAGTGAGCTTGAAAAAAAAATGAGGTACCTGGAAGCTGGCAATTTTGTCTGGAGTTCCATTTTGGTTGAAGGCTTGCATGATTTGGTGAAGTTGGGCCTCAGTAAGTAAGGAATTAGGCCCATCAGAAGAGATCACAGCATTTAGATAACCTTCGGATTGAGTTGATCGCAATCAGAAGGTTTTCCATGTAATTTCCAGCAACGACCCTTAGTATGATTGCGACGTCTGCAAAAATTACAAAATAAATTATTTAGACCGTTGGATCGGCCACGAGAAGCATTTGGACCATCAGATCCGCGTGAATTGGAGGAAAAACTCACGTCGTACAATTGCTTGATTGTGGGTGCAGTAGTCGCGCGCTGGTAACTATCAAATGGAGGTGTAAAGTCAAACAGAGGAAGGCCGTTGGATCGAGCGTGTTGGTAACCATCAAATGGAGGCGTAGTGTCAAACAGAGGAGGGTCATTGGATCTAGGGTTTGCATTTGAGCCATCCGCACTAGTTAGGGGGTCTTGCGAGTCAGGCTCAAAAAACCCTAGAGCCATATTCGCAGTCCAGCCACTTCTCTCGCGAGAAGCAAGAGTGTGTTAGGCAACAATTATGCGAACAGCCAAGATCACCGAATTGCTGACACGAAGGTATTCCAACAACACCAAACGCTGATTTTCTTCTTGAATAGCCAAGTGAAATAAGCGTTGCAATGACGAGGAGGGCTCTATAGCAAGAATCTGAGAACGAAAAGCACTATAAGTTTCATCCAAACTTAATAAAAAGTGAATAATCCTATTCTGTTCATTGATCCAGTGATATTGCCATAAGGTTGAATCAAGGCCTTCGAGAGGTTCCTTGGCCTGATCGCATTCGTTGCTATTCGGTGAAATCTAATTGCAAGTGAACATGTCGAACAAGTAATATAGTGATAAGAATGATATCGTCCCACAAAAATTAATGATTACTAAACCAATTAATTATTAACAGTGAACAACTTCTAGAATTTATCTAGTAAATCAAATTGATAGATGATAGATTAACTAACTAAATCTAAGAAAACTAAATACAATAAATATGTTAGAGCATATGATTTCACCATAATTACTATGTATTAATATTGATTATTTATACTTGCAAGAGGGATAATATCTATGTGATAGCGGAACTTCCTAATTTATTTACTATCCTATGTCTAGGTATAGCAAACCTACTTAGTTCATTAATTCACTATATCTCTATATGTGAATTGAAACAAACCAAATGTATTAGGATCTGTGAATATTCCCAGTTTACACCAAAAGTTATATAAATTATATGGTATATGTCTATCCATATTTAATTTATGGCTACACATTACAAGAAGCAACTACATATCATCTCCTATCGGTCTCAAACATGCAAATCATATCATTCAAGTGGTGGCTAAGCACTTAAAAGCATCAAACACAGTAATATGTAACTTCACATAAACAAAATATCTTGCAAAACATAATAATCATAAGATTCATACCATAATAATTAGGTTACATCATAGCTCTAACAAAAGTAAACTAAAGCATAAAGAAATAATGAGGAAGAATAATAATAAGAAATAAAGAAGGCATTTTGAATCCAAGAACAAGAAGTATGTCACCCTTTTTGTCTTCTCTTTAAGAAAACCTTGAATTATTAGCCTCTTTCTTGAGTTGTGCTCAATTTCCTCCTCCCCTTTCTTTTGCCTCTTCTCTTCTCTTAAATAAGGTTTAGGTTTAGACCTACTCTTATCTTAGTAGAATTAGGTTTTAGAGATCTAAAACAATTGGATTTTGAACTCTTAATTTAATTAGGTTTTAAACTCCTAATTTAATTAGGCTTTGCACTCCTAATATGATTAGGTTTTCTAATTATTTAGAAAACCCAATAACTATAAAATCTAATAACAATCATTCAAAGCCCAAGCCCATCTTGACTCTCTTGATCTTGATATTACGATTTTGCCACACAATAAGCATCAGGCTCTCCATGTTCATCCCTTTTCTCCTTGTCTCATTGTGCTACATAAACAAGATAAATTTAGGTAAATAAAAAAGAGTTCAAATATTTGCTCACAATTATTGAAGTTATTTATTGCCTAAAATAGATAAAAATAACTCTATAAAAATAGAGTTATCAATTGCATAAAGCAGTGAAGCGATTGTAAATTGCGGTAACCGAAAGGTTTCCTTGTTTCAGATTGGCCAAAGAGTGGTTGATCTAAAATAATCGGACTCGATCCATCCGACTGTAGAGTTCATGGAGACTATCCTAGAGAATTTGGGCATCTTCGGTGGGAGGGAGAGTGGTGGCGACATCAAGCAAAAGAGCATTCTTGATCCAAGTCTGGACAAGTTGCGAGCATTTTTGCCATAATTGGGTGAGTTTGAGGTTGGAAGGAGGAGGAATGGTGCCGTCGAGGAAGCCGTCCTTGTCCTTCGTGACAATGGGTAGGGATTTGGACCTGAACCTAGAAGACTAGACCTATCTGGTTGACTAGGAGTAGGGGAACCAGGAGGGACCTAACTCGGTCTAAGGAGAACTAGGCCCATGATAGATGGGTCAGGCCTAGAAGGGAGGGGTTGGGTAGGTAAAAGTGGGTAAGGGTGGAGAGAGGGCCTAGTAGTGGACTGGTTCAGGGAGGGTCAAACACCCGAGGGATAAAAGTAGGAGGCCAGTAGGACCAGGGGAGGGGTGGAGGGTGAGTTGGACCAGTGGGGTCTAAGCCTGTGGAGGCAGATGGCCCAAAAGAAAGACTTGGCAACTGGGGAGTAGGAGAGGAAGGATCATTGGTGATGTCTTCGATGAGGGGGGTGTTTGGGTCAGTAGCTGTGGATTTGGTGGATTTTGGCATGATAACGGTAAGGGAGAAGGTAAGAGTGTATGTGGTTTATTTGAAAAAAGAATTTAATTGGTATTGATTTCCAGGCCGAAGTTTGCTAAAACTGTGATACAGGTAGCAGGGACAACGAAAGCTAAAGAGAAAGGAGGTAGAAAAAACAGAGAGGAGAAAAGGCGCGGAAGCGAAAAGGAATGACTCTTGATACCATGTCACAAAGAGAGAGGAAATAAAGCATAGAATTTGGGAACCTTAGTATATTGAATAATTGAGAAAAGATATACATAGGATGTCCTTTTATAATGTAGGGATATACAAAGATGGAAATATACAGATAAAGAAATAAGAGTAATTGCCTACCAACTATATAAATAATTCCTTAACAATTACGTTGCTAATGACAAAGAATAATAATCAATATTGGAAATATAATCACGTATCTCCAACACAAACACTCTCACGCACTCTCATTGTACAACATGTTATCTGGTGCTTAGGAGCTATATCCCTCGCCTGTAGGAGCTTGGAAAATCTAGCGCAATAATCGTCCCTTGTGTTTTGGTTTGCCAGAGTCAAATCATTTTCTCAAAATGATCTTGGTCGTGCGTTGGTTCAAAGCGCTTGCACAATTCCTTCGTCAATGTTGCCCATGTAATTCCCTAATTCACAAACTCTTTCTTGAGGAGTTGATGCCAAACTTGAGCATTACTTTCCAAATTTCAGGCTGCGATTTTGACCTTCTCCTCTCCCAGAACTTGATGGTACTTGAAGAATTGATTTCTCCTAATCCGAAGGTTCTTCATTGCCAAATAAGGAAGTCAACTCTCACACCTTTCAAAAGCCAATCCAAGCTTCCGCCCACGTCACTCACTCGGCCAACTTCCCTCACCCCGATTGTGGACTTCTTTATGGCGGTCAAAGCTGGCATTTGCATTGTTGTTGCCATTTCTAGAGTTTAATGCTATAGATCATTTCTAGATGGCTCCGAACAGCTCCCCATCATACAGTTCATCTCTATTTCTCGATAAGTCATTTCAGCTTTGAGTCTCTCCCACCTTTCGTCGGCCATGATTGGATCATCAAACACTGATACTAATATATTATGGTTTTGAGTAATAGAAGGCATAATAGGTCCATTCATAGTAAAATCTTTCCATTCCCTGTAGTTTTGTTTTCTCTAGTAGTACCTATATTGCATACAAGTTAAAAGAATCGATAGATGAAGCAAGGTTGGGTAGTAAGGATAGTTTCATTGATCAAGAAAACAACCTAATGTCTACAAGTGCTCAAAACATTCCTAGGTGACGAGCTTGTCCACCCTATTCAACCATCCCTTCGGGCACGAAGGACTCTGTTCTACTCAGATGCAAAGTTCTCTTTATAAAGGCGTTTTCCTACACCTACCGACAGTCGGAAAGATGCGTGGAGCATCATAGCTATTTTCGGAAGGGCCCAACAGGCCAAGGACGCCTCGTGAATCAGAACTTGCAAGGCTGCTTGGTCTCTTCTCTCGACTACAATACCCACCCTTTCTAGGTTGGTCCCCCATCGATCCACGTTGGCGCCTTTGTAGCGCTTGACTACGACATTCTTTCACCTGCAAATTCTGGTTTCAGTTTAATTTACAAGTCCATTTCCATGGCAAAAAACGATTAAGGTTAGAATTCTCATGCATTAACGGAAACCTCCACTTTTAGCATTTATCAGGTAAGACTTCCCGGCAACAGTCATTTTCTATCAAATGTGAGTAGGTGGAAGGAATTTTTTAGTCCCGACTGTTTCTGCGGTAACTTGGTAGGTTTACACCGTTGACATTATCCTGAAATTTGAAAGTTCTTGGTGGTACCAATTGAGCTTTCCTTCGTTGAAATCCGTATCTGAATTGCTGCTGTCTTCACATTTAGACACTTTGTCCTTGAATTTAGATTCCCTCATAGACCCTTGCCTACTAGTCGAGCCTCCTAGCCCTAGGTTACATGGTAAGGATCCTAAAATGGAACTATAAGCCAGAAAACAGAGCAAATAAAGAACGGGAAAACTCAGGTATTAGTAAGCAGAAAATGAGAAGGATGGTATTGACTGCAACTCGACTGAAAACGACATGATTCTGCCATGGTGAGAACTGAAAGCAATTCCAGTACTCACCTAAAATGCCACTACGGAGAGACCACATGATCCAACCACTTCTCCCACAAGTCAACTAGAGAATTTCTACGAATAATTTTTTATTGGCAATCTCATGGACTCTGGGATGAGCTAGAATGTGGGCTCGAGTTGAAAAACAGACTTTCTATTGGAGGAACAACATATGAAAGATGTCTAATGATCTACAATTAATAAGCCATGTGGGTGGTCGTTTGTTAAGTAACAGACCCATGTAGATTAGAGCTTCTGAATATGTGATCTTGGTTACAGATTTAATCTCCTCAAAGTGGTCCAGCAAGCCCTCTGTGCTGTTACTATCATCTTCCAGATGCAGGAGGAGAAGAGATCTTCAAAGTTGGGTCCAGGTGGACATGAGCAAGATGTCTCATCGTCGGGGACCATCATACGGCTCACTTGATTTGTTGTTTTCTCGTGACTAATAAATGTCATCAAATCTTGGTACTTAAAGCAATTGAGAGAGAGAAAATCTGTACCTATTGAACTCATTGATGTTTGCCAAGAGAAATATAAATAATGGGGAGCGCCAACTAAGGTCAAAAACGTAATTCTGACCCGAGGATCCCTGCCCTGCATATAGAGAGAAAGGCGCAGAATTTTCCCGGAGATTTGTTTGTCTTGGTTATTAATGTTATTGTTGCTGTGAAAGAAGGCACCACCACGACCACACTAAAAACAGAACTTCAGAGACACAAAAGTTCAACCCTACAATTTAAAGTTTTGTTTTGTCCTTGTTTGGTTCCTATGAAAAAGCAAAAGGAAACAAAAATTCTCTCCTTTCTTCTCCCACCTGTCTTAGCCAAAGGCAGAGAGTAATGGGCCTGACAGAGATCATGCACCAGTGATTTTGTGCATGAAATATCAACTTCTTTTTTGGCCACCCTCTTCTTTTTCCTTTCTGTATCTTCTGTTCTTTTTTTTCCTGAGCATTCTCTGTGTGACCTTGGTAGCATTCTCATCAGAACTGCGAAATCCGAGAAATTTGGACCGTAAGATTGCTACAGTAATCAATGGTTTTTCTCCTCTTAATGTCCCTCTCCGTCCTGACCGTGGTAGTAGTGACAGTGCCGTCGGTCTTTTCACTCTCGGAGCTCGAAAACTGCTGGTCTAACACATTGACCGGCGTGATTGAGCTCGATACCATATCGAACACTGACTCGTACTCAGCTACCACGATGCCTTGCATCGCGTCGTAGCACTGCAATAAGTTCTCCTGCAACCGTGTTCATATTGTAAGAAATCTGGAGAAGAGATCACAATCATAAGTTGTTTAATTTCCCGTTTACCGTAAAAACGATAAAAAGAAAATGTCTGAAGAGCTTGAAGGTAGAATGTTTACTTTATTTACATATAAACAACCGGATATTGCATTTCTGAAACGAGGATACTGCAGAGGCAATAATTCATGAGCAGCAGACAGAAGCGCCGATGCAGCAATTGCTGAAGGCTTGAACTCCAAAAGATTAATCTCTGCAAAAGAAGTGAAGATTTCTGAGCTGAAACAGAGGACACAGCCCTACAGCACATATTGACTTTAATTTTTTCTCCGGGTATTACCATTTTGAGCTTTGAATATGATTTCGGTAGCTCGGGCTTTCAGAGACTGTCTGAGAGGAACGTCTTTTATTTTGAACAAGGTAAGGAAATAAGAAATGAAAGAAAAAGGAGTGATAGAACGCATTCGCCATTTCAGAGCTCCCAAGATGAGGATCTCCATTCTCTCCATTGTTTGGGCGTCAAAGATAATACCTCCATCAACCTATTCCGAGAAAATGAAGGAAAAACATTTCTGTGAGCTTTTCTGAGTAATAAAACTAAAGAAAATTGTTTCGAGTCCACTGCATTAGCATGTAGATTTACCTGCAAATCAGCGAGGGAAAACTCTGTTTGCTTCATCTTTGCAGCCAAAGAAAGGCAGGAAATGGCAACAAGCCTCACAATCCATGGCTTTGGTTGCTGTTATACCAAAATTTTTTTAGATCTCAAAGCAATCAAACCCTCAAATAATAGAATTAATGTACCATTATATTGGCATTCTGAGAAAGACCCCCACTTTTTTCCTCTAAGAAAATACAAAGAAAAATATTATAACAACCAAACATATCAAAATGCAAAACTCCAAGTTGCTATATTGTAGGTTTCTTTACCAGCATCCCCTGGCTAGATAAGAAGCGATCAAGATAATTGACGGCAAGGTACGACAAGAACGGATCGAAGTTGCAAGAGAACTGAAAAAAAGAAGAGAAAAATATATAGATCAGTATACTCCAAGAACAAATAGTCACAGAAGGTACAACAAATGAACAAAAATAAAAGCGCGAATACCTTTGAAATTACAGAGATGACTTCTCGTCGAACAGAGATATCAAAATCTTTGGCCTTGAGAGTCTGAAAGTAGTTTTCCGATGGCATGTGATCAGATTCAACGAGGAAGAGAGAAGCAATGGTGTCAGAGTGTTGTTCTTGGAGATGAGGCAATGGGTTTTCGAGATCGAACTCCATGGTGAGTCAGTAACCTTTTTCAGAGATGGGGTTGTGGATGGAGCACGCAAGACATTGTCGAAAAAGAGAGGCAGGTGACAAAGAAAAGCTGGGAAAGTTCTCTGTTTTATCAAAAGAAGCTCTGTGGAGAGTTGAACAACGCTGCTTTGCCTTGCATCTCTCTATCTTATACTGTTTTGCATTGACATCTCTCTCTCTCTCTCTCTCTCTCACGCACACAACACATTGGGAAGGAAAATGGAGAGTGAGGGGGTGATGTTCCCATGGATCGGTGCTACAAAGGTAGCTCGATGTACGGCAGAAGACGATTGGATGGAAAGTTAAAAGGCCTGGGTAAACTGTCTTTTGAGTTCGTGTTCCCTTAGCCAATCAGATTCGTCGACATTCATTTCTCAACGAATGTACTGTCGGACTAATTTAAGAAAAACTCATCATTAAATTAATGATTTTATTATTATCCGTCAATTTTAATTTGAAATACTGGTCGTAAACATAACTCCAACTTCATAATTTATCATTATTTTAATTATTAACATGGTACGTTCTAGAATTAATAAATGGGCCTGGACTATTGCTCCTCGTACGAAAAACGACACCAAAACGATATAATAATCATGAAATAAAACTTAGGCTATATTATGTCTTTATCTTACGTATCCAAATCCTAAAGGTATTATCTTACTGAATTAAAAAACCCATTAAAGTATCTAAAATTAATTAAAATTGGTAAAAAGTATTTAAAACTCGTAAAATAAAATGATTAAATACCCAAATACATGCATAAAATATTTTTGACGTATTTAAATTGAGTACATGATATAAGTTACTAAGATACTAATTAAGTAAGATGTGTTGATCACTAATTAATAGAAATTACGAAATTCTTAATATCCTTTTGTTTATCATATACACTCATGTATATTCTTGTTTTTGAATTTGAGACTAAGAGTTTTTAAACAGTATTTATTTTTAATTAAGTCTAATGCTTAGCGACAAATTTATTTTTTTATATTACAAAACATAAAAAAAATCTGATTTACGAATATCCAATCCACTAAACACTTTTAAAAGCTTTCTTTCCTGTGGCTGTAAAGCACAACCATATAATTCTTAATTTACCCCATTGAACAAATCGGTAGAATCCATAGAAATGATCACATCCATCACATCAAAACCTATGTGCATAAGCGAGGGCAGACTAATTTAGTGATACTAAATGCCCAATTTCCTCGCAAGCTGAAAAGCAAGTGGACCTCCGGCTCTCCACACATAATAGATATATTAACCGGGTAATACAAGGACAATGACAAGTTTGAAATGTCACGGTTTCACGCCAAACCATGCAACTACTCCAAGGGAAAGTCTTTAAGACATATCCGTTCTCACATTCACTGCAGTTAAATGGCTCCAAATGTTACTGTCCAGTTTCTTCATGTCTTTGGCAGGGTGACAGCTTGGTTGCATGCCCTTGTATTCAATGGGGAAGTGAGTGTTTTAGGAAAAACGAAACATTAAAAATGAAGATTCTGGTCATGCGTTTGGGCTAAAATCGAAGTCAACTGGCAAATTGACATAGCTCAGCAATCAAGAGTATCGGGCGGCGTTGCCGGTGGGTGTGGGTTTGTTAAGATTAAACTAAATGGACCATGCTTTATATGATCAATTTTTTTTTCTGTCGCTAACTGAAAGCTCACTTTCAAGAATTGAGTTTGAAGGGTTATGCCTTACAAGCAGAAAAGACTATCAATAGGACAAGATGCATTATCCAGGTATTATATAAGTGATGAAAAGAATTATAACTGTTGTTAGACTTTGTATTATATTGTGCAAACGTGATTAAACATGAAATGGTCACAGAATACAATAGATTATACAATAGATTAGGCTTGTCTCATACATGGAAATAGCAGTAGTGCAAACCTAGAATTCTGAGTTGAATTGTGTGAGTAAATACATGTTGTGAGATGATCTCAGCTCTAAAAGGTCCTTAAAGGAGTTTCAATTATGGCACCTGCTTAGCGGAGGAAATAGAAGTCCTTGTTTTCTACCCCAAGAACTACAGGGTCCCTAAACAAAATTGCTTTTGATACGTAACGTACCAAGGATGTAGTCTAAACAGGCCTATTTTCCTGACAGCTGAGTGGCTTTTGCTGCAGTGAAACCTTTTTTCATCGTTATGAACCCCATCATTCAAAAGACACGACGTGCCTACCTATGCATGGGCTTCTCAGCAACCATAAACGCCTATAACATAGGTACAACTGCCTCAAGAAATTTGTCACAAAGAATATTGAATGGCTTAAATAATGGATATAGATTTGCCCATATTGAAAAATAATAGATGAACCATAATGATGTCTACTAAAGTTCCGAATTTTTATTATCAATGTTTTACCTTCATAAATCATAAACTATTTTTCTGGGGATTATTTCTTAGGTGGACCTCTTAACGAAATTTTTAAGCAAAAACCCGGGGGATTTTTTAATTTGACTCTATTAGGAGACTTGGTTGTTTACCCCTTGAGCTGGCCTGCAATCAGTCAAGGGAGACGAAGACCCTAAAGTAATTTTGTTTTTAACAAAAAAAAAAAGAAAAGAAAAGAAAAGAAGATGAAAATAAAGAGATTGGAAACATGGTTGTAAATTGTAAAAAATAGTATTCTTCTTTTTCTAAAGAAGTAAAAGTAAGCATGTCATGAACTCTCACATAACTAGATGTATTATAATTGAAATGTTCAACATCTAACTCAGAGGTGACAGAGAGCCGGGGCCAAAGGTTGTTAGGTTTGGCAAGAGTGACCATTTAAAACCTATAAAAAGAGTTAGAAGACTCGTTTTATCTGCTTTGTCGCCTAACAATATACCAGATAATGGACCATTTTTCTTGCCCCATCTCCATCTCATTTGGCCAATCTAAAAGGTGATGGGAACAGAAACACTGAGTGTCAATCTTGAAGGCAAGAAGTCATATGTGTGGTCATTCTTAAGTGCCCAAAAGGCTGCATCATACTACTCGATGCACCTACTTTTGAATTTATTCCCCAGTCCATATTAAAAATCTTTGACCAGCTGCTTTCTATGGAGCCCGAACCTACTTGGAGCTACTTCCTTTAATCTACTGTACAAGGAGCCATTTAGAGGAAAGTGAAGAACAGATGGGGCCTCAATTCTACGATTTCAAAGCAACAATAAATACGACATGTTAAAGAAAAATGATGGACACGATACTGCTTGGGATTGTTAGACCAAGTACGGGAGGGTCCTGGGCTTTGACCATATCGGCAGCTCAGAGTGCTTGAGGAAGGGAACTAGCTAAGGACACCAGAATCATTAACATGCTGATGGTTGATATCGTTGGGTCATCATTATGCAGTGCACTTCACGGTTCTTGCGAAATGGGTACAGCGCATGCTTTGTTTTCCAGTGATTTCACTTGAGCTTGCTTTTTCAGTACTCTATCGAATGATTTGTTTTAATCATTTGACCGCTTGTCTTTATTTGGTCTCCCCCTTTTAAACGTAAAGACATTTCAAATAAAAAATTCTAGAATCTTCTTTTTGTTTTGGTAGTCGAAATGGCAATGATAACGAAAATGGGACAAAAGGTTGTAGTTACATGACAAAATTTGGCTCGCGAAGATATTATTATGCAACCAAATTTTGAGTTTTAAATTAATTACAGGGCAAAGATAAGTAATTACAAAGTAAAATTATATGCTAAATAATGTTCTTAACTCGCAAGTTAAATAGATAGATTACTAATAGAATGATATGATTTTATTTTTAGTGTTTCATCCTATTCTTATTATTCTCTTGAAGCCCATATCCACTTCTTTTCAAAATATTTTATTGTTTATATGGCATTTCACAATGTTTAATACTCTTCAAAGTCTAAATTCAGTTTTAAATGCACATCTTTCCAAGAAATAGAGCACTTATAAAATGCCTTATAAGTCTTAAATACTTTTCCTTCTAATGAAGCCTTTTAGAAAAATGTGGACTTAGAATGATATGTTCTTCAACCCAATTCGTTATTTATTAGACCTAGACTCCATTGGATTCTGTTAGCAAGGGAGTCAATTCTTTAGCCACGAGGAATAAACTATAATACAACTCGGCATTTCGAGTCTGGGGAGAAGTTCTAAAAGAGTTTAGATTAAGTTAGAGGACAAACAACATAATGCCAGAAGAAGCCAACCAGCTTTTTAAATATTTCCTCACTTCGATGTATCGTCGGAGAACGTTCCTTTTGGGGGTTGCTTCGAGGTTGCTCGATCTCACAACATCCAGTTTTCGTTGTTTTGTATAATCATTATCTATACCTTCTTTTTACCCTTTTACTTTCCTTGTTAGGTGTCTTCTTCTTTGACGATAACAACAGATTCTCTTTCACTGCATTGATGCAAGAGAAAGCCTAAAGAAACCAATTTTTGTGTTTTCACTCATTGGAAGACTAATAGTCCCTTTTGCTTTTACTCTTCTTCTGTATATAACAACTTTACAAAAGAGTGGGAGTGGCAGGGGGAAGAGACTGCACGCTTGGTATGATAACGTTAATGGTAGGGAGATTTCGAAGGGGAGTGGGAGGGAGGGAGAGAGAGAGATATGATGAGTGCATGCTTCACGCCATACACCCATGCAGATAACACCATCATTATCTTCCTTCCGTTTGCAATGCAGGGTGGAGACAAGGAAGTGGGGCTTGTTCTACACATCCATTATTTATGTCCTCTGGAAGGCATTGGCAGTCATCCTGCCATCCAGCAAGCCACAGTGTGTTTTAATCTCATCGTCTTCTTCTTCCCGTAGTTGACTATTCTAACCAGTCTGTTCACGTTCGCTGAACAGAAATCGAGATTCAAAACCCATCAATAATCAACCACTTGTTCTCATTGTTGGTACTTTTGTTAGAGCTTTCCTCGGTCCATTTTTTATTTTTCTTTTTTTTTTTAGAGTAAAGAAATTTATATAAAAAATATATTACGTACAAGATAATTAGGAGCATGCTCTTATACTGAGACCATATAGAGAGTTACTTTTTAATATTATAATATTTGCATCTAACTTTTGCATTTGAAGTGTTAAATTCAAAATCTTATGATTGCAGTTCTTATTAACTCATCACAATAACTAGATTATACATACATCAAAATTGCTTTCCTAAGGTATTCAAATATACTAAAGAATTTTTTTTTTTTATAGTTTTTGAAACTTTACTAACATAACCAAATCTATATTTTACAAGTAGATTTTTTAACATAATATTTAGTCAATGTTTTAAGGTATATAAAATATTCTCATGGAAAAGTTAGTTATATCTTTTCAAAGTATATTTTGTAGTGCTTATTTATTTTTATTTTCATAAGTAGGTAATGAGGGTAAGGAAATTTGAATGTTGACCTTGAGATTAAAAGTAAATAATTTTGCTAGCCAATTTGGATTTTTAAAGACTTCAAAATTGAGAAAGTAGCAATATAGAATTGCTTCTTATTTTACAATACTTGAAGTTAAAAATAAAGCTAGTATTTTTTCACGAGTTTATTCTAATTCTTGATTTTATTATTATTATTATTATTATTATTATTATTATTATTCTTTTTCGTTTTGTTTATTAGGAGAAAGAGGGAGTCCATTTTTGAATCTATCCTCACTCGTTATTGGGCTGCACCCATTTCAGGAAGTAGAACTTGTTGTCCAAAGAGTGAATGCCTAGGTTGGGCACCCAATAAGGGTCAAGCTGTCAGAATTTGGGCCCTTCTTCAGTTGCTTTGTTCTTATTCAGGATCACAACATAAGCCCAGTTGAGAGAGAATCATGATCACTGAAACTTGTGGCTCTCTTGTCCCAAATCGGCTGTGCACCTTATCCATTGCTGCTGTGGTCATTATAACTCAACCACGCCACCTATTCTGCTCTGCTCTTTCCTCTCCGTACTAACTCGAAGAATTCTCCACCATGGCTTCCACCACTGTTTCCCATGCCACACCTTCGCAGGCAAGCTCCGTCTATGTCCTCCAAAACCTGGTTCCCTAATGTATAAATTCTGTCCTCATACTGAAAAACTCTTTCTGGAACCTAACGAGGTTATCTGGTGCTGTTTTCAGCTATGCTCGAGCAGAAGTAGGATGTTCTCGCCGTCACAAGCTCTTCTTGTGAAGTCCACAAGGACCCAGACGGCGAGGAAGGGGAAGGGAATGAGAATTACCTGCCAGGCCACAAGTATTCCGGCTGATCGAGTTCCTGACATGGGTAAGAGGGAGCTCATGAATCTGCTTCTTCTGGGAGCTATTTCCCTTCCTACAGCCGGGATGTTGGTTCCTTATGCTTCTTTCTTCGCCCCACCTGGGTGAGATAGTCTTGCCCCTTGCAGATATTCCTATTCTTTTTCTAGCTGTTTATCTTTCCCGTCATTTATATTGATGAAATCCAGTTTTTCTTTCTTTCTTTCTTTCTTTTCTTTTCTTTTCTTTTCTTTTTTTAAATAAGTAATTAGTGATGCAATTTCGTTCTCTTGCAAATTAGATTGTGGGGAAATCTAGTAGCATATACCTTGAATTTAGTTTATATTATGATTTGTCTTTCCTCCCATTTTATATTGTCTTTGATTTTCTCTACATTATACTGAGTATATTTGTTTTAAATTTCCCTCTGCTTATGCCACATCTTTATTATTAATCTGATTTCTACTAAATAAATATTAAGGATAGAAGAAATGTATTAGATATTTGAAGGAGAAGGGCAGCATATGTAGCATAATGCATTACAATTATAAAATTTTGTGATTTAAGATCTCCCTCAAACTCAAAATGGAGGATGAGTCTAGGGAAGTGAGTTTAAGGAACTTAAATTCTTATTATTGTAAGCCTTCATAATTAAGGTTCATATATACTATAAAGAGTATTTATGTAGGCAAGGATTATCTAAAACGATAGATAAGATTATGTATCTCATGTAAATGATGCATAGAATGTATCATTTACCATTCTTTGAGATTTGCGATGTCTCTGGGAGTCTTAGGCCGCCGTTTTTATTGTCTATCCTTTTAAGCAGGCGACAAACTATGAATCACAGTGACCGATAAGATAGTTAACTCTTATTATTAAATAGAGTTGTCCTTTCTCACACTAGCTTCACTGTTTCCTACTTACATGGACATCGTTGCAAAACTCATTTGCTAAAAGAGTTGCAGGTTAACTCCTAGATTGCCCCTCATCGCGTCCATTACTCACTGGCATTTTTTTTTGCTTTGGAAACATGAAACTCATAGTGTCTGACAAAAAAGTACAGGTCTGGAGGGGCTGGTGGTGGTCAAGTTGCAAAGGACGCCATTGGAAACGATGTCGTAGCAGAGGAATGGCTTAAGACACATGGCCCTGGCGACCGCACCCTTACACAAGGATTGAAGGTACTGAAACATCGCAATTATGAAACTTTTTTCAAGTCTTGAAAGGCCATCCGAGAAGCATTAGATATGGAAATTTTGATGAAGATCTTTGTACATCTAGTGCATTTGCAGTTGTAGACTGCAATATGGACGTCTCATATTTTTGTTTATGATATTCAGGGAGATCCCACCTACCTTGTGGTGGAGAAAGACAGAACTCTTGCAACATATGGAATTAATGCTGTGTGTACTCACCTTGGGTGCGTTGTGCCGTGGAATACAGCTGAGAACAAGTTCATCTGCCCCTGTCATGGATCGCAGTATAATGACCAAGGGAGGGTTGTTAGAGGGCCTGCACCTTTAGTAAGTATGCGTAACTTTCAGTTTCTGAAAGATTTACGAAAACACAAGGGAATACTAGATCTTCTTTCTTGGAATAATTTACTAAGTTGATTTTTTTTTTTCTCTTTTCCGGGAACAGTCTTTGGCGCTGGCTCATGCTGATATTGATGATGGGAAGGTGGTGTTTGTTCCATGGGTTGAAACGGATTTCAGAACTGGTGAAACTCCGTGGTGGGCTTAAATCTCTTCCTTTACTGGTCATGCTTTCTTATATATTCGTGTAGAAGGGGGTCAGTCTGTAATTCCCCAAAGTGTAAACATCATGCATCGATGTGTCGGATCTCCAGAAAGATGAAGCGTACCTAGTTTTGTTTCTTGGAACCGATAATCGTCTATGTCGAAAGCTCCGACTTCAGTTTTTGCATCTTCTTTTTCTTCTCAAGCGTCGATTTCAGTTTTACTGGCTTGTGAGGACTAGGTATCCTTGGATATGAATTGGAGCTTCGTGCAAAAATTCTAGATTACATTATCTTAATTTTAAGATAATAAAACAATAAAGTTATCTAGAATTTTAAGACAATCAATGGTGAGTTCCAGGAACTATGATAATCAAACATAGTTGAGAATAAGTGAGCTGTGACAAAACGATTTGTCGTTGTCTAACTATTCGTACCAAGCAGGTGATATTTAAAGGGGAAGAAGGGTAGGCACATTAAACAATTTTACCCTTCTTCACATAGAGGTGATCGAGCACCTTGGTCCTCTTTCATTTATTGGTAAGATTTGTAAATATCCCGGGACCGAATGTTGATAATAGTTTGCATTTTGAATTTAGAAAACATTGGAACAATGGTTTCAAATACATTCGAGTTATTTATTGTCAAATTTTTTGTTTCCGTTCATTACGAAAAATACTTGCTTTTTTTTTTTAACAGAATCAATCATTGATATACATACTTTGTTTGCTCGGATTTATCATGAGAGACAAATATGGTTCCTTCTTTTTGTCAGATCTAAAATCACGAGAAGACACACCTCAATCTTCTTTTTCTGCAGGAATTAATCATGATAGGTTTAAGGTGTGCAACTTTTCAGACGGAATTGGCAGTGAGAAGTTCTGTTCGTTTCAGATTTTCTTTGTTTGAAAACGCAATGAATTCAAAACCGGCCTCTTTTGGTTGGAACGACCGTGTATAGGACAAGAGGGGGAACGCGTTTATAAATGCGTTTATAAATCGTTATGGTGGCAGGCAAGTCATGATTCCTAATTGGTCTCGCTTAGAATGTTCTAGGGTAATTTCCACACTTTCTTTCTTTCGCCATGCCATATTCAAGGGTTTTTTGCTTTTCATTTTTTTTTTTTGTTTTCTTTTTTTCACACAAACTTAAACTCACATATTTGAGTATGAAACTTAAGATCAAGAGGTTCTAAATAGTATATGCTTCAAACTAAGTTAGATGCTTGTAAACCTTTTTTTATTTTAATTTTTTATGCACACATATAAGTTGACACACTCATATGTTAAACTTACGAATAATATATTTTAGGGATTGCAAAAGAGCCAAACATTTATTGACATGCCACACTGGAGGATGCTTAGAGTCATTACCCAATCCCCTAATAAAAGTGAAAAAAAGAAGAGAAAGATCCCCTAAAAATGGTGTTTCCGTAAAAGACTTGGCAATCCATGAGGCCCATGGCTAGAAAATAGGTAAGATGGTGAGCTATGTAAGTAACCACAATGGGAATAGATTTTTATGGCCATTAAAGGGTTAAACTCAAATAGTGCTCTAGGTATAGATAGATTTAACAAATATTTTTATTAAGTGTAGAAACCATAAAGAAGAACATTATGGTAGTGATGCATGACTTCATTGGAGGCAATCTAATTCCAAAATATGTAACATCTACAAGAATTATTTTGACAATAAAGAAGAAAAACCCCTAAAGCTTTAAAAAGTTATGGCCTATTAGTTTTTGTAACTTCATCTACGATGTCATTGCCAAGATTTTAAATAATAGGCTTATCCAAATTTTGCACTTGGTGATTTCAAAGGAACAATTTGACTTTATAAAAGGATGAGATATATAGGAGAATGTGGTAATAGTGTAAGACATGGTTTATGAATTAGACTACAGGGAAATTAGCAATATCATGATTAAGGTAGATATAGAAAATATGTATGATTGCATTGAATAGGTTTTTGTCCTTAAAGTATTGAAGCAGTTTGACTTTTCTTGTATATGATGTGATATAATTTTCAAGTGCATGTCTAATAACTAGTTCTTAATTTTGATGCAAGGAGAAAAATATGATTTCTTCAAACTTGCATGAGGTCTTAGATAAAGGGATTCTTGTCTCCTAGAATTTTCATGCTAACTTAGGATGCATTTAGTTCAAATCTTAATTATTTTATGGATATGACAACAAGGATTGGCAAGTTAAAAGAAGATAATCTTTTTGGGTGCATCACATCTACTCTATATTGATGATAGGTTTATCTTTATGGAAGGGAATCAACAGTCACTTAAGGGCATAAAACCCTTTATACAAGAATATGAAACTTATAGTGGGCAAAAGGTTAATGTGTAGAAGACATAAGTAATAGGATCAAGAAAGCTAGATCCAATTAAGAAGGATCTTATCAAATTGATAACATGCTTCTCTTTTGCGGATTTACTAATTAAGTATTTGAGTATTCTATTATTAAAAGATAGGAGTCAAATCCATTATTTTGATGAGATGGTAAATGTAATAGCTAATGGAGTGCAAAGTTGAAAAGCTAAATTATTATTTTAGAGGAGCAAGTTGAAATTAATAAATAATGTTCTTTCTTTTATGTCAAATCATACCCTTTCCATTACCAAAGTACCTAAGATAGTTATATAAAATATAAGTAAAATAATGACTAACTTCATGTGGAGCAATGGGATGGAGTTATTAATCTCTAAGTTAAATGACAAAATGTGTGTATGCCTTTAAAGGAGGAAGGATTAAGAGTTTGTAATCTGGAACAAATCATGCAAGTCCTTCAAATAAAGTTTGCATAATGATACATATAATGATAGTCATTGTGGACTTCTATTATTAGATCAAAATATAAGCATTCCTATAAAGGTAATAAGAAAAGGCAAGAAGAATACACATTCACATACAAGAAAAATATTTCTACCTTGGGTGGATTATACTTTTAAGCATGAAAGATGGATTATTAAAGAGGGTAAATGCTCATTTTGGAAGAATAATTGGTTTGGGCAACTTCTTTAGTATCATCTATGTCCACTTTAGGATATAACAATTTGAGAAGCTTTTCAAAATTAGAACTTTTTAAGGGAATATTTATGTAGTAAGCAACAATATTAGACAAAAAAGATTGTATGGAGTCAAGAACTCAATTGGCTTGTTTGTGATTTAAGTGCCTTGATAGAATTTGTGGCCTTCTTGGTATACCACAACCGAAGAATAAAGAAAGATAGAGTGGTTTGGGCAAATTGGTCTAGGCAAAATTTTTATGGAACAAGGTTACTAGTATCTCCCAATATAGGATTGTTTATGTGGAAGTTTATTTATTATATTCTTGTAAAATACAACATGCAAGGGAAAGGAATGCAAATGTCTTCTAAGTGCTATTGTTGCAAGAGGGCATAAAGAAAGATTTTGAATCATCTATTCATACATTGCATTGTTTCAATGAATTTGGAGGACATTTAGAGACATACTTCAGGTACTAGTTAGATTTAATTTAATTTTTGATCTTATTTCTTTATGGCATTTAGAGGTCTCATGGGAAGTATTATTATGAGGGGGATTTGAATAGCTAAGAACTCAACCAAACATAATGCATAAGGTATGTTCTTATACAAAATTAACAAAAATGTTACAAATTGGATGTTTCAACTATCCATTCTCATATAAGTCAAGGTTTAGGTAAGTTCTATTGATCAAATTTCATTGTGTGTTAAAACTTCATGTACAAAGAGGATTATGGGTTAAGTAGTGACCTTTACCGATGGGGTAATACTAAATGAATATAAAAGATTCAAGTATCATGAGAAACAATACTAGTAAGAAAGTGATTAGAGGTCATAACTAGAGTATCATTACGCCTTTTTCACTCAAGTTGGCTCTAGACGGCAATGTAGACACTAAAGTTTACACCTTATTGAAAAGCCTTAAGATATGTCAACAATGATATTAGATGCCCCACATAGTTGAATTAGACTCCTTTTATTTAGTCTAAT
Organism: Casuarina equisetifolia; assembly: GCA_028551475.1. Lineage (NCBI taxonomy): Eukaryota > Viridiplantae > Streptophyta > Magnoliopsida > Fagales > Casuarinaceae > Casuarina > Casuarina equisetifolia. The sequence goes on from CM052355.1 coordinate 27,332,798, forward strand.
ATTTGCTTAAAAATGGAGAACTTTATTGAAACTAGAGTATGTCATTTGATAGTGCTTATCTATGATACTAGCACATAGGAAAGTGCCACATGTATATTAAAAGGGAAATATAGTTATAGATTGTATGTTATTTATGGTCATACAATCGAAAGTGTGAAACTTTTTGGCCATTTTGACTCATTGCCATGCCCATGCTTAGTTATTTTTAGGAAAGATCAAGTCGGTTTGGGTGATTATAGATTACCATAGGATTAGTGAATGTGCAACTTAATGTATTTTATGCTTTCATTTTTCAAGTTATTATATGGTAGTTTGCTATGTATGTGTTTTGCCTCATCATATATTAGGCTTATACCATGATTTTTTTACTTGTTCGAGATATGGTTATTATATCCAACTTTGTTAGTAATAAAATTTACTAGGGTACCATTTTGTTTCTTAAAAAAAAATCACAAAAATCTAGTCAATCATTCATTGCATTTAGATTCCTTCTCAGGGTTCTTCTTGATTCATCAATTAACTCAAAATTAATTGTAATGAGAATAACTCACATCAAATCTCTAATCTTTCCCTTGTTTATCTAAATTTTCAAGTTAAAAATGTCATGGTTGTTTCCATATTTAAAGACTATTTTTCATCCAAGTCCCTAACCATCTCTTCAATGTGTTGACTTATATACATCAAGTCCACCAAGGTTTCAGGGAAAATAATCATATTGTTTTGTGCTTATTAAAGACTTGGATGTGGAAGACCATTTTGTCTTTTAAATATGTTTCAATGCTAATAGACTTGTTTCATGTTGGTAACAAGTTTGAAAAACTCAACATGTAAAACCAATACACAATTTCAATAAAAAACAACTTGGATTTTCAAGATAATTATAATAATATTTAATTAACGTCGTACCTTACTTCTTAAAGTCATATGTTTTTGTGAATAAATTAACACTTAATTTAGAAGCATTAGTAGTTGTTCCTCCTTAGTGAGTTAGAAACATGCACCATTTCATAGATGACTTAAAAAGCATTATGAAGTAAGAATGAAGAAAGACATAAAACATTAGGAATCTTTCTAGATTGCTTTCTTAAGTATGAGTGTATAATACTTGTCCCTTTTGTAGAGTAAGGACTAATTGTAATGGAAAGTATAAAAACAATTGAAAGAATATTCATCTACTATATACACAAATAATTTCTTATGTAGACAATGCTATGTGGTAAGTTTATCAAGCTATATAAAAAATGAATAATGACAATTATATGATTGAATCTCCAACATTCCTTTTCAATTTAGTGATTTGTAAACGTCAAACACGTTAAGCTTACAACAGATATGCATGTTGTCTTTGGCAAAAGGCTTTTATGAAGATATCTACAAGTTTTTTTATAATCTAAATTTCGTTGTCTTAATGACTTCCTCTTGAATTTTATCTGTTGTAAAGTGACAATTAACTTCTGTGTTTTCTTCTTTCATGGACCATAGGATTGCGGCAAGCTTAAGGGTAGTATTGTTGTTGCAAAATAAAAGGGCGGGGCCCTTTATCTAAACTCCAAGATCTTGAAATAATCCTTTTAACTAAATAACTTCACAAGTAGTCTTAGCCATGGCTTGATACTTAGACTTAGCATATGATAGCGACATTGTTGATTATTTCTTTATTCTCCATGATAATAATAAATTTCTAAATATAATACAAATATGATTATCAATCTTTTACACATAAGGCAAGTAGCATAATTTGTGACACCGTGCTATCATTTCCACGTGATAATTTCTAGACAAGAGAATTCCTAATCTTGGACATCCTTTCAAGTACTTTGTGACTTTCAAGACTACATTTATGTGAGATTGCTTTGGTTCATGCATGAATTGGATAAGAATTTGAATAGCATAGTAAATATTATGACTTGTCATGGTGAGGTAAATGAATTTTCCAACCAATCTCTGATAACTTGAAGGATCTTTGAGTAGAGGGTTCTATTCTAAAGGAGATGTTCCTTTATCATACTTAGGCATTGTAAGGCTAAGATTATGCTTAAAAGGAATAACAATTGGTTTGCATTTTAATAGCCTAGGTTTGGAAATGATTTTTAAAATGAACTTCCATTAACTAAGGTAGATCTCTTTTTTGAAACAAGCAATCTTAATACCTAAGTAATATTTGGAAGGTCTTAAATCTTAAATGTGGAGTGTAGATATTGCTTGAAATGTTCAATGGCTAGGATGTGATTTCTCATGATCAAAATAACATCTACATATATCAACAAATAAATAGAGGAAGTACCTTTTTACCAAGTAAATAAGGCATAATCATGATAGGATTGGTAAACATTTTCTAAAGTAAAGGTTGAAATGAATTTTGCATGCCATTGATGAGAGACTTGTTTGACTTCATATAAGAATTTATGGAGATGACATATATGAGACTGCTTTTGTCTGTGTAATCTTAAAGGAAGTCCATGTAAATATTTTCATCCAAATTGTCACAAAAAGAGACTTTATGAATGTCCATATGATGGAGAGACCAATCTAGAAAAGCACCAATAGCTAAGAAAGAGCAAATGGTACCTTCTTTAGTCACAAGAGAGAAAATACTTTAATAATCAAAATCTTGTTTCTATGTATAACCTTTTGCCACCAATTGAGCCTTATAATGCTTAATGAAATTATTTGTCTTAGGTTAAACCTTATAAACCCATTTGTAACTGATGGATTACTAATAGGAAGGGCAAGGAATTACATCCCAAGTGTGGTTGTCATTAAAAGCATGAAGTTCATCCTTTAGGGCTTATTGCCATTTTGGATTGTAGATGGCCTCATGGTAAAAAGAGAGCTATGTCTTAATTGAAATCCAACTGATTCAACATAAGTGATTAAGGGAAAGCTAGTTAGAACTAAGATACAAGGAAATAGGTTAGTGATGCCAGAAGAATCCAAAATGGGGTAAATGTAGTCTTTTATCCATATAAGGGGGGGTAAGTGGACAATCTCAAGTAGTGAGGAGCAATAACAAAAGGCATGGTAAGAGGATTTGCATTAAAGGGAGGAGCCACAACAAAAGTCACATAAGAACCAATGGCCAGGGAATCATCAACAACAAGCTTAGGAAAAGGGAGTAAGACCTTTAATGGTGGCGGGGACTTTATAACGGGTGTGCTTTAGGGTGCGACAGGAGGAGTTGATGAGGGAAGGGTAATAGGAAGAGGTTGTAGTGGCAAAACATTTGGTACTTTAATAAGCATCAAAGGTAGGGATGGTAGAACATCATCATCATCAAATAAAAACCTACAAGAACTGATAGGAGGCACAATAGAATTGTTAGTAAATAATTAAGACTAAAAAGAGCAAACATTCTTATGGAAAACAAAATTTCAATTGATGAAAAATTGGTTAATGGAATGGTTATTGACATAGTACCTTTTTTGCAATGGAAGGTAACCCATGAATATACAACAAGTGGCAAGGGGACTTAACTTGTCCCGGTAGCTTATGGTGGTGGTGAAATAAAGGTAACTAAAAACATGAATGTGGTTGATGTTAGGGTGCTTGTTTAAAATTAGCTCAAAAGGTTCCTTTCTGTTAAGAACTTGAGATGACATGCAATTGATCAAGTAAGTTGTAGTGACCACAAAATCACCCTAAAATGTTTGAGAATAGATGTTGATATATAGGAGCTCTAGCAACTTCTAAAAAATGATGATATTTATGCTTGATAACCCTATTTTATTAGCAAGTGTAAGTATAGGAACTTTCATTAAAGATGCTATGAAAAGAGAACAAAAATAGCATGCGTGATTAAAAAAATCATGCGCATTATTTAAATGAAGATGATAAATAGAGGTATGGAATTATGTTTTGATTAAAGTCAAGAAATGGTTAAGATGAGAGAGGACTTGAGATTTTTACTGTGTAACAAAAACCTAAGTACTGTGACAAAAGTCATTGACTAAAGTAAGGAAGAAACAGGACCCATTACTATAAGGAGTGGGGTAAGGTCCCCAAATGTTGATGTGAAGAAAGGAAAAAAGGGAAGTGACTCAAGAAGTACTAGTAGGGAATTAAGCTTACAATTATTTGACAAGTGGGAAGAATAAATTTTTAATGTGATATTGGGGTTAAGAATGACATCACCAATGTCAGTGACAGAGGTAATGCTTCCATGAGTGGATAGATGGGCATGGAAGGATGAGTAGGATGGATTTTGGGAAAAGAAAAACTTTGTCATAAATAATGTGATCACTAACTCTTAAGTCAATAATCCATACATTAGAAGAAATTGAGCTCATGAAACAAAAGAGCTACCTTCAGAGATAACAATTTTGTCAAGTATACCTATATGATGGAAAGCTTGCATGATTTGTTAGAGTTAGGCTTCGAGAAGGGCTAATTTTTCTTATCTTAGGCCATCATAGCATTAAAAGTGGATTCTTTCTCCTTAGAGTCTCAATTTGCAGGTTTTCCATGCAATTTTTAAGAATTATTTTTAATATGATTGGTTTTCTTACAATGATCACAAAAAAGATTGTTAGATTAGCCCTTGAAGCAATTTTGGTGGTTAAATTGGTGAAATTATGATCCATTTAAGGTTCTTAGCATAGGAGTAGACGTGGCTTGAGGAGAAACATCAAATTGGGGCATTGGTGCGATCATGTATTAGTTGTTAGATGAAGGCATGTCTAAGATTAGATATAGGCCATTAAATCTAAGGTTGGCATTGTGACCATAAAATCCAAGTATAAAATATGCACTTTTCTTGTAGGAAATCCTGAAGAGCCCATCAGTGCTATCTAGTTGCCACCACCACTAATGTCAAATGCTTTTTGAGTTGGAGTGACATGTGTAAAGAGAATGAAATTATCACCAACACAAAGATAGTTTGTAAAGGTGATATGATGGTTCTTCTTTCAAAGGTAAGGAAAAAAAGGCGGTAGGAGGATGGTAGAGGATCCATGGTGAGGATTTGGGATTAGAAGAAAAGTGAATGTCTCATTAAAGATAAAAAAACAAGTGGGTGATGTGGTGCTCCTCCTTGAGACGCTGGAAAGTGTCAAAAGACTCAATTGGGCTAGTTGATTGCCTCATTGGTTTGGTCCAATTCATTGTAGAGGGCAAGGAATTAGTTGAAGACAATGGTGACAACTAGGTTTCCTTATTTAAAGTCTAAAAGCACTTGTTCGAGTTGAAAATGATGAACCCAATTAGAGTAACCATATAACTCATGAAGGTTGTTCTAAAGGGTTTTGGCATTGTTAATCAATGGAATAATGACATCAACCTTTGGAGTGAGGGAGTAGTTGGTGGAATGTGGATGAGGTGTAAGCATTTTCACCATTACTGTGCCATGTGCTCATTGGTTGAGAGTGGCATAGTTCTATTAAGGAAGTCATTGTTGTCCTTTATGACAAGGGCATGCGGTATGTCATGTGACTAATTGGAGAAGTTGGCCGCGCCAATCAACTATTGTGTGGTGTGGCACAAATCAGGCCCATAAGAGGTGGTGGTGTAAAAGATGTCATCAAGTTTAGGATAGCTAGTAGTAGAAAGAGAAGGATAGACTAGGTAAGGATTGGATCCTAAACCTAAGTTGAGTAGGTAACTTGGTAAGAACCAACTTGACTCGATGTGTGATGGGTTAGGGTGAAGTGGGCCAAGAGGCTAGAGGCATAATGGCAAAGGGCCTAAGGAGGGCCAAGGTGAATGGTTGGAGGACTAGAAAAGGTAGTATGAGGCCTAAGGGGACTTATGGGAAGCTTGGAAAGCACTATTGGAGGCTTAAAGAATGCTACTAAAGGCTTGTAAGGGGCTACCAAAGGTTTACAAAGGTTGTTTGAGGCCTGTAAGAGGTTATTGGGGTTTTCTGTCATGAAACCCAAAAAGTACTAGGGTAGGTTGGCCCATGGAAGGTAAGGGGTAATAGGTAAAGCTGATGAATTAATGATGTCTCTAATGGTAGGAGCATCTAGATCATAGGAAGGAAAGGCAAAACCTTTGAGGGTCGTCATAGGGAGAGAAAAAAATTTGGAAGAAAATGGCTAACGAGAAAAAAGTGTGCAAGGATAAAGAGAAAAAAAATCAAGGAGAAATAAGAGCATAAGTGATAGCTAGGAAGTGAATAGCTTGTGATACCATGTCACAAAGAATGAAGAAAGACATAAATGTTAGGAATCTTTCTATATTGCTTTCTTAAGTATGAATGTACAATGTAAGGATTTATTGTAATAGAAAGTATACAAGCAATTAACCTACTATATACACATATAATTATTTTAAGTAGACTATGTTACATGATTAGTATATTAAGCTATATAAGGAAGGAATAATGACAATTATGTGACTATATCTCTATCAAGAAGCATCTGGTTAATGAAACCAAAAGGAACCGCCTTATTTTGTCATGACAAAGATTGAATTTGTTATATCATTACAAACCTTCCAACCCTTTTTCTCCTTATCAAACAAACTCCACACCCCCCCCCCCCCCCCCCAAAAAAAAAAAAAAAAGAGGGAATGATCATGCTCAAGAATTTTTTTTTTTTTAAATTGGTATTTTACTCTTAAGTTCAAGGTTGAAAACTGTTTGTGAATATGAAAAACATAAACTTAACTACTCCTATAAAACACTAGCTATTTCAGGTTGAGATCATTCAAGTATCAAGGTTTTACACTAAAAACAAAGATTGATCGTTTCAACTTGAAATGTCACTTATGAATTACGTAGTTAGGTAGGCAATGCTTGTGCTTTTTGAGATAACAAGAGGGATGACGAAGGAGATGGTTCACAAGAAATAAAACATAGGCATGTCCAGATGTCAACACCTACCATGGAGCAGTAATCCTCACGAACAAGTAGTTCATGAGTCTTAAGAAGAACTCATCGTTATCAAAGCTGAATTCCTTCAGGTGCACAGAAACACGTGTTATGACTAATTTACCATTTTTATGCTATTCCAACATTTAGGGATGTCTTGCGTGGAGTCATCAGTTCTTTTCTAGTTATTTGACGTTCTTTTTTTCCCACAATAAAATGCTACAAAATGACATGATAAAGATTAAAGGGAGCTTCATAAATCCACTCTTTGAGGACCCAAGAGGACCCAAGATCTTACAAAGTTGTTGTTATGTTTTCTTTCTTTCTTTCTTTCTTTCTTTCTTTCTTGTTTTTGTTCTCGAGTTTTTGTTTTTAAATAACTCACACATCCGGGGAGGGGGTTGTGTCGAACCCTGGGATTGGCCTGGCAGGTCAGCGGCTTCGGTGGCTTACTATAAAACTATTTTTCATTTACCCCCGTAGACAGAAGCTGATCCTTTTACAAGTTCCCATTAAACCAAAAAATTTTTAGTATGGATGACCACGACGTAAAATTTTAAGGTCGCGGAACCAATTACGTTTAAAATCTTGCTTCCACAAAGCACTTTAGTTTATCTCGATTTTACCATCTATCTTTGAAGTTATATGACCAGTAGAAAAATAGTTTAGGGGAATAACATAGGCAATACTTTAAAGTTCAGAAACTAAGAAGATAAAACCGAGGTCTATCAATGTAGAAGAACTGATAATTCGGTCTTCTGTCCATAGATTTTTAATAGAAACTCCATTTACCAATTCATAACGTCGACATTACATCACGTCAACCTAAATTCACCACCAGTTATTAAAATAAAAATTCGCAAGGAAGTAAAAATTTGAATGGTGGGCAACCATCGAGGTCTAATGGGTGGTCGACTCAATGATGGCCCTCACCCTCTTGGGGTACTCGGCCCGGTTCGACTGCCGACTCACGGAGGAAGGGTAGCCCAGGCGTGCCTGTGCTCGCTGAATCAAATTTGAGAGCGGTGCAGCATCGCAATTTTCTAGTGCAACATATATTAAGCCAATTCGGCTCGGCGGTGCCTGCCCCCGCTGAAGCAAAGGAAGCGGAAATGACAAGGAGCAGGAGAGTGGAAAGAACTTTCATTGTACTCACGGATGCCATTGCTGAGAGTAACTGAGGTGTGGGAAACGATTTTTAGGTGTGCAACTCTACGTAGCAAGCAGGTGGTATTTATAGGGAGAGAAAGGTAGGCACATTAACATTGTTACCCTTCTTCACAAAGAAGTAGTCGAACACCTTGGTCCCCTTTCATTTATTGGTAAGATTTGTAAATATCTCAAGATGGAATATCGACAGTAGTTTATATTGTAAATTTAGAAAACATTGGAACAATCATTTCAAATACATTATAGCTATTTATCGTCAAATTTTTTGTTTAGATTCACTATGGCCAATACTTTAAATTTTTTTGACCGAATTAATCATTGATATACATAATTTGTTTGCTAGAATTAATCATGAGAGACAAATATTGTCGTTTTGTTTGCCAGAACTAAAATCACCAGAAGATACACCTCACTCTTCTTTTTCTGTAGGAATTAATCATGACCGTTTAAGGTGTGCAACGTTTCATGCAGAATTGGCGGCGAGATATTCTGCTCGCTTGAAATTTTCTTTATCTGAAAACGCAGTGAATTCAAAACCGGCCTCTCTTTGTTGGAACGCCGTGCATGGGACATGAGGAGGGGAGGTGCTTATAAATGCTGTTGAGACGTAATTGCCAAATGTTTTCACGTTACAAAAAGTTTTGGGTCGTTATGGCGGCGGGCGAGGAGAGTTTACTAACAATGCGTTTGGTTAGTGAAACTAAAAGGAACCGCCTTATTTTGTCATGACAAAGATCGAATTTGTTATGTCATTACAAACCTTCCAACCCATTTTCATACTCATCATTTTTCTCCTTCCACACCACCCCACCCCACCCCACCTGGCGGCCCGAATGTCAACATCTACCTTGGAGCTATAATCCACGCGAACAAGTAGTTCTTGGGTGTTGAAATATATAATGTGTTGTGGGCCCATCCTTATTTTTTTTATCTTAGCCCGTTAGTCAACTAACAGGTCCAGTAATCTTTCCTTCTTTCGGTTTTACATATACAGCAAGTGTATAGATTTTTCTATAAGAACAATTGCCGTGAATAGAAGCCTAAGTGCAATTTCCCATAGTATCCATTCTTCTATCCATCATATTCATTGTTCACTTCACTATGGTATCCAAGAAGGTCAGATGGTAGCTATCTTCATCACTTTCCAGGCACAAACAAGATGTTTTCCGAGGTATTTTCCTTCCTTACTACTATTTGAGACCTTTTGCTCATCATGTTCTTAGGGGGTGTTTTTCGGTATTTTACCTACATGTGTCAGAAGATATTTTGAACCTATGTTTTTTAACCGCACAAGTTGATCTTTTCTGTTTCAGAAAAGACCACCTCTTGACACCCCACCGTTTTAAATATTTATGTTCCGTTTTTTACCCTTAGCTACAAAACATTGCCTCACCGGTCCTCACCATGACTGAAACCCCCCCTTGCCAGACACAAGTTCCTCCCGTTACTACTTCCATTTTGAACCCCATTAACCCATATTGTGACCATATTTCCTTTCATCCACCGACATACTTGGAGCTAGCCTTGTAAGTGAGGTCTTGAAAGATGAGACTAACTACGAACTTTGGAGCAATCAAATGAAGAACCAACTGTTGGCCAAAAATAAATGGGGATTTGTAGACGGTTCCTTCCTTAAACCGAAAACGGATCCTGAAAAACAGCAAGCATGGGACCTTTGTTATTACGCTGTTCAAAGTTGGTTCCAAAAATCAGTTTCACATGAACTGATATTATTTGTTGTTAGAAAAAAGGATTTGAAAATCATCTGGGAAGCCTTCAAAACCTGTTTTGGGACATTCATTGGCACCCAAATATACCGTGTTTGCCAGCAACAATTTGAAAACAAGATGCATGTCCCCACGGTCTCCGAATATTATATGAAACTGAGTAATCTATGGTTAGAAATTGGAATCGTAGATCCTCCAATTAGATGCCATTGTGGAAATTGCTCATGTCGGGTTAATGAGAAAGCCGATGCCATGGTGGAAAAGCACAGAACCATTGATTTCCTATTGGGTTTACTGGATAAATTTTGGAATTTTCGAACCAACATCCTCTCCAAGGATCCCTTTCCTACCGTAGATGCTGTATTTAATCTTGCTCAAGAAGATGAACACCAAGCTAGAGAGGAAGAGACTGGGTTGGTGGAGCAAAGCACAGTGTTGGCCATCTCATCTCTAGCAACTTTGGGAACTTCCGTCGCAAAGGGAAAAGTTGATTCTAAGGGTGGACTATAGGTTCCCACTGTCATAAGTCCGGACATTCCAAGGAGCATTGCTACCAATTAGTCGGATATCCCGTTGGTTGGACACCAAGGGGGAGAGGAAAATGAAATTTCAGTGGGCAAGTTCTTCAAACCGGGAGCATTGTTGGGTCTAAAGCTTCCTCAGTAGGCCAACCTGCAATTGGGCAGCAAGCGACTGAGCATTAGTTGTTTTTCAAACAGCCTGTTACTATAGGCTTCAGTGGGTACCACCAGCTGGGGCCCGTGTACAGGTATCAGCAGACCGGGCCCACCTACTTGCTAGCTGGCCCTGGATTGCTGGGCCTCTTTGTTTATTTAGTTGGATCGCACGGGCCTGTCTTGATCTCAACTGCAAGTCATCCGTAAGTTGTGCAAGGACAAGGCCCAGTTGGGCCATCCTCCCACGGGCTGGAGTCACAGAAACCCATAGGCTCCTTAAGTCACAATGGAGGCCTCTCTTTTGCAGGAACTATGCACCCTGCGAGCCCATCATTCCCTTCTTTTGGTCTGAACCAATTGCAGTAGAATTTGACCTCTCAATCCATGGGAAATTATGAAGGTACGATGCATTCTTCAAACCTTACATGTCCATGGATCATTGACTCAGATGCTAGTGACCATGTTATGTACAATTTAAATTCATTATATTCTTATTATCCATGTTTGCCTCAATCTTTGCCAAGTAAATTGCTTGATAGTTCTCATGTTTATGCCACTCGTATAGGACATACATAACCCACAAAATTGTTGCACTTAAATCATGTTCTTTACATTCCTCGTTTGAAATTCAATATGCTTTCAGTCAAAAAAATCACCTCAGAAAATAATTGCCTTGTTGTTTTCTTCTATGATTTCTGTTTCTTTCAAGACCGTATGATTGGGCAGGTGATTGGACTAGCTAAAGTGATCCAAGGGCTTTATTTTTTGCAATCTAATTTATTAGAGTTACCTCATTGTATTGCATGCTTTTTGAATAGTGTCCATTCCTTTTTGTCTTTTGTGAATGCGAACAAATAGTGTAATGACAATGCTATTTCTAATTATAATTTATGGCATAGGCATTTGGGACATAGTTCCTAAAAATGCTATTTTACCCATGGGAAATGCATAGAACACCCTAATTCTTTTTCTTGTCCCATTTGTCTATTGGCAAAGCAAGCTAGACCTCCTTTTCCCCAATGTCAGAATTTTAGCACCACTATTTTTAAGTTAGTTCATATGGATTTATGGGGACCTCATCGGGAAACCAACCTTGATAAGTTCTGATATTTCTTAACCATTGTTGATGATTTTTTGCGAGCAACTTGGACCTTCCTTTTGTGTTTTAAAGATCAAGTTTTTGCTATAATTCAATCTTTTGTATTTATGATTCAAAATCAACATGGCATCCTTAACAAGTGCATTCGCTTAAATAATGGAACAGAATTCTTTTCAGCTGCATGTTCACTTTCTTAGCTTCACGCGGAATATACCACAAAAGCTTTTGTGTTTACATGCCCTAACAAAATGGGGTAGTAGAATGCAAACACCATCACTTACTAGACGTTGCATGAGCCTTGATGTTCCAGGCTCACATTCCTGCACGTTTTTAGGGAGAACGCATTTTGACGGCCACTTATATCATAAACCGACTACCTAGCCCTAGACTTGGAAACAAGTTTTCCTTTGAAATATTGCATGGGAAACCTCCCACATTAGACCATTTACGAGTTTTTAGGTGCAGATGCTATGTGTCTGATTTGCGACCGAAGAGTAAGTTCTCTCCCAGGTCCATCCTGTGCATATTTCTTGGATATCCCTCATTGCAAAAGGGATATAAGCTCTACGACCCCCGTAGTGAAAAATTTTTTGGTGAGTTGCGACGTAGTCTTTTATGACTATGAATTTCCTTTTACACCGAGTCAACCCTCGGATTTGTCACATGTTCTGCCCTTGGATCACGTGACCCCAGTCTAGGATGCCGTTCAGTCCTACGATCCTTCTACTAGTGCATCAAAGACACTTCTAGGTGTTCTTGAAACACTAGTTCAGGGAACAATCTCCTCTACCTCTCCTGACACATTAGGTACAGAACATCAAACCATTGATCCTCCTTCCACTGCCCCAGAATCATAGCCACGCATTATTCTTGCACCATCACCACCAGCCATTCGGCGGTCATCATGCTCCACACGTCCTCCTATTTAGACCACTGATTACATTTGTTCGACCACCTCCATAGGGTTGAACAGTAAGTATCCCATATTGGACTATGTTTCCCTAGATCACATGTACCCTAACTATCAGAACTTCCTGGCCTCAATCTCTTCCATTACAGAACTAGAATCATACCATCAGGCATTTAATGACAATCATTGGGCAAATGCTATGGGTAAAGAATTATCATCCTTTGAGGCTAATTGCATGTGGGATATTGTGACACTTCTACTTGGTCGACGAGCCATTGGATGTAAGTGGGTGTATAAAGTTAAGTATCGTGCAGATGGGACCATAGAGAGATACAAAGCCCAATTAGCGGCTAAGGGATACACATAGTGAGAAGGTATGATGAGACCTTTTCATTGGTGGTTAAATCAATCACTATGAGATCTGTGATGAGTATTGCATCTGTGAAGAATTGGTGTCTTCATCAACTAGATGTTCAGAATGCTTTCTTATATAGAGATTTGATGGAAGAGGTTTACATGCATCTTCCACTTGGTCTTTCTCGTCAAGGGGAGCATACAGTGTGCTGTTTGAGGAAATCTCTATATGGTTTGAAGCAAGCTTCGAGGTAGTGGTATGCAAAGTTTATAGAGGCCTTACTTGCAGGGGATTTTAGACAGTTCTTGCATGATTATGTGTTGTTCACCAAGTGAACCAAAGGATCCTTCATCATTCTCCTCTTTTATGTAGATGATATACTAGTAATAGGGGACGACTTAGTTGTAATTTCAGCACTCAAGCATTACTTGCATTTAGTATTCCATATGAAGGACCTTGGGGAATGCAAATATTTCCTTGGAATTGAAATAGTTCAATTGCTAAAGGGAATCTACCTTAACCAGCGTAAATATGCATTGGAATTAATTTCAGAGGCCGGACTTGGAGGATCCAAGCTTGTTCTCGCACTATTGGAAACCAACGTGAAGCTCACCACCCTTGAGTATGATGAGGGAGACCGTGACAGACAAGATGATCCCATCCTGAAAGATTACAACTCCTATCAAAGGATGATTGGCAGACTCTTATACCTGACTCACACTAGGCCCAACATCTCTTTTGCGGTCCAACATCTTAGTCAGTTTACTCATAAGCCAAAGCATTCATATATGGATGCAAACCATGAGGTTATTGAAGTACATTAAGGGGACTCCTGGTCTTGGGATCTTCCTTTCCTTTTCATCCAAGATGGAGCTCATTTCTTACTGCAATTCAGATTATGCTACTTGCCCCATGACGTGGAATTGTATAACAGGATATTGCATTAAGTTAGGAGATTCCCTTGTGTCGTGGTTGGCTAAGAAGCAACCCACCATATCCCGCTCATCAGCTGAATCAGAATATAGAGCCATGAGATATATTGTTTGTGAAATAATTTGGTTATTGGGGTTGTTCCTAGATCTTGGGGTGAGGATTACTTGTCCTATGACTCTCTTTTGTGACAGTGAGGTAGCAAGACACATTGCGGCAAATCCTATCTTCCATCAAAGGACAAAGCACATTAAAATAGATTGCCACTTCGTTCGAGAAAAAATTCAGAAAGGGATTGTAAAAACCTGTTATATTAATATGCGGGAACAACCCGTAGATGTCTTTACTAAAGCGTTATGTAGCCCACAATTCCATTACCTTCTGGACAAACTTGAAGTATTTGATTTATACAAATCTCCAACTTGAGGGGGAGTGTTGAAATATGTAATGTGTTGTGGCCCATCCTTGTTTTTCTATCTTAGCCTGTTAGTCAACTAACGGGCCCAGTAGTCTTTCCTTCTTTCGGTTTTACATATACAGCAAGTGTATAGATTTTTGTGTAAGAACAATTGCCATGAATAAAAGCCTAAGGGAAATTTCCCACAGTATCCACTCTTCTATCCATCATATTCATTGTTCACTTCAATATTGAGTCATAAGAAGAACTCCTCGTTATCAAAGCTGAATTCCTTCAGATGCACAGAAACACGTCCTACGACTGATTTACCATTTTTATGCTATTCGAACAACTTCGGATGTCTTACGTGTAGTCATCAGTTCTTTCTAGTTATTTAACGTTCATTTTCTTCCCACAATAAAATGCTACAAAATGACATGATAAAGAGTATAGGTGTTTCGTAAATCAACTTTTGAGGTCCCAAGATATTACAAAGCTGTTCCTGTTGTTGTTTTTTTATTTTTTATTTTTATTATTTCAATTAACTCACACATTCGGGGGAGGGGGTTGTGTCGAAGCCTGGGAAATTGGCCTGGCAGGTCGGCGGCCTTGATGGCTTACCATGAAATTATATTTCAATTTACCTGACGTAGATGGAAGCTGATCCTTTTACAAGCTCACATTAAAACAAAAAATTCTTTGTATGGATGACCACCACTTAAAATTTGTAAGGTCGTAGAATCAATTATGTATAAAATCTTGCTTCCACAAAGCATTTTCGTTTATGTTCATTTTGCCATCAATCTTTAAAATTACAAGAGCAGTAGAAAAATAGTTTAGGGGAATAACATAGGCAATAGTTCAAAGTTAGGCAACTAAGAAGATAAAACCGAGGCCTACAAATGTAGAAGAACTGATAATTCGGTTCTCTGTCCATAGATTTTTAACAGAAACTCCATTTTTACATTCAAAACATAGACATTACATCACGTCAACCTAAACTCACCACCGGTTATTAAAGTGAAAATTTTGCAAGGAAGTAAAAATTTAAATGGTTGGCAACATCAAGATCTAATGGGTCGTCGACATGTCAATGACGGCCTTCACCATCTTGGGGTACTCGGCGCGGCTCGACTGCCGACTCACGGAGGAAGGGTAGCCCAGCGGTACCTGTGCTCGCTGAAGCAACGGTGCAGCACGGCAATCTTCTGCGGCAACACCAATTAAGACCGGTAGGCTCGGAGGTGGCTTCGCTCGCTGAATCAACCGTGAGAGCGGTGCAACACGGCAATCTTCTGCGGCAACACCAATTAAGACTGGTAGGCTCGGCGGTGCCCGCCCCCGCTGAAGCAAAGGAAGTGGAAATGACAAGGAGCAGGAGAGTGCAAACAACTTTCATCGTACTCACGGATGCCATTGTTGAGAGTAAGTGAGGTGTGGGAAACGATTTTTAGGTGTGCAACTCTACGTAGCAAGAAGGTGGTATTTATAGGGAGAGAAAGGTAGGCACACTAACATTGCTACCCTTCTTCCCAAAGAAGTGATCGAGCACCTTGGACCTCTTTCATTGATTGGCAATATTTGTTAGTATCTCGAGAGTAGTTTATATTGTAGTGAGAAAATATTGGAACAATCGTTTCAAAGACATTATAGCTATTTATTGTCAAATTTATTTTTTGGATTCACTACGGCAAATACTCAATTTTTTTGACAGGATTAATCATTGATAAACACAATTTGTTTGCTAGAATTAATCATGAGAGATAAATATTGTTCGTTTTGTTTGCCAGAACTAAAATCAAGAGAAGATACACTTCACTCTTCTTTTCTGCAGGAATTAAGCATGACAGGATTAAGGTGTTTAACGTTTGATGCAGAATTGGCGGTGAGATGTTCTGTTCGCTTGAAATTTTCTTTATCTGGAAACGCAGTGAATTCAAAACCGGCCTCTTTTTCTTAGAACGCCGTGCATGGGACATGAGGGGTGCTTATAAATGCTGTTGAGACCTAGTTGTCAAATTTTTTTTCACGTTATTAAAAGGCTTGTGTCGTTGTGGTGGCTGGCGAGGAAAGTTTTCTACGCGGAAGTTATGATTCCTAATTGATCTCGCCCAGACTCTTCAGAGCGAAGTTCGACACTTTTCTTTCTTTGGCCCTGACATACTGGAGGATGTTTAGAGTCATTACCCAAACCCCTTAATAGTTTAGAAAAAAAAAAAAGACTTCGTAGATTCTATAGATACATTACAGAAATCTTTCCTTTAATCCTGCTTCATATAATGAAAATGTCTTTTTCAATATCATTCCATATAACTAAAATCTTGTCAATCATCCCTAGCATTCAGATTCCTTCCCTGGGTTCCTCTTGATTCGTCAATTAAATCAAAATTAACTATTTTGAGAAAGACTTACATCAAATCTCCAACCTTTCGTTTTTGAGTTTTGAGAATAACTTACATCGCAGTTGCTTCCATATTTGAAGAATAATTTTCGTTTAAGTCCTCAATCGCCTCCTCATTGTGGTGATTTATACACCTCAAATCCACCAAGGTTCCGGGGGAAATAATCTCGTTATTGTGTGCTTATTAAAGACTTGGTTGAGATCCCGGACATGGAAGACCGATTTGTGACATCAATTATGTTTTGACGCTGAAGGACCTTTATCGTTTTGGTAACAAGTTTAAAAATCTCAACACGAAGAACTAATATACAATGTCAATCAAACCAGTACACAATCTCTGTAACACCCAAGCAAATTATCCCGTTTCCCCAGATATTTTGCCATATCAAATACTGACATGGAATTGTGTATCATCAGAATAAGTAAATAAATGTCTCATAACAAAAACCATCAGGTTTGACACCACATTTTGTTTCCACTTTACTCAACCAACCCCTTGACCAACCAGCACAACTTAATACTATAAACTATAAAGTGAATCCTTTGTTCTGATCCAAAAGGTAAAAGAAGAATAAACCTAATTGTAAGAACAGATCCTCACATACTTGAGAAGCCGAAGAAGAACATATTAAAGGTTTTTTGTTTGGTTATCAAAACTAAACCTGAAAGCATTTCTTTTAGGGCACTACAGCCAAACCAATGATCATGCCAAAAGTACACTGTATACCTCAAAAATCTGAAGACCTTCATGATACCTTTATAGATCTTATATTCACATATCTGGTGTTTCTAATTGTTTTACATTAGTAACAGATCTCTAAAAATGGGGAAACCCTTATCATGACACCAGTCACTTATCAGCAGTGCTATGAAAGCCCTTAGGTTTCTCACCACCAATCCCATAGATGAAAAAGATGCCAACTCCAACTGAAATCAATTGAAAACTATATATTTTCTTGCTTTTCTTCAGTTATTGAAACTCTGTCTCCTCTTCAAGAATCCCCACCCATTATAACCACAACCACCCGAAAAAGCAGTCGTTCAGCGTCTTTTCATATGAAGTCCATTCTGGTATGCCACTAGCTCTCAACTAGAAGCCCAATCCAAAACCGAAATTGTCCATTGACTCAAGTGTATTTGGTTTTTCTATTCAAGATCAAAAACATGATTGTGGGATATCGTTTAAAAAATATGTGCAATATATGTTTTAATTAAGTTTGGGTTTACTTGAAATGTAACTAAATCATCTTCGAACATATAATCTAGTTCAATGATTGTAAGATAATGAGAGAATGGAAATAGCTTGTGAGTGAGTGAATTATTTCTATATTGCTGTAATTTGCACGATAGGAACCCTAATAATGCTAATTCCTAAACAAATTATTTACACAATGAATATTGCAACATATTTGATAATGTACGCATATTTTTTCATATACACTAACATCCCTTCAAGGTAAAGATTGGAATAGATCAAATATTCCAAGCTTAGAAAAAATGTGTTAGTGTTATCTGTCATCTATTGCTTTTGTTAGTAAATTGTCTAGTTACTTCTTGTAGAAATGTAGTGCATCGCAATAATTTCTTGTTGGAGCTTTTCCTTTATGTAGTGGCATTTTATTTAAATGTACTTTGTGCGCTCATGGAAAACAAGATTTGCTACTATCTTCCGTAAAACTTTGTTGTCATATTTGAGTAATGCTAGATATCTCATGTAAAAACTAAAATCTTTTAGCAAACCAAGGATCTATATTGTTTTCACATGTAATGACTTGCATAGTTTAGTACTTCTCTTCTATTGATAAAAGTGATAGAGTTGGTTACTTTTTGGAATCCTAGGATATAAAGGAATTTCCAAGTATGATACAAAAACTAGTAGTGAATCTCCTCATTTTAAGACGTGTTGTAGTCCAAGTTACAAAAAGCTTACAATTCAAATTTTGATGTGGTTGGAAACATGAGGCCAAGGCCTAGATAGCTTTTAAGATATCTAATCACCTTCATTGTAGTCTCCATGTATGATTGTTTTAGCTTATACATAAACCAATTGAGGACTTGAACTGAAAAGGTAATGTCAAGTCTAATGAGAGTTAAGTAGATAAATTTGCCAATTAGCCTTTGATAGACAAAATTATCTTTAAGTGGTGGATCATCTACTTTTTCCAATGAGCTAGCATTATATTCTACATGAGTAAATTTTCTATTATGTTCCATGGGAATGAGAGATTGTTTATAACTAAGTAGTCTAGCTTTAGATATTAGCTCCAATACATACTTGTGATGGCTTAATGGAATTCCTTATAGTGGATAAGCAATTTCAAAACTAGGGAAAAACTTTGATTGGCCTAAGTCTTGCATGAAAAAGTAGCATGTAGATGCTATTTGATATCCAATATGACAAGTTGACAGTTTATTGTAATTAATATGTCATTAACATAAATAAGTAAAGCTATAAATAAAAAAAAGCCAATATAATGGGTTGACAGTACAATGAGTTTTGGTGAATAAGGAGTAATTGTTGTGAGATTGATGAAAACCATGTCTAATTAAGGTGCCCATGAACTTGACATTCTATTAGTGAGATGCTTGTTTCAACCCATATAAGGGTTTTCATAATCAACATATCATGTGCTCTTTCTAAGTGTAAAAATTCAAGAGAAAGATCCATATAGACCTCTTAAAAAAGATTATCATAAAAGAAAATATTTTGGACATCTATTTAAGAGAAAAGCTATTCATTAACAATAGAAATAGTGATGATGAGACGAACATTGATATGATTTGTCATAATGAAAAAAGTATCCTCATAATTGACCTTTTCACGTTGACTAAACCCTTTAGTCATAATACAGGTCTTGTACCTCTCGAGAGTGCCATTAATATAACACTTTACCTTATAGACTCATTTACATTCCATTGGACAATGATTAAGGGGCAAACTTATCTTAACCTTGACTTATATGAGAGTGGACCTATCTCATGTTGGTAACAAGTTTGCAAAACTCGACATAAAAAACCAATACACAATGTCAAATACACAAATTGGATGTTCAGCATAATTATGATAATACTTAATTGACTCATACCTTATTTGTCAAGGTTGTATGTTTTTATTAATAAATTAACACACAATTCAAAAGCATTAGCAGCTCCTCTTCATCAATGAGTAAGAAACAAGTACCATTTCATAAACGACTTAAGAAGCATTGAGAGCTTGTGTAACTAATACAAAATTGTGTTTGCTTTGTGAAACAAAAAGGAGCCACCCTATTTTGTCAAGACAAAGATCGAACTTAAAACTCAACAATTTCAATCCAAAATTTATTACACAACTTGGATTTTCAATATAATTATACTAATATTTAATTGACTCTTACCTTACTTTTCAAAGTCATATGTTTTTGTAAACAATCAACACTCAATTTGGAAGCATTGGCAGCTCCTCCTTTGTGAATTGGAAACAAGTAACATTTCACAAATGACTTGAGGAGCATTGAGAGCTTCTATAACTAATACAAAAATGTGTTTGGTTACTAAAACTAAAAGCAACCGCCTTATTTTGTCATGACAAAGATTGAATTTGTTATGTCATTACAAACCTTCCAACCCTTTTTCATACTCATCTTTTTTCTCCTTCCACACCACTCCACCTGGCGGCCCGAATGCCAACATCTACCATGGAGCAATAATCCACGCCAACAAGTAGTTCTTGAATCATAAGAAGAACTCGTCGTTATCAAAGCCGAATTCCTTCAGATGCACTGAAACACGTGTTGCGACTAATTTACCATCTTTATGCTATTCAAAAAACTTCGGATGCCTTACGTATAGTCATCAGTTCTTTCTAGTTATTTAACGATCATTTTCTTCCCACAATAAAATGCTACAAAATGACATGATAAAGATTAAAGGGTGTTTCGTAAATCAACTTTTGAGGTCCCAAGATCTTACAACGCTGTTGTTTTTTTTTTTTTAAAATTATTATTATTTAATTAACTCACACATTCGGGGGAGGGGTTGTGTCGAACCCTGGGCGATTGGCCTGGCAGGTGGGAGGCCTCGATGGCTTACCGTGAAATTACTTTTCAATTTACCTGTCTTAGACAGAAGCTGATCCTTTTACAAGTTCCCATTAAAACAAAATATAATTCCTATGGATGACCACGACGTAAAATTTGTAAGGTCGTAGAATCAATTACGTATAAAATCTTGCTTCCACAAAGCGTTTTCGTTTATCTTCCTTTTGCCATCAATCTCTAAAATTACAAGGGCAGTAGAAAAATAGTTTAGGGGAATAACATAGGCAATAGTTCAAAGTTAGGCAACTGAGAAGATAAAACCGAGGCCTACAAATGTAGAAGAACTGATAATTCGGTTTTCTGTCCATAGATTTTTAACAGAAACTCCATTTTTACATTCAAAACATAGACATTACATCAAGTCAACCTAAACTCACCACCGGTTATTAAAGTGAAAATTTTGCAAGGAAATAAAAATTTAAATGGAGGGCAACATCAAGATCTAATGGTCGTGGACATGTCAATGACGGCCTTCACCATCTTGGGGTACTCGGCGCGGCTCGACTGCCGACTCACGGAGGAAGGGTAGTCCAGCGGTGCCTGTGCTCGCTGAAGCAACGGTGCAGCACGGCAATCTTCTGCGGCAACACCAATTAAGACCGGTAGGCTCGGAGGTGGCTTCGCTCGCTGAATCAACTGTGAGAGCGGTGCAACACGGCAATCTTCTGCGGCAACACCAATTAAGACCGGTAGGCTCGGCGGTGCCTGGCCCCGCTGAAGAAAAGGAAGTGGAAATGACAAGGAGCAGGAGAGTGCAAACAACTTTCATCGTACTCACGGATGCCATTGTTGAGAGTAAGTGAGGTGTGGGAAACGATTTTTAGGTGTGCAACTCTACGTAGCAAGAAGGTGGTATTTATAGGGAGAGAAAGGTAGGCACATTAACATTGTTGCCCTTCTTCACAAAGAAGTGATCGAGCACCTTGGACCTCTTTCATTTATTGGCAATATTTGTTAATATCTCGAGACAGTATGTCGACAGTAGTTTATATTGTAGTGATAAGATATTGGAACAATCGTTTCAAATACATTACAGCTATTTATTGTCAAATTTATTGTTTGGATTCACTACGGCCAATACTCAATTTTTTTGGCAGAATTAATCATTAATAAGCATAATTTGTTTGCTAGAATTAATCATGAGAGATAAATATTGTTCGTTTTGTTTGCCAGAACTAAAATCAAGAGAAGATACACTTCACTCTTCTTTTCCTGCAGGAATTAAGCATGACAGGTTTAAGGTGTGCAGCGTTTGATGCAGAATTGGCGGTGAGATGTTCTGTTCGCTTGAAATTTTCTTTATCTGAAAACGCAATGAATTCAAAACCGGCCTCTTTTTCTTAGAACGCCGTGCATGGGACATGAGGGGTGCTTATCAGTGCTGTTGAAACCCAGTTGTCAAATTTTTTCACGTTATTAAAAGGCTTGGGTCGTTGTGGTGGCCGGCGAGGAAAGTTTTCTGCGCGGAAGTTATGATTCCTAATTGATCTCGCCCAGAATCTTCAGAGCGAAGTTCGACACTTTTCTTTCTTTGGCCCTGACATACTGGAGGATGTTTAGAGTCATTACCCAATCCCCTCAATAGTTTAGAAAAAAAAAAAAAAAGGACTTCGTAGATTCTATAGATAAATTACAAGAATCTTTCCTTTAATCCTCCTTCGTATAGTGAAAATGTCTTTTTCAATATCATTCCATATCACAAAAATCTTGTCAATAACCCCTGGCATTCAGATTCCTTCCCTGGGTTCTTCATGATCCGTCAATTAAATCAAAATTAACTATTTTGAGAATAACTTACATCAAATCTCCAACGTTTCCTTTTTGAGTTTTGAGAATAACTTACATCGCAGTGCTTCCATATTTGAAGAATAATTTTCGTTTAAGTCCTTAATCGCCTCCTCAATGTGGTGATTTATACACCTCAAATCGACCAAGGTTCCGGGGGAGATAATCTCGTTGTTGTGTGCTTATTAAAGACTTGGTTGAGATCCCGACATGGAAGACCAATTTGTCCCATAAATTATGTTTTGATGCTAAAGGACCTTTATCGTTTTGGTAACAAGTTTAAAAATCTCAACACGAAGAACCAATATACAATGTCAATCATACCAGTACACAATCTCTGTAACACCCAAGCATATGATCTTGTTTCCCCGGAGATTTTGCCATATCAAATACTGACATGGAATCGCGTATCATCAGAATAAGTAAATAAATGTCTCATAACAAAAACGATAAGATTTGACACCACATTTTCTTTCCACTGTAGTCAATCAACCCCTTTACCACCCAGCACAACTCAATACTATAAACCATAAAGTGAATCCTTTGTTCTGATCCAAAATGTAAAAGAAGAATAAACCTAATTGTATGAACAAATCCTCACATACTTGAAAAGCCGAAGAAGAACGTATTAAAGGTTTTTTGTTTAGTTACCAAAGCTAAACCTGAAAGCGTTTCTTTTAGGGCAGTATAGCCAAACCAATGATCATGCCAAAACTACACTGAATAGCTTGAAAATCTCAAAACCTGCATGATACATTTGTAGATCTTATATTCACATATCTAGAGTTTCTAATTGTTTTACATTAGTAACAGATCTCTAAAAATGGGGAAACCCTAAATCATGACACCACAACCACTTAACAGCAGTGCCATGAAAGTCTTTAGGTTTCTCACCACCAATCCCATATATGAAAAGGATGCCAACTCCAACTGAAATCAATTGAAAATTATAACTTTTCTTGCTTTTCAGTTATTGAAACTCTGTCTCCCCTTCAAGAACCTTTTCATTGCCTTTTCATATGAAGTCCAATGTATGCCACTAGCGCTCAACTAAAAGCCCAATCCAACACCGAAATTGTCCACTGACTCAAGTGTATTTGGTTTTTCTATTAAAGCTCACAAACATGATTATGGGATATCATTTAAACAATATGTGCAATATATGTTTTAATTAAGTTTGTGTTTACTTGAAATAAAACTAAATCAACTTTGAACATATAATCCAGTTCAATGATTGTAAGATAATGAGAGAATGGGAATAGCTTGTGAGTGAGTGAATTATTTCTATATTGCTGTAATTTGAACAATAGGAACCCTCATAATGTTAATTCCTAAATCAATTAATTACACAATGAATATTGCAACATATTTGGTAATGTACACATATTTTTTCATATGCACCAACACTCCTTTCAAGTTAGAGATTTGAATAAATCAAATATTCTAAGCTTAGAAAAATTGTGTCAGTGCTATTTGTCATCCATTGCTTTTGTTAGTAAATTGTCCAGTTGCTTCTTGTAGAAATGTGGTGCATCGCAATGACTTCTTGTTGGAGTTTTTCCTTTACGTGGTGACATTTTATTTCAATGTGATTTGTGCACTCATGGAAGATAAGATTTGTTACTAATTTTCTCTACAACTTTATTGTTATAGTAGAGTAATGCTAGATATCTCATGTAAAAACCAAAATTGTTTAGCAAACCTAGGATCTATAGTGTTTTCACATGTAATGACTTACATTGTTTAGCACTTCTCTTCTATCAATGAAAGCGATACAGTTGGTTACTTTATGCAATGCTAGGTTATAAAGGAATTCCTAAGCTTGATACAAAAACTAGAAGTGGATCTCCTTATTTTGAGACATGTATTGTAGTCCAAGTTAGAAAAGGCTTAAAATTCAAATTTTGATGTGGTTGGAAACATGAGGCCAAAACCTAGATAGCTTTTAAGATATCTAATCACCTTCATTGTAGCCTCCATGTGTAATTGTTTTAGCTTATTCATAAACCAATTAAAGGACTTGATCTAAAAGGTAATGTTAAGTCTAATGAGAGTCAAGTCGATCAAGTTGCCAACTAGCCTTTGCAAAATTATTTTTGAAGGGTGGATCATCTACTTTTTCCAACAAGCTAGCATTATATTCTATATTAGTAAATTTTCTATTATGTTCCATGGGAATGAGAGATGGTTTATAACCAAGTAGTCTAGCTTTAGATATTAGCTCTAGGGCATACTTGCAATATACCATGTGCTCCTTCTAAGTGCAAAAATTTAAGAGGAAGATCCATATAGACCTTTTTGAAAAGTTATCATAAAAGAAAGTATTTTGGACATCTATCTAAAAAAGAGCCTAGTCATTGACAATAGAAATGGTGCTGATGAGGTGAACATTAACATGATTTGTTAGAGTGGAGAAAGTATCCTAATAATTGATCCTTTAACACCAGCTAAACCCTTTATTCATGAGACAAGCCTTGTATCTTTCAAGAGTGCTATTAGTATAACACTTCACCTTATAAACCTACTTACATCCCATTAAATAATGATTAAAGGGTAAACTTATCTTAACCTTGACTTATATGAGAGTGGAGCTATCTTGTGTTCGTAACAAGTTCACAAAACTCAATACAAAAAACCAATACACAGTGTCAATCAAAAATTTATTATGCAACTTGGATTTTGAGCATAATTATGATAATATTTAATTGATTCATACCTTACTGTCAAAGTTGTATGTTTTTGTAAATAAATTAACACACAATTTAGAAGCATTAGCAGCTCCTCTTTCTGAATGAGTTAGAAACAAGAACCATTTCACAATGACTTGAGAAGCATTGAGAGCTTGTGTAACTAATACATAATTGTGTTTGGTTAGTGAAACTAAAAGGAGCCGCCTTGTTTTGTCATGACAAAGATCGAACTTGAAACTCAACAATGTCAATCCAAAATTTATTACACAACTTGGACTTTCAACATAGTTACAATAATATTTAATTGACTCCTACCTTACTTCTCTAAGTCGTATGTTTTTGTAAGCAATTAACACCCAATTTAGAAGCATTAGAAGCTGCTCCAACTTTGTGAATACGAAACAAGTAACATTTCACAAATGACAAGAGGTGCATTGAGAGCTTTTATTACTAATACAAAATGTGTTTGGTTCGTGAAACTAAAAGGAACCGCCTTATTTTGTCTTGACAAAGATTGAATTTGTTATGTCATTACAAACCTTCCAACTCCTTTTCAAACTCATCTTTTTTCTCCTTCCACATCACCCCACCCGGCGGCCCGAATGTCAACATCTACCATGAAGCAATAATCAACACGAACAAGTAGTTCTTGAGTCATAAGAAGAACTCGTCGTTATCAAAGCTGAATTCCTTCAGATGCACAGAAGCACGTGTTATGACTAATTTACCATTTTTATGCTATTCCAACAACTTCGGGTGTCTTACGTGAAGTCATCAGTTCTTTCTAGTTATTTACGTTCATTTTCTTCCCACAATAAAATGCTACAAAATGACATGATAAAGATTAAAGGGTGTTTCCTAAATCAACTTTTGAGGTCCCAAGATCCTACGAAGCTGTTGTTGTTGTTTTTTATTTTATTTTATTTTATTTTATTTTATTTTTATTTTAATTAACTCACACATTCGGGGAGGGGGTGTGGCCAACCCTGGGCGATTGACCTCGCAGGTCGGCGGCCTCGATGGCTTACCATGAAATTATTTTTCAATTTACCCGACGCAGATAGCAGCTGATCCTTTTACAAATTACCATTAAAAGAAAAAAATTCTTCGTATGGCTGACCACGATATAAAATTTGCAAGGTCGTAGAATCAATTACGTATAAAATCTTGCTTCCACAAAGCATTCTCGTTTATCTTCATTTTGCGATCGATCTTTGAAATTGCAAGAGCAGTAGAAAAAAAGTTTAGGTGAATAATATAGGCAATAGTTCAAAGTTCGGCAACTAAGAAGATAAAACCAAGGCCTACCAATGTTGAAGAACTGATAATTCGGTTCTGTCCATAGATTTTTAACAGTAACTCCATTTGTCCATTCAAAACATAGACATTACATCACGTCAACCTAAAATCACCACCGGTTATTAAAGTCAAAATTTTGCGAGGAAATAAAAATTTAAATGGTGGGCAACATCAAGATCTAATGGGTAGTCGACATGTCAATGCTGGCCTTCACCCTCTTGGGGTACACGGCGTGGCTCGGCTGCCGACTCACGGGGGAAGGGCAGCCCAGCGGTGCCTGTGCTCGCTGAAGCAACGGTGCAGCACGGCAATCTTCTGCGGCAACACCAATTAAGACCGGTGGGCTCGGCGGTGGCTTCGCTCGCTGAATCAACTGTGAGAGCGGTGCAGCACGGCAATCTTCTACGGCAACACCAATTAAGACCGGTAGTCTCGGCGGTGGCTTCGCTCGCTGAATCAAATGTGAGAGCGGTGCAGCACGGCAATCTTCGACGGCAACACCAATTAAGACCGGTAGGCTCGGCGGTGCCTGCCCCCGCTGAAGCAAAGGAAGTGGAAATGACAAGGAGCAGGAGAGTGCAAACAACCTTTCATCGTACTCACGGATGCCACTGTTGAGAGTAAGTGAGGTGTGGGAAAAGATTTTTAGGTGTGCAACTCTACGTAGCAAGCAGGTGGTATTTATAGGGAGAGAAAGGTAGGCACACTAACATTGTTACCCTTCTTCCCAAAGAAGTGATCGAGCACCTTGGACCTCTTTCATTTATTGGCAGTATTTGTTAATATCTCGAGACAGTATGTCGACAGTAGTTTATATTGTAGTGAGAAAAATTTGGAACAATCGTTTCAAATGCATTATAGCTATTTATTGTCAAATTTATTGTTTGGATTCACTACGGCCAATACTCAAATTTTTTTGACAGAATTTATCATTGATAAACATAATTTGTTTGCTAGAATTAATCATGAGAGATAAATATTATTCATTTTGTTTGCCAGAACTAAATTCAAGAGAAGATACACTTCACTCTTCTTTTTCTGCAGGTATTAAGCATGACAGGATTAAGGTGTTTAACGTTTGATGCAGAATTGGCGGTGAGATGTTCTGTTCGCTTGAAATTTTCTTTATCTGAAAACGCAATGAATTCAAAAGCCGGCCTCTTTTTCTTACAACGGCGTGCATGGGACATGAGGGGTGCTTATAAATGCTGTTGAGACCTAGTTGTCAAATGTTTTCACGTTAATAAAAGACTTGGGTCGTTGTGGTGGCTGGCGAGGAAAGTTCTCTACGCGGAAGTTATGATTCCTAATTGATCTCGCCCAGAATCTTCAGAGCGAAGTTCGACACTTTTCTTTCTTTGGCCCTGACATACTGGAGGATGTTTAGAGTCATTACCGAAACCCCTTAATAGTTTAGAAAAAAAAGAAAAGAAAAAAGACTTCGTAGATTCTATAGATAGATTACAGAAATCTTTCCTTTAATCATCCTTCATATGGTGAAAATGTCTTTTTCAATATCATTCCATATAACAAAAATGTTGTCAATCATCCCTAGCATTCAGATTTCTTCCCTGGGTTCCTCTTGATTCGTCAATTAAATCAAAATTAACTATTTTGAGAAAGACTTACATCAAATCTCCAACCTTTCGTTTTTGAGTTTTGAGAATAACTTACATCGCAGTTGCTTCCATATTTGAAGAATAATTTTCGTTTGAGTCCTCAATCGCCTCCTCATTGTGGTGATTTATACACCTCAAATCCACCAAGGTTCCGGGGGAAATAATCTCGTTATTGTGTGCTTATTAAAGACTTGGTTGAGATCCCGGACATGGAAGACCGATTTGTGCCATCAATTATGTTTTGACGCTGAAGGACCTTTCTCGTTTTGGTAACAAGTTTAAAAATCTCAACACGAAGAACCAATATACAATATCAATCAAACCAGTACACAATCTCTGTAACACCCAAGCAAATTATCCTGTTTCCCCAGATACTTTGCCATATCAAATACTGACATGGAATTGTGTATCATCATAATAAGTAAATAAATGTCTCATAACAAAAACCATCAGGTTTGACACCACATTTTGTTTCCACTTTACTCAACCAACCCCTTTACCAACCAGCACAGCTTAATACTATAAACTATAAAGTGAATCCTTTGTTCTGATCCAAAATGTAAAAGAAGAATAAACCTTATTGTAAGAACAGATCCTCACATACTCGAAAAGCCAAAGAAGAACATATTAAAGGTTTTTTGTTTGGTTATCAAAACTAAACCTGAAAGCATTTCTTTTAGGGTACTACAGGCAAACCAATGATCATGCCAAAAGTACACTGTATACCTCAAAAATCTGAAGACCTGCATGATACCTTTATAGATCTTATATTCACATATCTAGAGTTTCTAATTGTTTTACATTGGTAACAGATATCTAAAAATGGGGAAACCCTTAATCATGACCCCACAGTCATTATCAGCAGTGCTATGAAAGCCCTTAGGTTTCTCACCGCCAATCCCATATATGAAAAAGATGACAACTCCAACTGAAATCAATTGAAAACTATAAATTTTCTTGTTTTTTCTTCAGTTATTGAAACTGTCTCCTCTTCAAGAATCCCCACCCATTATAACCACAACCACGCGGAAAAGCACTCGTTCAGCGTTTTCCATATGAAGTTCGTTACGGTATGCCACTAGGACTCAACTAAAAGCCCAATCCAAAACCGAAATTGTCCATTGACTGAAGTGTATTTGGTTTTTCTATTCAAGATAACAAACATGATTATGGGATATCATTTAAACAATATGTGCAATATATGTTTTAATTAAGTTTGGGTTTACTTGGAATAAAACTAAATCAACTTTGAACATATAATCTAGTTCGATGTTGTAAGATAATGAGAGAATGGGAATAGCTTGTGAGTGAGTGAATTATTTCTAGATTTCTGTAATTTGTACAATAGGAACCCTAATAATGTTATTTCATAAGCTAATTAATTACACAATGAATATGGCAATACTATTTGGTAATGTATGCATATTTTTTCATATGCACCAACACTCTCCTTAAGCTAGAGATTTGAATAGATCAAATATTCCAAACTTAGAAAATATATGTCAATGCTACCTATCATCCATTGCTTTTGTTAGTGAATTGTCTAGTTGCTTCTTATAGAAATGTAACGTATCGCAATAATTTCTTGTTGGAGCTTTTCCTTTACATAGTGGCATTTTATTTCAATGTGCCGTGTGTGCTCATGAAAAATAAGATTTGTTACTAATCTTCTCTACAAGTTTGATTGTTATAATAGAGTAATGCTAGATGTCTCATGTGAAAACCAAAATCTTTTAGCAAAGCAAGGATCTATATTGTTTTCACATGTAATCACTTGCATAGTTTAGCACTTCTCTTTTATTGATGAAAGTGGTACAATTGGTTACTCTTTGGAATACTAGAACATAAAGGAATTCCTAAGCATAATACAAAAACTAGTAGTGAATCTCTTCATTTTGAGACGTGTGTTCTAGTCTGAGTTACAAAAGGCTTACAATTCAAATTTTGATCTGGTTGGAAACATGAGGCCAAGACCTAGATAGCTTTTAAGATATCTAATCACCTTCATTGTAGCCTCCATATGCAATTGTTTTAGCTTATACATAAACTAATTGAAGAGTTGAACTGAAAAGGTAATGTCAAGTCTAATGAGAGTGAAATAGATCAATTTGTCAACTAGCATTTGATAGACAAAATTATGTTTGAGGGGTGGATCATCTACATTTTCCAACAAGCTAGCATTATATTCTATATTAGTAAATTTTCTATTATGTTCCATGGGAATGAAAGATGTTTTATAACTAAGTAGTTTAGCTTTAGATATTAGCTCTAATGCATACTTGCGATGGCTTAATGAAATTCCTTATAGTGGACAAGCATTTTCAATACTTAGGAAAAGCTTTGATTGGCCTAAGTCTTGCATGAAAAATGTAGCATGTAGATACTACTTGATATCTAATATGACAATTTAACTGCACATTGTAATTAATATGTCACTAACATAAATAAGTAAAGCCATAAAGGAATTATATTGAGTTTTGGCGAGTAAGGAGTAATCATGATGAGATTAATGAAAACCATGTCTAATCAAGGTGCTTGTGAACTTGACATTCCATTAGTGAGATACTTGCTTCAACTTATTCAAGAATTTTTACAATCAACATACCATGTGCTCCTTCTAAGTGCAAAAATTCAGGAAAAAGGTCCATATAGACTTCTTTGAAAAAGATTATCATAAAAGAAAGTATTTAGGACATTTATCTAAAAGAGAGGCTAGTCATTGACAATAAAAATAGTGATGATGAGGCAAACAATGACATGATTTGTCATAATGGAAAAGTATCCTTATAATTGACCCTTTCATGCTGACTAAACCCTTTAGTCACGAGATAGACCTTGTACCTGTCGAGAATGCCATCAGTATAACACTTTACCTTAGGGATCCACTTACATCCCATTGGACAATGATTAAAGGGCAAACTTATCTTAACCTTGACTTATATGAGTGTGGAACTATCTTGTGTTAGTAAGAAGTTTACAAAACTCAACACAAAAAACCAATACGCATTGTCAATTAAACATTTATTATGCAACTTAGATTTTGAGCATAATTATGATAATATTTAATTGACTCATACCTTACTTGTCAAAGCTATATATTTTTGTAAATAAATTAACATACAATTTAAAAGCTTTAGCAGCTCCCCCTCCTCAATGAGTTAGAAATAAGTATCATTTCACAAAAGACTTGAGAAGTGTTAGGTTTGGAGTAAATTAGTAAAGGTAATTATGTAACTACCATATTTGTATTATGGGTAGTTTATAAGGGTTTCCAATCTTATTCTATTTAGGTCTCCTAGTCCTATTCTATTTGGGTTTTCTTGGTACTTGTATAAAAGGAAACCTTATGGGGGAACCTAGGTATGAGGTTGAGAGTGATTGAGAGAAAACAGAGGTTTTTCTGTAAGCACTGTAAGTCATCCTCATCATAGTGAAGAATTGCTCCTTAGGCTAGGGATGTAGGAATTATCCCGAACCTCGTAATTTCTGTGTGTTCTTTACTTGACTAATATTCTCTTTGTGTGTGTGGTGAGATCCTGAGAGATTCCATGAGTTTAGATTCAGGGATTTGTTTTCTAACAAACTGGTATCAGTGCCTAGGTTCTTAAATTAGGGCAAGGCTTGTTCTTTGTTAGGCAGTTAGCGGAAGAACAATTGTTTTGGTGTGTATTTAGCACATCGCACACAAGAGGGAAGCTGTCAACAAAGGCTTTGTTCCATGAAGCTTTTTGTCAAACACTTGGTGTGTAACGCACGGAGGGAGAAGCTAAAATTGACGTTTGAGGTACGAATTTTCTTCTCTAGCCTTCGTTTGTGTGATTTTTGACTTTTTTGTGGTTAGAAAATCAATTGGAGTGCTACAGGTTGTGTTGAACCTGTAAGCCCGAAAAGGGAAATTGCGATTTCTCTTTTGTTTGAGCATTTGTGGAGCGATTTTGGAACGGCGGTAATCGGAGGAGAAAGGCGGTTGCAATAGCAAAAAGGGGTTTTGTTAACCAAGTCAAAGTTTGACCCATTGACCAAGTCAAAGTTTGACCTATTGACCTATTGACCTATTGATCGTTGACCAGATCTGAAGACCCGGCCCAGCCCAAATTCAGACCTGATTTGTCAACTCGGTCCAGCTGTCTGTTGATCGACCGAGTGTTGACTTTGATCGTTGATCGTTAAGCGTTGACTTTGACTGGACAGAATTTTTAGGTGATTTTTATGCCAATTTTTGTAGTATTTTTCTGTGATTTTTTGGGAGATATTTAACTATTTTTGGGCATAATCAGAGGGATATTTTGGTAATTTTACACTTTTGATTTCTATTTGAGGGGGAAGTCAAAAAAGAGTTTATTTTATTGTGATGGATGATATGAATACTTCTGGTAAAGGTATGATCATGTTAAATTCATCTAATTTCCAAACTTAGAAGCCGCAGATGGAAGATTACTTGATTAGTAGAGATATGTATAATGCTATGGAAGGAGATTCTGCTAGGCCTAAGAAGCTGACTGATAAAGAGTGTGAGAAGTTGAATAAGAAAATTGTCTCGCAAATTAGACAATTTGTTGAGGACAGTATTTATCACCATATTGCACATGAGACTAAAGCTAGTGAGTTATGGAAGAAGCTTGAGGCTCTCTATAAACATAAGACTCCTCAGAATAAGGTTTCCCTACTTAAGAGGTTAATTAACTTGAAGTACAAGGTAGGATGGCTGATGATAGAGTTCTTGAGTGAGTTTAACTCTATGGTGAATCAGTTAGTGACGATAAAGATTGTTCTAGAATATGAATTGCAGACAATGTTATTGTTGAGTAACTTACCTGATAGCTGGTAAACATTGGTAGTCACTCTCAGAAACTCAACTCTGGGTGACATTCTGAGTATGAAGTCAGTCCATGAAGGTTTGCTTAATGAAGAAACCAGAATAATTGAGCAAGGAGCACATGGACATACAGAAGTATTGGTTACAGAAAGGAGGGGGAGAAACAGATATATAGATAGAAATAGAGACAGAAGCAAGAGTAAAGGTAGAAGCAAGAGTAGAGCACCAAATTCTGATAGATCACTTGGAGTCTCACGTTCGAGGAAAGATGTCAAGTGCTATCATTGTGATAAGTCTGGCCATTATAAGAGAGACTGCAGAATACTTAAGGAAGAAGAATCAAGGTGATAACTCTATTTTTATAGAGTTATTTTACCTATTTTTTAGGCAATAAATAATACAATGTTTATGAGAAAATATTTGAACTCATCTTATTTATTTGAATTTGTCTTGTTTTTGTAGCACAAGGAGAAAAAGGATGAACATGGAGAACCTGATGCTTATTGTGTGGCAAAATTGTAATATCAAGATCAAGAAAGTCAAGATGGGCTTAGGCTTTGGATAATTGTTATTAGATTTTCTATTGTTATTGGATTTTCTATTTAAATAGAAAACCCAGTCATGTTAGGAATTCAAGTCTCAATTAATTTAGGAGTTCAAAACCCAATTGTTTTAGGTCTCTAAAACTCAATTGTTTTAGGTCTCTAAAACCCAATTGTTTTAGGTCTCTAAAACCTAATTCTACTAGGATAGGAGATAGGTCTAAACCTAAACCCAATTTAAGAGAAGAGAGGAGGCAAAAGAAAGAGGGGAGGAAATTGAGCACAACTCAAGAAAGAAGCCAAGAATTCAAGGTTTTCTTGAAGAGAAGACAAAAAGGGTGACAGACTTCTTGTTCTTGGATTCAAGATGCCTTCTTTATTTCTTATTACCATTCTTCCTCATTATTTCTTTATGTTTTAGTTTATTTTTGTTAGAGCTACGATGTAACCTAATTATGATGGTATGAATCTTATGATTATTATGTTTTGCAAGATATTTTATTTATGTGAAGTTACATATTACGGAGTTTAATGCTTTTAGGTGATTAGCTACCACTTAGATGACTTGATTTGCATGTTAAAGACCGACAGGAAATAGCATGCAGTTGCTTCTTGTAATATGTAACCATAAATTAAATATGGATAGACATATACCATATTGTTTGTGTGGCTTTCGGTGTAAACTGGGAATATTCATAAATCCTAATGCATTTGGTTTGTTTCAATTCACATATAGAGATATAGTGAATTAATGAACTAAGTAGGTTTGCTATAC
This sequence comes from Casuarina equisetifolia, assembly GCA_028551475.1. Classification (NCBI taxonomy): domain Eukaryota; kingdom Viridiplantae; phylum Streptophyta; class Magnoliopsida; order Fagales; family Casuarinaceae; genus Casuarina; species Casuarina equisetifolia. The sequence continues at coordinate 27,366,877 of CM052355.1, forward strand.
TTAGACATAGGATAGTAAATAAATTAGGAAATTCTGTCATCACATAGATATTATCTCTCTTGCAAGCATAAATAATCAATACTAGTACCTAGTAATTATGGTGAAGTCATATGCTCTAACATATTTCTTTTATTAAGTTTTCTTAGACTTAGTTAGTTAATCTATCATCCATCAATTTGGTTTGCTAGATAAATTCTAGGAGTTATTCACCATTAGTAATTAGTTGGTCTAGTAATCACCAATCTCTGTGGGACGATATCTTTCTTATCATTATATTACTTGTTCGACATGTTCACTTGCATTTAGATTTCACCGAACACAAGGAATGGAGAAAAGGAAGTTGAAAAAGATACAGTGACAACTACATCTGGTATTGGGAATATTATGATTTTTTGTAATTCTCAAGTTAACATCTCATGTCAGGTTTCATCTTGGATTGTTGACACAAGTGCCTCTTTTCATGTTACCCCACATGAAAGGTTCTTCACATCTTATTCAACTAGTGATTTTGGGTGTGTTAGCTTGGAAAATAATGCACAGGTAAAGATAGTTGGCATTGGAGATGTAATCTTGGAGACTAATGTTGGATGTAAGCTAGTTCTGAAGAATGTTAGACATGTCCCTGCGATTTGTTTCAACTTGATCTCTATTGGCATCCTTAATGATAAGTAATCTGATAACTACTTTGGTGGCGGTAAATGGAAACTTAGTAGAGGTTCTCTTATACTTGCAAAAGGGCAAAAGGTCAGTACTCTCTACAAGACTGAAGCCAGTATTCAGAAAGGCAAGGTAAATGTGGTGGAAGATAATCATATGGAGCTATGGCACAAGCGAGTTGGACATCTTAGTGAGAAGGGACTTCAACATTTGATAAAGAACAAAATCATATCAGAAGTCAGTGGTGTTGATTTGCAGTTGAAGCCTTGTGATCATTGCTTAGTTGGAAAGCAACTCAAAGTCTCATTCGGAGAGGACGCCCGTCTAGAAGAAAACATGTCCTTGATTTGATTCATTTAGATGTGTGTATGTTGAAGGTGAAAACTCTTGGTGGCGCTATGTATTTTGTTACCTTCATTGATGATCATTCTAGAAAGATATGGGCTTATGCATTGAAGACTAAGGATCAGGTTTTGGAGGTCTTCAAACAGTTTCATGCTATGGTTGAGAGAGCAACTAGAAGGAAACTAAAGTGTGTTCGTGCAGATAGTGGAGGTGAATACAAAAGGTCATTTGAAGAATATTGCAAAACTCAGGGTATCAAGCTTGAGAAGATAGTTCCCAAAACTCCAAAGCATAATGGGGTTGCAGTATGGATGAACAGAACTATTGTTGAGAGAATCAGGTGTATGCTTTCACATTCTGGATTATCTTAGTCATTTTGGGGTGAAGCTATATGTATTGCAATAGATCTTATTAACCTGTCTCCTTTAGTTCCATTAGAAGGTGATCTACCTAAGAGAGTATGGACTGGCAAGGAGGTTTCTTTTAAGCACTTGAGAGTATTTGGTTGCAGGGTGTCTGTTCACATTCTTAAGGATGAGAGGAACAAGCTTGATGATAAAGCTTGAGATTACATCTTCTTGGGCTATGGATATGATACTTTTGGATACAGATTGTGGGATCCAACTGCAAAGAAACTGATTAGAAGCAGAGATGTTATCTTCTTTAAAGATTAGACTATTGAAGATCTTAAGAAGACTAAAAAGTCAAGAGTTGTTAATAAAAATCTTAAGGATATAATCCTACCTTCTTCTTCCCCAGTAAGTGCACATGAAGGGAGAACTACATAGAAAGAGCCACTTGAGGATGTAGTAAGTGAAGAAGTTCCTAAAACTCCAGTTGTTAAAGAATCTGAAGGACATGTTGATAATCATTCAATTGAGTCATCAACCCAGCCCTTAATGAGAAGATCTAGTAGAGAGCGTCAAACTTCGATGAAATATTCACCACATGAGTACTTGATGCTAACTGATGGGGGAGAACTGTAATGCTATGAGGAAGCTAATGAATGTGAGCACAAGAAATAGTGGAAGAAAGTTATGCGAGAGGAGATGAATTCCTTGCGGAAAAACCACATTTATGATCTTGTGACATTACCTAAAGGTAGGAGAGCATTTAAAAATAAGTGAGTGTACAACTTGAAGTCAGAAAAGAATAATTCACTACTAAGGTATAAGGCGTGGTTAGTTGTGAAGGTTTATGGTTAAAAGAAAGGTATTGACTTTGAGGAGATTTTCTCTCCTGTGGTGAGAATGTCTTCAATCAGAGTTATTCTTGGTTTGGCTGCTAGATTGAACTTGAAGGTAGAATAATTTGATGTAAAGACTGCATTCCTTCATGGAGGAAGAGATTTATATAGAGCAACCTGAAGGCTTCATAGAGAAGGGTAAGGAGAATCTTGTATGTCGACTGAAGAAAAGTTTGTATAATCTAAAACAAGCACCTCATCAGTGGTACAAGAAGTTTGAGTCATCCATGTTACAACACGGTTATAACAAGAAGTTATATGTTTTGGTTAACTAGACTAGATATTGTTCATGCAATTAGAGTAGTTAGTCATTTTCTTTCAGATCTTGGAAAAATGCATTGGGAAGCTGTGAAGTGGATACTCAGGTACCTTAAAGGAACTCCTAAGTTGTGTTTGTGTTTTGGTAATGATGAGCCTGTATTGGTTGGATACACAAATGTAGATATGGCTGGTGACCATGATGGGAGGAGATCTACAATAGGGTACATGCTCACCTTCACAAGGGGAGCAGTTTCATGGCAGTCTAGGCTACAGGATTGTGTTGCTTTGTCTACAATAGAAGCAGAGTATATAGCAATCACTGAGAGTGGAAAAGAAATTCTGTGGATGAAGACGTTTCTTCAAGAACTTGGCATAAAACAAGGAATGGTTATCCTTTATAACGACAACCAAAGCTCCATCCGCCTCAGTAAGAACACGTCATCTCATTCAAGGTCTAAGCACATTGATGTCAAATATCATTGGATTAGAGATGTATTAGAGTCTAAGCAGTTAGATCTTGTGAAGATTCACACTAATGATAATGGAACAGATATGTTGACGAAGCCGCTGACAAGAGACAAGCTAGAGATTTGTCAGCGGGTTGCTGGAATGGACTCCAAGTAGAGTCAAGTCTAGGGAGCAATGTTCTTTCTCTTATGGTGTAGGGATGTTGTACTAATGTTACTCCAAAAGGGGGAAATTGTTAAGTTTGGAGTAAATTAGTAAGAGTAATTATGTAACTACCATATTTGTATTATGGGTAGTTTATAAGGGTTTCCCAATCTTATTCTATTTAGGTTTCCTAGTCCTATTTTATTTGGGTTTCCTAGGTACTTGTATAAAAGGAAACCTTATGGGAGAACCTAGGTATGAGGTTGAGAGTGATTGAGAGAAAACAGAGGTTTTTTTGTAAGCACTGTAAGCCCTCCTCATCATAGTGAAGAATTGCTCCTTAAGCTGGGGATGTAGGGATTATCTCGAACCTCGTAATTTCTGTGTGTTCTTTACTTGATTAATATTCTCTTTGTGTGTGCAGTGAGATCCTGTGAGATTCTGTGAGTTTAGATTCACGGGTTTGTTTTCTAACAAGAAGCATTGAAAGCTTGTGTAACTAAATAAAAATTGTGTTTGGTTAGTGAAACTAAAAGAAGCCGCCTTATTTTGTCATGACAAAAATTGAACTTAAAACTCAACAATGTCAATCCAAAATTTATTATGCAACTTGGATTTTCAACATAATTATAATAACATTTAATTGACTCTTACCTTGCTTCTCAAAGTAGTATGTTTTTGTAAGCAATTAACACTTGATTTAAAGCATTAGCAGCTCCTTCTCCGTTGTGAATTGGAAACAAGTAACATTTCAGAAATGACAAAAGGAGCATTGAGAGCTTCTATAACTAATACAAAAATGTGTTTGGTTAGTAAAACCAAAAGGAACTGCCTTATATTGTCATGACAAAGATTGAATTTGTATGTCATTACAAAACTTCCAACCCCTTTTCATACAAATCTTTTTTCTACTTCCATAGCACCCCACCCGGCGGCCCGAATGTCAACATCTACGATGGAGCCATAATCCCCGCGAACAAGTAGTTCATGAGTCAGAAGAAGAACTCGTCGTTGTCAAAGCTGAATTCCTTCAGATGCACAGAAACGCGTGTTATGACTAACTTACACTTTTATGTTGTTGCAACAATTTGGGGTGTCTTTTGTGGTGTCATCAGTTCTTTCTAGTGATTTAACGTTCATTTTATACCCACAATAAAATGCTCCAAAATGACATGATAAAGATTAAAGGGTGTTTCGTAAATCCACTTTTGAGATCCCAAAATCTTACAAAGCTTTTTTTTTTTCCCAATTAACTCACAACCAGGGGAGGGGGTTGTGTCGAACCCTAGGCGATTGGCCTGGCAGGTCGGCGGCCTCAATGGCTTACCATGAAATTATTTTTCAATTTACCGGACGTAGATAGCAGTTGATCCTTTTACAAATTACCATTAAAAGAAAAAATTCTTCGTATGGCTGACCACGATGTAAAATTTGTAAGGTCGTAGAATCAATTACGTATAAAATCTAGCTTCCACAAAGCATTTTCGTTTATCTTCATTTTGCGATCAATCTTTGAAATTGCAAGAGCAGTAGAAAAAAAAGTTTAGGGGAATAATATAGGCAATAGTTCAAAGTTAGGCAACTAAGAAGATAAAACCAAGGCCTACCAATGTTGAAGAACTGATAATTCGGTTCTGTCCATAGATTTTTAACACTAACTCCATTTGTCCATTCAAAACATAGACATTACATCACGTCAACCGAAACTCACCACCGGTTATTAAAGTCAAAATTTTGCAAGGAAATAAAAATTTAAATGGTGGGCAACATCAAGATCTAATGGGTAGTCGACATGTCAATGCTGGCCTTCACCCTCTTGGGGTACTCGGCGTGGCTCGGCTGCCGACTCACGGGGGAAGGGCAGCCCAGCGGTGCCTGTGCTCGCTGAAGCAACGGTGCAGCACGGCAATCTTCTGCGGCAACACCAATTAAGACCTGGTAGGCTCGGCGGTGGCTTCGCTCGCTGAATCAACTGTGAGAGCGGTGCAGCACGGCAATCTTCTGCGGCAACACCAGTTAAGACCGGTAGGCTCGGCGGTGGCTTCGCTCGCTGAATCAACTGTAAGAGCGGTGCAGCAAGGCAATCTTCTGCGGCAACACCAATTAAGACCGGTAGGCTCGGCGGTGCTCTCACTCACTGTATCAAATGTGAGAGCGGTGCAGCACGGCAATCTTCTACGGCAACACCAATTAAGACCGGTAGGCTCGGCGGTGATCTCTGGCGACCCCTGGAGGTGTGGCGCGGCAGTGCCTACCCGCGCTGAAGCAAAGGAAGTGGAAATAACAAGGAGCAGGAGAGTGCAAAGAACATTCATCGTACTCACGGATGCCATTGTTGAGAGTAAGTGAGGTGTGGGAAACGATTTTTTGTTGTCCAACTCTACGTAACAAACAGGTTATATTTATAGGCACATTAACATTGTTACCGTTCTTCACAAAGAAGTGATCGAGCACCTTGGACCTCTTTCATTTATTGGCAAGATTTGTTAATATTTCGAGACAGAATGTCGATAGTAGTTTATATTGTAGTGAGAAAATATTGGAACAATCGTTTCAAATACATTATAGCTATTTATTGTCAAATATATTGCTTGGATTCACTACGGCCAATACTCAAGTTTTTTGACTTAACTAATCATTGATAAACATAATTTGTTTGCTAGAATTAGTCATGAGATATAAATATTGTTCTTTTGGTTTGCCAGAACTAAAATCACGAAATGAAACACTTCGCTATTCTTTTTCTGCAGGAATTAAGCATGGCAGGTTTAAGGTGTTCAACGTTTGATTCAGAATCGGCGGTGAGATGTTCTATTCGCTTGAAATCTTTTTTATCTGGAAACGCAATGAATTCAAAACCGGCCTCTTTTTCTTGGAACGCCGTGCATAGGACATGAGGGGTGCTTATAAATGCTGTTGAGACCTAGTTGTCAAGTTTTTTCACGTTATTAAAAGGCTTGGGTCGTTATGGTGGCTGGCGAGGAAAGTTTTCTACGCGGAAGTTATGATTCCTAATTGATCTCGCCCAGAATCTTCAGAGCGAAGTTCGACACTTTTCTTTCTTTGGCCCTGACATACTGGAGGATGTTTAGAGTCATTACCCAAACCCCTTAATAGTTTGGAAAAAAAAAAAAAAAGACTTCGTAGATTCTCTAGATATATTACAAAAATCTTTCCCTTAATCCTCCTTCATATAGGGAAAATGTCTTTTTCAATATCATTCCATATCACAAAGATCCTGCCAATCGTCTCTGGCATTCAGATTCCTTCTCTGGGTTCTTCTTTATTCGTCAATTAAATCAAAATTAACTATTTTGAGAAAAATTTAAATTAAATCTCCAACCTTTCGTTTTTGAGTTTTGAGAATAACTTACAACGCAGTTGCTTCCATATTTGAAGAATAGTTTTCGTTTGAGTCCTTAATCGCCTCCTCAATGTGGTGATTTCTACACCTCAAATCCACCAAGGTTCCGGGGGAAATAATCACGTTATTGTGTGCTTATTAAAGACTTGGTTGAGATCCCGGACATGGAAGACCAATTTGTCCCATAAATTATGTTTTGATGCTAAAGGACCTTTATCGTTTTGGTAACAAGTTTAAAAATCTCAACACGAAGAACCAATATACAATGTCAATCAAACCAGTACACAATCTCTGTTAAACCCGAGCATATGATCCTGTTTCCCCAGATATTTTGCCATATCAAATACTGACATGGAATCGCGTGTCATCTGCATAAGTAAATAAATGTCGCATAACAAAAACCATCAGATTTGACACCACATTTTCTTTCCACTTTAGTCAATCAATCCCTTTTACCACCAGCACAACTTAATACTATAAACTAAAAGTGAATCCGTTGTTCAGATCCAAAATGTAAAGGAAGAATAAACCTAATTGTAAGAACAGATCGTCACATACTTGAGCAGCCGAAGTAAGGTTTTTTCTTTGGTTATCAAAATTAAACCTGAAAGCATTTCTTTTAGGGCAGTATATCCAAACCAATGATCATGCCAAAACTACACTGTATACCTAAAAAAACTGAAAACCTGCATGATAGATTTATAGATCTTATATTCACATATCTAGAGTTTATAATTGTTTTACATTAGTAACAGATCTCTAAAAATGGGGAAACCCTTAATCATGACACCACAATCGCTTACCAGCGGTGCTATGAAAGTCCTTATGTTTCTGAGTACCAACCCCATATATGAAAGAGTTGCCAAATCGAACTGAAATCAATTGAAAACTATAACTTTTCTTGCTTTTCTTTAGTTATTGAAACTCTGTCTCCTCGTCAAGAACCCCCGCCCATTATAACCACAACCACCCGAAAAAGCACACGTTCAGCGTCTTTTCATATGAAGTCCATTCCGTATGCCACTAGCACTCAACTGGAAGCCCCGTCCAAAACCGAAATTGTCCATTGACTCAAGTGTATTGGTTTTTCTATTCAAGATCACAAATATGATTGTGGGATATCTGGTTAAACAATATGTGCAATATATGTTTTAATTAAGTTCGAGTTTACTTCAAATAAAACTTTATCAACTTTGAACAAATAATCTAGTTCAATGATTGTAAGATAATGAGAGAATGGGAATAACTTTTGAGTGAGTGAATTATTTCTATACTGCTATAATTTGTACAATAGGAACCCTAATAATGTTAATTCCTAAACTAAATAAGTATTACAATGAATATTGGAAATATTGACTTAATTACACAACGAATATGGCAATACTATTTGGTAATGTATGCATATTTTTTCATATGCACCAACACTTCCCTTAAGCCAAAAATTTAGATCGATCAAATATTCCAGGCTTTAAAAAAATGTGTCAATGCTATCTATCATCCATTGCTTTTGTTAGTAGATTGTCTAAGTTGCTTCTTGTAGAAATGTAGCGCATCACAATGATTTCTTGGTAGAGCTTTTTCCTTACGTAGTGACATTCTATTTTAATGTGCTTTGTGCACTCATGGAAAGTAAGATTTTTTGCTATCTTTCCTACAACTTCATTGTCATAATAGAGTAATGCTAGATATCTCATGTGGAAACCAAAATCTTTTAGCAAACCAAGGATCCATACTATTTTCACATGCAATGACTTGCATAGTTCAATACTTCTCTTTTGTTGATGAAATTGATACAATTGGTTGCTTCTTAGAATGCTAGGATATATAGGAGTTCCTAAGCATGATACCAAAACTAGTAGTGAATCTCCTAAGGAAAAAGAGTTTCTATACTAAGGAAAAACTTTGATTGGCCTAAGTCTTTCATGAAAAGGGTAGCATGTAGATACTACTCAATATTTAATATGGCAATTGGACAATTCATTGTAATTAATATGTAATCAACATAAATAAGTAAAGTCACAAAGGAACTACATTGAGTTTTGGTGAATAAGGAGTAATTATGGTGAGATTTATGAAAACCATGTCTAATTAGGTGCCCATGAACTTGACACTTCATTGGTAAGATACTTGTTTCAACCCAAATAAGGATTTTCACAATCAATATAGCATGTGTTCTTTTTAAGTACAAAAATTCGAGAGGAAGATCCATATAGACCTTTTCGAAAAGATTATCATAAAATAAAGTATTTTGGACATCTATTTAAAAGAGAGGCAAGTCATTGACAATGGAAATAGTGATGACAGACCTTGATAATTGACATGATTTGTCATAGTGGAAAAAGTATCCTAATAATTGACCTTTTCACGATGACTAAACCCCTTAGTCATGTGACATGACTTGCACCTCATAAGAGTGACATTAATATTATACTTCATCTTATAGATCTACTTACATCCCAAAGGTTCATGATTAAAGGGCAAAGGGACCACATTCTATGTGTGATTGACTTCAAAAGTAGTGATTTTATTATCTATTATAGTGACCTAGTTTGGGTCAATGATGACTTCTTGAAAGTGGAAGGTTTGTGTATAACAAAGATGGTGGCAATAAGTGATGTTGGTATTTATGTCACGAAATGGAGTTAGAAATGTGATATAAATAGATTGTTGGAGTCTAATATTGCTCAAAAGGACTAAGGTTGTGAAATGAAGAAGAAGGTCAACAGTTAATGATATATGTGGCAGTTAGGAGACATTCCCTTTAAAACTAAGAAGGGATTTAGATTTGAAACATTAATGTCTATGTCACATCTAACAAATGGTGTTTGTACAACAACCTCATTTTTTTTATTAGGTGTGGACACAAGAGATCTCATGAGCATTTCCTTTCATGGACTAAAAGGACTAAGATTTAGAGGAAAAACTCAATGCCATTGTTAGAGCATATATGCTTGATGACACTAAACTTAGTATGAATCAGTAAAAGAAAATGTTGGATTTTAAGAAAAAAGAAAAACTCATCTTTTGAAATGAAGGAGAAAGGTTCAAGTTGCTCAAGAAAAATGACCTATAATAGTTAAGAAATAATATAAGCTTTCATATATAGGTGTCCAATGGAAACCCTAAACATCCATGTAAACTAATTCAAAAATTAATATAGTGTTAAAAGTGTCTTTTAGGAAAATGATGTGCATTTGTTTTGCTACAAAGCAAATTGGGAATGAATGAATGAGAACAAAAAATAGATTTGCTATGGGCATAATATGATTTTAAGGGGGGAATGATCAAGTTTTTTATGCAAACATTATAACTAATATTATTAATAGAACTTGAATTGCAAGTAAGAGTTTGTTTGGAGATATAAACGGTGTTTCTTATTAAATGAAAGTAATTATAAAAAAAAATTGAAATATGTGAGAATAAAGAACAAAGAAAGTACAAGTTTCATTTAACTTTCTTATTAGAGCTCTAGTCATATGATCTTGAAATATACATAAATCATTGAAAAATAGAGTCATAGAGTTATTGTAATGGGTTAACTTTTGGATAGATAACTAATTATGCTAAAACTATGGTGCATATAAAATATGTGTGAGCTGTAGGATAGGATAAGTTATGTAGTGATCAATGGGAATAACAAGATTGCATGATTTATTAAGTAAGGTAATGGAAATAGGTTCAACACATGGATAAAATAATTTTAGAATACTTAAATCATAAGTGATATGATTACTTGCTATTGAATCAATAATCCACATTGAGCGAATGGTCTTAAGAGATGAAGAAGTATTTGTAAAAAGGCAACTGCAACATGAAAGCTTATTTCATTAAGGAGGCTAACAAGCCTTTATTATTGATCTAGATTCAAATTAAGCCTAATGAAGCCACCATAAATGTTGCTAGGAATGAAAGATTGAGGGCTTAATAAACATGCATCATTATAAAAAGGTAAAGGCAAGTTAGGATAATAGTGAAGGCTATAAGGAAGGGCCGAAATAGGATGATATTAAAGGCCATATCCAAAAGGGTTTGAAGGCCTAAAAACATTAGGTGCTTGTTGATCATAAGTCTCAACATTATGGGCTAAGGGCCTATTCCCTTCAAATTTCTTTCTAAACCCTCTTTTTTGTTTAGGCTTCCAACTTGGTGATAGCCTACAAGTAAGAAACAAGTTTCTTGGTCATCACACAACTTCTTGTAGTGATTGCAAACTAAAAGAGATATAGGCCATTTGGGGTGCTAGATTTATTTGGCCTATTCTTTAAATAAGGTCCAATAGTATGGTAAGAGCATCTAAACTATTGCCATAGGCCATGAGTGGGCAACACTGTCTTTCCTAATATAGAATTCTACCTAGTTGGTTAATGTGCTTAACATGCATAGTTGTCACCACACGTGACTTTGGCCATCATGCTGAAAGCACTAGCTAACATTGTGTTTGGTAAGGGTTTATGGCTTATCCAATCTCAAAAGTTCCTTATAAGATAGGATTGTCATGCAAGGGGTTTAGAATTTCGCTAATAGGTCAAAAGAAACTTCATGGCTTGATTTTCTTGGTCATGGGTAAAAATTTAAGCATTCACTCTATAATTGCACTTGTTATAAGAGCTTTAAATAGGTGCTTAGTGCAATTCAAGCTTTCGTTAGATATCTTTAAGTTAGATGAAGAAATTTGTAAGGTCTAACCTAGTTGATTTACTTGTTAATGGCTTTTTTTTTAGCCAAAATTTTCATTCTCAATGACTTTATCAAGATTTTCCTTCAAGACTAACTAGATTTCAATGATAAAAGGAAGTTAGAAAACCATGTTTTCAAAGCTTGGGTTAACATAATGGACTAGCCAAGTTTTCACAGTCATATGACATTGGTCTCATTTTTAGGCCTTTTCTTTATAGTTGATAGGTCATTATAATTTTCCAACAAGAAATCTTTATGTTCTGATTAAGGAACACCATTTTTACCTAGTAGCTTTAAATTGCTTAATTAGCTTTACATGTCAATTTATAGGAAATGCTTGGTTTTTGAGAAGATTTTTTCCAAATTATCTAGGCACCTACATATTTATTTTGGTATTAGTTATGTTGAAATATATTTAATAAAATTAAAATATTTTAACATTTTAATGATGAGAAAAATAGGAATTATAATATGAAAATATTATAATCTTTGGTTACTTATTTAATAGGTTTTTTATAAGACAAATAGGAATTATAACATGAAAATGTTATCATTATTGTTTACTTGTTTATTAGGTTTTATTAGAAAACAATGCTAAAACAATTATGCAAGAAATTGGGTTTAAAAGGAAAAGCCTAAACTAGCTAAGCCCAGATGTAGTCAAGCTCGTGCAAATGAGACCCAAGTAGTGTGTGATCTAGTGAACTTGTTCATGTGACCCAGTTAGGTCAACCTAAATGTAGTTAGCCCCATGTAGACGCATCTTAAGCCCAATCTTCATGTGACCCAACCCAACACAAATTGGACCCATAAAGTGCGACCTAGCAAACTAACTCGACCCAACAACCCATAACCTAGAAAATATTTAACAAAGCCCGTGACTTTGCCATCAAATTTGGTCACCTTAAACTTCTCCGATCAAGTTGAAAAATGGGTTGTTGGAAAGATAATGAAAAGTGAAATATTTATGTGAAGAAAAATCAAAGACCCATTGCTTGGAGAAGATTAATTTGAAGAGATTAAGGAGTTCTTCAAAATTTGTGACCTAATTGCTTAGAAGATAAATTGGAAGTAGATTAAAGTGTTTTTAAAGCTGAAATTATAAGAGTTTTGAAAAAAATAAATTGATCTATCATTATATGAAGCACTTACAATGATTTGATTCAATATTGAAAAGTAACTATAAAGATTAGAGTTCAACCTGAGTTTGACCCCTTTTTGGTCTACGAAACTTCAAATTAGTAACTTAAGTTATGGATGAAATGGTACCGTTTTAGAGCACAATTTTGAATGGTTTTAAAGATAAAACATGACTATGTCTCCTACCTTTCTCAATACCTCAAAATGAAGAGAGAGAAGATGAAAATTTAGGGCTCCAACATGAAGAAGAGGTGACTTGCTTCAAAAGTGTCAGAATGACTCTTTGAAGTGAAATGTTAGTTATCTTAAAGCTATTTAAGTGCATTTTACTCATTATTTTTAGTTAGTTCAAAAATCATAGAGAAAGGAAGCAACTTACAAAAACTTATACTCTTCACTCAAGCTTTATCAAGCTTATGAAATTTGCTTTTCATTTCAGTGATTTTACTCTAAGCTTATTATTGCTTTCATAAACTTATTGAGAAATCATATTGCTCTTTAATTTATATCATATTCAAGTTGATTTCATACAAGTGAACAGTGCTATGATTCAAGTGAATTTGGGGCTTTTGTCCATATCATCTTGTATAAGTTTCTAGCACTTGTTTAAGGCTTCTAAACTTGAATTCATACCTTATAAAAGATGAATTTGAAATTTGTAATTAATTGTTACTCATTACGGAAATTCTTGAGGAGAGAATTTGTAACTAGGATTAAAAGAGTGGTTTTTTCTTTTAATTGGGATTTGGGGAGTGGTTCTCCCTTGTAATCAATTTAGGAATTGATTGGAGAGTGACTCTAGCAAATTGTTATTAGAGTGGGGGTGGAATAGGTACCGAGGTGGCTTAAGCTAAGCCACCTTCCAAAAATTTGTGTCTTTATCTTGTGTGACAATCTTGTTTCCTACCTTGATTGCTTAACATAAGAAAAATGAAAAAGACCTAAACATTTTTTATAAACCTTATTCATCCCTCCTCTTAGGTCTTTATAGGATCTAACAAGTTAAACTACTTAGTGAAAACCCTATTTATCTTATTCATTCAATCACCATGGCTTTATTGTCTTTTGCCTTTGATACTCACCTAAAGACCTAAAATGCTATTGAAACACTATTATTTATATTATCATGGAGCCTTAAAGGCCTAAATTACCTTGTATGGAAGTTAAGAATCATCCCATGCTTGCATGCAAGGTATTTACTCCAATTCCTAGATAGATCTTTCCCTTAGCTTAACAAATTTCTCATCCACATTGATATTGATGGAACAACTTCCATTATTCCAAACCATACTATTTCTTATCTAGTATGGCATAACTAATATAAGTGGTGTAGTGGTCAGATTTTGGCCATGATAGGAGGTTGGATTTAGATTCTTAAGGTTATGATTGCAAAAATATGATCCCATCAAAAGGCAACTTGAACCTCTAGTCTCATTTGAGGGAGACACACATTTCTATGATCTCATTTAAGGGAGACTAACCTCTATGAAAGCCGAAGCTTTTTTTTTCTCTTTTAAAAATCCCTTAACCTATTTCATGCAATAGAATATAATAGGTTAGATGGGTTGGACTACGTTTAGAGCTTGGGCCTAAATTAAGCCTACAATACCTACCTTTGTAAAATGGACAATCCAAGACCAAATTACTCTCAAATGGGTTCTTAACGTTGCCTCAAACACATTTATGATTAGGCTTTCCAAGCTTACAAAGTTGAGACATCTAAAATGCACTAGTTATTGAATTCATAACCCAAAGTACTACATCAGCCTCCTCTTTTTGGCTCAAATTACAAATGGTCTCCTAAAGTTCACACTCAATTATTGAAATGATCATAAACATTGAATTTCTCACACAATTGTTTGGAGGATGTCCTCATTCTCCCATTCGACAACAATGATAATTGCTTACATGGAAATGTTAACATTGATTAAGAAAACCTATATGATCTTCTCTTCACCTACGAGTCCTAGATAAACCTCATTGATCAAAACTTTACCTCTTACTAGCTAATAGATTTTGTCTCCAATGCCTTTAATGGAAATCCAACTAATATTTGATTGTTAAAGAACACATTAAGTTCTTTGTTCAATGTGCATTGACCTACATTAAATATGGCAATAACAAATTAACCTTTAGCAATTACTCCCAATCTCTAGCCTCTTTTAGTTGAAATCAAAATCATTAACAACCTCTTTACCGAATTTGCCAATGGCCCAGTGATTAGGCAAACCATTGTTAGGAATGATATAACTCACCTTAAGATCAAGAATAACCATACACCCACTACGACACTACCACTTATTCATAATGGTGGACTTAAACTAGTTTCGTAACTCAAGCATAACCAAACATGTTATCAACACTCCAATGGGCTTCGAGGATGTTCTTCTTATCATGGGGCCTTAACAAGTTATGGTTGGTATCAAAGTGGCCTTTCGATTACCTACATCAGTACATTCAAAAACACAAATAATTTAAATATGTCCAACATTCTTATAGTACCCATCTATTTCTAAGAACTTATTATCCATTTCAAAATTTACATGAGATATTAATTTTGTTTTTATATATTATGTTACATCATGCCCACATCCCCTTATATTTTTTGATTTTGCTTTTAAGACAACCACACATATTTTAATTGGCTTCCCACTAAAGTACTTGATAATATTTAAGCATGGCCAAAATTTTTACTTAAAAACCTCCTCTGTCTCATTTAAGAACATTTGGTTACTTAGTGTGCCATTATCTTTGGCTTGACATTAAAAATAAGAGCCATTATCCACATCATGTGTTCTACTTGATTATCTACTAGGTTATTAAGGGTATCGTTGCCTTTACATTGTCATAATCAAAATCTATATTATAGTAGATGTGAAATTTAATGAACAACACTTTCCACATGACAATTCATCAAAACTAAAACCCATACAAGAACTTGGAACATAATTTCTCACACCAATCACAACAAGCACATACCTATGAACCATCCTTTTTAACCAATTCCCTTAATACAATCTTTTCTCAATTTACCATTAGACATAATTATTGCAACTTAATCCACCATGGATTTGACTAGACAACCTCCACCCAATCACTAAATGGCCACCAAACTTAAAAGAGGCACACATTTACTTGTCAATATATCTATGCCTAAATAGCTTACACTTATCCTTATTCTAAACCTCAAAATTTCATAGAAGCCATGAAAGACCTCCAATGGAGATCTACCATCGTTGACAAATACATTGCTCTTCAAAAGAACCAAATATGGGAGCTTTTTATTCCACCTCCAAATTTGGTTTCCATTGGCTATAGGTGGGTTTTCAAGATTAAACTTTAATATTGTGGCTTTTTGGAGCACTACAAGGCATGCCTTTTATAGGCTTTCACCAACTTTTAGGCATTGATTATATTGAAACTTTTTAACTTTTGTTGCTAAATGGGTAACAATAAGGACAATCCTTATGATAGCTTATTCAAAATGGTAAATATAAAAAAAGTCTTCCAACATGGGAATCTTGATAATAAAGTTTACATGGTCTAATCCTAACAGTTTATAGACCCCAATTTTCCTTATCATGTATTTCAACTATGATAATCTTTGTATGGCTTAAAACAAGCTTCTAGTGCCTAACATCAACACTTGAGCATTATTTACAAATCTTGGATTTTCAAATTTCAAAAGGGAGATTCCTCTTTCTTCATTTTATATAAACCAAATTACACTTTTATGCTCACCCATGTAGATAGTAAAATCCTCTTGGAAGCCCACAAAATCTTTTCTCTCTTATCCTTACTCAACTCAAATAGGATTTTGCTATGAAGGACCTTGGCATACTATATTATCTTTCAAGTATAAAAGTTTAATCCACTACAAATGGATTACTTTTACACTAGGTCAAATTTGCACAAGGTAACATTCAACAAGCAAAAATGGGAGAAGCTCTTAGTGTCTCCACCTCGTGTACCACAGGACATCCTCAATAACTTATAGTGATCATTTTTTGGATCCTACTCACTATAATAGCATTGTTAGTGCCTTACAAGACCTTTGACAAAAGTTGATATTGTCTATGCCATCAACATTGCATGCTAGTGTATGCATTTTCCTATCATTATCCATTGGCAATTGGTCAAATGTATCTAATGTTTTCTTGCAAAGACACCACACCATAGTCTTTATCTCATGAGAGGGTAAACAATAGTCCTCAATGCCTATTCTAAAGTAGTATAGGTTAGAGATTGTGATGGTTGCCAATCAACAAGAGGTTATTGGATATTTTTCATATCTAACCTAATATCTTAAAATTTTAGAAAACAAAAGACTATTGCACATTCCAACACTAAGGCTGAATTCAAAAGTCTTACCAACATGATGACTCAAATCATTTGGAATAAGCCTTTCTCAAAGATCTTCATGTCAGATTACCAAGGTTGCTCACATTATCGTGCAAGAGTCTCTTTAACTCTCTACCTCACCACCAATTTGATCTTCCATACTCATACCAAACATGTCAATATTGACTTCACGTCATTCAAGAAAGGGTGAAAAATCACAATTGTTGATTCATTTCATTTCTTCAATTGATCAAATAAGAGACATCTTCACCAAATGTCTTTTTGCAAGTTTTAAGATATTGAAAGACAAGCTAATGGTTCACAGCAATCCATTACCTTGTAGGGGATGTTAAAATAAATAAAGGGAAAATCTCGTATATGCCACGTCATCATGCCATCTCCGCATCGACCGCACACATTGTGAATCAACGTGATACAAGTTGCTACGTCAACCCTCAAAGACATAATGCTCCGTAGTCCCTTCCAGTTTCTCCTACGCACTGCACAATCATGTTGGTGACAACCATTCGACCGAAAATAGAAAGGAAATTATCGACATTAATGTTTGTGTAAAATGAAGGAAAAATTCTTCAAGAACCAACCATTATTATAGAACGTTTCCCTTTTCAGCGATCGACAGATTTGATTGTGAATATTTCTTTTGATTTCGCATTCATTTGTATTCCTCGTAGATTGATTAGCTTAAGACTATAAATAGTGATCTATCTCAACATTCTAATTTATCAATAAATACAACAATCCTTTTCCAAGCATATTTACGATTCTTGAGATTTTTGGGAAGTGTTTGGTTTTGGACAAAATTGTTCCAGGCTTTCTCGGCACTTACACGTTTATTTGTTCTGATATTCTATATTTATGAATTTAATCTTTTCATTTATTTTCCATCCAACAAGATAACTAAATTTTACAGTGAAAAAAATGCATTTAAGAATAACTAAAATATATGCATATACAATTACATCAAGTCAGCTTGATACTTTCTTAAGAGTTTCAAAGAAAAGACCAAAACAAGGTTGGATCCCTTTTCTTAATTTTGTTTTAATCTTTAAAGTTATCAATATACTAACATAAGAAAATTTTACAGTAATTATTAAAAAATTAAAAGAGTTTATGTAAAAACGTTCTTTTGATCTGCAATAGAAGAATATACCAAAATCAAACTACTAACGAAAATTTTGAAGTGATATAACCCATTACTTGGAACAAGTCATCCGCTCGACGACGCATAAACTTTGCTAAAGGATATAAAGTATGAAATGGGTGTTAAGATAAAGGAAGGAAAAAGAATGCAAAAAAAAAAAATCGAGAGATAAAAATTAACTTTGACGATACAAATTCAGTCTTGGCGAGCCATCATATAGATGATCTAAGACTCTGGAAGTGTATATGGATGAAGAAAACCTGTTAAAAACATTACTTGAACATGAAAGTTTCTCCATCTGACATTAATGGAGGTTGTCATAAGTCAAACATAGATCAGATAATGACCTTTCAAATCCCTTTCGGTGTTTATGGCATCAGCCATTGGGCCTTCTCGACATGCAGGTTGACACGAGCTGCTCCTTGACACGTCCCTCGCGCACTTCTTCTTAGCAGCTCCGGGACGCAAGTTGCGTGGGTCAAGGAATTAATTGTGTTCTCGTCATCAAGTGTCGGAATTGTTATTTTTAGTGGATCTTTACCTCTTTTAAGGGCCCTTTCATACTATTTTTGGCAGGGCTTTTGGCAGGTCTTAGTCCTCTCGTCTCAAAATTTGCCTTTATCCGGCAGCCAGCTCTGAGCTTATTAGCCGCCTCAACTTTTACACTTCCCGTAATTTCATAAGCCGTCTTGCTCTCTATGATGGTAATCCGAATAAACCGATTGGAAAACAAGATAGAGCCCTACAATGATCAATTATGTATTTATTACTCCCATGCCAAGGGGACAGATCTATCATTCTTCTAATTTTACCCCAAAACCCAACAACAAAAGCACCATAAGTACGTAGCCTCCGTGATCTCACTTTTAGACGAGCAAGTGTCGGCTAGCACCAGATTTCAGGAGAATAGCAGCTATTATCTCGTGAACTTCCCTTTGACTCTGTTGAGTATGATATTGAATAGAGTAGGTGCAACGGTTAACGATGGCAATTAAGACTCTGACTCTGCGACCTCCACCACATTAGACAGCTAGAAAAAAGTGAGATGGACATCGCAGTCTTATCCGCCACTGTACAAGAAAGGGGGGAGAGAGGTAGGTGCAGTTCTGGAAAATTATAATACTCCTCTAGTCTCTCTTTAAATGAGGCACCAACAAACGAGATACAAATCTTCCTCTTGCCAAAAATAACATTGGGTTCATCGTGAACAAGCACTACATAAAATCGAATGTTTCTGACGTCTGCAAATGTATAATTCAATGGTGAGTAAGAATTATATGAAATTTCTTGACTTTAATTTTGATATTTTAAGGATATATGAGTAAATGTATAATGTATAAAAAGTAAAAATAAAAAGATCTTCCTTTAAATGATTTTTTGTTAATATAATATAAAATTGATGAATATCCAAGTTTTAGTCATATTTCACGGCATCCAAACCAAATGCCTCTGACTTATGAACGTTGGCATTGACCATGTGAAGCGAAGCCAAATTAAACTTTATATCTCATATATATAAGTAAAGTTTGAATACATAAAAAGTATCAAATATGATAATTAGATACATATTTTTAGGATGAGATTAATCACAACATCACAGTTTAATATTATTTTTTTTAAGGCTCTAAGTTTTCAGCGGTTTGAAATATATATATTTTTACATAATAATATAGAAATTTTATAAGCCTTTTAATTATTTCGAGAGTTACAAATTTAGAATTAATAGTATTCTTAAAGATTCTATTATTTCTCTTATTTCAAATAGCATGAACAGAATGTACATGCACACACATGTTTTACTATATATCTCTTTTATATTTAAAAATAATACTATTTCTTAACAAATAATATGTAAGTTTAAGTTTTAAGTATGCTATTACATTTTTTATTAATTAGTTTTTTATAATTATTCTACGTCTCATATAAAAGGATATTGAAAACGGTGTAAATATTTACTTTAACCAACATCTTGGCTTAATATATTTATAAGTGGAATAATTAATTTAAAAAGAAAGAAGTGACCCTTTAATAAAAGCAAAGTAGAGTAAGTTGTCCAGAAGCCAATTGTTGGCTATTGGTTGCTTAAGACATAAGTTATGGTTTGACATTTCAAAACTTTCAGACCCCTCTTTCCCTAATAAAAAATAAAAAAGTTCAATAATCTGCCGACTTTTTTAATCTAACACTGTCGACGATTTATACTAATTCCCGGTCACAGAAAGCATAACACCTTCTCCCAATCAAACCTAAAAGCCACAAGTTCATCATGCTCTTCCTGTCCCAACCGATGCAGGCCACGGAGCTTCAGAACCGTTTAGATCCGTAAGAATTGCATCAGCTCCTTCTTGGATCAACTTCCACGCAGCAGCCACGTGGTGATCTTCAGTAAGTGTGGTCCCCACAGCAAACCTCAGAATATATTCGCCACCGACTACTGTGTGCGTCATGTAAGCTCGCCCCGTTGAGTTAACCCACTCAAGTAGCTTCCGATTTAGCACCTCTGTGTAACTCGATCCGGCCCAAGAGAATGGGTTGAACCGGAAACACACTAATGCAAACTTCCTTGGCACCACGATTTCGAACCGCGGGTCTGATTTCACGAGCCCCTCGAACAATTTGGCCATCCGAACGTCGGACCGGATATGGCGTTGGAGATTGGCAACCCCATAGCTGCGCAGCACGAACCATAGTCTTAGCGACTTGAATTTTCGACCCGTACCCACTTGCCAATCCTTGTAGTCCACGACCGACTCAGACTCACTCGCTTTGTTTCTCAAATACTCCGGGTCGGTGCTCAAGGATTTCATTAGCAGGATTGGGTTCTTGACCCACAAGCAACAACAATCCAAGTAGGACAGTAGCCACTTGTGTGGGCTTAGACTAAGTGAGTCAACCCGCTCAATCCCGTCCAAATAGTGGGTAAACTCGGGACAAATGCATGCGCTACCACCATAAGCTGCATCCACATGCATCCACATGCGGTACTCATTGGCCACGTCGGCTAGCGGCTCCAGAGGATCAACGGCAGTGGTTGAAGTTGTCCCCACGGTGGCACACAGATAAAGTGGGACCAAGCCCGCTCCCACGTCAGACTCCACGACCATGCGGAGGAGCACAGGCGACAAAGCAAAAGCGGCGTCAAGGTTCGTCGAGATAGACTTAACGTTGCTCGGGTTGATGCCGGCTAACTTGGCAGCCTTGGTGAAAGTGGAATGGGTCTGGTCTGAGCAGTACACGACGAGCTTTGATATTGCACCCTCCCCACTTGTTTGTAGCACGCGGTCTCTGGCGGCAACGAGAGTGACAAGAATCGCTTCACTGCTGGTATTTTGAATGACTCCACCGCCGGTGCCAGCGAACATAAAGGACTGGGGGAGCTTAAGCATGTTGGCCAACCAGTCCATGACTACCATTTCCAGCTCTGTAGCGGCAGGGGAGGCCAGCCAGTTGAATCCAACCGAGTTGAACGAAGTGCACAGCATTTCTCCAATGAAAGCTGCGGTGCTGACCGTGGCTGGAAAAAACGCAAAGAAGTTCGGGCTTAACCAATGAGTCATGCCAGGGATTATTTTATTGGTCACGTCGGTAAGGATGGTTTCTAGCGATTCTGGAAGGTATGGTGCAGTGTTGGGGAGAGAGTTTCGTAGGAAGTCAGGCTGGACTTGCGTGAGAACAGGATAGGTTTCGATTTGGTTGTAGTAGTCGGCTATGAAGTCGACCATCTGGTGAGCTTGTTTCCGGAATTCTTCGGGGTCTAGCGGCTTGAAATCGCGTTGGGGCGAGGAAGCGTCGGAGGAACTCCAATCAAGGCTTCCCATTTAGTGTTTGATGGAGAAATGAAGCTTCCGGATGGAGAAAGAGAGTTTCCAAAAGGGTGGAGCACCTGCTGGTGGTGGCAGTGGTGGCAGTGCGAATGGGCTGGTATTAGTTGCTTTAAATTGGCATCCGTGTAGATCAAGTCGGACTGGTTGGCCGATGGGACAGGTGGGCAAGAGACCGTATTTATGAGTTGTTTTTAAAATGATACGACAAAAGACAAGGACATTTTGTAAAAACGTTCTCCATGTCTAGCATTTCAAGAGTTACAGAAGGACGTTGCCGCATATTTAATGTGAGGGGTCTCCAGCTTTGTCAAAAAATGTTCTTAGACTTATATGACGCGGCGGTGGAGTGCTCCAGCCTATACTTCGCATCAAGGCCACTGTCTGATCCTCTTTTCCTTTTACTTCCTTCTCTGTGATAGCTTTTCAGCCTTGGTGAAACTATCGAAGAGTAGAGAATATGAGCGAGATCAACGAAGGGATGTCAAAACATCAAAATTTAATTCTAATAATGTCAATTAGTAAAATGTGTTGTGGGATTAACACAATTTATAAATGGATTAACACTTTGGATTTAGTGTAATATAGGATCACTTACTTAGGTTCTGCTCATAATAAAAATTAAGAATCAAGTATCTAATGTATTCTCCATGATAATGAACTACCCGTTGGCATACTTTTAATGTGATCATAAGCAGATTCCCTTAGTTTATATCAAATAATGACAACTCTCATTAACAATTCGTCTACGAGAGATTTTGTGGTTGGAAGGTCATATCAGTTTTAGTGAGTGAGATTGTTTGTTGTTGTGAAATAGATTTAAAGAAAAGAAGAAAAATGTGTAATTAAAGTTTTCAATATATACGAAATAGCAACATGTCCTACTAAATAGAGAAAACAAAGTAGACAAAATGGGTAATTAACGAAGAAATTATCAAAATCAAGAACAAAAAGAAAATAAAGTGAATAAATAGACTAAAGCAAAGTTCAGTTTTCAGACTCAAAATATAATTAGTACAAAAAATTAAAGAAAAGTTCATGTGGTTCTTCTATGATTATTCAAATCATTGCCATAATCTTCAAAACGATACATACTCATTGTGATAATAATAAGAATGATTGAATGAGAAACCTGAAAGCAATAGTTCAGAGACAAAACTATTAGTGAAAAGTCCTAAAGTCTTGGTTCAAATAACTCCAAAACATAAAGAAAATTTAGACTAACAACTAGACAAGAGGTAGCGTTTGCATATGGTTGCTTAGGTGGGAATGTATTGACTAGGATAAACTCCAGGAGATGAGGATGATTATGCAGGGCTAACTATATGGTTTGGAAACCAGAAGCTGAGTGCTTGGGCTCTCCAAGTTATGATCCTCTTTCACAAAGTTCTGTAGGCAATGAGATGTAAGATTAATAACTCTAAAGTAAACACTAGGATCCGAGTATAATTATGCTGGGTGAAATGTGATTTTGGGATCTCTTGTGTGGGGGCCCGCAGAAAGCTGTGAAATAGGGTCTAACTAAGATGACTCTAGTTGGAAAGCATTAAAATTATAATAACACCTTTTTCACCTACTAGTTACACAAACGACGGTGATTTTTCAAATTATTTTTCACCATTGCCCTTGCCAAACTTTCATTGTAATTAGGTATAATAGTATTTGCTACATTGGGCAAACTATCAATTGAATAGCAAATCATTAGTTAATGTTGTTTAATATACTGAGAGTCAAACGATGTACTTAACTTAAAAAGCAACAAACACCATGTTGATATATAATTATATGACAGACAATACGTGGCGGTTGGTGCGCCAAAAACGAGACCTAGTGCATTTGGCCTTAATTTTCTGTTTTGTTTTAATAAATTGAGTTTCCCGCTAAAGTTCCTCGTCATCAAAAAGTATGCAGAAAGACTATCCAACAAAATGTCAACGTCTTCCCCTCTGGCCAGTTGTTTGCTTTGTTTAATTTTAGTATCTTGTTCTATAGCCGACACTTTGATAGCCACAATCATTTATTCTTTCACTTCTTGGCATGATTTTCATGTGCCGATTAAGAAACAAAAGATCTGAGAAAGTTTCCTCGACAAACATGAACCAATAGGATAAACGATAACCAAGGAAAAAGAGTGCAAAGCAAAACACTCAGAGCGTGGGACAAGCCGGACTCAAAGCTCGGCCGTAAGGTTTGAAGTCGTTTTTAGACTTAAATCTGATAGGTACATAGCAAATCTACGGTACGGAACTTAATATCCGGGAATGTAGGTTATGGAATGAAGGATAAATGCACGAAACCGTGAGTAATTATATGGGGCCTAGGAAGAGTTTGGCACCGGTAATTGTTGACTTGCTCCTTCGTTGGGTGGGTGTTAAAAGATCGGCTACCCCCTTCCATTACTAGCCTCATGATTTAGAGGTAAGAAGCAGTTCCTATCCATGGTTTAAACCTAAGACCCGAGATAAACCTAACCATTGAATCAAAATATCATGACTTGTTGCCACAGTAGGCTCAATTACCCTTGTATATCATCATCCATCAGATTTTCATAGGCCTAGTATGTCACGGCCCTGTAACATAAAGCAGTCTCCTTGTTATGTTTCAGGTGAATATCTGTCGTTAACGGCAAACCTCAAAAACTAATCAGCAGTTACGACTTCTAACAGAAGGGTCTTCTTTTGAGGTTGCATTAACAGAGAGAAGATTGCCAAATTTTGGTGGGAGTGAGACTACATAAGAGAGTGGGAATGATGCTTCATACATTGCTAGTGTTCGTTGTAAGTGGAAAGGAAGTTGTCATCGAATTATGTAGTTTCATCTCTTCAGATGAGGAGAAACGTGACCACACAGTTTCGGACAGGAGTGCAGCAGTTGTGCGACGTATCTTCTGTTTCATTATTATCTGTTCAGGAATTGATTATTGCCAGCGAACTTGACCGACCAAAATGGGTCCAGCCCTCTTTGAAAGCGACATTAACTTCAATATATCAACCATAACCCAAAAGGGTCCCCCCGGATCCCGCATTGCAGGGAAGAAAACACGGAACAGAGAGAGAACCCAACGGACTACGACTGCAGGTAATCTTGGCTGATGTCTCTGCAAAATAACTCTTCCCCGTTCACCCAATCCACATTTACGAGAAGCCAACACCAGCTTCTTCGAGTTGTCTCTCTTGAACTTCCCACACCACACATGCGCATCTACTCCTTTGTTAGAGCATCTAATTCTCTGATAGAATCACCAACCGTTCCAGAGCATGCATATCTGCTACTCTAGTCAGATTCCCAACTGTACCAGAACATGCACACGCTTCATACTAATTAATTCTTTTTTTTTTTTTTGGTAAAAGGTCAAATTATATATCCTCGTAAAAAATTTACAAGAATGTTTCATACCAATTAATTCAATCTCTTGTATAAAAACACTGTAATTTCATAAAAGTTAAGAATCACTTCAGCCATTCAATACGGATCAGTATCAAAGAGTACTTTGCTCAAACAAGTTCTTGTTACTGTCTTTTTCGTTCGCTCAAGAAACCAAAGGACAAAGGTAAAGGACAAGAGAGTGTTAGGTTTCTTGGAAAGGAAAAAAGAAGGCGATTCTTGAGAAAACATGCCAGAAGACATTCTTGAGAGAATCTGTCCCTTCTTATAGACAGAAGAAACACAATAAAGTTCGATGGTGAACTTCAACTTGCTGTTGGCTTTCTCAGCGAAGTTGGTGTTGACTTGCAGATGTTAGTTGTCCAAGAGTTCATCCTGCATCCTTTCCCAGGCTACCCGAGAAGTTGACATTAACTTCCAGTTTTTAGAATGCTTTCGGAATGGAACGGAAACGTAAACATTATCAATGAAGAAAGAGATGAAAAATTGACAAGACTGTTTGTGTCTACTCGTTGATATCTGTTAAATTTTATTAAAAAAAAGGGTTTATATCCAGCTTAAAACCAAGGTATTAAAGATTACTTTTTTAAGTTTTTATTTTTTTCATATGAAACTTAACTTGTCTCCTTATCCTAAGTATAGGGCAACACGTTTTATAGACATGTTTGGTTACGAGTGAATTAGTGAAAAGATCAAATTTAAATTCTTAATGAATTCCTTAATAATATGAAATAAATTTATATTATTTATTTAATAAAGAAAATATCAACACTGCCTTGATGATGGGCCTCACATATAAAACGAAAAAGGTGTAAAAAGTTAAAGAAAGAAAGAATTTAGAAGAGTGCAGAGTTCTCTAGAAATGTGAGGTGGCAAAAATCTAACATAAAATATTGGTAAGAACCGACTTCCAAGGTCGGTGAAGGTTTCTATAAAAAGAGGGTCCCGCTCCCTACTTTGTGTCCAATAGGAAGTGTAGAGAAAAAGTGTAAATGGGTGAGGCCTTAGATGTGAGGAGTGAGGAGAGAGGTAAGGTAAGTGTAGTTATTCATTAACCTTGTAAAAAGTTTGCCTTTGTATTAATAAAAGTTTTGTACTTTTGTCTTCCATTGAGTATTACTCTTAGGCCCATTTGAGCTTTAACAAGTGGTAGGAAGCCCAATATATTAGGGTGGTATTTTTGTAGAATTCATATTGAGTGACAAGAATAAAGTTGTTACTTTATTGGAGCAAAGTCAAGATCATCCATTATGAGTAGCAAATTGCTATGAAGTCAATTAATTTGGGACTAAGCTTCTTAGTGTGAAGGATTAAGGAGCACAACACTAATCATAATGGTAGACTTTGCAAGTAAAATTATAGGACTAGAAAAGCTTAACAATTACAACTATGAATATTGGAGCATGCACATGAAGTTATATCTACAAGGCCAAGATCTATGAGATGTAACAAATGAAAGTGAAGCTACTCCACCAAAGGAAAAAGAAAAAGATTAGAAGAAGTGGAAAGACAAAGTTGGTAAGGCTCTTTTATGCCCTAAAGGTTACTATTGATAAGGAGCTTTTGGAATGCATTAAAAAGGTTGAGACTCCAACCGAAGCTTGGGATAGCTTGGCAAAGTTATTTTCCAAAACAAATACAGCTAGGATCCAAAAGTTGGAAAATGAGCTTATGTCAATTAGTTAAGGATCCATGACAATTAGTCAATATTTTACTAAAGTCAAAAGTATTTATGATGAGGTATCACAACTTGATAAAGAATTAGTAGTAAGTGAAGAGTGGTTAAGATAGATTATTATACATGGTTTAAAACTCGAATATCAAGGGGTTATGATAGTAATAAGATAATGGTCTACTCAACCATCACTCACAGAATTTGAAAATTCATTAGTTAATCAAGAAGCCTTAAATAAGCCAAAGACTCATGCATCATAAAAGGAGATAGAAAAGGCATTTTTCATTTAGAAAGGAAGACCAAGTGGTAAGTTAAAGAAACTAAATCCTCCCAACACTCACCAATAGAAGAGATGCACCCAACAAGGGGAAGCTTTGCAAGGTCAAAATTCACAAGCCCAAACTAACTCTTTCAACAATGCAATAATAATTGGTGAATTGTTGAATACTACAAATGTTGTAAAAAGGGACATTATGTATGAGATTGTTGGTTTAGAAAAAACAAGCCAATGTAAAGTAATTCAACAATGTCAGCCACTTACGAAAGAGGTAGCAATGAAAAAGGATGGAATGTTGAAGCATCATGTTTAACAATTGAACTAGCAAAAGCTTGCACATCAAACCTTGCTACCATAGATTATGATTAAGATTTCATTATCGGACTCTAAATGTGCTAAATCATATGATAAGTTGCAAAGAGAAGCTCCAAAGCATGAAAGAGTACAAAGGCAAGAAAGTGGTGGTAATGGCAAACAATGGAGAGTTTCCCATCACCCATATGAGGAAATGAATGTGCATTCCACACTTTAGCTTAAAAGAAGCCTAGGTAGAAAACATCTACCTAGTCCTATGTATGAAAAAGAATTTACTATTTGTATCTTAAATTGTTAAGTCAAGAAATTATGTGGTATTCAGCCTAGAAGATGTAATATGTTGACAAATAAAAATTTTGGATGAACCAATTATGAAAGGGAAAAAAGGTAGATTCTATCTACGTAATAACTATAGAAACAACTTATATAGACAAGACGAGGAAAAAGGAAATTGGATTTTTATGGCATGCTCAACTTGCACATGTCAGGTATAGCAAGTTGAAGATAATGATGGAGAAGTCAATGTTAAATGGTCTTCTTCAATTAGAAGTATAAGTATAAATAGTTTTATGCTAGATGTTAGTTTGGCAAAGCACATAACCTACCATATACCGAGTCCAAGTATCAAGCCAAATAACCATTGGAGCTTGTCCATTTTAATGTATTTGGAAAAGTACAACAAACATTGGTTAAAAGCATGTGGTATATGGTAACATTCATTGACAACTTCTCAAGATACATATGGGTATACATTATGAA
This sequence comes from Casuarina equisetifolia, assembly GCA_028551475.1. Taxonomy (NCBI): domain Eukaryota; kingdom Viridiplantae; phylum Streptophyta; class Magnoliopsida; order Fagales; family Casuarinaceae; genus Casuarina; species Casuarina equisetifolia. The sequence goes on from CM052355.1 coordinate 27,394,913, forward strand.
AAAAAAAAGTTAGAAGTATTTTTAGATTTGTTGAATTTAAAGAAAAGGTAGAAAAATAGTTGAAGATCAAGTACTTATCTACTAATAATGGAATTTGTCAACAACTAAATTTGCAAGCACTCTACAACAAAATGGGGTGGTAGAGAGAAAAAATCGGCATCCTACTGAACATGTAAGAGCATGCTACATGCCAAGAATGTACCAAAAGGATTTTGGGCTAAAAGCATGAGAATAAAAACTTACATCATTAATTGACTACCATCAATAGGGCCTGGGCTTGTACCATCATATGAAAAGTTAAGGAATTTTCAACCCATTGTAAGTTATTTTCATGTTTTTGGCTGCATTTTTTTTTATTTTTGTATGTATTTGCAACTAACCATCCACGTAGCAAGTTTGATAAAAGGGTTATATGGCACATTTGTTGGCTATAATGATGAAAGAAAAGATAGAAATAATGTAACCTACACACCAATCATTGTTACACATCACAAAATATGGTGTTTGATGAGACATTTTCTTGTTGGTCGTCTAAAAGAATGACATTGTTAGATTCCAATAGCCTTGAGAATATGTTGACAGAAAAGATGGACAATAAGGATCATGAAGAGTCTCAAGTAGATGAAGATGAAGAATCTCATTTAAGACCATCCTCGAAGAGATCATCAAGTTTATGGAAGATGGTGTGCACCAAACAAATATGCAAGAAAAAGATCATCCAAGTTAAATGGAAGAACTTGAAAAGGAACCAAGAAAAGAACCAAGAAGGTCCATCAAGGTGAGGCATCCTAATCCACGGTACCTTGATGTTGATCTAGTAGTAGAGGTAAGGGACTCCGAGCTAATCTCCTATGAAGAAGTGATAACTCTATTTTTATAGAGTTATTTTACCTAATTTAAATAATAAATTCTCTAATGTTTGTGAGAAAATATTTGAATTCCTCTTTATTTACTTAAATTTGTCTTGTTTATGTAGCATAAGGAGGCATGAAGAAAAAGAACAAGCATGGAGAACCTGGTACTTATTATATGGCAGAAGATGGTCAAATTATCAGGGTGAAGGAAATCAAGATGGGCTTGGGCTTGGGCTTTGGATAATTGTTATTAGATTTTTATTGTTATTATTTTTTTAAATAATTAGAAAACCTAGTCCTATTAGGAGTCCAAAGCCTAATTAATATAGAAGTCTAAAACCCAATTGTATTGGGAATCCAAAACCCAATGCTATTAGGATAAGGAGAAAGTTCTAGATCCCATACCTTATATAAATGAGGAGCCCTACATAGAAGAGAGGGGGAAGCAAGAGAGAAAGGAAGTTGTCACTGAAACCGAGGAAATTGAGCACAACTCAAGAGAGAGGCCAAGAATTCAAGATTCAACTCAAGAGAGAGGCCAAGAATTCAAGATTTCTTGAAGAGAAGACAAAAAGGGTGACAGACTTCTTGTTCTTGGATTCAAGATGCCTTCTTTGTTTCTTATTATTGTTCTTCCTCATTATTTCATTATGTTCTAAACTTCTTTTGTTAGAGCGAAGATGTAGCCTAACTATGATGATGTGAATCCTATAAGTTTTTATGTTTTGCAAGATAGTTTATTTATGTGAGTTATATATTATTATGCTTAATGCTTTTAAGTGATTGGCCACCACTTGAATGATTTGATGTGCATGTTAGAGTCTGAAAGGTAATAATATGCAATTGCTTCTTATAATATATAACCATGAATTAAATGTGGATAGACATATACCATGTTATTTGTGTGGCTTTTGGTGATAAGATGATCGAAAGATTTATTGTAAACCAGGAATATTCATAGATCCTAATGCATTTGGTTTGTTTCAATTCACATATAGAGATATGGTGAATTAATGAACTAAATAGGTTTACTATACCTAGACATAGGATAGTAAATAAATTAGGAAATTTTTCCATCACATAGATAATATCATTCTTGCAGGCATAAACTATGGAAATTCATATATAGTAGTTATGGTGAAATCGGAAGCTCTAACATGTGTCTCATCTTGATTTTTCCTACTTGGATTCAATTTTAATTAGTTTTGAATTTTCGTTTTAGAAATTTTAAATTTTAATTCATCTTTAACAATATTTTGATTTGCTAGATAAATTTTAGGATTAATTCATCATTAGTACTTAATTAGTTCAGTATTCACCAATCTTCGTGGGACGATACTTTTCTCATCATTATATTACTTGTTCGACATGTTCACTTGCATCTAAAATTCACCGAACAAGTTTTTGGCGCCGTTGCCGGGGATTGGTTGTTTTACTACTCATTAATATTAATACCAAATAATTCTAAGTTTAATCTAGTTTTTATTTTCTTTTAAAAAAAAACAATTTTTTTGTTTTGTTAGATTTTATTTTTGCTTTGCTTTATTATTGTTATTTTTACATTAAAAAAAATTAATTAAAAAAATCAATCATTTTTTTTTAGTTGCTACTTTTCAGGATTGTTACAGACGTGCATGACCCGTAGCCATAGAGAACAACTTGTTAATCTTGACCCAGAAATTGAACGCACAGTTAGAAAGCAACGAAATGAGCTAAGAGAACAAAGAAGTGAAGCTACAAAAATGACAGAGAATGATGATCCACGCAAGATTCTAAAAGAATATGTTGCACCAACAGTTCAGGGTGCCACATCAAGCATCAAAAGGCCTGCAATTCAAGCAAACAACTTTGAAATCAAGCCCGCACTCATTCAGATGCTTCAAAATTCCGTGCAATTTTATGGGCTACCAAATGATGATCCAAATGCTCACATTGATGTTTTTCTTGAAATCTGTGACATGATTAAATACAATGGGGTCACAGATGATGCTGTTAGATTAAGGCTATTCCCATTTTCTTTAAGAGACAAAGCTAAAAGTTGGCTTTCTTCTCTTCCTACAGGATCAATTACAACATGGGATGATTTGGCTCAGAAATTTCTTAGTAAGTTCTTTCCTCCAGCAAAATCTGCAAAAATGCGTAACGATATTACCGCTTTTATGCAAATGGAGAATGAATCATTATATGAAGCTTGGGAAAGATTCAAGGAGCTTTTAAGAAAATGTCCATAACATGGACTACCCAAATGGTTACAGGTACAAACTTTTTATAATGGGTCTAGTACAAATCTTCGTTTTATGCTTGATGCAGCTGCAGGAGGGGCTTTGAACAATAAGACACCAGAAGAAGCATATGATCTTTTGGAGGAAATGGCAAACAATAGTTATCAATGGCCTACTGAAAGGCTACCAGTAAGGAAAGCTAGTGGAATTCATGAAGTGGATGCTTTCACTGCAATTTATGCACAGTTTGATAAACTCAACAAGAAGATAGATAACTTGAATGCTCCAGTCATGAGGATTCAAAACATAGTATGTGATCATTGTGGTGGAGGACATGCGAGCATAGAGTGTCAGTTAGATAACACCTTTACTCAGGGTAGTGAAGATGCTAATTATGTTGGAAATTCAAGTAGGCCACAAAATAATCCATACTCCAACACTTACAATCCGGGATGGCGTAACCACCCAAATTTTTCATAGAGTAATTCTAATGCAATGAGGCCACCACCAGGGTTTAGGCAACCAGAAGAAAAGAAGCCTAATTTAGAGGAAATGGTTGCCAAGATGTTACAGAACAACGAAACAAGAATGCAAAACCAAGAAGCTTCAATTCGAAATTTAGAGGTGCAAATAGGTCAATTGGCTAATATGATTTCTGGAAGACAACAAGGTTCCTTGCCTAGCAGCACAGAGAAGAATCCTATAGAAGATGCTAAGGCAATAAACCTAAGAAATGGCAAACAAGTGGGAAAAGATGACGTTGAGAAGAAAAATGTCAGGGATAAGGAAGAAAATGTTAGCATGCAGCCTGAGGAGGCAACCAAGAGAACATTATTTCCTGATAATCCCAAGCCTTATGTGCCTCCAGTTCCATTTCCTCAGAGACTCCAGCAACATAAAATAGATAAGCAGTTTTCTAAATTTCTTGATGTATTTAAAAAATTACATATTAACATTCCTTTTGCAGATGCATTGGCTCAAATGCCCAATTATGCAAAATTTCTTAAAGAGATATTGAAAAACAAAAGGAAGCTGGAAGAGTATGAAACTGTGAAGCTAACTGAAGAATGCTCAACCATCTTACAAAATAAACTGCCTTCAAAATTAAAAGATCCAGGGAGTTTTACAATTCCTTGTACTATTGGAGATTCTCACTTTGATAAGGCATTATGTGATTTAGGAGCCAGTATTAATCTAATGCCTTTTTCTATTTTCAAAAAATTAGGAATGGGTGAAGTGAAGCCAACCACAGTGTCCCTACAATTGGCTGATCGATCAATCAAATATCCAAGGGGCATTATTGAAGATGTATTGGTGAAAGTTGACAAATTTATCTTTCCTGCAGATTTTATAGTACTTGACATGGAGGAAGACCTTGAGGTACCACTTATCTTAGGTCGACCTTTTCTAGCAACAGGAAGAGCTCTAATTGATGTACAACAAGGGAAGTTAATCTTAAGAGTTCAAAATGATTCTGTCACTTTTAATGTTTTTACTGCTATGAAACATCCTTCTGATGATAGTTGTTGCTTTAGGGTTGAGACAATTGATAAGTTTGTGAATAAGATCTTTCAGGAAAAAGCTTTCAAGGATCCACTTGAAGCATGCTTGGTTCACCTAAAGAATGAGGAAATTGAAAGTGAAGAGATACAGGAGTATGCCAATCTCATGGAAGCAAATCTACCATGTTCACAACAAAAGGCAACAAAGTTTGAGGAGTTGGGACAACACATGACAAAACCTAAGCCATCGATTGAAGAGCCTCCAACTCTTGAACTCAAGCCCTTACCTTCCCATTTGAAATATGTTTATTTAGATGAAGTTTCTACTTTGCCAGTAATCATATCTTCTTCTTTGACAGAATCAATGGAAGAGAAACTACTTCGAGTGTTGAAAGAGCATAAGGGAGCAATTGGATGGAAAATAGTTGATATCAAGGGAATTAGTCCTTCACTCTGCATGCACAAGATTTTGATGGAAGAGCAGTACAAAGCTACTATTCAACCTCAGAGGCGATTGAATCCAAAGATGCAAGAAGTGGTGAAGGCTGAGGTAATCAAGTTACTTGATGCAAGGATCATTTATCCCATCTCAGACAGTCCTTGGGTAAGTCCTGTACAAGTTGTGCCAAAGAAAGGAGGTATGACTGTTCAAAGAAATGATAATAATGAACTGATTCCAACTAGGACAGTTACTGGATGGCGTGTGTGTATAGATTATAGAAAACTGAATGATGCCACGAGAAAAGATCATTTCCCTTTACCATTTATTGATCAAATGTTAGAAAGACTTGCAGGACATGAATTTTATTGCTTTCTTGATGGGTATTCAGGGTATAATCAAATTCACATTGCACCAGAAGATCAAGAGAAAACCACTTTCACTTGTCCTTATGGTACCTTTGCTTTTAGAAGAATGCCCTTTGGTCTTTGTAATGCACCAGCAACTTTTCAGAGATGCATGATGGCCATTTTTTCTGATATGGTTGAAAAATTTATTGAAATTTTCATGGATGATTTTTCTGTATTTGGCTCATCATTTGACATTTGTTTAAATAATTTAGCAAAAGTCTTACAAAGGTGTGAGGAGACTAACCTTGTGTTGAATTGGGAGAAGTGTCATTTTATGGTGCAGGAAGGAATAGTGCTTGGGCATAAGATATCCAAAAAAGGACTAGAGGTTGATCGAGCTAAAGTGGAGGTCATTGCAAAATTGCCCCCACCAACATCAGTGAGACTTGTTAGAGGATTTTTAGGGCATGCAGGATTCTATAGGCGATTCATAAAAGATTTTTCTAAAATCGCTAGACCTCTTTCAAGTTTGTTGGTTAAAGATGTGAAATATAACTTTTCTGATGAATGCTTGCAGGCTTTTAATACTTTAAAGGAAAAGTTAATATCAGCACCAATCATGACAGTACCAGAATGGGACTTACCTTTTGAGCTAATGTGTGATGCTAGTGATTTTGCAGTAGGAGCTGTTCTGGGACAACGGAAGAATGGAGTTTTTCAGACCATCTACTATGCCAGTCAAACATTATCAGGTGCACAATTAAATTATTCAACAACAGAAAAAGAACTTTTGGCTGTAGTATTTGCTTTTGATAAATTTCGTTCTTATCTAATTGGTTCCAAAGTTATTGTTTATTCTGACCACTCAGCTCTTAAGTATCTACTTGAAAAGAAAGAATCAAAACCTAGGTTAATCAGGTGGATTCTCTTGCTACAAGAGTTTGATTTGGAGATCAAGGATAAGAAAGGGACCGAGAATCTAGTTGCAGATCATTTGTCCAGAATTCCCAATCTGAAGGAAGAAGCTCAACCAATTATGGAAGAATTTCCTGATGAAAACATTTTTGCACTCCAATCCATCCAAATTCCCTGGTATGCTGATTTTGTCAATTATTTGGTAAGTAATGTTCTTCCTCCTGAAATGTCATATCAACAAAGAAAAAAAATTCTTTTTTGACCTCAAACATTATTTTTGGGAAGAGCCTTTCTTGTTTAAAGTATGTGTAGACCATGTTATAAGGAGATGTGTTCCTGAGGAAGAGATGGCTAGTATCCTACACCATTGTCATGCTAGAGAGGCTGGTGGTCATTTTGGTGCCACCAGAACTGCAGCTAAGGTTTTACAGTCTGGATTTTATTGGCCCACACTTTTTAGAGATGCATATTCATATGTAGTTGCATGTGATCAATGTCAAAGAACTGGAAATATTTCTAGGAAACATGAGATGCCTCTAAACAATGTTATTGTGTGTGAGTTATTTGATGTTTGGGGTATTAATTTCGTGGGACCCTTTCCACCTTCTTATGGAAATATGTATATTTTGGCGGCTGTTGAGTATGTGTCTAAGTGGGTAGAAGCAGTCGCATTGCCTATAAATGATGCTAAGGTTGTGGTTAAATTCTTAAAGAAAAATATTTTTACCCGTTTTGGCACTCCTAGGGCAATCATAAGTGATAGAGGGACTCATTTTTGCAACAAACAATTTGAAGCACTTTTGGGTAAATATGGGGTTACCCATAAGATTGCTACCCCTTATCACCCTCAAACTAGTGGTCAAGTTGAGATATCAAATAGGGAAATTAAGAGAATTTTGGAAAAAACTGTGAATGCCTCAAGGAAAGATTGGTCAATGAAACTTGATGATGCACTTTGGGCCTATAGAACAGCATTCAAAACACCAATTGGAATGTCTCCTTTTAGGCTAGTGTTTGGGAAGGCTTGTCATCTACCAGTAGAATTAGAGCATAAAGCATATTAGGCTTTGAAATTTTTAAACTTTGATATGTCGTCTGCAGGTGAAACTCGATTGTTGCAGTTGAATAAATTACAGGAATTACGAGATGAGGCCTATGAAAATGCCAAAATATACAAGGAGCGGACAAAAAGATGGCATGACAAACACATATTAAGAAGAGAGTTTGTGGTTGGTCAGAAAGTATTACTTTATAACTCTCGTCTTAAATTGTTTCCAGGTAAATTGCGGTCCCGATGGTCTGGCCCTTTCATAGTCACTAAGGTATTCCCATATGGAGCAATAGAAGTTGCAAATGACACCCAAGGCACATTTAAGGTGAATGGTCAACATCTGAAGCCTTAATTCGAGGGAGTTAACATGCAGAAGACTACCCTTGATCTTCTCCCTCCTTGAATAATAACTTTGAAGATAGTTTGGCTGAAAACTATAAAACAAGCGCTTCTTGGGAGGCAACCCAAGCATTGTGTTCATTATGTTGTTGGAAGTTTTGTCACCACCATCTCCTCAAAGCTCTATATGGATATGACCTACAATCAGGGGAGTATTCTCATTCCTTTTACTTTTATTTTTACTTTCTTTTCTTTTTGCATTAAGGACAATGCTTCATTCAAGTTTGAGGGTAGGGAAAGAACCTTTGTCCTAAATCTGATTAAAAAAAAAAAAATTCTTATGTCATGATTACATCTCTTATTGTGAATTCTTGGTGATTCTTTGGAAGACATAGATTTTGTTCAAACCTACAATTGTGATGTGAGTTAAGTGTGATTCTGATTATGTTGATCCATTTATTAAACACTAAAAGTCCTTCATTTTTGAAATTGTGTGTATTTCTAGAGAACATTCATGTGAAGTATGTGATTTTCTTAGATCTCACCCGGATCTTAGAATTTGCTTGATTTCCTCTTGAGGCGAAATCCTAGGCTGCATCTAATTGAGAAAATGATTTAGGCCATTCTTTGGATCGTTTGAGCCTTTTAAGCCAACCTTATTTATTTATCCCCAGTCACCCCGCTGAGCCTTGATTTATATCCATTTTTTTTATTTTGACACCCACATATATATACCTTTGAGCCTTTGATAAATTATCTTTTCATCCCGCACCTTTGAACATGTTGATTTTTAGGATATAAGTCTATTTGAGTGAAAGAGAAGTCGAGGGGAAGGATGTTATATGGGAAGGATATTGATTGCAATGATTATGTAGCATAATATGTTGCTTTTGTGAATGCCAAAAAAAAAAAAAAGAAAGGAAATGCAACATTTGTCTAAGAATGGAATTCTCTTATTGCTTATTGTCAAATTCAAGCCACTCAAGGTTTAGAAATTGGCTTTTGCATAGTAGTTGGATGTCATCAGCAAGATAAGATTATAATAATTACATTCTAGTCCTACTACTTGCTTTATTATTGCAAGCATGATTGTGACTTTTGTGAGTGTCGAAATCCAAGTGAAATCAAGTATTTTTGGGAAGAAAGGAATGAGAGAAATGGTGATAGAAAGATCATTTGCGAAAAAAAAAAACAAAGAAAGGAAGTGACAAAAGCTCAAATTAGATCCTAGAAAGTAATGTGTTCATGGGTGAATTTAGCCTAAATGACTTTCATCTTACCCCTAGCCTAGCCTTACATTACAAGCTTATAAAAGTCCTATTGATTCTTGGTTAGATGATTGGCCTACATTAGTGGAGAGAGGAATGAAAAGCAAACCTATGAGGTTTGGTTAAAGATTTTAAGAGATTGCATATTAATATGGATCTATTTGGAGTGCATATAGTTGAAAAGATAAGGACTCACACATACACACGTGGTTAACATAGTTAAGAGTCTATCTTATCTTATAAAACAATTGTGGTGTTTAGATGAAAGCTATATTTTTCTTTGAATTGTTAAGTTGAGCAATTATGAAGAATTTTTTTAAAGGGGTTTTGTCTAAAGCATATGCAAATTATTACTTTTGCTCGAGGACTAGCAAAATGTTAAGTTTGGGGGTGTTGATAACTCTATTTTTATAGAGTTATTTTACCTAATTTAAATAATAAATTCTCTAATGTTTGTGAGAAAATATTTGAATTCCTCTTTATCTACTTAAATTTGTCTTGTTTATGTAGCATAAGGAGGCATGAAGAAAAAGAACAAGCATGGAGAACCTGGTACTTATTATATGGCAGAAGATGGTCAAATTATCAAGGTGAAGGAAATCAAGATGGGCTTGGGCTTGGGCTTTGGATAATTGTTATTAGATTTTTATTGTTATTATTTTTTTAAATAATTAGAAAACCTAGTCCTATTAGGAGTCCAAAGCCTAATTAATATAGAAGTCTAAAACCCAATTGTATTGGGAATCCAAAACCCAATGCTATTAGGATAAGGAGAAAGTTCTAGATCCCATACCCTATATAAAGGAGGAGCCCTGCATAGAAGAGAGGGGGAAGCAAGAGAGAAAGGAAGTTGTCGTTGAAACCAAGGAGGAAATTGAGCACAACTCAAGAGAGAGGCCAAGAATTCAAGATTCAACTCAAGAGAGAGGCCAAGAATTCAAGATTTCTTGAAGAGAAGACAAAAAGGGTGACAAACTTCTTGTTCTTGGATTCAAGATGCCTTCTTTGTTTCTTATTATTGTTCTTCCTCATTATTTCATTACGTTCTAAACTTCTTTTGTTAGAGCGAAGATGTAGCCTAACTATGATGATGTGAATCCTATAAGTTTTTATGTTTTGCAAGATAGTTTATTTATGTGAGTTATATATTATTATGCTTAATGCTTTTAAGTGATTGGCCACCACTTGAATGATTTGATGTGCATGTTAGAGACTGAAAGGTAATAATATGCAATTGCTTCTTATAATATATAACCATGAATTAAATGTGGATAGACATATACCATGTTATTTGTGTGGCTTTTGGTGATAAGATGATCGAAAGATTTATTGTAAACCAGGAATATTCATAGATCCTAATGCATTTGGTTTGTTTCAATTCACATATAGAGATATGGTGAATTAATGAACTAAATAGGTTTACTATACCTAGACATAGGATAGTAAATAAATTAGGAAATTCTGCCATCACATAGATAATATCATTCTTGCAGGCATAAACTATGGAAATTCATATCTAGTAGTTATGGTGAAATCGGAAGCTCTAACATGTGTCTCATCTTGATTTTTCCTACTTGGATTCAATTTTAATTAGTTTTGAGTTTTTGTTTTAGAAATTTTAAATTTTAATTCATCTTCAACAATATTTTGATTTGCTAGATAAATTTTAGGATTAATTCATCATTAGTACTTAATTAGTTCAGTATTCACCAATCTTCGTGGGACGATACTTTTCTCATCATTATATTACTTGTTCGACATGTTCACTTGCATCTAAAATTCACCGAACAAGAAGCTTGCAAAGATGAAAAATGGCAAAAAGTAATGAATGAAGAGATTGAAGCTTTAAAATAAAATCAAACCTAGGAGCATGTTTTGAAGCTAAAAGATGTAAAGCCTATTTCATGCAAATGGGTTTATAAAATCAAGAATCATACATATGAAATATTAGAAAGATACAAGGCATAATTAGTGGCTTAAGAGTTCTCACAACAATGTAGGTTGGACTGTGAAGAAACATACCATCTAGTTATGAAGATCACCATAGTATGAACATTAATAGCTCTAGCTGTTAGCAAAGAATGGAAACTATGGTAGATGGATGTCAAGAATGCACTTTTACATGGAGAAATAGATTACAAAATATACATAGAGTAGCTAAAAGGATTTGAAGGGAAACCAAAGTATGTGTGCAAGTTGAGGAAGGCATTGTACAGCTTGAAGTAGGCACCATGAGCAAGATATGAAAAAATAGGAGAATTTGTTGTTCAAAGTGGACATTTAGTCATGCCTACAGATGTGGGCCTCATCATGAAGAAACATAATGGTAAGATCTCCACTATCCTTATCTACATAGAGAATCTTATCATAACTAGAGATAATGATGAAGGAAATCAACAAACAAAAGAAAATTTGTCTGTTAGATTTCAAATGAAGAACTAGGGGAATTAAAACATTTCCTTGGACTTAAGCTCGATAAAATAGAAAGTGGATTATTTCTACATCAACAAAAGTATACTAAAGAATTGTGGAAGTATGGAATGATGGAGTTTAAGTTTTCATACACTCTTATTGAAGTTAAAACTAATTTATGTACAAGAAAGGGAGAAGAATTGGAATATCCTACCATGTATTGTCAATTAGTAGGAAGTTTAATTTATCTTACTATGACCCGACCAAAATTTTCATTTGCAATTGGCCTAGTAAGTTGATTTATGCAAAGTCCAAGGAAACCTCACCTAAATGTAGTCAAAAAGACATTGCACTATAGAAAGCAAGCTACAAAGTATAAGATCCTATATACAAAAATGAAGAATAACTTAGTTGGTTTCTATGATGTTGGATATGTTAAAGCTAAGACAACAATGAGACCAATTACAAGATACACTTTTAGTCTTGGATCTAGAGCAATATCTTGGTGTAGCAAACAACAACCTATAGTTTCCTTATCAAAACTGGAAGTAGATATAGAGTAACAACAATGGTAGCACAAAAAGTACCTAGTTAGTGCAATTGCAACATGACTTGGAGCAACCAATAGATAAGCCAACACAAATATTTTACAATAATCTTTCAACAATATGGTTAGCCAAAAATCTCATATTTCATGCACTAACCAAGCATATAGAAGTACACTATCACTTCATCAAAGAAAAGGTTTTGCATGGAGAAGTCTTACAATAACCAGTTGAGACAAGAGAGCAAATAGCCAACATTTTCACCAAAGGGTTAGATCCAACTAATTTCAGCAAGCGTAGGAAAAAATTCGGAATGGTAAGCAAAACACTCTTGAAGAAAGTCAATGTTGAGGGGGAGAAATGAGGAAAAATATCAATGTTGCCTTGATGATGGGTCCTTAAAAATACTACCCATGTCTTTTGGTAGATTCAAAGGAAAACACAAAAAGAAAAGTTTTGAGTATCATGTAGCTTAGACATTAAGAAAGACCCATTTCCGAACTTGGATTATTATAAAGTTATACCCAAAGAAAATGCCAAAAAGGAAAGTTTCGAGTACCTTGTAGTTTACACATTAAGAAAGTCCCTTTTCTAAACTTATATTATTATAAACTTACTAATGTATTGAAAATTAGTTTGTGGTGACCTTGATCTTCACCTATTGTTGATGGACTTTGGTTACTATCTTCAATACAATTTAGAGAATTTTACAGGATATCATGAATTGCACCAAGATTTTGACCTCCTTCTTTCATTCATTATGACATGGTCGAGAGTTTCATGATTTTCTTCACATGAGGCTAGACTTGAAGGGGTATAATTTTTGTTGAATTAAGGATTTGAAAGTTGTACCATGTCTACCAAGTTGAGGATTTTGGTGTGAATTCTTGTCATTTGTTAGGATTCCCCCATTTTAAGTATCTATCTCTCTTAGTTCGTATGCTAAATCAAGTAACACATGTTAGGCTAGTGTAATATGTTCTTTTAAGACATCACATGCTTGATTTTCTTTGATCTGCCTATAAGTTCCGTTGGAGCTATGTGAGAAACGAAAAATTTTTTCATCAAATATCACGTGGCATGATATAAAGATTTTGTTAATTGGCATATAAAGACATTTTGAACCCTTTGTGCTAGTACTATATATGACAAAGACACATGCTCGTGATTTGGTAGCTAGCTTGTTTATGAAGGTTGTTCTTAAGCAAAGGAAACATTGAGTTCCAAAGACTTTCAAGGAATGATATTCTAGTTCTTTGTTGTACAATTTCTAATATAAAAAATATGTTTTCTAGTAATGAGGAGGACAGTTTATTTATGAGATAGATTATGGTCTTGAAGCCCTCTACCCAATATTTTTTTTTGTGCTTGCTTGAGTCATCATTGGTCTACCAAGCTTTGTAATGTTTCTATGTTTTCTTTCTATCACTTTATTCTCTTTTGATGTATAAGGGTAGAAGAGAATATTGATGAATTATACCATTTTCCTTTATGAAGTCACTCATTTCCTTTCCTATGTATTCACCTACATAGACTAGATTTTCACTTTGAAATCAAAATCAAAACCATATTGATGAATTATACCATTTTGATTTTGATTTCAAATTGTTGTTAAAGCATTGTAATGAATTTCATAAAAATTTTGAATAGACTAGATTTTCACTTCATAAGATAAATCTAGGTAAAATGGGAATAATCATTAACAAAGATTACATAGTACTAGTAATTTTGGTAAGATAGTAGTAAGGAAGGCCCCCACACATTACTAGTAGTTTTTCAAGTGGTACAGTAGATCTTTATGGAGAGTGCTTAAAAGGTAAGTGGTGACTTTGCTAGGAGAGACAAATAGAGCAGGTATTCAACAAGCTACCTTTTATTTGGATTAGATTCTTGCTTTATAGCTATTTTAGTAGTTGAAGGCTAGAGTATCCAAGTCTTTAATGCCATGTATTGCCATTTGTAACCTGTTAATGTGTCAATAATAAGCTTGATGATTTTGAGGTGGCAGTACATACATGTGTCCACTTTTACCTCCTGTAAGTAATGTTTCTTAAGTTGTCAAATATTTTACAATAAATAAGTATTTCTTAAATATAACATAACATGGAATATTATTGATAAGTTTTGATATTGACAAAAAATTGGGTTTCATGGTAGGTATCACAAGAACTATAATGAGTGGGATTTTCACATTTTTGAGTTTGGTTGTACCAATATGAATGATTTGTAGCCAATATCTATTTCCTACCATGATGTTGTAGAAACCATTAAATTTTTTATAGGAGTTGAGCTTACCTTTAAACTCAATCATATTAGTAATGGCTCCAATGTTTGCAACCCATTCTTCATGGATAGGATCTGCTACTTGTAAAGTTGTTAATGCCTTAGTTATTTCCTTAGTTTGATAGATATGATCAATCTTTTCCAACATTTTAGAGCTAAATGACCTTTTTTTTGGTAAATTTAACATGAAATAATATTTCACAAGCTAGAGTTGTTCAGGTTACATGTGTTTTTCCTTCAGAAATTTAAGGTAAAAGAGGTTGATCTAGAGGACATTATGCCTCTATTTATAGGAGTTGATGGATTAAACCCTTAACCTTGTGAAGAGCATAAAGGTATGCCACATCCTTTAGTTTTGGTTCTCCTACCATGTCCATTTCTCTGAGCTATGAAGGTAGCATTTTTGTTTGGAGAAGTGGAATGAGGTATGGATTAATGATATAGTCTAGCTTTAAATGCTTAGAGTTGAGAAACTACCTCATTGAATTAAGGTATTAGAGCTTTGAACATAAGAGTCGAGAAGGATTCATAATTATACCTAAGACTCTTCAAGGCAAAAAAGTTTTGGCTAAGTCTAATAGTGGTTTTGCAATTAAATCAAGCTAGTTTAAAAGGCTCTTAAATTTAGTAAGAAATATTGATAGAGTTTTTCTCTCATTATGAATATGATGAATTTGAGATAGCAAATCAAATTCTTGGACCTTTGTTTCCTAAGCAAAGTGATTGGTGAGTGCTTTCTAAACCTAGGTAGACATTTTGAGCCTAAATATGTGTCCAAGAGCCTATTCTAATAGGATACTGATGATCCAAGATTTGATAAGGGCATTCCTTTGAGGCCATGCTTTGTAGTTAGGATTTGGAATAGCTTGATCTCTAGTTCCAATAGTAGCTATTGGTTTGTTAACTTGTCTAGTAAGAAATCTTGCAAGTTTTTAGGTTTGAACAAAAGATTTAATTTGTGTCATCCAAGGTAAATAGTTTCCTTCTTGTAATTTAATTATGACAAAATTTCACATTAACTGAGTTTAGAAAAGGATATGAAATAGTGGGGTTGGACGAGATGGTGAGCAACAAAAGAATGACATGGTGAACAATGTGCTATGATTCCAAAAAGAAATGGAAAAATCAAGGGTAAGAGAGAGAAAGATAATTGGACACATATAAACATACAAAAATAGAATGTTGAAGAATGAAATAGAGAAATCGTGTGTAAAAGAGAGAAAGGTGGTTGGACATATACAAGTACACAAACACAAAACATGGTAGGCAATTATTTAATGGGCTATTTTTACTTTCACCTTGAATGATGATTTTACAAAAGAGTGATCTCATACATATAGTAGTTTTCATAAGATACACATGGATGCTAGTGTTGTTACCGACTTACTTAAATAAGTGTTATAGTTAGCTTGAATAGTTTAACTCTAAGCTTCTTTTCTAAGTGCCTTACCTTCCTAGAAGCTTCCTTTAGGCTTTTCATTTTTAGTAGTGAGATAAACTTCTCCTTTTTAATGATGCATAAAAGTCCACTTGCGGTTTCTTCAATCTTCAGTTAACTTAGTATCTTGTTTGGTTATGTTGTTACCATATTCTTGGTAGTTCCTTCTTATTCTTCACACTATTAGTGTTGTTCTTTGCATAGTTAGCATGTCTTCCTCCAACCCATTGGCCCATTCCTTTAGGGTCCATGTGGGTTGGGTCATAGTATGGAACAATTAGATCAAAGTTGTGAACATGTTAGGCTATGGGTGAAGAGTTGCTTTTTGGCTTTTCATGTGGAAATAGGGCATACAATGCATGCTATGTTTTGGTTGCAAAAAGCAAAGGCTTAGGTTCCCCTTGGACTTCATTTGCTTCAAAGGTGGTGTTGTTTTTTAAAGTATGGCTTAAGGATTGTCCATGGATTCCACTATGACTCATAATTGCTCTATTAATAAACATAATAAAAGACACTTTCAAAGCAAAATAACTGATATTGCAATCTTATTGGTAAAAGTTAAAAAACAAAAACAAAAAAATTGTATGAGAGAAAGCTTCTTTATTTTGAAATATAAAAGTTTCCCAAGAAAATATCATTTTAAGTAGATACGGAGGCTTCCACCTTCCATCTTTTTGTAAATTTTGTAACTTTTTTCATGTTATGGTATGCCCTATTATTTCTATATACTAAATTCTATTAATGCAAACTTACCTTTCTATACAAAAAAATTGTCTCACCTTCAATGATCTCACATTAGTCAGCAAGGAGTTTAAATGTAAGAATTAAAATGTGGGATTTAGCATATAAATTAAGAAGTTCTGCCATCACGTAAATATTATCCCTCTTCCAAGCATAAATAATTAATAGTAATACCTAGTAGTTATAGTGAAATCATATACTCTAACATATTTTGTGTATTTATTTTTATTAAATTTAGTTGGTTAGTTTATTCTTTATCAATTTGGTTTGCTAGATAAATTATAGAAGTTGTTCACCGTTAAAAATTAGTTGGCTTAGTAATCACCAATCTCTATGGGACGATATCTTTCTTATCATTATATTACTTGTTCAACATGTTCACTTGCATTTAGAATTTCACCGAACAAGTTTTTAGCCTTGTTGTCGGGGATTGGTTGTCTATTGCTAATTAATATTAATACTGAATCATTTCTAGGTTTAATCTAGCTTTTATTTTTTTAAAAAATCATTTTTTAAGGTTTTATTTTTATTTTGCTTTATTACTACTATTCTATTTCCTTAAAAAAAACGACAAAAAATTTTCTTTTTATGACCTTCTAGAGGAAATGGCATTCAATAGCTATCAATGGTCTACTGAAAGACTACCAATACATCAAGCAAGTAGAGTCCATGAAGTAGATATCTTCACCACAATGTGTGCACAATTAGAAGTGCTCAATAAGAAAATAGACAACCTAAGTACTCCAGTTGTGAGAATTCAAATCAGAGCATGTGAATTTTGTGGTGGAGGACATGTGAGCATGAAATGTTAATTAGGTAAACCTTATGTTCAATATGATGAATATGTTAATTTTGATGGGATTTTGAACAAGTCACACAATGATTCTTATTCCAATGTGTACAATTTGGGCTATCACAACCATCAAAATTTGTCATAGAGTAACCCATATGAAATGAGACCACCACTAACATTTAAGCAAAGAGAATAGGTAAAGCCTAACTTAGAAGACAATCAATAAAATGGTCACCACCACAGAGTGCTATATGAGGAGCACTAAAGCAATATTGGATATAACAAAAGAGCTGAAGTCTAACTTGGAAGATATAATTACCAACTTGGCCATCACCACACAGAACTTTATGGAGAGTATTGAAGCGAAGTTGTAGAACCAAGAAACAAGATTAGAGACAAGGTTTCAAAACTCAGAAAGAAGATTAGAAACAAGGTTTCAAAACTAAGAAACAAGATTAGAAACAAGGTTTCAGAACCAAGAAGTTTCAATCAAAAGATTAGAGGTGCAGATGGGCCAGTTAATTGATATGATCTCAGAGAGAAAGGAGGGTCCTTTGCCTAGTAATATGGAAGAAAGCTTTATAAATACTGTAGAGGCAATAACCCAAACAAAAGGCAACCAAGTGGGAGAAGATGATGTTGACAAAGAGATTTTCAAAAATATGGATAAGAATTTCAACATACAACCCGAGGAGGCATCTAGGAGCAAACTATTTCTCAACAATCCTAAGCTCTTTATGCTTCCAACTCCATCTCCCCAGAGATTCTAACAACGTGAAAGAGATAAGCAGTTTTTGGAATTCCTTGATATATCTTCAAAATTGCACATTAACATTTCTTTTGCAGATGCTCTAGCCCAAATGGTCACTTATGAAATTTTTTTAAAAGAGATACTGAAGAACAAAAGGAAGTTGGAAATATATGAGATATTGAGGTTAATTGAAGAGTGCTCTACCATTTTACAACACAAGTTGTCTCCTAAACTATTACAGTTTCATCCTCCTAAAGCAACAATCATCCAGGATAATTTGGCTAAAAACTATAAAGCAAGCATTTCTTGGGAAGCAACCTAAGCATTTTCGTTCATCTTTTCAGTAGAAGTTTTGTCACCACCATCTCCACAGAGCTCTACGTGGATATGACCTACAATCAGAGGTGTTTTCTCATTTCTATTTCACCTTTATTTTTACTTTTCTTCTTTTTGCATTGAAAACAATGCTTCATTTAAGTTTGAGGGTAAGGAAAGAATTTTTTTGCTAAATTTGATTTTAACATCTGATTTTGAAATTTTCCTTATGTTATGATTGAATTCCTTGTTGTATATTCTTAGTGATTCTTAGGAAGGTGTAGATTTTGTTCAAACCTACAACTATGGTGTAAGTTAAATATGATTTTAATTATGTTAATTCAGCTATTAAGCATTAAAAGTCATTTATTTTTAAAATTGTGTGTATCTTTAGAGAACATTCATATGAAGTATGTGATTTTCTTAGATCTCACATAAATCTTAGAATTTGTTTGATTTTCTCTTGAGGTGAAATCCTAGGTTGCATCTAATTGAGAAAATAATTTAGGCCATTTTTTGGATTGTTTGGGCCTTTCAAGCTAACCCTATTTATTTATCTCCAGTCACCTTGTTGAGCCTTGATTCTTATCCATTTTTTTTATAACATCCACATATATATAGCCATAAGCCTTGAATAGTTTATCTTATCGTCTCATGCCTATGAACATGTTGACTTGTAGGATGAAAGTTTGTTTAAGATGAATAAAGGTTAAGAGAAAAATGGAGCATGGGAAGAAATTGATTGCAATGATTGTGTAGGGCATAATATTTCATTTCTATAAAAAAAAAAAGGAAAAAAAGAAAGGAAGTACAACATTTGCCCAAGAATGGAATCCTCTTATCATTCTTTATCATATTCAAGCCACTCAATGTTTTAAATCAAGCCGTTAAGCATAGTGATTAAAATGATTGGCAAGACAAGAGTGTGGTGACTACATGTCTAGTACTTTTACTTATTTTATTAATGCAAGCATGATTATCGCTTTGTGAGTGTTAAAATCTAAGTGAAATCAAGCATTTTTAGACAAAAAAGAATGAGAAAAGTGATGGTAGCAAGTGACAAGAGTTTTTGATGAGATCTTAGAAAGTAGTGTGTTCATGGGTTATTTAAGCCAAAATGACTTCCATCTTACCCTTAGCCCAACCTTACATTACAAGCTTATAAAAGTCCTATTGATTCTTAGTTAGATGATTGGCTTACATTAATGGAGAAAGGAATGAAAAGCAAACCTATGAGATTTGGTTAGAGTTTTTGAAAAGTTGTATACCAATGTGGATCTATTTGGAGTGCATATAATTGAAAAGATGAGGACTCACACACAGACACGTGATAAACATAATTAAGAATTTATCTTATCTTGTAAAACAATTGTGGTGTTTGGATAAAAGTTATATTTTTCTTTGAATTGTTAAGTTGAACAATTAAGGGAGAATTTCATGAAGGTATTTTGTCTAAAGCATATGTTATTTATAGCTTTTGCTTGAGGACTAGTAAAATGTTAAGTTTGGGGGTTTTGATAACTCTATTTTTATAGAGTTATTTTACCCATTTTTAGGTAATAAATAATGCAATGCTTATGAGAAAATATTTGAAGTCCTCTTTATGTACTTCACTTTGCCTTGTTTTTATAAAATAAAGAAGCATGAAGAACCTGATGCTTATTATATGGCAAAATATGGTCATAATATCAAGATCAAGAAAGTCAAAATGGACTTGGCTTTGGATGATTGTTATTAGATTTTCCATTGTTGTTGAGTTTTCTAAATAAATAGAAAATCCAATCATGTTAGGAATTCAAATCTCAATTAATTTAGGAGTTCAAAACCTAATTGTTTTATGTATCCAAAACCGACTTCTACTGGGATAAGATCTAAACTCAAAACTCTATTTAAGAGAAGAAAAGAAACGAAAGAGGAGGAGGAGGAAATTGAGCACAACTCAAAAGAAAGGCTAAAAATTTAAGGTTTTCTTAAAGAGAAGACAAAAAGGGTGATACACTTCTTGTTCTTAAATTCAAGACGTCTTCGTTATTTCCTATTATTGTTCTTTCTCAGTACTTCTTTATGCTTTAGTTTACTTTTGTTAGAGCTATGATATAACCTAATTATGATGGTATGAATATTATGATCGTTATGTTTTGCAAGATATTTTGTTTATGTAAATTTGCATATTATTGTGTTTAATGCTTTTAAATGATTAGTTATCACTTAAATGATTTGATTTGCATGTTTGAGACTGACAAGAGAAGATATGTAGTTGCTTCTTATAATGTGTAACCATAAATTAAATATGGATAGACATATACCATATTGTTTGTGTGGCTTTCAGTGTAAATTGGGAATGTTCATAGATCCTAATGCATTTGATTTATTTCAATTCACATATAGAGATATAGTGAATTAATGAACTAAGTAGGTTTGCTATACCTAAACATAGGATAGTAAATAAATTAGGAAGTTATAAATATTATCTCTCTTGTAAGCATAAATAATCAATATTAATACCTACTAATTATAGTGAAATCATATGCTCTAACATATTTTGTGTATTTAGTTTTCTTAAATTTAGTTAGTCAATTTGTCATCTATCATTTGGATTTGTTAGATAAATTTTAGAAGCTGTTCATTGTTAGTAATTAGTTAGTTTAGTAATCATCAATCTTTGTAGGACGATATCTTTCTTATTATTATATTACTTGTTTAACATGCTCACTTACATTTAAAATTTAATCAAACAAGTTTTTGATGATAAGAAATATATCAAAATTCTAGGAGTTGTTCCCTGGAAACAGCACCAAAAACTTGTTCAATTAAATTTTAGATGTAAGTGAACATGTCGAACAAGTAATATAATGATAAAAAAAAAAGATGTTATTCCACAAAGATTAGTAATTATTAAGCTAACTAATTACTAACAGTGAACAACTCCTAGAATTTATCTAACAAATCCAATTGATAAATAATAAATTGACTAATTAAAGTTAAGAAAACTAAATACACAAAATATATTAGAGCATATGATTTCACCATAAGTACTAAGTATTAATATTGATTATTTATGCTTACAAGAGAGATAATATTTATGTGATGGTGGAACTTCCTAATTTATTTACTATCCTATGTCTAGGTATAGCAAACCTACTTAGTTCATTAATTTACTATCTTTTTATATGTAAATTGAAACAAACCAAATGCATTAGGATCTATGAACATTTCCAATTTACACCGAAAGTCACATAAACAATATGTTATATGTCTATCTATATTTAATTTATGATTACACATTACAAGAAGTAATTGCATATCATCTCCTGTCGGTCTCAAACATGCAAATCAAATAATTTAAGTGGTAGTTAATAACTTAAAAGCATTAAACACAATAATATGAAACTTCACATAAACAAAATATCTTGCAAAACATAACAATCATAATATTCATACAATCATAATTAGGTTACATCATAGCTTTAACAAAAGTAAACTAAAGCATAAGAAAATAATGAGGAAGAACAATAATAGGAAATAAATAAGACATCTTGAATCTAAGAACAAAAAGTTTGTCACTCTTTTTGTCTTCTTTTTAAGAAAACCTTGAATTCCTAACTTTTCTCTTAAGTTGTGCTCAATTTTCTCCTCCCCCTCTTTTGTTTCTTCTTTTCTCTTAAATAGAGTTTTGGGCTTAGATCTTATCCTAGTAGAAGTTGTTTTTGGATACCTAAAACAATTGGGTTTTGAACTCCTAAATTAATTGGGATTTGAATTTTTAACATGACTGGGTTTTTTATTTATTTAGAAAACCTAACAACAATAGAAAATCTAATAACAATCATCTAAAGCTCAAGCCCATCTTGACTCTCTTGATCTTGATATTATAACCATATTTTGCCATATAATAAGCATTAAGTTCCCCATGCTTGTTCTTTTTCTCCATGCTTCCTTATTCTACAAAAACAAGACAAAGTTAAGTACATAAAGATGAATTCAAATATTTTTTTTCTTAAACATTGCATTATTTATTACCTAAAAATGGGTAAAATAACTCTATAAAAATAGAGTTATTATGTAGCCCTAAACAATTGTCATTGCATGTGTGATGTCTGCCCAAAAAGGCACTTGGCCTTTCTATAACAAATTATTCAAATGATGGGCCTCCTACCAATAATCTTAGAAATAACTACATTATCTTTAACTCAAGCTAAAAAAATTCTCTTTCTATAAATACATGAAGTTAGAGTTATAAATTCAATCCTACAAACAAATATGGAGTTATGTTTCTTACAAAACTCTTAGATGCCATACATCTCATCATTTTGTTTAGTTACGAAAGCTAAGATATTATTTGCTCTTTGATGAATCAATGAAACTAAATATTTAGCTATCACATAAATAGTGTAAAACCTATTATTCATAAAGAATGACAAATTAAGCTTTTTATCTTATTTCCATATTCTTGTACTCTTTTCCTTTTTTTCCTTTTTCTAAGTTTAATCTATAACCAACCGGATAATTCATAAAAGAACAATATACTTCTTCTAAATGTTACTATTAAGATAATTATATCTATTACATGAATTTTTTTAAAAAAATTTTGTTGTCTAATGTTTTGATTAAACCAAATCTAAAAATCCTTTATCCTAAGTAATTTTAAAATTTTAAGCTTGGTATGCTCAAAAAATGAAACATATATTCATAAATCTTTTTCATATAAAAATCGTGATTAGAAAGTATAACATCTAGGTATACTTAATCCTTACCTTACTTAGTTAAATTGGTAAGCGTTAGGTATGCCTAGTAGGCTATTATGTGAGGACATGGCATCCACCAAAATTTAGTATCAACTATTTAAGCATTGATAAAAATTTGAGGTGCTGCCTTCTTTAATTAGAAAAAATAGTATAAAATCATCTTGTTCATTAGGAAAAAAAAAACATTAACTAACTAAATATGAGATTTGATACTAAATTTTTGTTCAATATCTTTATATATTGTTGTTTATGGCTAATGAGAATTTTAAGCTCTAAAATCCTCCTTAAAAGTTTAGTTAATAATTTTTTTCAACTTTCTAAAAATGTTGGTAGACATTACTAAACAATAGTCATTTCATCCGCATGAAATTCTTTGAATTTACATATCATAGAATGGGAGATATTCCTTAAAGACCTCTATGAATCAAAAGATTAATGGTTGCTATAAATGGCACAACAATAAAAAAGAAAAAGATAGCCTACCTTTGGGCTCCTAAGTTTAACCCATCTAAAGATTATCTAGATAAACAAGACTTCCACTATGCTTAAGCTTATTTGCCATTTGATTTCTATCATTTGTTCAAAGAGCTCAAAAAGCTTAATAAAGATCATTCTTCCAACCTTCCTTCTAAAGGGTCTACTGCCAAGTACAAGCTTGACACAATCTAGAAGGTTGTTCAATTGCATTCTACTAAGGCTGCCAAAGCTTATGGAGGCCTCGATTGCTTGGAGGAATCTAATTATAGATAGAGATCTAGGGTGCAATGGTTGGAATTAGGGAATCCAAATTCAACTTCTTCAAAGCCATGAAGAACCATCACACTAAATGCAAGATTCTATCTACAAGGAAGACCAAAGGTTTTTCTATTCATCATTTGAGAAGACCTATCCTTGAATTGATATAAGGTTGATGAGTGAAAAATAGAGTTTTCAAAACAAACTTACTAGAACAGTACTTTGAAATTTTGACTATAAAAAGTATTTTAGGACAATAAAAGATACAATTGAATCTTCAAAGATAAGCTTTCATTGATTGAAAGAAATGACTTAGAGTGCAAAGACAAGGCACACCAACCTCTTACAAAACAAATAGTTCTAAATGACCAATTACAAACAAGTTTAAAGTAGAATAATACATTAAACTGATGATAAAAGGTAAAAGGCAACCTTGTGGTCACTAGATTCAATCTTGACCATGCTTGTTTGCAATACAAGAAGCATGTATAAGATCTTGCTCCTCAAGTATTTCATCTACTATCATCAAACCAAACTTGAAACTAGTACTTAAACCATGACCACATTAGTTACACTTCTTAATAGCCCTTTTTAATTAGGATGACGTTTACACCAACACATTTTCTTAGATATTCATGTTGAGCTTTTCCAAGGATCTTTATGAAAATATCTACAACTTGTTCTTCACTACCATAGTAATTAGATTCAACTTTCCTAACTTTTATAATTTTCCTTACATAATGAACCTTAATACCAATATGCTTGGATTTTGAATGATGACTAGTGTTGCTAGTCATAGCCAAAGTAGATTTGCTATCTAAATAGATCTTGGAACATCTCTCATGATTAAATCCAACCTCAGATAGTAACATTCCTAGCCACACACACTGACTTTTAGTTGTTATAGTAGTAACATATTGTGCCTCATAGATAATAAGGCCACAAAGGTTTTTTTTTTTTAAAGGACCAACTAAATGCACTTGGTTTGAGTGTGAAAACATACCCACTTATACTTTGTGAATCTGTTGAAGTTCTTTCCTAATCATTGTCACAATATCCCTTCATCTCTAGATTTCCCCTAACCTCAAAAGGCAATCCATGATGAATGCTTGCTCGTAGATATCTTAGAATATGTTTCACCTCATGATAACTCTATTTTTATAGAATTATTTTGATTATTTTAGGATATAAATAATACAATTTTGTGAGATAATATTTGATTTTTCATATATTTATTCAAATCTTTATTATTTATGTAGCAAACCCCAAAAGAGATGAAAAGCAAAGGAAACATGAAGAAAAGAAACAAGGCACGTGAGGAATAAAAGAAAAAGAAAAAAAAAAAAAGAAAGAAAAAAGAAAAGAAGAGAAGGCAATGTGTAAAGTAGCAAAAAGAGGAGGAAAAGACCAAAAGGACAAGAAAGGAAATAAAGGAAAAGAGCAAAAAGTGAATTATCAAGGGAGAATCTTAGGGCACGCTTCCCAAGACAACATAAAAGGAAAAGAACATGAATTGTGAAGAAGAAGAGGCGCCACACAAGAGAAAGAGAGAGAGAGAAAAGAGAAAAAGAGGAAGAAAAAGTGTGTGTTGCCGGAACCAAGACAAGAGATGAAAAAAAAAGAAAAAAAAAAAAAAAGAAAAAGAAAGAAGAGGGGCAATAGCTTACCTTTATTTCATGCCATTCTTGATGTTGGTTTAATTGGTAGGAATTTGTTAAGAATTCTTAAAGAGAAAATAGTGTGGTGACAATTTTCCTATTTTTTGTTTAAGATGTTTTGCTTAATTTTTATTATTACTTTGGTTTGTTATTTCATTATATTCTTAACTTCTTTTGTTAGAATGAAGATGTAGCCTAACTATGATGATGTGAACTTTATAAGTTTTTATGTTCTATTAGATATTTTACTTATGTGAGTTATATATTATCATGCTTAATGCTTTTAAGTGATTGACTACCACTTGAATGATTTGATGTGTATGTTTGAGACTGAAAGGTAATAATATGTAATTGCTTCTTATAATATATAACCATAAATTAAATATGGATAGACAAATATATGTTATTTGTATGACTTTCGATGATAAGATGATCGAAAGATTTATTATAAACCAAAAATATTTATAGATCTTAATGCATTTGGTTTATTTCAATTCACATACACAGTGATCTAATGAACTAAATAAGTTTACTATATCTAGACATAGGATAGTAAATAAATTAAGAAATTCACCATCACATAGGTATTATCACTCTTACAGGCATAAACCATGGAAATTCATATCTAGTAGTTATGGTGAAGTCAAATGCTTTAACATGTTTCTCATCTTGATTTTTCTTACTTAGATTCAATTTCAATTAGTCTTGAGTTTTCGTTTTAGAAATTTTAAATTTTAATTCATCATTAACAATCTTTTGATTTGCTAAATAAATTTTAGGATTAATTTATTGTTAGTACTTAATTAGTTTAGTATTCACCAATTTTCATGGGACAATACTTTTTTATCATTATATTACTTATTCGACATGTTCACTTGTATCTAAATTTCACCGAACAAGTTTTTAGCACCATTGTCGGGGATTGGTTGTTTTACTACTGATTAGTATTAATACCAAATGATTTTTTATCATTATATTACTTATTCGACATGTTTACTTGTATCTAAATTTCACCGAACAAGTTTTTAGCACCATTGTCGGGGATTGGTTGTTTTACTACTGATTAGTATTAATACCGAATGATTTCTAGGTTTAATCTAACTTTTATTTTATTTAAAAAAAATCATTTTTTTAATTCTTGAAAAAAAAATCATTTGTTTAGTTGTTAAAAAAAAAAAGGTCTTTGTTAAGTTGCTATTGTAGAAAGATTAAGCAACAAAAATAAAGAGATATGATGGTATATGTAGACTTGTAAAAGACTATGTTGCACCAATATTTTGGAATGCCACATCAAGTATTAAGCCTACAAATCAGGCAAACAACTTTGAGATCACGCCAATTCTCATCCATATGCTTCAAAACTCCATGCAATTTAATAAGCTACCAAACAAGGATCCAAATGCTCACATTGAAGCCTTCCTTGAATTTTGTAATATGATTAGATATAATGGAGTCACAAATAATGCTATTAGGTTAAAGCTATTTCCATTTTCTCTTAAAGATAAAGCTAAAAATTGGCTCTCTTCTCTTCTTGCAAGATCAATTACTATATGGGATAATTTGGTTCAGAAATTTCTTGGTAAATTCTTTCCTTTTGTAAAATCTGTAAAAATGCGTAACGATATTTTCACTTTTGTGCAGATGGATAATGAATCATTGTATGAAGCTTAGGAAAGATTCAAGGAACTTCTGAAGAGATGTCCACATCATGGACTACTCATATGGTTAAAAGTACAAACTTTTTATGATGGGTCTAATACAAATCTCCATTTTATAATGGATGCAGTTGCAGGAGGGGCTTTGTATAGCAAAACAGTAAAAGAGGCATATAACCTTTTGGAGGAAATGTTAGCCAATAGCTATCAATGGTCTACTGAGAGGATACCAATGCATCAAACAAATGGAGTCCATGAAGTAGATATCTTCACTACAATGTGCATACAATTGGAAGTGCTTAATAAGAAGATAGACAACTTAAGTCCTCCAATTGTGAGAATTTAAAGCAAAGAATGTGAATTTTGTGATGGAGGACATGCGAGCATGGAATGTATAATAGGTAACCCTTATGCTTAATATAATGAATATGTTAATTTTGTTGGGATTCTGAACAGGTCACCAAATGATCCTTACTCCAACATGTATAATTCGAGATGGCATAGCCATTAAAATTTTTCGTGGAGTAACCCAAATAAAATGAAACTACCACTAACATTTAAGCAAATAGAAAAGGAGAAACCTAGTTTAGAGGACATGTTAACAATGAAACAAGATTCCAGAAACAAGAAGCTTCAATTAGAAATTTAGAGCTGCAAATAAGTCAATTGATCAATATGATCTCAAAGAAATTGGATGGTCCTTTGCCTAGCAATATGGAAAAAAAAAAAAAAAAGCCCTACAAATACCACAAAGGCAATAACCTTAACAAGTAGCAACCAAATGGGAGAAGATGATGCTAACAAGGACATTTTCAATGAAACAAATAAGAATGTCTACATACAACTCAAGGAGGCATCTAGGAGCAACTATTTCTCAACAATCTTGAGCCCTTTATACTTCTAACTCCATCTCCCCAGAGATTCCAGCAACATGAAAGAGATAAGAAATTTTTGGAATTTCTTGATATATCTCCAAAATTGCACATTAACATTCCTTTTACAAATGTTTTAGTTCAAATAGCTAGTTGTGCAGAATTTTTGAAAGAGATACTAGAAAACAAAAGGAAGCTAGAAGTATATGAGATAGTGAGGTTAGCTGAAGAGTGTTCAACCATTCTACAACACAAGTTATCTCCTAAATTGTTGGAATTTCATCCTCCTTGAGCAACAACATTCTGGATACTTTGGCTAAAAACTATAAAGCAAGTGCTTCTTGGGAAGCAACCCAAACATTTTCATTTTAGTCTTTCACTGGAAGTTTGTTACCACATTTTTCTCACAACTCTACATTGACATAACCTACAATCAAAGGAGTTTCCTTATTCCTTCTTTATTATTACTTTATTTTCTTTTTGCATTGAGGACAATGCTTCATTTAAGTTTAGGGGTGGGAAAATAAATTTTTTCTTGCTAAATCTAATTGAAATTTTTTTTTCATGTCATGATTGAACCATTTTGTTTTGAATTCTTAGTGATTCTTAGGAAGATGTAGATTCTATTCAAACTTGCAATTGTGATGTGAGTTAAGTGTGATTCTGATTATGTTGATCTATTTATTGAATACTAAAAGTCCTTCATTCTTGCCCTAGAAAACATTCATGTGAAGTATGCAATTATCTTAGATCTCTTTTAGATCTTAGAATTTGCTTAATTTCCTCTTAAGGCGAAATCTTAGGCTACATCTAACTAAGAAAATGATTTAAGTCATCTTTGGATCGTTTGAGCCTTTCAAGCCAACCTTATTTGTTTATCACTAGTCACCCCGCTGAGCCTTGATTCATATCTTTTTTTTTATTTGACACCCACATATATACCCTTGAGCCTTTGACAAATTATCTTTTCGTCCCACACTCTTGAACATGTTGGTTTTTAAAAGATAAGTCTATTTGAGTGAAAAGAAGTTGAGGGGAAGGATGTAATATAGGAAGAAGTTGATTGCAATGATTATGTAGTATAATCTGTTGCCTTTGTGAATGCAAAAAAAAAAGTGACAAAAGCTCAAATTAGATCCTAAAAAGTAATGTGTTTATGAGTGAATTTAGCCTAAATGACTTTCATCTTACCCCTAGCCTAGCATTACATTACAAGCTTATAAAAGTCCTATTGATTCTTAGTTAGATGATTGGCCTACATTAGTGGAGAGAGGAATGAAAAGCAAACTTATGAGGTTTGGTTAAAGATTTTGAGAGATTGCATATTAATGTGGATTTATTTAGAGTGCATATAATTGAAAAGATAAGGACTCACACTCACACATGCACGTGGTCAACATAGTTAAGAGTTTATCTTATCTTATGAAACAATTGTGGTGTTTGGATGAAAGCTATATTTTTTTTTTGAATTGTTAAGTTGAGCAATTTTGAGTGAATTTCAAGAAAGGGTTTTGTCCAAAACATATATTATCTCTTACTTTTGCTCAAAGACTAGCAAAATGTCAAGTTTTGGGTTTTGACATAATTTAGTTTGTCTAGGCTTCTGCTTGAACTTGGATAAAAAAGAAACCAAGTAAAGCATGTTTGGCCTAATTATAGTAATGTAAAGCAAGCTTCCAATGAGACATCTATACATTATTCCATTGGTTTCTTTAGATATCTTCGGCTTGGAACTTCTTTCCTAGCACCAAGGTTGTTATGACAGCTTTGCATTTCAACGTACCAAACTTAAGCAATACTTCTTTAGCAAATTATGATTGAAAAACACATATCCCTTTGCTACATTGTTTGGACTTTTAAACCGAGAAAGTATCTCATTTTCCTAAAATCATTCATCTCAAAAGATCCTTACATCTATCTTTTGAATTTGTCTAACAATTCTTAAGAATTGTTAATATATAAGTTATCAACATACAAAAATACAATAAGTGTTCAGTGAAATTCTACATGCAAGTGTACCTATCGAACAAGTAATATAATGATAAGAATGAGTATTGTCCTATAGGGATTGGTAATTACTATACCAACTAATTACTAATGTTGAACAACTTCTAGAATTCATCTTGCAAATCAAAATAATAGATCATTGATTAACTAACTAGATTTAATCTAAACTTGATAAACAAACATACTAAAGTGTTTGATTTCACCTAACTACTAGATACAAATGTAGGTTAATTATGCTTGTAAGATTGATTCTACTCATGTGATGGCAGAATTTTCTAATTTATTCATTATCCTATGTCTAGGTATAGAAAACCTACTTAACTCATTAATTCACTATATTTCTACCCATGAATTAAATGAACTAAGTGCATTAAGATATGTGAATATTCTAATTTGCACATAAAGTCACACAAATCATATGGTATAATTCTATTCATATTAATCTATGGTTGCATATTACATGAAACAATTGTATGTTATTTTCTGTTGGTCTCTAACATGCAAATCAAATCATCTAAGTGATAGTTACTCACTTAAACACATTAAACATAGTAATATGCAACATCACACACATAAAACATTTCACAAAATATCATAATCATGTCATTCATACTTCATAACCAAGTTCCATTATAGCTTTAACATAATAAACTAAAACATCATATTTAAATAAATAAGAACAATGCAGAAAATCACACAAAACATCTCAAATTGATAAAAAAACTAAGCTGTTACCAAAATGTCTTCCCTTTCAAGTTGGATTTGCACAATTTCTACACATTAGAGGAAGGAACAGGAGCTGTCTGAAAAATGGGAGAAAAATGAACTGCCACGCACTGTCATGTGCTTTCGTACACGCCATTGCCATCCATTGCCGTCTCATAAAAACTTATGGGAATGTAAATCAAGATGCCTAGGTTGCAGATCTGTAAAAAAGATTGAGCAGAATCGCCATAGAAACCCGTAGATTTGACCGAAAGGACAAAGTCGGCATTCGCACTTCTTCATCGGAAACCACCGTAAAATCGCACGCAACTACCATAGAATTGTTGGAAATTGCTCTAGGAAGCCAGATCTGCTTTCAGATCGCTAGAAATCACTCAACTCTAGCTGGAAAAAAGGAAAAGAATGGCCGAAAATAGAAGATGTGACCGAAAATGGGTCATATCCAACCACTGGAGGGGACGAACGCGATCTATGTGTTCTGGTCGGCAATTGCACAAACGTCCCACCCCGGCGTCGTCCTCTCACTATCTCTCTTTTCAGTTTTGGTCCTCACCCCCCTCCCTTCAAAAGCCTCCGTAAGTTTTATGGGTTTGTTCCCCCTTCTTTTGTTTGTTTCTTACTCGGTAAAAGGCCTTAGTTTCCTGCTTCCACGTGAGTTTCACGTGTCCTTTGAATTCCTTCATTTTCTTGCTTTTTCTTGCTTCCTTTTCTTCTTTTTCGTCTATTTTGGGATTTGCTACATAAACGAACAAAACTTGCATAAACACCACAAATATGAATAAAATTTAACAAGTATTAAATTATAATTATCTAAAATAATAACAATAACTCTATATAAAATAGAATTATCAATAAGTATGGAAGTGCCTTTGCATTTCAAGAAGAATGTGGACTTACTTAAAGTCCTAGTGAAGCCACTTGAGATGAAATGTGCATTAATCCAACTAAACCAAGCTCTTGGCATTTGTTTTGGTCCATATAAAGTTTTCTTTAACTTTAGATGATTCTTTTCTTGGCCTTGCTCTTCAAAGTCTTAAGGTTGATCAATAAAAACCTCTTTGATTAGCTTTCCATTTAGGAAGGTTGCCTTGACATCTAGTTAAAATAGCTTCCACTTGTGTTATGCAACCAAATTAATGTCATTTAAATTGTCTCTAATTTTGCCACAAGTATAAAGGGTTCCCCATATTCTTCTCTATCTATTTGAGCATTTTTCTTAATAACTAACCTTGCTTTGAACCTTAGTCTTGGAGATTCATTTAACATTAATGGATTTCTTGCCTTTTAAAGATTAGCTAATTCTTATGTTTTGTTTCTTCAAATAAAGTTAATTTCCTCTTCCATAACAACCTTCCAATCTACATCTTTAGCCTCATTTTCATAAGTGTAGGGCTTAAGAATAGTATATTTGCAACTTTCATAGATATCTTCAATAGCTTTAATTTGGATTGGAGTGATTTTTACAAATCTTCTTGGTTAAAATTGATATGTAGATTAAGGATTGTCTTTTTGTTAAGCAAAATTGATGCCTCCAAGAGGTGTAGTTGGTGTACACTAAAAAATTTCTTCAATTCTTTCAAAAGAAGGGACTTCATCAACATTTTGCACTTGCACATTTTAGTACTCATCCCACTTTGAGTCTTAATTCTAGTATATTGTCTCTTTAAAGACCACATTCTATGACACTACAAGCTTATTCTATTCTAAATTAAAAATGCGGTATGCTTTAAAAGTTAAGCCATACCTAAGCCTCACTCCCTTTTTAGCCTTCTTTTCCAACTTGTGTTTGATTTGAGTTGGTACATGGACATAGCATAAAGGTCTAACCAATTCCAAGTGGCCTACTTTTAGTTTTAACTCCTTTCCAAACTTCATAAGGAGTTTTTTCCCTTAAATTGCACTAATGGGTTTTTATTCAAGAGATACACCACAATGTGTAATGCCTCAGCCCAAAATACTTGAAGAACTTTCTTTTCTTTAAGCAGACATTAAGCCATCTACATAATAGTTATGTTCTTCCTTTCCACTACACCATTTTGTTGTGGTGTGTAGAAAGGTGTGAGCTATCTTTCAATATCAATAGTAGCATAAAAAACCTCAAATTCTTTTAATACAAACTCCTTTCCTTAATCTAATCTAAGTATCTTTATATAGTAGTTCTTTTCAACTTGAAGTTGATTCTTGAGTCCTTTGAACACTTCCAAGGCCTATGACTTTTCCTTAAGAAAGAACACTCAAGTCATTCTTATTGAATCATATATTAAGAGCATAAAATAAAATAAAAGACATATTGCCTTGATTTGTCACCACCTACATTAGACCACATATCTATATGCAACAAATCTAGTGGCATGGTTTTTCTACCATTGGATAATGTAAGGAATTGTTGGCTATGGCTTTTTCTATATTGGCATCCTTCACACATAGTAGTCACACATCTATTCTTGGCATTTCTTTCACTAGCTCCTACTCATACAATTTTTCTAAAATTGTAAAACTCAAATGACCATACCTTTTATGCCATAACTAGGAAGTTTCTATTTTAGTGCTCAAAACATTTTGTAAGGAGTAATGTAACTTGGTTGGATAATTCTTTCCCTGCTCCATGCCTACCATAACAAGAGGTTGTGTGAGATCATAAAGCTCATAGATTAAGCATTTTTTGTCTTTAAATAAAAGCATGTAACCATTTTCATCCATCTATCCTACACTTTACATATTGTAGCTCAATCTAGGCATCCACATAATATCACTAACCAACTTAACTCCCTACAAAGTATGAACAACAACTTTTCCCTTCCCCATAACCTCTATACAGTCAAAATTAACAATTTTACCTTTATCCAAACTGATCTTCTTGTCAAATTTCATTTGGTTGCTATAACCATTATCCAATTACTATGAATTGACATTGCTCAAAATAGTGGGACAATTAGAATAAAAAGAATGGAATTGGTTTTTTTTTTCAAAGAAAAATGTGAAAAATGGGGTGGGTTCTTGCTACTTAGGTTCTTCAATAAGATTGGCTTGCTAAGACTATTTTGACCAAAAATTTTTCTTCAAACAACCAAACTTGAAACAATGAGTACATTGTGGTTTACCCTTCAACAGAATTTTTCTAAATGATTCATTTTCTTATAGAATTTGCAAGGTGGGTATTTTCCTTACTATCAGGCTTTCCTTCTTCATTTTTCTGCTCTTCTTTGGTTAGTTTGGACTCTAGTGACAATTAGCTTTGAAGGCTAACTCCTAGATATCTTTCCCTTTACTTTTGTTTGTCCTTTTTTTCATAGGCCTCAAAACATCCCATGAATTCACCAACACGTTATTGAACTTTGGTCTCGTCCAAGGTAGTAAACTCCAAAATCGTACCTTTTTGTTAAGCTAATGAAAATCTTCCTTAACATCCATCATATAGTTGTTCTTCTAAGGATCTTATTTGACTAACTATGGAGTTAACTATACCATAGCAAGACATAACCACTTCATGCTCCTTCATTTTTATTAGTTCTAGATCCCTTTAGAAAGCTTAAATATGCACACTATTTACCTTAGGGTTCTCCAAGTACTTATTCTTTAGTATAATCCATGCTTTGTGTGTTGTTGAAGTATATGCTATCCTTTTGAATGACACCAATGTGATAGTAAGTTGAATGACCATAAAAGTCTTCAGCTCATTGTTCATGTTTCTTTTGTGTAACTCATGTTCAACAAGAGACATAGCTTTGACATCCTCATCAATGACCTTTGAAAGGTCACAATCCATAAGCTCCTATACTTCTTGACATTTAAATAATTGATCATATGTATAAATGATTCAAGTAATTGATATTGTCGATGATCAAAGTACTAGATGATCAGAGCAACTAAAGGAAATGATTTGTCTATAAAACTTCTTAAGATATCTTTTTTAACTTACATTTATTGTATATAAGTAGAACAGAATAAAAAAATTATTTCAAAACATAATAGTTGAGATTCCAATCCTTTTAACTAAAGTAAGAAAAATTGTAC
The DNA here is from genome assembly GCA_028551475.1 of Casuarina equisetifolia. Taxonomy (NCBI): domain Eukaryota; kingdom Viridiplantae; phylum Streptophyta; class Magnoliopsida; order Fagales; family Casuarinaceae; genus Casuarina; species Casuarina equisetifolia. The sequence continues at coordinate 27,429,543 of CM052355.1, forward strand.
AATGAAGAGTTTCTATTTTAAAATAAAAAATCTTCATAGAAAATTATCATTTTGAGTGAGATTTAGAGGCTTCCAACTTTTATCTTTTCACAATTTTCATAATTCTAATAATATTGGGGTATGTCCTTATACTTTTGTACATTACTTTTTATTAATGTAAACTTATATTGCTACCAAAAAAAAAAAGCAAAGAGTAATTGATATTGTTAAGTCTTGAAAGCAATAATTGGGAGTTTAGGGATAGTTAAAGGGTTGGCTATGAGGAAGTGGATGAAGAAGCAGGAGTAGGCATAATATTTTGAGCCTAAGCAAGTGATATAAGAGTATAAAGAAATCTTTGATCACGCTGATATGAGGTTAACGTGTGAAAAACAAAGTTTCCATAATAGAGTTTCCATAACAGAGTTGTTGGAACATTACTTTGAACCTCTGACTGCAGCAGAAAGTATTTTGGGAGAATAAATGATACGATTGAATCTTCAAAGACAAACTTTCACTGATTAAGAAAAACAACTTAGAGTGCAAAGAGAAGGAACAAGAAGCTCTTGTATAATAAATATTTTAAATACAAATTAGTTCAAAACAAAATAAATAAGCAAATAAAGGTACTAGCATGTGCATACATTAACTTAACAACAAAAGGTAAAGGGCAGCCTATGATCATTGAATTCAATGTTGCACCATGCTTGCGTTCAATATTGGAAGTGTGTATAAGGTCTTGCTCCTCAAATCTTTCCGAGTCCAACAACATGGTTTAGTGTACTTTTATTATCATTAAATCAAACTTGAAACTGGTACTCAAACCGTGACCACATTAGTTGCACTCCTGAACATGAATTGCATAGAAGTTTTAAAGAAGCTTAAGTACCTAATTCTGTGTGCCAAAGACATGCAAACAAATATAGATCCATCAAGTTAAAAGGTTCAAGAGAGTCGAACTAATTTTTATTTCCTATGAATAAAAAGATAAATTGAGAAAGAAAAGCATCATCACAAGAAAACACAGTTTCAAAGTCTTGGCGTTAAATAATATAAAATAGGGGACACAATTCAGAATTACGGTCATTAAAGGAATATCCTTTCCAAGTTTCTAAGCAATCAAACTACCATTATATTCTCTTACTCATTGAGATTTGTTTGTCTTTCGTTTAATGGGAGCAGTTAGGCCATCCAACAAAAGAAGAAAACAAAAGGAGAAAGAAATGAAGAGAAAATCTGCTTTCGATGATACTCCATTGAACTCAACCGATAAGTAAGCTTGTTAATTATCAAAACTTGGTGCATATTGCTATTAATACTTTCTAGTGTGATCTCGGGTGATAACTCACGACATTCCATCTTATAATAGCTGCATTTCCGGAATAAATCTCTAAGTTCCGCACAAGAATTTCTTAAGATTTCTGTACTTTTTTTCTTCCATCGAGTTATCTTACCAAACGATTACTCAGTTGGGTATCTTTATAGCTTAATGAGCAGAGTTAAAGGCTTTTAATAGATTAAGGGTCTTGTTTTGGGGAAACATTGAGTTAGGGTGGAGGCAAATCTAACAAACCAAAAAAAACTATTCAATTGATCCACAATTCGGTAGTAACAAGAGACGTGAAACAAATTCAAAGCAACTTATGACACATTTATTGTTGGGTCCGAACCAGAAAATAATAAATTGGTAATATACAAATTATTGATAGCATTAATCAAATAATCAAGTTCCTTGTTTCCTGTTAATACAAATATTATGAATGAATAACAATTTGACATTTTGAAGATAAATTCAGCCCTTGATTTTATATTTTATCTTTGAATTTATTTACTAGATATGTTGACATTAAATATTTGATATCCTTTTTATATATGTGGAGTAATATCCTTCTTAACAATAAATATATCTTTCTAATAAAATATCTAAGTTTAGCTTTTAAGTGCGGTACTTCATCGTTTGTTGATTAAATTTTTAAAGTCCTCTTACACTTCAGATAATGGCACATATTGAAGACAGTATGAATGTCCTATATAACCACTATCTTGGCCTAATATCTATCTTCGTTCCACATGGGATAACTGTTTTTAAAAGCAGAGTACGAGATCAATAAACTGTCTGACTTTATTCCTCGCACACCTTGTCGACGATTTGTACTGATCTCCTGCTTAAAAATAACACCTTCACAGCAACGAAACGGAGAAATCACAAGCTCAGGATCCTCCGTCTGTGTTGACTCGGGAACATCATGGAGCTTCACAGTCGGGCACACCCTTAAGAATTGCATCAGCTCCTTCTTGGATCAACTTCCACGCGGCAGTCACGTGGTGATCTTCAGTAAGTGTGGTCCCCACTGCAAACCTCAGAATATATACGCCACCGACTATTGTGTGCGTCATGTAAACTCGCCCCGTGAAGTTAACCCACTCGAGTAACTTCCGATTCAGCACCTCTGTATAACCCGATCCGGCCCAAGAGAATGGGTTGAACCGGAAACACACTAATGCAAACTTCCTTGGCACCACGATTTCGAACCGCGGGTCTGATTTCACGAGCCCCTCGAATAATTTGGCCATCCGAACGTCGGACCGGATATGGCTTTGGAGATTGGCAACCCCATAGCTGCGCAGCACGAACCATAGTCTTAGGGACTTGAATTTTCGACCCGTACCCACTTGCCAATCCTTGTAGTCCACGACCGACTCAGACTCACTCGCTTTGTTTCTCAAATACTCCGGGTCGGTGCTCAAGGATTTGATCAGCAGGATTGGGTTCTTAACCCAGAGGCAACAACAATCCAAGTAGGACAGTAGCCACTTGTGTGGGCTTAGACTCAGTGAGTCAACCAGCTCAACCCCGTCTAAATAGTGGATAAACTCGGGACAAATGCATGCACTACCACCATAAGCAGCATCCACATGCATCCACATGCGGTACTCATTGGCCACGTCCGCTAGCGGCTCCAAAGGGTCGACGGCAGTGGTTGAAGTTGTCCCCATGGTGGCACACAGATAAAGTGGGACCAAGCCCGCCTCCACGTCAGACTCCACGACCATGCGGAGGAGCGCAGGCGACAAAGCAAAAGCCGCGTCAAGGTTCGTAGGGATAGCCTTAACGTTGCTTGGGTTAATGCCGGCTAACTTGGCAGCCTTGGTGAAAGTGGAATGTGTCTGGTCTGAGCAATACACGACGAGCTTTGATATTGCACCCTCCCCACTTGTTTGTAGCACCCGGTCTCTGGCGGCAACGAGAGTGACAAGAATCGCTTCACTACTTGTATTTTGAATGACTCCACCGCCGGTGCCAGAGAACATAAAGGACTTGGGGAGCTTAAGCATGTTGGCCAACCAGTCCATGACTACCATTTCCAGCTCTGTAGCGGCGGGGGAGGCCAGCCAGTTGAAACCAACTGAGTTGAACGAAGTGCACAGCATTTCTCCGACGAAAGCTGCGGTGCTGACCGTGGCTGGAAAAAAGGCAAAGAAGTTCGGGCTTAACCAATGAGTCATGCCAGGGATTATTTTATTGGTCACGTCGGTAAGGATGGTTTCTAGGGATTCTGGAAGGCATGGTGCAGTGTTGGGGAGAGAGTTTCGTAGGTAGTCAGGGTGGACTTGCGTGAGAACGGGGTAGGTTTCGATTTGTTTTTAGTAGTCGGCTATGAAGTCGACCATCTGGTGAGCTTGTTTCCGGAATTCTTCGGGGTCTAGTGCCTTGAAATCACGTTGAGGCGAGGAAGAGTCGGAGGAACTCCAATCAAGGCTTCCCATTTGGTGTTTGATGGAGAAATGAAGCTTCTGGATGGAGAAAGAGAAGTTTCAAAAGGGTGGAGAAGCTGGAGGTGGTGGCAGTGAGGATGGGCTGGGATGAGTGGCTTTAATGGCATTCGTGTAGGTCAACTGCGACTGGTAGGCCGATGGGACGGGTGGGCCAGAGACCGTATTTATGAGTTGTTTTTAGAACGTTTCGACAAAGGACGAGGACGTTTTGGAAAATCGCCCCCGAAGTCTAGCATCTCAAGATTTATAGAAAGATGTTGCCACATATTTAATGCGAGGGGTTTCCTCCTTGTCAAAACATGTGCCTAAACTTTGATGACGCGGCGGTAGGAGAAATGGAGTATAAAGTGCTTGGGCCTGTCATTCGCATCAAGGCTGCCGTCCCATCCCCTTATCTTTTTACTTCTTTCTCTGGGACACCTTTTCAGCCATGGTACACTGATGGAAGAGTAGAGAATATTGGCAATATCAGCGAAGGGCTGTTAAAACATCAAAAATGTCAATTAGTAAAACTACTTGTGGGATTAACAAAATTTAGAAATGGAAAACAGACTGTGAATTTCGTGTAATAGAGTATCTCTAATTTAGGTTCTGTTTATAATAAAAATTAAGAATCAAGAGTGTAATCGATTCTCCGTGATAATGAACTACCCGTTGGCATACTTTTTTTAATGCGATTATAAGCAAATCCCCTTAGTTTAGATCAAATAATGAACGTGTTAGAATAACAACTCTCCTTAACAATTGGTCTACAAAAGATTTTGTGATGAAAAAGTCATATCAAATTTAATGAGTGAAATTGTTTGATGTCATGAAAAAGGTTTAGATAAAAGAAGAAAATGGTGTAATTAAAGTTTTCAATATATACGAAGAAGTAGCAAAATGTCCTGCTAAATAGAGGAAAACAAAGTGAATAAAAAGAGATATAAGCAAAGTTCAGTTTTCGTACCCAAAAGATAATTACTATAGGAAATTAAAGAAAAGTTCACTTGATTCTTCTATGATGACTCAAATCCTTGGCATAATATACAAAATGATATTTACTCTTTGTGATAATAATAAGAATGATTGAATGATGAACCCTGACCAATAGTTTAGTGACAAAGCTATTGGCTTAAAGTCTAAAGTCATGGTTCAAATCACTCCATTTCCTTTACCTACAAAAACGAAATGATGATTGTGATAACGATTGATCCCGAGGCATATTCTTTGTCCGTTTTCCAGTCAACTACAACATCCTAAGGAATTATAACAAACTGAAAATAATTCATTAACGATTCAGAGATATTAAAATAAGCACAACCATCTCAAAGGAGTCCGTTGAAGGATGGGATCATATCTTTCCGGTAACATTTGATGCTGTCTTCACATTTTTCAAAACATAAAGAAAATGAAGACTAACAACTAGACAAGAGGTAGCGTTTGCATATGGTTGCTTAGGTGGGAATGGATCGACTAGATAAACTCTAGGAGACGAGGTTGATTATGCAGGCTAGCTATATGGTTTGAGAACCAGAAGCCGAGTCCTTGGGCTATCCAAGTTATGATCCTCTACCACGAAGATCTGTGGGCAATGAGATGTAAGATTAAGAACAAACCACTGTTAACACACAGACTTAATAACTCTAATGATAAAGACAGATCCGAGTATGATTATACTGGTGAAATATGATTTTGGGATCTCATGTTGGAGCCTGCAGAGAGCTCTGAAGTAGGTCTAATTAAGATGACTCTAGTTGGAAAGTATAAAACTTATAAAAACACCTCTTTCAACAACTAGAAACACGAAGGACGGTGATTTTTCAAAACATTTTTTGCCATTGGCCTTACCGAACTTTCATTGTAATTAGGTATAATAGTATTTGCCATATTGGACAAACTATCAATTGAATAGCAAATCATTAGGCAATATTGTTTAATATACTGAACGATGTACTTAAAAATCAACATATACGATGTTGGTATATAATTATATGACAGAGAACATGTGGAGGTTGGTGCGCCAAAAACGAGACCTAGTCCATTTTGTCTTAATTTTCAATGTTGTATTAATAAATTAAGCTTCCCTCTAAAGTTCCTCGTCATCGAAACAAATGCAGAAAGACAATCCAACAAAATGTCAACATCCTGCCTCTCTGGTCAGTTGTTGTTTGCTTGTGTTTGATTTTGGTATTTTGTTCTATCCCCGGCACTTTGATGACCAAAATAATTTATGTTTCACTTTTTTGGGATGATTTTCATGAGCCGATTAAGAAACATAAGGTGATGAATGTGGACATTTTTTGCAAAAACCACCTGAAAGAGGATAGATCCGAGAAAGTTTCCTCGACAAACATGAACCGATAGGAAAAATAATAACTAAAGAAAAAGAGTGCAAGAAAAACACTCAGAGCATAGGACAAAGCAAGCAACGAATCCAAAAGTAAAAAAAAAAAAGCATGAGACGTAGAAAGCCGGACTCAAAGCTCGGCAGTAACGTTTGAAGTCATTTTCAGACTTAAATCCGATAGGTACACAGCATATCGACATTATGGAACTTAGTGGCCGTGGACGTACGTTATAGAGTGAAGGATACATAAACGGAACCGCGAGTAATTATATGGGGCCTAGGTGGAGTTTGGCACCTTCGTTGTTGACTCAGGATAGAGAATTATCGGCTACCCTCCTTCCATTACTAGCCTCATGATTTATAGGTAACAAGCGGAGTAGGCAGCTAGTGGAATGCATAAGCTAAAGGTACTGGCAAACAGCAAATTGTGAATCTTTCTTTGTTTGTTAAAAGATTTACATAGAATATAGTTCACGAGTGAGTAATGAGTTACCTTACTTGAAATCCAAACTCATGTCCTACCCATATGAAGCAAAATGCCCTCGTTATGGTCAAGTGAATATCTGTAGTTAACGGAGAACCTTGACAAACTAATCAGCACTACGACTTCTAACAGAGAGGTCTCCTTTTGGGGTTGCATTGACAGAGAGAAGATTGCCAAATTTTGGTGGGAGTGAGACTACATACGAGAGTGAGAATCATACGTCATACGTTTCTAGTGTTTGTTGTAAGTGGGAAGGTAGTTGTCATCGTATTATGTAGTTTCGTCTCTACTTGTGAATTTTAAGGTCATTTCCAGAAGAGGAGAAACGTTACCATACATTTTCAGACAGGAGTCCAGCAGTGGTGCGACATATCTTCTGTCCAGGAATTGATTATTGCCAACGAACTCTGACCGGCCAAAATGGATCCAGCCCTCTTCGAAATCGACATCAACTTTAATATATCAATCATAACCCAAAACGGTCCCGGCGGATCCATCATTGCAGTCGAGAAAACACGGAACAGAGCAAGCAAACCCAACGAACTACAACTGCAGGTAATCTTGGCTGATGTGTCTGCAAGATAACTCTTCCTCGTTCACCTAATCCACATCTACGAGAAGCCAACACCAGCTCCTTCATGTTATCTCTCTTGAGCTTCCCACAGCACAAACGCGCATCGACTCCTTTGTTAGAACATCTACTTCTCTGTTAGAACCACCAACCGCACCAGAGCATGCATATTTGCTGCTCCAGTCAAACTCCCAATTGCACCAAACATGCGCAAGGTTCATTCCATTAATCCAATTTCTTGTATACAAACACTGTCTAGAAGTTAAAAGTTACTTTAGTCATTCAATATAGATCAGTCTCAAAGAGTACTTTGCTCAAACAAGTTGTTGTCATTACGTCTCTTACGTTCACTAAAGAAATCAAAGGACAAAGGTAAAGGACAAGAAAGAACTAGGTTTATTGGGAGGGAGAAAAAGAAGACTATTCTTGAGAGAATCAGCAACTTCTTATGGACAGAAGTAACACTATAAAGTTCGATGGTGGACTTCAACTCTCTGTTGGCTCTCTCGGGAAGTTGGTGTTGAGTTGTAGATGTTAGCATGCTGTCGAGTTGTTACAAGAGTTCATACTGCATCCTTTCCCACGATACACAAAAGAAGTTGGCATTAACTTCAAGTTTCTAGAATGCTTTCGGAATGGAACGGAAATGTCAATATTATCAATAAAAAGAAAAAAGGAAAAATTTGGCAACACTATTTATTTTATTTGTTGATATTGGTTAGATTTTGTAAAGAGCGGTCCATATCTGACTTAAAACCTAATGACATTAAGTTTAGGAGCTCATCTCTTTATAAATTATTTTTTCAAGTTTTTATATCTCTTGTGTGAGACTTAACATATGCCCATTACCTCAAGCACTAGGTAACACTTTCCACAGACATCTTTATTTATGAGCAACTCCACATCATTTCTTTAATATGTCCCCTTACTACAATGGTTCAACTCAAATCTCTTACAGGTATCACTTTCTTTTATGAATTTTGAACTTATCCATATCTATAAACATATTAAGGAAGAAACTAAATTCTAATATCATGTTATATTTTAAAGAAAACAACTCATATTCAATCTTAAACTATAAGGCATTAGGTAAAGGTACTCATTTATTTATAAATTACTTTTTTTAACTTTGTATGTTTCTCGTATAAGACATAGCAACATCAATGTGTGAATAGAAAATATTGTGAATAAAAAAATAAAGTTGATAACATTGGTTATCTTACCTGTTGATGTCAATGTGTAAAACAATAAATATTATTAATAAAGAAAAGAAAAAATTGACAATACTATTTGTCCTACATGTTGACATCAATGTGTTCGAGGTATATATTATCAACATGTCACCTCACTAGTAGTCCAAAACTGCTATTAGTGGTGTGAGACTAGCTGATTTTACGTTCAACACACCATAACCTTCCCCTTTACATAAACAAAAATAATAATAATAAACAAAAGAAAAAATTAACGACGCTATTTGTCCTACACGTTGATAATCAATGTTTGGATTATTTAAAAAAAAATGATTAATCATCATTGGCTGTTAAAAATGTATCGAATTAAGAATTATTTTTTTGTAGTTGTTAACCATATATTTCTCCATTATGGACCGTATCACCCTCTACTTGCCCCCAAAAAATAACTTGTTTCTCATGCCATTAGATAATCCCAAAAAGTACTACCCATGTCATTTGAGAAAGACCCCTTTGCAAACTTGGATTATTATAAACCTATACTAAAAGGAAAACGCCAAAAAGGAAAGTTTGGAGTGTCATGTAGGTTACACATGGAATTCTACGAAAGGGTAGAAAATTGATACGATATCTAATACTTTTGTACTTCTCTGCACTCAATTTTACTTTAGTAACTGTCTCGCCTTCAGCAAACTCATTGTGGTCGGCATGGAGTTCAGATGTAAGAACTATAGGAGGTTGACGACTGTTATTGCTCGTGTGATTTCCGACTACAAGGGGGCCTGGCCTTTCAATAACAAATTATGCACACTATCAACCTCCCGTCAATGATATTAGAAGTAACTATTAATCTTTAGCTCAAGCTAATATTTTCTCTTTCTATATAGTCATGAAGGTAGAGTTCTAAATTCAATCCTACAGACCAATATGGAGTTTTGATAAATTAAATTCTTTATCTTATTTCCATATTCTTGTACCTTTTTCCTTTTCCTTTTTCAAGCTTGATCAATAACCAACCGGATTATTTATAAAAAGAAAAATATGCTTCTTCCAAATGTTATTCTCAAGATAATCAGATTTATTTCATGATAATTTTCATTTTTTACTTTTCAAGAGCTGGACGGTATAACATTGACAAGATCATTAGAGAAAAGATACACCATTAACTAACTAAATATGTTATTTGATGCTTATTTTCCATTGAACATCTTTATATGCTGTTGTTTTTGGCTAATGAGAATCGTAAGTTCCAAAATCCTCCCTAAAAATTTGGTTAATGATTTTTTTGGACATTCTAAAGATGTTGGTAGATATTAGTAAACGAGTCATTTCCTCCCCTTGAAATTCGTTGGATTTATATATTATAATGGGAGATAGTCATTTAAGAAATCCATGAAGCAAAAGATAAATGCTTGCTATAAACAACACAACAGTAGAGAAGGAAAAAATAAAGGATACCTTTGGGCTCCAAAGTTTAACCCATCTAGAAATGATCCAGATAAAAATGACTCCCAGTTTGCTTAGGCCTATTTTCCATTTGATTTCTATCATTTGTTTGAAGGGCTCAAAAAGCTCAACAAGGATCATTTATCCGACCTCCCTTCTAAAGTGCCTGCTGCCAAGTGCAGGCTTGATGCAATCCAGGAGGTTGATCTATTGCGCCCTACTGAGGTCTCCCTCTGTTCCGAGGAAGCCCAGGCCGCCAAAGCTTATGGAGGCCTCAGTAGGGCAGTGGAGGCCTTTTATAGAAATAGATCCAAGGTGTAATGGTTGGAATTGGGGATCCAAATTCATCTTACTCCTTCAGAGCCATGAAGAACCATCACGCTAAAAGCAAAACTCTTTCTATCTGCAGGGAAGACCAAGGGTTTTGCTATTCGTCCTTTGAGAAAACCTATCCCTGAATTGCAGAAGTTCTAAAGCAGCTTAACTACCTAATTCTATGTGCCAAAGAGATGCAACAAATATAGATCCACGAAGTTAAAAGGTTCAAAATAGTCCAACTAAATTTGATTCCCAATGAATAAAAGATAAACAAAAAAAAAAAAAGACAAGCATCATCGTAAGAAAACCTAGTTTCAAAGTCTTAGCGTTAAATAAGATAAAATAGAGAACAAAATTAAGAATTACGGTCATCAAAGGAATATCATTTCCAAGTTTCTAAGCGATCTAACTACCATTATACTCTCTTACTCATTGAGACTTCTTTATCTTTCGTTTAATAGGAGCAGTTCTGATATCCAAAAAAAGAAGAAAACAGAAAGGGAAAGGAATGAAGAAACAATCTGCTGTTGATGATACTCCATTGTATTCCACCGATTAGTAGGCTAGTTAATATCAAACTGGCAAATCTTGCTATTAATACTCTCTAGTGTGACTTACCGTGATAACTCACGACATTACATTCTACAATAGTTGCATTAGAACTCTCTTACTTATGGGCAAGAATTTCTTAGGATTTCTATTTCTCCCATCTTGTTATCGTACCAATCAATTACACGGTAGTGTATCTTTACAGCTTAATTGAAAGAAAGGAAGGAAAGGAGGATAGTCAGAACCCTAGGATTGCTGGAAAAACACAAGAAAGAGGAAGACAAAGACGGAGATAAAATTGTTTGAAATTTTGATAATTTCCCAAATCACTTTAATTCAATGCAATTTACACACACATATATACAATCATAAAAAAAAAACTAGAAAGTAAAATTGATTTAATTATAATCAATTCTGCACGAATTTGTTAAAGATTTTTGGAGATTTTTGATTCACCGGGGCTAGGGTTTCGTGGAGATGGAGTTGGGTCACGTCGTAGGTCACTCTTAGGTCACGCGTTACTTTGTAGCTTTTAATAAATTAAGAGTCATATTTTAGGCAATCTAACAAACCAAAAACACTATTCAAAGCACGAGCTCAAGCAACCTACAACATGGCAGACCAAGGTTCAAGTCTCCTTCCTCACCAAATCCCCTCATCCCCATCCCCAATTTAAAAAAAAAAAAACTATATTTAATAAATCCACCATTCAGTGGTAGCTTTCTATCACCCTAAGCAGAGATGTGATGTTAATTCAAAGCGACTTATCACACATCTATTGTTGGTTCAAACCAGAAATTGGTAATATCTAAAGTAATGATAGCATTAATCAAATAATCAAATAATCAAATTCATTGTTTCCTATTAACATAAATATTATGAATGAATAACAATTTGACATTTTGATGATAAATTCAAATCTTGATTTTATATTTTATCTTTTAATTTATTAACTAGAAATGTTGTCATTAAATATTAGATATCCTTTTTATATATTTGGAGTAATATCTTTTTAATATAACATTTAAGTTTAGATTTTAAGTGCGGTACTTCATCATTTGTTTATTAAATTTTTATAATTTTTTTTTATTTTAGATAATTAGACATATTGAAGACAATGTGAATATCCCATACAACCACCATCTTGGCCCTAATATCTATCTTCGTTCCACATGGGATAACTGATTTTAAAAGAAAGAAATGAACCACTTCAATAAAAGCAAAGTACGAGATCAACGACACATTGTGAAGTTGTTATTTTACTACAATGAAACGGAGAAATCACAAGCTCAAGAGCTTCTGCCATCATGGAGCTTCACAATCGGGCATACCCTTGAGAATTGCATCAGCTCCTTCTTGGATCAACTTCCACGCGGCAGTCACGTGGTGATCTTCAGTAAGTGTGGTCCCCACTGCAAACCTCAGAATATATACGCCACGTACTATTGTGTGCGTCATGTAAACTCGACCCGTCGAGTTAACCCACTCGAGTAACCTCCGATTCAGCATCTCTGTGTAACCCGATCCGGCCCAAGAGAATGGGTTGAACCGGAAACACACTAATGCAAACTTACTTGGCACCACGATTTCGAACCGCAGGTCTGATTTCACGAGCCCCTCGAACAATTTGGCCATCCGAACGTCGGACCGGATATGGCTTTGGAGATTGGCAACACCATAGCTGCGCAGCACGAACCATAGTCTTAGGGACTTGAATTTTCGACCCGTACCCACTTGCCAATCCTTGTAGTCCACGACCGACTCAGACTCACTCGCTTTGTTTCTCAAATACTCCGGGTCGGTGCTCAAGGATTTGATTAGCAGGATTGGGTTCTTGAGCCACAAGCAACAGCAATCCAAGTAGGACAGTAGCCACTTGTGTGGGCTTAGACTAAGTGAGTCAACCCGCTCAATCCCGTCTAAATAGTGGCTAAACTCGGGACAAATGCATGCGCTACCACCATAAGCAGCATCCACATGCATCCACATGCGGTACTCATTGGCCACGTCGACTAGCGGCGCCAGAGGATCAACGGCAGTGGTTGAAGTTGTCCCCACGGTGGCACACAGATAAAGTGGGACCAAGCCCGCTGCCACGTCAGACTCCACCACCATGCGGAGGAGCACAGGCGACAAAGCAAAAGCCGCGTCAAGGTTCGTAGGGATAGCCTTAACGTTGCTTGGGTTAATGCCGGCTAACTTGGCAGCCTTGGTGAAAGTGGAATGTGTCTGGTATGAGCAATACACGACGAGCTTTGATATTGCACCCTCCCCACTTGGTTGTAGCACCCGGTCTCTGGCGGCAACGAGAGTGACAAGAATCGCTTCACTACTGGTATTTTGAATGACTCCACCGCCGGTGCCAGAGAACATAAAGGACTTGGGGAGCTTAAGCATGTTGGCCAACCAGTCCATGACTACCATTTCAAGCTCTGTAGCGGCGGGGGAGGCCAGCCAGTTGAATCCAACCGAGTTGAACGAAGTGCACAGCATTTCTCCGACGAAAGCTGCGGTGCTGACCGTGGCTGGAAAAAAGGCAAAGAAGTTCGGGCTTAACCAATGAGTCATGCCATGGATTATTTTATTGGTCACGTCGGTAAGGATGGTTTCTAGGGATTCTGGAAGGCATGGTGCAGTGTTGGGGAGAGAGTTTCGTTGGTAGTCAGGCTGGACTTGCGTGAGAACGGGGTAGGTTTCGATTTGTTTATAGTAGTCGGCTATGAAGTCAACCATGTGGTGAGCTTGTTTCCGGAAATCTTCAGGGTCTAGCGGCTTGAAAACGGGTTGGGCCGAGGAAGAGTCGGAGGAACTCCAATCAAGGCTCCCCATTTAGTGTTTGATGGAGAAATGAAGCTTCTGATTGGGGAAAGAGGAGTTTCAAAAGGGTGGCGGAGTTGATGGTGGTGGCAGTGAGGATGGGCTGGGATGAGTGGCTTTTAATGGCATTCAGGTAGGTCAACTGCGACTGGTAGGCCGTGGGACGGGTGGGCAAGAGAACTCATTTATGAGTTGTTTTTAAAACATTTCGGAAAAGGACGGGGTTATTTTGGAATATTCGCCCCCGAAGTCTATCATCTCAAGATTTTATAGAAAGATGAAGCCACATATTTAATTGAGGGTTTTTCAGCTTGTCCAAACATGTGCTTAAACTTTGATGACGCGGCGGCAGGGGAAATGGAGAATCAAGTGCTCCGGCCTGTCAATCGCATCAAAGCTGTTGTCCCATCCTCTAACCCTTTTCTTTCTTTCTCTGGGATACCTTTTCAGCCCTGGTACACCGATGGAAGAGTAGAGAATATGGGCAAGATCAGCGAAGGGCTGTTAAAACATCAAAAATGTCAATTATCAAAACTACTCGTGGGATTAACACAATTTAGAAATGGAAAACAGACTCTGGATTTAGTGTAACATGGTATCTTTAATTTAGGTTCTCCTTATAATAAAAATTAAGAATCAAGAGTGTAATTTATTTTCCATAATAATGAATTACCCGCTGACATACTTTTTTTATTATATTTTTATGTGATTATTAGCAAATCTCCTTAGTTTAGATCAAATAATAAAAGGTGTTTGAATAACAACTCTCCTTAACAATTGGTCTACAAAAGATTTTGTGATGAAAAAGTCATCAATTTTAATGTGTGAGATTGTGTGATGTTATGAAAAGGTTTAAAAAAAAAAGAAGAAAATGGTGTAATTAAAGTTGCCAATATATATGAAAAAGTAGCAACATGTCCTACTAAATAGAGGAAAACAAAGTGAATAAAAAGAGACTTAAACAAAGTTCAGTTTTCGTACCTAAAAGATAATAACTATAGGAAATTGAAGAAAAGTTCATGTGATTCTTCTATGATGACTCAAATCCTTGGCATAGTATACAAAATGATATCTACACATTGTTAAGACATCAAAAATGTCACTTAGTAAAACTTGTTGTGGGATTAACACAATTTAGAAATGAAAAACAGACTATGGATTTAGTGTAACATAGTATCTCTAATTTAGGTTCTGCTTATAATAAAAATTAAGAATTAAGAGTGTTATCTATTCTTCATGTTAATGAACTACCCGCTGGCATGCTTTTTTTTTTAATAACAATATGCAATATTAATTACATACTAAGATATTGATTTTCAAATGATGTTAGCAAGGAGTTTGCTTTTCTCAAATGAAAACAAAAGCAATCTTATGAAATATGTGATTATGAGCAAATCCCCTTAGTTTAGATCAAAAAATAAGAATGACTGAATGATGAACCTTGATCAATAGTTTAGTGACAAAGTTATTAGCGAAAAGTCCTAAAGTCGTGGCTCAAACCACTCCATTTCCTTTACCTACAAAAACAAAATGATGATTGTGATAACGATTGATCCCGTGGCATATTCTTTGTCCGTTCTCCAGTCAACTACAACATTCCAAGGAATTACAACAAACTGAAAATAATTCATAAACGATTCAGAGAAATTAAAATAAGCACAACTATCTCAAAGGGGTCCGTTTAAGGATGGGATCATATCTTTCCAGTAAGATTTGATGCTGTCTTTACATTTTTCAAGACATAAAGAAAATGAAGACTAACAACTAGACAAGAGGTAGCGTTTGCTTATGGTCGCTTAGGTGGGAATGGATCGACTAGATCAACTCTAGGAGACGAGGATGAGTATGCAGGGCTAACTATATGGTTTGAGAACCAGAAGCTGAGTCCTTGGGCTCTCCAAGTTATGATCCTCTTCCACGAAGATCTGTGAGCATGAGATGTAAGATTAAGAACAAACCACTGTTAATGCACAGTTTTAATAACTCTAATGATAAACACAGATCCGAGTATGATTATACTGGTTAAATATGATTTTGGGAACTCTTGTGTTGGAGCCTGCAGAAAGCTGTGAAGTAGGTCTAATTAAGATGAATCTAGTTGGAATGTATAAAAACTTTTAAAAAAAAAAAAAAAAAAACACCCCGTTCAACTACTAGAAACACGAAGGACGGTGATTTTTCAAATCAGTTTTTGCCATTGGCCTTACCGAACTTTCATTGCAATTAGGTATATAATAGTATTTTCCAAATTGGACAAACTATCAATTGAATAGCAAATCATTAGGCAATAGTGTTTAATATACTGTACGATGTACTTAAAAATGAACATATACGATGTTGGTACATAATTACATGACAGACAATATGTGGAGGTTGGTGCGCCTAAAACTAGACCTAGTCCATTTGGCCTTAATTTTCAATGTTGTATTAGTAAATTAAGCGTCCCTCTAAAGTTCCTCGTCATCAAAACAAATGCAGAAAGACAATCCAACAAAATGTCAACATCCTGCCTCTCTAGTCAGTTGTTGTTTGCTTGTGTTTGATTTTGGTATCTTGTTCTATCCCCAGCACTTTGATGACCAGAATCATTTTCATGTGCCGATTAAGAAACAAAAGATGATGAATGTGGACGACTTTTCAAAAACCAACTGAAAGAGGATGGATCTGAGAAAGCTCCCTCGACAAACATGAACCAGTAGGAAAAATGATAACTAAAGAAAAAGAGTGCAAGAAAAACACTCAGAGCATAGGACAAAGCAAGCAACGAATCCAAAAGCAAAAAAAAAAAAGGTATGAGACGTAGAAAGCCGGACTCAAAGCTCGGCAGTAAGGTTTAAAGTCGTTTTCAGGCTTAAATCCGATAGGTACACAGCATATCGACATTATGGAACTTAATGGCCGTGGACGTACGTTATACAATGAAGGATAAATGCACGGAACCGCGAGTAATTATATGGGGCGAGGACGAGTCGGAGGGACTCCAATCAAGGCTACTCATTTCGGTGTTTGATGGAGAAAGGAAGCTTCCCGATGGAGAAAGAGAAGTTTCAAAAGGATGGAGGAGCTGGTGGTGGTGGCGGTGAGGATGGGTTGGCCGACTAGCTTTACATTGGTATCCGTGTAGATCAAGCAGGACTGTTGAGCCGATTGGACGGGGGTGCTGGAGACCCGTATTTCTGAGTAGCTTTCAAAGCGATTTGTCATTGCCGGATGGGAATATAGTCTAGTATCTTTAATTTAGTTCCTACTTATAGTAAAAGTTAAGATTTTGATTTAGTCTTTAAGATAAGAATAAAGTGTTCTAATGTATTCTCCATGATAATGAACTACCCACCGGCAAACTTTTTCTGTGATTATAAGCAAATCCCCTTATTTTTGTCAATTAGTCTACAAAAGATGGGAAGAAGATGTCATATCAATTTTAATGTATGAGATCGTTTTTTATTATGAAAAAGAATTAAAGAAAAAAAATGGAAAAGGTGTAATTAAAGTTTTCAATATATACGAAGAAATAGCAACATATCCCATTAAACAGAGGAAAACAAAGTGACATAGAAAAACAGGTAATTACCGAAGAAGTGATCAAAATCAAGACCAAGAAAAAAAGGAAGTGAACAAACAAACTTAAGTAAAGTTCAGTTTTCGTACCCAAAAAAATAATTACTACAAAAATCAAAGAAAAATTCATGTGGTTCTTATATGATGACTCATATCCCTGACATATGAGCGTAGAACGTATTGGTATGAGATGTAGAAAGACAGACTCAAAGCTCGGTAGTTAGGTTTGAAGTCATTTTCAGACCTAAAATGGTGAACGAGTCCGAGAATTGTATAGGACTTAGGTGGAGTTGGCACCACTCGTTGTTTATCCTTTGTTGGGTGTGTGTGTAAAGGCTGAGGATGGAGAATAATCTGATAACCTCCTTCCTATTCTAGCTTCACGATTTAGAGGTAACGAGAGGAGTAGGCAGACACTGGAGTGCTAAGCTAAAAGTATGGCAAGGAGCAAACAACATTCTTCTTTTTTATGTTAAAAGACTCATGTTCTTTTCTAAAATAAGTTTATAAAGTTAGGTCTATTTCTAATTTGGTATAATTAATCCACTACAAGTCCCATTCAACCTCAAGCCCTAAATATATGCTTAGTGTGTAAAAAAAATTCATTCTATCCCATTTAATTTTGAACTTAAGATATGCATAATGTATCAGAAATGTTAGAGATAAAAGTTTCATATTAAAAAAATACCATCTTTAAGTAATATTTAAATACATTAATTTTTAGTCTAGATTGTAAACCTATTTCTAATAATTACCTTACATTAGATTTTAGAGTCCACTAGTGTTGCGCGATATTTTCTGTTTGGTTATTATGTGTGCAGGCATTGATTATTGCCAACGAACTGACTGATCAAAATGGCTCCAGCCCCTCCTTGAATTCGACACGTAACTTCACAATATGGGAAGAAAAGACACAAACAGGAAAAAAAAAAAAAAAAAAAAAAAAGAAGCAAAAGGCAAAGGACAAAGGTAAAGGACAAGAAACTTTTAGGTTTCTTAGGAGGGCAAAAAAGATGTCATAAAAGAACTTTGTAAATTTTCAGCACAATAAACTCAAGCTGAGCAAAAACTTTTGAATGCTTTGCACTACCAGGGTCAGTGTATACACAAACTGGAAGAAGTAAACAAACGGCGCTGGATTACCTAGTTCCGGTTCCTTACAAGAAAGTAAACCGAAGTGATCGGTTGTTCCAAAGATTACAGAAAGTATACTAAGAATGAAACCAACGTCTACCCTTTTTACAGAAAACTCAATCCTACTCTAGCAGTGAAAATTTAACGCCTACTCTAGCAGTCCATTTTTCTTCAGTTCTGGACGTGAAGGGAGGTGTCGGGGGAGGCGCAGCCCCTTCACGCAAAAAAGGCACTGAAACAAATATGCTAGGATACGATTCCTGACAGAATACGTCGGTTCTGGTGGACAGAGGAAACACGATAAACTTCGACAGAGAACTTCAACAAACTCTTGGTGAAGTTGGAGTTGACTCGTAGATGTTCGCACGCAATCGAAATGTTCATGCTGCATCCCTTTGACAACGCACGAGGGAAGTTGGTAAGAACTTCTAGTATTAAGAACACTTCAGTGATGGAACGGAAATAATGGAATGGAATTATGTTTCTTAGAAAAGATCAATGCAAAATTCTTGGACATCGAATTAACGTAATCACTCGCAAAATATATATATGGATTTATTTATCTTACTTTTATAAAAATAAATATCATTAATAAAAAAAATTAATACATAAGATATATACAATAAGAGATAAGAAGAAATTCAGCTCCCCCCCTAGATATACCCACGATTATATGACCAATTATATATCATATTTTTTATTTTTTCCAAAATTAAATTATTAGGAACACCTTTAACGAATAAATTTCGTAAGTTCAAATTTTGGAAAGATGAATAAAAAGGCTTATATAAAAAAGACGCTATAAATATTCCAAAATAAGCTATACTCAATGAAAAACTTGCATTTGTCACAAATTCATACCAGTCCACAAAATTATTTGAATTCTGATGTATTATAATTGGAGTTAACAATTTGGATAATATATCCAAATTCATTCCTTGTTGATTGAAAGGAATTCCTATGGCTCCAACGAAAAAAGTAAATATGCCTAATACAAACATAGGAAATAGCATAGTAGTACTCGATTCATGGGGATATGACAAAGCGTTTTTAATGCCAAAATCCCTAATAGTAATAAAGGATCGTCTCATCCTTCTTACATTACTATTGATTAAATATGTCTTCTTTGACTTTGAAAAAAAAAATCCTTTCATTATTATTCGTTGTTAATAAAGATAATAAACAAAATTTGTTTTTAATCCCCCTTTTCCTTTTTATATGTTCACCCCATAGAGATATTGAATAAAATGAATTATTTGTTTTGCTGCTATAATTTTGAAAATGAACATTTAAATATCCCTCAAAAGTAAGTGAATAGATCTGAAACATGTAAAATGTAGTTAAGCCTACTGTAAAAAAAAAAAGCTCTTATTGCAAAAATAGGTGAATACAACCAACTATCATTAAGAATTTCATCTTTGGACCAAAAACAGGCAAGGGGTGGGATACCACAAAGGGAAAGTATACCTAATAAAAAAGTAGTTTTTGTAATTGGCACATGTTTTGTTAAACCACCCATAATAACCATATTCTGACTTTTATCTAGAGAATATCCAACAAGCGCTTCCATTGAATGAATGATTGATCCGGACCCTAAAAAAAACAATGCTTTCGAATAAGCATGAGTAATCAAATGAAATAAAGTAGCTCAATAAGACCCAATACCCAGAGCTAACATCATATAACCCAATTGAGACATTGTAGAATAGGCTAAACTTCTCTTAATATCTTTTTGAGCAAGAGCTAAAGTAGCTCCTACTAGTAATGTTATTATACCTATCAAAGCTATTATATTCATTATGTAAGGTATAACTCTAAAAAGAGGAAAAAGCCGAGCTACAAGAAAAATTCCTGCGGCTACCATAGTAGCAGCATGTATAAGAGCTGAAATAGGAGTAGGGCCTTCCATAGCATTAGGTAACCATACCTGAAGGGGGAATTGAGCGGATTTAGCAATTGCACCAGAAAATAATAAGAAAGCACACAAAGTAATAAAGAAAAAATTCACTTCATTATTATAAATCAAGTTATTGAATATCTCAAACAAATCCCGAAATTCGAAACTGCCTATTATCGAATAAAGACCTAAAATCCCTAAAAACAAACCAAAATCTCCTACACGATTAGTTACAAATGCTTTTTGAATAAATAACTTATTGTATTTATCCTATGTAGAAGACAAATATTATGCTTCCAACTTTGAAAGCAAACTACTAGTATAATGCTTCTTCCAATGGAGCGAATACGGGCTTGGACCCTCCAAGTCCAGCCTCTGGAACTAATTCCAAAATATATTTGTGTTGGTTAAGGTATATTCCCTTTGACGATCAAACTATCTCAATCCTAAGGAAATATTTGCATTCCTCAAGGTCCTTCATATGGAATACTGAATGTAAGTAATGCTTGAGTGCTGAAATTACAACCAAGTCGTCCCCTGTCACTAGTTTATCATCTATGTAAAAGAGGAGAATGATGAAGGATCCTTTGGTTCGCTTGGTGAACAACACATAATCATGCAAGGACTATCTAAAACCCTCTACAAGTAAGGCTTTTGTAAATTTTGCATACCACTACCTCAATGCTTGCTTCAAGCCATACAAAGATTTCCTCAAACGGCATACTGTACGCTCCCTTTGACAAGGAAGACCAGGTGAAAGATGCATGTAAACCTCTTCCATCAAATCTCCGTGCAAGAAAGCATTCTACATATCTAGCTGATGAATGCACCAATTCTTCATAGATGCAATAATCATCGCAGATCTCACAGTGACTGATTTAACCACCAATGAAAAAGTCTCATCATAGTCCTCCTCACTGTCTGTGTCCCTTAGCCATTAGCCGAGCTTTGCATCTTTTTATGGTCCCATCTACACGATACTTAATTTTATACACCCACTTACATCTAATGGCTCATTGACCAGGTGGAAGTGTCACAACATCCCACGTGCGATTAGCCTTAAGGCTAATAATTCTTTACCCATAACATCTATCCAATGATTGTCATTAAATGCCTGATGGTATGTTTCTGGTTCTTTAATGGAAGAGATTAAGGCCTAGAAGTTCTGATAGTCACTATGATCTAGGGAAACATGGTCTGATATGAGATACTTACTGTTCGACCCTATGGAGGTGGTCGAACAGATGTAATCAGCGATCCAAATAAGAGGACGTGTGGAACGTGATGACCGCCAAATGACTGGTGGTGATGGTTCAAGAATAGTGTGTAGTTGTGATTCTAGGGTAGTGGAAGGAAGATCAATGGTTTGATGTTTCGTACTCGATGTGTCAAGAGAGGCAACAGGGGTTGTTCCCTAAACTGGTGTTTCAAAAACACCTGGAAGTATCTCTGATGCACTAGTAGAAGGATCGCAGGACTGAACAGCATCCTAAACTAGGGTCATGTGATCCGAGGGTGGAAGATGTGACAAATCCAAGGGTTGACTCAATGCAAAAGGAAATTCATATTCGTAAAAGACTATGTCACGACTCACCAAAACTTTTTCACTACAAGGGTCGTAAATCTTATATCCCTTTTGCAGTGAGGGATAACCAAAAAATATGCATAGGATGGACTTGGGAGAGAACTTATTCTTGGGTTGCAAATCAGACGCATAGCATCTACACCCAAAAACCCTTAAATGGTCTAATATGGGAGGTTTCCCATGCAATATTTCAAAGGGAGACTTCTTTCCAAGTCTAGGACTAGGTAGTAAGTTTATGATATGAGTGGCCGTCAAAATGCATTCTCCCCAAAAACGTGTAGGAATGTGAGCCTGGAACATCAAGGCTTGTGCAACGTCTAGCATGTGACAGTGTTTGCGTTCCACTACCCCATTCTGTTAAGGGGTGTAAACACAAGAGCTTTCGTGATATATTCCACAAGAAGCTAAAAAAGATGAGCATGTAGCAGAAAAAAAATTATGTTCGATTATCTGAGCAAATGCGCTTGATAAGGATGTCATGTTGATTTTGAACCATGGGTATAAAAGATTGAATTATAGCAAAAACTTGATCTTTAAAATACAAAAGAAAGGTCCAAGTCACTCACAAAAAATCATCAACAATGGTTAAGAAATATTGTGACTTGTCATGGTTGGGTTCTCAACAGGGTCCACACAAATCCATATGTACTAATTCAAAAATAATGTTACTAAAATTTTAACATTGGGAAAAAACAAATCTGGCCTGTTTTGCCAACGGACAAATGGGACCATAAAAGAATCAGGGCATTCTATGCATTTCCCATGGGTAAAATAGTGTTTTTAGGAACTATGTCCCAAATGCCTATGCCATAAATTATAATTAGAAATAGTATTGTCATTACATTGATTGTTTGCATTCACAAAAGACAAAAAAGAATAGACACTGTTCAAAAAACATGTAATACAATGAGTTAATTCTAATAAATTAGATTGCAAAAAGTAAAGCCCTCGGATCATTTTACCCAGTCCAATCACCTGCCCAATCAAACAATCTTGAAAGAAACAGAAATCATCGAAGAAAACAACAAGGCAATTATTGTCTGAGGTGATTTTTTTGACTGAAAGCAAATTGAATTTCAAACTAGGAATGTAAAGAACATGATTTAAGTGCAACAATTTTGTGGGTTATGCGTGTCCTATATAAGTGGCATAGACATGGGTACTATCAGGCAATTTAATTGGTAAAGATTAAGGCAAACATGGATAATAAGAATATAATAAATTTAAATTACACATAACATGGTCACTAACACCTGAATCAATAATCCATGGACATGTGAGGTTTGAAGAATGCATCATACCTTTATAATTTCCCATGGATTGAGAGGCCAAATTTTGCTGCAATTGGTTCAAGCCAAAAAAGGGAAATGGTGGGCTCGTAAGGTGTATATCCATTCTGACTTAAGGAGCCCATGGGTTGCTGTGACTCCAGCCTATAAGAGGTCAGCCCAACTAGGCCTTGTCCCTGCATAGCATGCGGGTGGCCTGCTGCTAAAATTGAGACAT
This sequence comes from Casuarina equisetifolia, assembly GCA_028551475.1. Classification (NCBI taxonomy): domain Eukaryota; kingdom Viridiplantae; phylum Streptophyta; class Magnoliopsida; order Fagales; family Casuarinaceae; genus Casuarina; species Casuarina equisetifolia. The sequence continues at coordinate 27,452,683 of CM052355.1, forward strand.
GCCCGTGCAGTCCCACTAAATAAATAAAAGCCTAGGGCCAGCTGGTAGGTAGGTGGGCCTGGTTTGCTAATACTCGTACACGAGCCCCAATTGGTGGTGCCCACTGAAGCCGGCAGTAGCAGGTTGCCTAAAAAAAGGTTGTTGCTTGGTCGCTTGTTACCCGATTATGGTCTAGCTTGCTGAGGAAGCTTCAAACCCAATAATGCTCCTGACCTGAAGAACTTGCCCACTGAAACTCCGTTTTCCTCTCCCTCTTGGTGTCCAACCAGCGAGATATACGACTAGTTGGTAGCACTACTCCTTGGAATGCCCGGACTTATGACAGTGGGAACATATAGTCCACTCCTTAGAATTAACTCTCCCCTTTGTGACGGAAGTTCCTGAAGTTACCGGAGATGAAATGGCTAGCACCATGCCTTGCTCTACCAACTCAGTCTCTTCCTTCCTAGCTTGGTGTTCATCTTCTTGAGCAAGGTTGAAGGTAGCATCTATGATGGGAAGGGGATCCTTGGAGAGGATATTGGTTCAAAAATTCTAAAATTTATCTGATAAACCCAATAGGAAATCAATTGTTATGTGCTTTTCCACCTTGGCATCGACTCTCTCACTAACCCGACATGAGCAATTTCCACAATGACATCTAATTGGAGGATCTACAGTTTCAATTTCTAACCACAAATTACTCAGCTTCATACAATATTCAGAGACCGTGGGAACATGCATCTTATTTTCAAATTGTTACTAGCGAAGACGATATATATAGGTGCCAATGAGTGTCCCAAAATGAGTTTTGAAGGCTTCCCAAATGATTTTCAAATCCTTTTTTCTAACAACAAATAACATCAGTTCATGTGAAACTAATTTTTGAAACCAACTCTGAACAGTGTAATAACAGAGGTCCCATGCTTGCTGTTTTTCAAAATCCGTTTTCGGTTTAGGGAATGAGCCGTCTACAAATCCCCATTTGTTTTTGGCCAACAGTTGGTTTTCCATTTAATTGCTCCAAAGTTTGTAGTTAGTCTTATCTTTCAAGTCCTCACTTACAAGGCAGCTCCAAGTATGTTGGTGGATGAGAGGAAATATAGATCACGATATGGGTTAATAGGGTTTGAAGTGGAAGAGGTAACGGGAGGAACTTGTGTCCGATGAGGGAGGGTTTCAATCATAATGTGGAATAGAAATATTTAAAATGGTGGGGTGTCAAGAGGTGGTCTTTTCCGAAATAGAAAAAATCAACTTATGCGGTTAAAAAAAAATGGGTTCAAAATATCTTCTGACACATGTGAGTAAAAAACTAAAAAACACCCCTAAGAACGTGATGAGCAAAAAGTCTCAAACAGAAGTGAGGAATGAAAATACCTTGGAAAACATCTTGTTTGTGCCAGGAAAGTGATGAAGATAGTTACCATTGGACCTTCTTAGATACCATATTGAAGTGAACAATGAAGATGATGAATAGAAGAGTGAAAACTATGGGAAAGTACCCTTAGGCTTCTATTTAAGGCAATTGTTCTTACAAAAAAATCTATACACTTGTTGTATATGTAAAACCAAAAAAAAAAAAAAGACTATTAGGCCTATTAGTTAACTAATAGGCCAAGCTAAAAACAAGGATGGGCCCACGACACATTACATATCTCAACAATGGCCTACATGGGGTTCAGATGTATTAAGGCAATCCAACTCAGTTAATCATGTCTGAATCACAAATGCCACACCAACCTCACATATGCAAGTCAAGAACAATAGCCACGTCTAACTCACCAACCTAAACCAGAAGATCAATCAATAGCCATGCTCATCAAGTCTATGAAATCAAGCTCACAAAGAAAGAAGGAATTTAAAATTCAAATCAATCATCTCTTGTCATTAACCAAAATAGAATATCTTTCAAGAAAAATATGACAGAAATTCAAGAACCTACCTTAATCAAATCCCTCATGAAATCAAGTCATAAATTATACCAAATTCATTTCCATTTCTTACTAGCCTCTGTAACATTATAAATTGACACTCACTATATAAATTATTCACAACATATTGTATTTCTTATTTCTATCCTTTCAATACTTTATTTTTATCTAGATTCAAGACTTGGAGGTGGGATGCGGCTGTCCGTAAGAGTAGATTGACATGGAATTAAGAGCAGGGAAGCATACCCTCAACGAAAGTTGATACTCTTTAGATTTCCATTATTCAAATCTGAAAATTATCTCAAAATTAGTATAATTTTTATTTATTTAATCAAAATTTCAAATTTATTTCTTAGTAATATAGAAGTAATTGTCCACATCTTAACAGATACCTTTGCAATAATAGTCCATCTTTAGAACCAAATGTGATGTTGTTTAGTTGCATGAACTCACCTTTGGAACTCATAAGGATAATAAGCAAGAATCTTAGTTCTAATATCATATTGAAGCTCATTATCTAATATAAAAGCCAAATTATAAATTAATAGAACTTCCATTCATTTAATCAAAATTCCAAATTCATTTCTCTACAACATGGGAACAATTATCCATCTCAACAAGTGGCATACTCGTGTAACGTTCGAATATAAAGGGGCCTCGCCTTTCGACAAGTCTGGAGTTATGTTGCTTGAAAAATCAACACAAAACTCTTGATCATCAAATTGATCTGATTGTGAGTATGTTTCATTTTTGGCCTTTAAAAGGAATCCAATGGCTATTTATATATATATATATATTCAAATTTTAATTGATTTTGTAGAGGAAAAGAAATAATCCTTTCAATGCTTTTTTTGTTTTAATACCCAGCTTTTTTATGATCTTCAATTCTTGGCTTTGCGATGTACATAACTCTTTTTGACTTTCAATAAGTGATTGTGCAAAACACATAACTCTTTTGTAAAAACATAAGAATTCTTTGCTCTTGATTATCATTTACAAGAGTGATAAATTGACATTTTCTTTTTGTTATAACTAACTAGAACTATAAGTGTTATCTGATTGGTATATCAATTGGATTTATTGAAAAATACACACCTAAATGGTGGGGATTAAAAACACTTGAAGTCACCCTTTATCTAATTAAAAAGAAAAGAAAAACTTTTTTACTTATGCTATCTAGTGTCTTGATCAAGCCTTTTATCGTATAAAACTTGTGATTAGAAAATAAAATATGCCTTCATTTAAATTTCAAGTGCTACAATGTACAATATATTCTTGAAAGTTAGAGAAAAGATATACCCTTCCCTAAAGGAATATGTAGTTTGATTCTAATTCCCTACTAAATATCTTATATATCTTTGTATACTAACACAAGCTTCCGCCATATTATCTTCCTTGCTTTTCAATCTTTTCTTTCTTTTTTTCCTTCCTCCTCAGTTGGTAACATGATAACTTTCACCGACCAGCAACTGAAAGAATCTGCCATTCCCGCTGACTGAGGAAACACGAAAATGTTTGATAGCCAACTTTGACTCTCCGGGAAGTAGGCGTTGAAAACTTATTTTTGTGCATTATTGCCAAAAATAGAATGGTTCAAATAAGTTTAAAAATTGATGATTGTCTTGGAAATCATTGACGGGGTGCATTGAATTATTAATTATGATAATTGTATAGCATGCAAGAATAAAAGAATCATTCCTATTCTAGCATACAAAGAGAAAGAAAAACAAAACAAAAAAGGAACGAAATTATATATGTCCATTATTGTATTATATGGCTACTCTCCATACCTAAATAAGATGGTGTGTTTTGACTTGAAAAAAGGCTAATATATATATTCAGTCAAAAAGTAGTAGGGCAAAAAGGTCACACGTAGATATCTTTTCTTTGTTTTCTCTCGCTTTCCCTCCTTTCTATTCTAAGACATGCATATACTTTTTGAAAGCAAAAATCCAACTCAAATGGAAGTTTTTCAAGAGAAAATCAAGGAGCTTTAATGACTGAATGCTATGTTTTCTGTTGCCTTCAGTTTTTTTTTTTCTTTTACTTGAGAGCTTATATAATGATGGCTAGGGTTTCGATTTGGGTACACACAATTTGAGGAAGCATCTATCATATTTTTTAAGCAAATACCTTACTAAACCATCCTTATTCCATTGCTATATAAGTTGCATGGAATCTCTTATGATTTTAAAATTGCTTGATCAGTTTCATTTTATAATCATATAAGTTGATCTTGTTTATAATGATTATTCCAAGAAGCATTCTGAAAATTGTAAAACAAGATTATTTAATTATACTAGTAGTTTGCTCTCAACATATTCTAGTCATGTGTCCACTTTTAAGCTTGTTGTCGTTGTGAATCACACAATGATTAATTATATTGATTGCTTAAATAATATTCTAAAAGTGGTTATTGATTGATTATATTATTAGCTGGCTTATCATATATTTTGATCAAGTGTTCTCCTTAAGTGTGTTACTATTGTGAATCAAGTAAAACCTAAGTATAGTAACTATCTCAAGAACATTCCATGTCAATTGTGTAATGAAATCATTTGAGAACTTTGATTAGGTTACTCTTAATATATTTGACTATGTCTTTTTCTTAAAGTTCTCACTATTCTGCTATGAGTTAAATGTGGTTGCTTGGTTGCATTTTTGAAGAACCAAAATTGAGACAACATATAAAAGATATATAGATTTGAATCAAGATTGCTCCTTATATAAGAAGAGAAATATCAATCAACATTCCCTTTCTTGTAACATGAAAAGGCCATTCTTAGTTTGAAAAGAGTTTATTTTGGTAGTATGCAACAAACTCCAATCTTCACTGCAAACTCCACTCTACTACAATGGTATGCACTGCTACTCAGGGGGAGCTTTTAGTTCATCATACTTGGTATGATCTTTCCATTTTTGTTGCTTGTTGATACAATACATGCGCTATAAGATTTGTATCTATTTCCCTTTGCTATCAAAATCTAAATTTTGCTTTTCTAGAACTCAACTTTGTTATGATTTCCACTAATATGGTGTTGTTAAAATATGATTTTGTTATTGTATACACATCTTTGTTATCATATATTTTGCTACAAATTTCTACATTTGTGTTACTAGTTTATAAAATATGAATATGACAAACTTGATATGTGTTGAGATAGTGTGCTATCATTATCGTTATGTGAGGGAGAAATTATCATGCAAAAAAAGACATTTCTCTAATTGTAGACAAGAAACAACACCTTTCTCCATGTTCAAAATTTTTTTAATTCATTTGTTATGATGACCATTGGTTATCTTTCATTTATACTATCTTACTTCCTTTATTTTGTGACTAGTTGGACTAATTTGCAAGGAAGCTATCCTTGAGGGGGAGCTATAAACCTTTGTGAAATGTTGAAATAACACTATGTGGTATTTCTATGGTCCATAGCTTGCTAATTTTGGTGTTGATAAAACAAAAAAATGGGGAGAAATATATGCTATGATGCTATGTTGATCATATATATTTAATAAAATTTTAAGTTGCTAAGATGGGAGAAATATTGATTATATTGGTACATGCACTTTGGACTTATTATAAGGGGAGAAATATATGACTTGCTATAAGGAATATATTTCTTATTTGTTATATTGATGTGTTTTAGCCTTAACATATTTTATGCATCAATATATGCTTGAAGGTGGTGTTTTGAATGTATTCATGCCTATTTCGTAAATTTTAAAATTAGAGGGCTAAAACCTACTTGCATTACATAAAAATGTTTTATTTTATCATCATCAAAAAAGGGAAGAATGTTAAAATTCATTTTAATGATATTAGAATATATTAACATTTTGATGATGGGAAAAAGATAATATAAAAAAAATAATGCCTAAATATGGTTTAGTTTTATATTAGTATTATAATATTAGAATTATAATGCTAGATTGTTTGGTGCAGCCCATGGAAGCCTAGCTGCATGACCCAATCCGTGTCACATCGTCCAGCTCTTACGTGCCACCCAAAAGTCAAGCCTATTCGCGCAAGCCCAGAATCGCAGCCTAGGCATGCGCAATCCAAACCCATCACAGATCCAGTTCCTTTGCACGCACCTGTACCTGCAATCCAAAAGCCTTGTTGGCGACCCACGTTCAATCTAGAGACGGCATGCTCGACCGGACTACTTGGCAAGCGACCCACGGGACTTGCCGACCCGAGCTCGCACCTGTAAGCCACGTACTGTTCAACACCGCAACCTAAAACTCAAATCAGCCGCTGACAATATCGCCGTTGAAGTCTAAAAAGGATGCATTCAAAATCTATCAGAGGGGAGAAGAAATCTGTGAAGAAAAATCAGTGACCCATTGCTCACAGAGGATTAAATTGAAGAGATTAAGACGTTCTTTACAATCCATGACCTGATTGATTGAAAAAGCATTTGGAAGCAAATTAGAGTGTTTCAAAAGCCAAAACCATGAGTTTTTGTTGAGCAAGAAGTTAATCTACTAATTTGAAACAACCCATAAAGATTTGCTTCAAGATTGAAAGATATTTGATGAAGATTTGAGGGCAACCTATATTTCAACCCGATAACCCGAAATTGCCTCTGTGAGATCCGAATGACTAACTTAAAACATCTGGACAAAACAGTAACATTTTGGAGCACGATTTTGATTGGGATTAAGGAACGAGAAAAATATGTGATTTGCTCCAAAGATGTTAAAACAGCTCTTTGAAAGTAAAAGGTTAATCTTTGTGAATCTATTTAAGATTCAAATGCTTATTGATATTTGGTTGGACGAAAATCACAGAAAAACAAGCATCTTTCTAGCAACTCATACTCTTCTCTCAAGTTCATCCAACTCATGAATTTATTCTTTATTGGGTGAATATTTTGAGTTTACATAGCTATTGGGTGAATGTTAAAGAATTAATTTGTGTTTCAATATATATTATTAATTAATTTGATTTTCTACAAATGAACAATATTAGGCTTGAACAAAATTTAAGACTTTTGTCTAAATCATTACGTAATAGCTTTGTAGTACTTATTTGAAGCTTTTAAATTGTATATTGCATATCTTGTAAAAGTGAAGCTCAAAACTTGTAATATTTGGGAAAGAACTTGTAACTAAGTTTGAGGGATTGGTTATCTCTTATAAGAAGATGAATATCCCTTATAATCTATTGCTGAATTGATTGAAAGAACGACTTTAGTGGATTGGCAGAATGGGATAAAATTAGTGCTAAGATGGCTTGGGCCAAACCATTTCGGTAATAGCTTTTTGTCAAACCGAGAAAGTGATCTGAGAGTAATTTAAGGCAACTTATGACACATTTATTGTTGAGTCGTTGAAATTGAAAAATAATAAATTGATGAGTGAATTAAAAAATAATGATAGCATTAGTCCAATAATCAACTTCGTTGTCCTATTAACATGAATTTTTTAATTGAATAAAAATTTGTCATTTCGACGATAAATTCAACTTTTGATTTTTTATTTCGTCTTCTAATTTGCTTAATACTCCATACGTGGACATTAATTTGCATTTATTCAAGGAGATCAGAATTTTATTTCTTTCTTCAAGTGAATAAGGTTATTTGACAAAAGAAAAATTAAAAATTAAAAATTAAAATAATGTGAAAGAAAATTTGTATATAAATTTTGCATTTACTTTCTTTATCTTTCATCTTTAACCAAACAATCTTTCCATTTCCTTTTTACATAAATTGGTTCCTCTCTTTCTATAAAGACTTTTCAAATGATCACTATCAAATTTCAAAAACTAGTACAAGAAAAATCATAACCAAATTCTTAATCTGACTATTCTTGTATAACTAAATTAGAGAATTAACATGTTCATCAGGATGAGACCTATATCATCTACCATATATAAAATCAAGTTACACCTACACCTTGAGGGATTGAATTTTATATTTATACTCGTATTCATAAGATAAAATTTTTTTAAAAAAATGTAATTTATGTTCATCAACTGTAAGTAATAATTGTGTTCTGACTCATTTTGTTCTAGTAAGTCCAATCTTCAAAAGCTTATTAAAAATTTCTAACAATTCCCCTTCACCGGTTGGACTTGACGGTCGTGGCGCCCGTAACGTCCTTAAGCATCATCCCCCACTAGGCCCCCATAAGCCCATAACAACTCCACCACGCTTCGTGACTTGGCCCCCTACGGCTCACGGAGCTGCAACCCACTCTGGACGGCCCACTTTGGTCACCCCACCAAGTCGCCCCCTTCCGGGAATCAAACGCAGGACATGAGGTGTGGTTTTGATACCAAGTTGTTACATACAATTCACTAAGCCAAGAGGCAAAACTACCCTTGACGTGGCGCCCATAATATGCTTAACCATCATCCCCCACTAGGCCCCATAAGCCCATAACAGTGTGCGTGAGTTTAAAAAAGAAAAATGTGTGCGGTCCAGGCCGCTAAAAACTCTTTGTTTACTTCTGTTGTTTATCTTATTCAAGGTCGAGACACCAATGGCGTACGTGGAAGGGATTCCATTGCGAACGCAGCTAATGAGCTTTGACCTTTTCAGATCTGAGAATGAGAATGTGATATAAACTAGGTGCGATGTCACATTATTAGGATTATTTTTACGAAGCATTTATTGTTCAGACATTTACCTTATTTTTATTAAATAAAAAAATGAATAATGGAGATTCCAGTGATAGATTCAATATTTTAATTTTGAAAGCAGTGATTGATTTAGAAAATATTTTGTTGTGATTTTATTTGTTGCTCCACGAGTCATCTCCTCTTACTTCCATTGATTCCTCGGCAGCTGCATCACACTACGACCCACATGGACTGTTTGACCCACTACAAGAAACGTGCCCTGCTTTCCTCTCTCTTTCCTCTTTTTTTTTTTTTGGTTTTAAAAAAAAAAATTTAGCTATCAATTTCAGGCAACGAAGAAGGAAACAATCAAAATGTTGAGTCTTTAACAACAGGAAAAGTAAAATACTGAAATGCTTTATAAGTTGTAGGTGGAACTTAAGAGATGCTAAATTAAGAATAGAAAATTGGTAGTCCTTTTTTGAGACAAACTGAGCTTCTCTTTAATTTTAGAAAACAGTGCAATTTTTTTTCTTTGTCCTAGGGTTACCTCGTTTGTTTGTCATTTTTTTTTCTTTTTTTTTTTTTTTTTTAATAAAAATTCTTAACTCTTAAGTAAAAGGTAATTCTATTTTCATTATATTAGGGTAACATAAATCTATCTTTAACTTGTAGATTAATTGAAACTATGTCTTAAATTCTCATGTTAAATATGATGTTATCTTTATCAATATTAATTTATATAAGAGTATATAAACTCATTATAACATGACAAAAACATAAACTACTTATAACAATAGTCCAATTAACATAATCTTAAGGGAATTTATGCAAGTGATTTCAATTCTTGTGCATCGAGAATATGCGGATTTACAAATCTTTTGCTTGTGTGATTTCAAAACCAAGCTTACCGACTCACCAAAGCTCTTTAGATCTTCAAACAGATGCTCAACTAAAACTAGAAAAGTTATGTCAACTCTAAAGTCCTTTTAGGGATCGTTATCTTTTTATAATGTAGATGTACTTGACTTCATTCCCTTTGTTAGAGATAAAAACAAGAATAGGGAGGGATTATTCTACAAAAGAATAAAAGAAGAGGAATAGAAAGTCATTACTTCGGGCGAGTGGATTGTATATCCGTTTCGTCAGCGCATCCCACCGGAGATTTTAGAATTCTAAACACCATTATTATTAATTTTCTTGGTAAGTGAACAGGAGGAGCTGCCCTTTCAATGTTATCTGCAAATGTGAAAGAAGCATTTGAGAAAACGACTTAAACAATACAAGCACAAAACTTCCTGGCTTGGACAACGGGAAGAGGAAGGCGTTGACTATCTTTGCGCAGGGATTCTCCCCAAAAGGCAAAAGCTGGCGTAGATTTCTCGCAATTTTTTTTTTTCCCGGTAACAAAGGCTCTTCTTTTGCACGTGGCACTGAAGTTGCCGCTGATATAACTAGATCGGACAGAGAGATTCTCGATCAATAAAAGGTACGAGAACCTCGCTTTTGTCCAACACGCTGCCCGAGATTCCGAAGGGTGAGTTGCGTCTCTGTGTTTCTTTTTTGCCTCCGTTTTTGGTTGTTCATCTGATTCACCTTCGTTCGTGCTATTTCTCATTCTGTCGGGTTCATCTTCATTCATATGGAATAACTCTGTGCTTGTGCTTGTGCATGTGTTTATGGAAGATCTCAAATGGGTTATCTTCAATTTCTGTTTGTGGATCTTTGGTTAGAATGTTGGAGTTCTGGGTACTGGAAGTTTACGCCTTTTTCTGTTCTTTCAATGAAGTTCGTCATAGAGCAACATCTTTTCACCTCCTTCAATGCAATAGCCCGAAAGTCTAACAAGATTCGCATGCAGAAGTCAAATTTCTTTGGTTTAAATTCAGATTATATTCAATAGGCTTGAGTAATACCCTGGAAATTCTAGAATACGTGCTTTTTGGTTACTGGGCATCAGCTGAAGCATATCCATTGAATAATTCTTTATACCGCTCACCCGTGCATTGTTTGTACTACTTGTAGGAACTGGCTGAGAGAGAGCATTGTTCATGGCAACGCAATATCAAAATCCTCCTGCCGCTAATCTTAAGGTTCGTGATTAAAATGATTGTCTCCTTTAACTATGGAATAGCTGCAGTATACTCTTTGATTTACATCTGCTGTCATAAACAGGGAAGGTATGCCGCAATTGCAGTTTGCTGGCTTCTTGGAAACGGGTGTCTCTTTTCATGGAATAGCATGCTCACAATAGAAGATTACTATTCTTACCTGTACCCGGTAAATAAAGTCTTTTTTCTGCAATATTGTTTTTAAATCAGCTTTTGGAGACGTTCCATGGCTTTAATTCTGTAAAGGCATGTCTCTCGTGACTTGCAGACCTCCAAAGCCGTTCCTTTGACAAGGAACACTTAAAGCCATTTAAAATTTTCAAGAGGTTTGGACTTTTATCACGAAACAATATATCTAACCTCATTTCTTTACTCATAAATCAGCAATTAAGAATTAGTTTGAGCAGAAATTGGTGCCCGTTCCTTACCCTTTTTCCACATCAGTTCACTGAACCGAAAAGAAACCATGATTTCAGATTGGTCAATTGGAACTTATTAGTAACCATGGATTCTTGGTTTCCAAACTATCTAATCTGGGAAAACTACTTTTGTTCCATGTCATTCTGCTGTCCCTTATGGCTTCACAGACTTTGTTCTTATGTTACCGATTTCTCTTGACATATTTTGGACCATTATCCTGATTTTTCTGATTGACATCCAACCTACAATGCCTATGTTCTGAATTAGGTTAGTAGATTTTATTGGGTTACATCTAATTTGTGTCTTAACCGGATTCATTTTGCCTCTGCTTAAATTTGTTCTTGATTTTTCTTAATAGATATCTTTTTATCAACTTATTCAATCTAAGTTTGGTGAATAATGATATATGTTCTATTCCATCCTTCTGAATTTATCTGAATCTGCGATATAAGAACGACGTTCTATTCCATCTTTCAGACTTGATCTGAAAATGTGCTGTAAGAATGAAAACTGTTATTTTTGTAGTCAAGATTCACTTTCACAACTAAAGTTCTTTCTTTTTTCGTTGTGCAGAAGTACCATTCCTCAAGAGTCCTTACTCTTGTATATCAGCCATTTGCACTTGCAACACTTGCAGTACTGGCATATAAAGAAGCAAAAATCAATACTAGACAAAGAAACCTATTTGGATATGTCCTGTTTTTCATAAGTTCTCTTTTGGTCTTAGTTGTAAGTGCTATTTGCTTTTCTAATTCAATCAATCAGATCCTGTTCAGTTACATATATCCTTTTCGTTTGAAATATCAGTCCTTTGAGATAGTTCTTGAGTCATTTATATTTTTCCTTCATTGTTGTTCTGCAATAGTTGAATTTAGCTAGTTCTGGAAGAGGAGGATTGGGCTCATTTGTTGGGATATGTGTCATTAGCGGTGCTTTTGGAGTTGCAGATGCTCATGTGCAGGGTGGAATGGTTGGAGATCTCTCCTTCATGCAACCTGAACTCATTCAAGTCAGTATTCGTGAATGCGATTATTAAAGGCTAACATTTTCTTAGCTGTTGACGCCTGTCTCGGATTTTATGTTGTGATTAGTTTCTTGTTTTAAATTTTTCAGTCTTTCATAGCTGGTTTGGCTGCATCAGGTTTACTAACCTCTGCTTTGAGATTAATAACAAAAGCAGCTTTTGAGGATTCTAGGAATGGTCTTCGCAAGGGAGCACGTATGTCCAAATACCTATTGCTTTTGTTTCATGCATATAGAAAAAAAGATATCCACCAATTGTTGATGAATTTAATGCCCTTAAATATTATAACAGTTCGGATCTTGGAATATGGCAACAAGTTTGTGATTAAGTTTTAGGTTCCATATGATCAAACCCTTATTATTTTGTCTACTTTTCTGGTTTTTCTTTGTACAGGTTGTGTTTCTTTATCATGGTAATTAAAACTATATAGAATCCGTTTGAAATCCCTGTCCTCCCACTTTCTTGTTGTTTATTTATAAGTTCTTTAAATTCATTTCAATTTTAGCTTTGATGTGTATCTGCAATGTTTGCTGACTGCGTAGTAAGTCTGGCCCTAATTCATGCTTGCACCAGAAGTACGGGAAATTGAGAAGTATTCTATAGGCTCATTATATAAAAGGTCATAAGAAAAATCAAATGCTTCGGTAGCTGCACTTTTACTTCTTTATTTGTTGCACTCTTTTCAACTTCAGTACTAATAAGTGAATGCCAGAGACTCTAGGAGCACTTAACAATTGGAAGAGTTTGTAATTTATTAAGTTACACTATATTACTCAACAGATTGCTGATCTATTCCTTCTACTTGTTGCTAACAAAACATTATGTTGTTGCAATTGTCTGATCTCGTGCTATATTTTTTGTTTAAAACAATTTCGTGTTAGACAGAGGACTATATCCGTGGCTTTTCTGAAGAGAAATCTCTAAGTATTATGTTTACGGTGAAATGCAGTGTTGTTCTTTGCCATTTCTGCCTTCTTTGAGCTTCTTTGCGTTCTCCTTTATGCCATGGTTTTTCCAAAGCTTCCAATCGTGAAGTATTATCGCTCAAAAGCAGCCTCAGAAGGATCAAAGACTGTTTCAGCTGACCTTGCTGCTGGCGGAATCCAAACATTACCACAACAACAGGCATGTATAGTTCAACAACATGCAAAACAGAACTTCAAAAATTCAAGTGTCAATCTTTTATGAGATACTGGAATTTGCAGGCTGAGGAAGATCCAAAACAACTGGAGCGGCTGAGCAGCAAAGAATTGTTGCTTCAGAACATTGATTATGCGCTTGACATGTCTCTGATATATGTTCTCACTTTATCTATTTTCCCTGGATTCTTATCTGAAGATACTGGATCACACAGCTTAGGTGCATGGTATGTTTTTATTTACAATTCCATTATTATTTTACAGTCTGGTTGGTCATCTCTGCGAGCATCGATTTGTTCAATCCTTCTTCCTTTTTCGATAATGGCCAATTAAATAGTTGTAGGCAGCGGTCTCTTACTGTATGTGCTTCAATTGGTGACATTTCCAGGTATGCTCTTGTCCTGATAGCAATGTTTAATGTGTGTGATCTAATTGGAAGATACATTCCACTGCTGAAACCCCTGAGGCTGGAATCACGTAAAGGTCTGATGATGGCGATTCTTTCCCGGTTCTTACTCATCCCAGCGTTCTATTTTACAGCCAGGTATGGTGACCAGGGCTGGATGATTCTGCTCACATCCTTCTTGGGGTTAACCAATGGTTACCTAACTGTCTGTGTCCTTACATCTGCACCAAGAGGTTACAAGGTTAGTTCTCCACATGATACTCGGTATCCGTTTTTCTAAATCTGAAGAAGATTGTAGAGGAACTTACATGCTTTCTGAAACGGAACAGGGACCGGAGCAGAATGCCTTGGGAAATATTCTGGTGTTGTTTCTTCTAGTTGGAATTTTTGCAGGGGTAACACTTGACTGGTTGTGGCTAATAGGTAAAGGCTGGTGAGTGCTGATTCCTCCTGATTTACAAGGAATCGATACAGTTCTTGTTCAAGGCCTTCATTTCGAACTCTATGGTAAAGTCATTCACAAGGAGTGGGAATATGAAATGTGAGCTATTGTAAAGAACTTGCTCTAAAAGCTGAACATCCTTCCACAGCAAAGTCACATCCTGGTCGCGAAATTAGCAACTCTGTTTCTTTTCCTTGCTTCTGTAATATGAAATTCATTCTGAATGACGAAACTATGTATTGAGAAACTGGAACAAAGTTAAGATTCAAGAAAAGCCTCAACCTTTCTGGTAGAAGCCCGAAGGGAAAATATTCAAGGAGTGATTAATCGTGCTTTGACTCATTTTGTTCTAGTAAGTCCAATCTTCAAAAGCTTATTAAAAATTTCTGACAACTCCCCGTTGCCTAAATCTCGAACAAATATTTAACTATCTAGGATCTCACAAACGATTCTCGTAGAACTGGTCAAAAAACATAGTTAGATCTAGAGAAAATAATAATAATAATAATAATATAATAATAATTCAATTTTTAACTTAAAATCATTTTAAGTTTACTTGAGCCTCACATAACTGCATATTACTCCTTTTTACAGAAACATGTCTTCATTTCTTGTTATAGAATTGACAAAATAGTGATGAACCAATCAAGCTCACCTTTTTGGGAACCAAAAATGGTTTAACAAAGAAAAAATAATATTTCAACGACGATACCTTACCTAAGTTGGGATTTCTCTTTCCCCGAAGGCAACAAAAAAGTCTTCGCTGTATGTAGACTCAGACCATCTATAAAGAAGAATAATTCAACCCATCAATGTGTGCCGTCTCACGCCGTCAACAATGACTCTTGTTCATAGTTCAGCTACTTGATTCATCCACTTTCTTTCTTCATACCATTTTAAAGCATCGCTGACTGTAACACCGATCCATTTTAGCAACCGTTCATTTAATCACTTTTGGCTTCTCTCAACAAGATGGATCGTCTTTTTCTCGACCAAAAGTGGTTCACTACGTTGTTTTTGTATCATTCTTGTTCCATTCTGTGGTTGTGGACATGGGTTTGCGGGAGTTGTGAACTGATACGAAATCTTGGTGGGTTGACTAGTCTTGCGAAAAGGACACTGATAATATACATGTTCTTGTGGATAGGAAATGCAAACAAATACATTATGTGATTGACAGTGGGAAAGCGATAAGTGCCGTGACGGCAGGCTCAACGCCCTCAAGTTATGAGCACAGGCGCCATTTTGAGAAGACTCAAACTCTGTTTGAGACAAAAGTGGCGGACGCAGCAGGGATTCCATTGTGTACGCAGCTAATGAGCTTTGGGTGAATCTCAAGCAGCAAATGCGGGATGCAGATCCGAGATATGTGATAGGAAACTGGGTGCCGTGTCTCGTCGTCCTCGCATGCAAAATACATTAGGAATATTTTTTTGAAGCATTTATTGTTCAGATTGTTATGGGCGTCTTCATTGCATGCATCTTCCCCACATGGCGTCGTCCCAGCATACCCTCCACCTCGCCAAGATAAGCCTCCACGAGTGAAGCTCAGATTAACAACAAAGGAGGCCCTTCACGTGTAAGGCCTAGCGTTAACGACAAAGGAGTGGCTGGCAGGTCATGAAATGCAGTTATATGTATTAACGATTATAATTTAAATAAGCGTTGCAGTTATGTAGCAACAAAACTGATCTGATGCGAGACCCTATGTCGGTATTATGTGTGTAAGAGCTAGACACTTCTTTGGTTCAGTTTTGTCCGAACTACATAAGGTTATAAACTCAAGTCCAATGCTACCATGTTGAACAATACAAAAAACTCTGATTTTCCTCACCCAAAAGACAAAAACTGGTGTTGATTTCTGGTAGATTTTTTATTTTTCTTTTGTAAAGGCTTGTCTTTTGCACGTGGCATTGAAGCAGTCGGCGATGATATAACTAGATTGAACATAGAGTCCTGATAAAGAGAAGGCCCAAGAATCTAGCTTTAGTCCAATACGTGGCCCAAGATTTCGAAGAGTGAGTTGCGCCTCCAGTTTCCTTTTTTACTTGCATTTCTGGTTGTTCAACTATTGAACTTCTTTCGTGCTATTTCTCTTTCTATCTGGTTCATTTTCGTTTTTATGGAATGACCCTGCGTTTGTGCATGTTTTTGTGAAAGATCTCAAATGGTTTATCTTCAATTTTTGTTTGTGGACGTTTGGTTGGAAAATTGGAGTTCTGGGTACTGGAAGTTTACGCCTTTTTCTGTTCCAATGAAGTTCATCATTGAGCAACGTCTTTTCACCTCCATCAATGCAATAGCCCAAAATCTAACAAGATTCCTATGCTGAAGTTAAATTGCTTTGATGTAAATTCAGATTTTATTCAATAGGCTTGAGTAATGCCCTGGAAGTTCTAGAATAAGTGTTACTTCTTTACTAGGCGTCAGCTGGAGAAGATCCATTGAATAAAATGATTTTTCTTTATACCGCTCATCCGTGCATTGTTGGAAGTACTTATAGAAACTGGCTGAGAGGGAGCATTGTTCATGGCAACGCAAAATCAAAATCCACCTGCCGCTAATCTTGAGGTTTGTGATTAAAATGATCGTCTGGTTTAACCATGGAATAGCTGCAGTATACTCTTTCTTTCTGATAAATAATCTTTGATTTACATCTGCTGTCATAAACAGGGAAAGTACATCGCAATTGCAGTTTGCTGGCTTCTTGGAAACGGGTGTCTCTTTTCATGGAATAGCATGCTCACAATAGAAGATTACTATTCTTACCTGTACCCGGTAAATAGAGTCTTTTTCTGCATTATTGTTTTTAAATCAGCTTTCGAAGACGTTCTATGGCTACGATTCTGTAAAGGCACGTCTCTGGGGACTTGCAGACCTCCAAAGACATTCCTTTGACAAGAAGCAGTTAAAGCCATTCAAACTTTTTACGGACTTTGGACTTTTATAACGTAACAATGTGATCTAACCTCATTTCTTTTAACCCATATATCAGCAATTAAGAATTAGTTTGAGCAGAAATTGGTGCCCGTTCCCTACCCTTTTTCCAAATCAATTCACTGAACGGAAAAGAAACCATGATTTCAGATCTGTCATTTATAACTTATCAGTAACCATGGGTTCTTGGTTTTCAAACCATTTAAGCTGCGAAAACTTCAGAACTCTTCTGTGCCATGTCATTCTGATACCCCTTATGGCTTCACAGACTCTCTTTGCGATGTCGATTTCTGTTGACATATTTTGCACCGTTATCCTGATTTTTCCGGTTGATATCCAACCTACAATATTGGGTTACATATAATATGTGTTTTAATTGGATTCATTTTGCCTCTGCTTAAATTTGTTTTTGATTATTCCCAATAGATATCTTTTTATCAACTTATTCAATCTAAGTTTGGTGAATAGTGATATATGTTCTACTTCGTCTTTCCGAATTCATCTGAATCTGTGTTATAAGAACGTCGTTCTACTCCATATTTCTGAATTCGTCTGAATCTGTGCTGTAGGAACGACAACTGTTATTTTTGTGGCCAAGGTTCTTCTTCACAACTTAAGTTCTTTCTTTTCTTCTTGTGCAGAAGTACCATTCCTCAAGGGTCCTTACTCTTGTATACCAGCCATTTGCACTTGTGACGATTGCAGTACTGGCGTACAAGGAGGCAAAATCAATACTAGACGAAGAAACCTATTTGGATATATCCTATTTTTCATAAGTTCCCTTTTGGTTTTAGTTGTAAATACTACTTGCTTTTCTAGTTAAATCTATCAGGTCCTGTTCAGTTACATTCCTTTTCATTTGAAAGATCAGTCCTTTGAGATAGTTTTGAGTCATTTTTTCTTCTTCATTATTGTTCTGCAATAGTTGAATTTAGCTACTTCTGGAAGAGGAGGATTGGTAACATTTATTGGGATATGTGCCATTAGCGGTGCTTTTGGAGTTGCAGATGCTCATGTGCAGGTGGAATGATTGCAGATCTCTCCTTCATGCTGCCTGAACTCATTCAAGTCTGTACTCCTGAATGCGATAATTAAATGCTAAAAATTTCTCAGCTGTTGACACCTCTCTAATCTGATTTTAGTTGTGATTAGCTTCTTGTTTTAAATTTTTCAGTCTTTCATAGCTGGTTTGGCTGCATCAGGTGCACTAACCTCTGCTTTGAGGTTAATTACAAAAGCAGCTTTTGAAGATACTAGGAATGGTCTTCGCAAGGGAGCCCGTATGTCCAAATATCTATTTTTTTAGTTTCATGTATATAGAAAAAAAGATGTCTACCAATTGTTGATGAATTTAATGCTCTAAAATATTAGAACAGTTCGTATCTTGGAATATGGGAACAAGTTTGTTATTAGGTTTTAGGTCCCATATGATCAAATCCTTACTATTTTGTCTACTTTCTTGGATTTTCTTTGTACAGGTTGTGTTTGTTTATCATGGTAAGTTATAACTATATAGAATCTGTTTTGGAATCCATGTCCTCTTCCACATTCTAGTTGTTTATTTCTAAGTTCTTCAACTTCATTCAATTTTAGTTTTGACGTGTATCTGTAATGTTTGCTGACTGAATAGCATTTCTGGCACCAATTTATGTTTGAAAAAGCAATACTGGAAATTGACAAATAATCTATCTGCCATACCTGATTATATAAAAGGTCATAAGAAAAATCGAATGCTTTGGTAGCTGCAATTTTACTACTTTAATTATTGTGCTTTTTCCAACTTCAGTAGTAATAAGTAAATGCCGGACACTAGGAGCATGTAGCATTGTGAGGGCTCGTAATTTATTAAGTTACCCTATATTACTGCAACAGATTGCTGATTTATTCTTCTACTTGCTGCTAAGAAAAATTGTCTGATCTCATGCTTTAGTTTTTGTTCTACACAATTTAGTGTTAGACAGAGAACTATATCCTTAGATTTTCTCAACTCCTGAAGTTTCTAAGGATTATGTTTTACGGTGAAATGCAGCGTTGCTCTTTGCCATTTCTGCCTTCTTTGAGCTTCGTTGCGTTCTTCTTGATGCCCTGGCCTTTCCAAAGCTTCCAATCGTGAAGTATTATAGCTCAAAAGCAGCCTCAGAAGGATCAAAGACAGTTTCAGCTGACCTTGCTGCTGGGGGAATCCAAACATTACCACAACAACAGGCATGTAATGTTCTCCAATAACATGCAAAACAGAACTTCAGAAACTCAAGTGTCAATCTTTTATGAGATAGTGGAATTTGCAGGCTGAGGAAGATCCGAAACAACAAATAATTGTTGCTTCAGAACATTGATTACGCGCTTGACATGTTTCTGATATATGTTCTCACTTTATCTATTTTCCAGGGATTCTTATCTGAAGATACTGGATCTCACAGCTTAGGTGCATGGTATGTTTTCATCTACAATTCATTTATTGTTTTAGAGTCTGATTTGTTCCATCCTTTCCCCGTTTCTAGTAATGACCAATTAAATAGTTGTAGGCAGTGGTCTCTTACTATGTGCTTCAACTGGTGACGTTTTCAGGTATGCCCTTATCCTGATAGCAATGTTTAATGTGTGTGATCTCATTGAAAGAAAAATTCCACTGCTGAAATTCCTGAGGCTGGAATCACTTAAAGGTCTGGTGATGGCGGTTCTTGCTCGGTTCTTACTCATCCCAGCGTTCTATTTAACAGCCAGGTATGGTGGCCAGGGCTGGATGATTTTGCTAACATCCTTCTTGGGGTTAACTAATGGTTACCTCACTGTATGTGTCCTTATTTCTGCACCAAGAGGTTACAAGGTTAGTTCTCCACATGATACTCGGTATCCATTTTTCTAAATCTGAAGTAGATTATAGAAGAACTTACATGCTTTCTGAAACTCATGGGGACCGGAGCAGAATGCCTTGGGAAATATTCTGGTATTGTTCCTTCTAGGAGGAACTTTTGCAGGGGTAACACTTGACTGGTTGTGGCTAATAGGTAAAAGCTGGTGAGTGCTGATTCCTGCTGATTTACAACGAAGTGATACAGTTCTTGTTCGAGGCCGTGACTGCGATACTGCAACCAAGATCAGATTCAAGAAGAACCTCAACCTTTCTGGTAGAAGCCTAGAGGGACAACATTAAGACAAACTTATGTTCGATGAAAATAAAGAAGACAGCCCCGTGGATGAATTGGTAGGCTCAACAGGATTTGGTTAATCATGTTTGGACGTCAAATTAATCTACACTAGTTGGTGCATGTTACGGGGGGAGGCTTAATGTGGCCAATAAGTCTACAGGCGCTACTAGTCATTGTTAAGAAATAAAATATGTGCTTTAACTATTTTATAATTTTTTGGTTCAATGATGGTAATTGAGAATTAATTTTTTTTTTTTCCTTCGCTTGGGGGGCAGATTATTGGTGCATATTGTGAGAGGGGGCTCATGACCTAGTCAAAATGACGTGGCCAACAAATTCCTAATTGTTATCAAAAAATAAGATATACACTTGAACTACCAACTATAATTTTTAACCTAACAGTAAAACGATGCTACTATTGATAATATGTACCTATTATGCCCAATAAGAAAAGCGCAAAAGAACCACAGAAGTCGCCATTCCATGGATACGAGGAGTCGGTGGCCTTTAGGAGCAGAAACTGTTATGTCTTGCTCTACATAAAGAGTAAAGAAACAAAAACATAAGAGAAACTATTTGGATAATTTTTTCTCTCCTTTTTCATTGATAATTACTATTTTTTGATAGGCTCTACAAAATTTGAGAAGGAAACTTAATCAAAGCAAGTATAATTTAAGAACAAGATGAAAAGAGAAATTAAGATAAAAGAATAATGACCATGGTCATATAACAAGATCATATCTTGTTATTTTTGACAAAATATATTTTTTTGCTTATAAATCCTCTAAGGTAATAATGAGATTACCTTTCATTTTGCATTTACAATCCCTAAATTGAAGGAGTAAATGAAATCTTCATGAATTGAAGGCAATTTGGATATACATTAAATTTATTACTAATCAAAAAGAAATTCTAATTCTAATTCTAATTCTAATTACGTAACATAGAACATCTCAAAAATTGTACTGTTTTGGACCTCCTCGTTCACCCCCCTGCTCAAAACCTCATCCAAGGCCCTGATAGGAAAGGTAATTTACCCTTTAGGGCCTCTTAAGGCATTATTGGGAAGGGAAGGTCTTCTAAAGTTGGGGGAATCACAAGGAGTCCAACCCTCAACCGCAATTCTCTCCTGTCAACATGGGGAACGAAGGAATATTACTCCTCTCATCGACAAAATAATCCGATATTTTTGGCCTGGAGCTTTTAAACCAAGGGAATCAATTATATATCTCATTTGTTTACAAATTTCATTGCTGTTCGACCAACATGCTCAGTCCTGGGGAGACGCTCCGGCTGCTTCGTGAGCTGGTTTCTCGGCGAGCGTACCACATTGTTAATCCACAAAACCCAAGCTTTTTGCACAAATCCCCACAACCAAAAAGTGATACCCACTTTGGATTTCAGTCAAACCAGCACATCTTCTCTTTCCCCCCCCCTACTGATTATGTGAAACAAATCAACCAATTTTTCCACATATTTTTAGCAAAATACTTACCTAAAACCATTGCTTTTCTTCTACGCAGTTGAGGCTTTAAAGAAACAAGTGAACTTTATTCGGGTTGACCCTGCTGCTTTTACCCAAAAAGGTTTCGACTTTGGAAGAGATGATCATGCATGAGATGGCCTCATCAATGCAGAGATTTGGCAAGAGAGTAAGAATATGTATTTAGCAAAAAATGACAGTGATCTGGAATCTGGAACACTGATCCTCCCTTGTACACTACATATCAAACAAGCCTAAAAACGAACCTGAATTTACAGTGGGCAAAAAGACAAAAACAGCCCCGGTCGCCCCGTTGTCTACTAGCTTCACGTGACCCGACACAAGGTACCAAAAACCAGGGCCTACATCACACAGTCTGGACACCTCCTAGTCCAACAGGGAAACCAGAATGATTAGGGGCAAAATGGGAAACCAAGGGATGGGCGGTGACGAGGAGGAATCCGCCTTCTCGAACTGCAGCGAATCGACGGCCAGGGGCATGTTCTCTTGGTCCGGGCTGCACGTCGACTCGTGCGGCGGGTGCGCGCTGTACATGATGGCCCGCAACACCGCCGAGACCGTTGGAATGTACGCCGTTTTGTTCCGAGCCAGCAGCCACGTCAGCCCCATGAGCTGGCAGTCCCGGTTGAACATCTTGCTCGCCCTCTCCGTGGTGGGCTTGTCGCCCGTCCCGTTCTTGTACCCACCCTTGAGCTGTGTTCATCAAAAAAGGGTATTTCAGTCAACAATGTCAATAAAATATACGGTTCAACAGGGGACACAGGAAAAGCACGAAAAAGAAGAACAATCATGCCCATGACTTCGGTCCGTTTCACGGAATGGCTAAGGTAAGACCGCCAAGGGACTGTACTTTCATTATCATGTTCATGGTCATATGCCATCATCATCATGAAAGACAGGACGTAGCACCAAAGTGTAAATTCCAATCTTTTTCTTGCAACAATAAATTATATTTTGTACCAATAGTGTGGAAATTCCAATCTTTTTCTTGCAACAATAGATTTGTATTTTGTACCAATCATGTGAAAAGTAACCCACTTGAGAACCAAATATGTCAAGAGAACTGTTTCTTACTGTTTCAGAGCATGGAAATGGATAATCTGAAGTGTTGTAATGGGAGAATCAGTAGAATAATTTGTTGGCCCAATGGGGAAGCAGAAGTTACTGGGGAGATAATAGAAACTGAACCTTTTGAAGAGCCCCAAGGCACTTGGTGCAGCCGGAGTAAGAAGAATTCCGGCAATTCTTCTCTAAATTCTTGACGGAAGCCGTGGGAGTGGCATTGTGGAATCCCGTGACGTTGAAAGCCGCGGGGCAGCTGAGCGAGCTGACATGGTGGAGGCGAATCCCGCAGAAGCAAAGAATAGCGTCGCAGGTCGCATTCGGTTGCGGAATCCTAATGCCGCGGCTCAGAAGCGAGCTCTGCAGCGTGTTCACGCACTTCTGCGAGTCTTCCGGCATCATCGGGAGGTCAGATACCGGCGCCGGCTCTGGAGCAGCCGACGTCACCTGGAGAGCCGTCCTGGCGTGAGCCGCGAAAAGCCACGCCGCTAAGACCGGGCAGCAGCGGCTCCGGTCCAGGTTCTTCCCGCAAGCTTCGCTCACGCCGCCGAAGAGCTCGGCCGAGAGGTCCAGCTTGCAGGTCTCCGTCTGGGTCTGGGTTGGCAAGGCCGGGACCGAGTACCCACCTGGGTTAGCCGGTTCAGTGAGAAAGCCGGCGCGAACGTAGCCAGCCATGAACCACAAGCAAATTAAAGACATGAAAACGGTCGTAACCGATGCCATGTCGAGCACCTGGTTTTCGACTCTTACTCGCTTTTCCGAGTGCGAGAAACCGAACGGACAGCAAGAGTTTATTGGGTTTGTTTGGGAGACGAGAAAATGTAAGCGAAGAAAGTTTTGTGGGAAAAAAGATGGGCAAAGTATGGAAATCACTTGGGAACTTGGGAAAAAGAGAGATGGGGGAGGTTAAAGAGGAGGGCTTTGAATTGTATATGAATATGCCTTTAAAGGCTTTAACAAGGAGCTCACTTTATGTTCCTCATGTAAGAGTAAAAGAAAAGAATCTAGGCAGATTCAAAGGTGGCGGAAGTAGGCGGAGGAGAGGAGCAGGAAGAGGTTCCAACTTTCTGTCACTTCCTGCTGTCCTCCTGTGATTGAAAGCTTGTGTTATTGAAACCCAAGACACAAGCAAATGAAATCGGTACAAGGGTTCTTTCTCTCCTTCTCTTTCTCTCTCTCTTCTGTACTTCAAGAAGTGATGGATGAGGGGCTGATAGGCCACATGAAAAAAAAAAAGGGTTCGTTCAGAGATCTCTCTCGGTGTATGCGGACCGCCCAAGAGGCTCCTGGGTCACGAAGCAAAGCTAGCACGTATTAAATAATATTATCATCTGACTTCACTTGTTTTTTTTTTTTTTTTTCTTACTTTCCCAAAGACTGTGAATATGGAAGAGGGAAGGGGACCCATGAGAACCAGAAAGAGATTCGTTTTGGTTCAGAGAGAGAAACGACGAATGAGAATGAGAGATGAGGGGATTTGATAAGGAAGAGTGTGGGAGAATTTGGCAGCTTGTGGAGTACTTTTTTAGCATTCTCTACCTTCATCTGAGGCTGATGACCAGGTTCTCTCCTTTTCGGTACCTCTTGCTTTGTTATGTTTGCCCTGTTTTCTACATACCAAAAGTCAGTGGCTCACGGCACTCCTTCCACATGAAAAGCAAATGAACATCCTGGAAAGGTGGCTAATGAAGACAATTTTTAATCCACATATCAATTGGCTACCCCTCTACTAAGGGAAATCTCCTTTTTTCTTTGTCCTCCAAACTTTGCTCAAGTTCAAACATATTTGTTTCGTGATCACCTAAACACTAGAAATCAGTGAAGAGATATCAAATGGCTTCATATTGCTTAATCAAGATGCTCTTAGTGTAACAAGCTCTAATGATGATATTCGCTTTTGCATTATATTGAAATTATGTACCTCTAAGATATACAAGTCAAGAAATTTAGCTTTTCAACTTGAAGGAGAGATGGAGTTCGAAAACTAGTGGTAGAGAAATGCAACCTCTCAAAGGTCTATTTTCGAAGGACATTTTTTCATATGTTCACTCTGTCATAAAAATAAGAATTATGTACTTTTTCCATCTTCACTAGTTGACAGAAATAGTAACGATAAAATTATCTCCTAACTCATGCAATCTGAATATTCTAGACCATATTGTTTGTACAAGTGGTGAAATACCTAATGCAGTGAGGCAAGGCCAAAAGAGACAAACCAGGGGGGAAAAAACAGTAGAGAAAGAGAGAGGGGGGACAAGTAATTCTATGTTATTGTGATAAAATTGATTTGTTAGGTGACAAAAGACTAGAGAAGGTATGAAAAATAAACTAATATATACAATATATCAAGATATATTGGTTTTCCTCGAGAAATTTACATACATAAGTGAAGACAAGTAAAATAGACTCCATTAATAAAAGATGAAGTCAAATACAATGATAAAATAAAAACAAAAATAAAAATTTTCCTAGTTTTTACAATAATAGAAAATAGGAAAGAGAGGTTTTTTGTTCTGTGATTTCTTGTCATACACGTTAACACTAAAAGTAAAACATAGGATTTTGTATTGTCAAGGAATGGCATGGCATGTCCCGGTTTTAGATGATTAAAATTGGCAAAAAGTTGAGGTCCTAATTTGCTCATAATTGACAAATAAAACCCAACTCTTTCACCCCTTTTACCTAACCAAAAAACAAAAAAAAAAACAAAAAATAGTTTATCCTTAAGAATAGGCCTTTCACAATTTTTTTTTATACAAACTAAAACTGTGTTAGGTTGATTTTTATTATATATATATATATTATAGTTTGCTTAAAATTCTAAAATAATGTGGCCTATATTATTCATCGTCTCATTAGTATGAAAATATTTCCTAATCATGTAAGACTAAAATAAAATTTGCTTTATAATATCAAATACTATAAACATTTTTGAAAGTGGAGAATTAGTCATTGGACTCTTGGAAATGAGATCAAAAGGTTATTAGGAGGTTAAAACATAAGGGGTTTTAGTAACTTTGAGGAAGAAAGGAGTGAGGACTTGAGAGGAAACACTAGGAAAATGAAGGATAGTAATATTATGCAAGGAAAGGTGGTTTCGAGATAGAAAGGTGGGTAGAGATACTTTCATGGTAGTGTAAATAATAGTAGAGAGAATCACATGATTAAGAAGGAATGGTGGACAAAAGATGACGGAAGTCAGTCCAAAAGAAACGATTATAGTTGGATTCATTCACGAGATTAATCACTATTACAATTCAAGATAGAAAAAAAAAGCATAAAAAAGATCAAACAAAACTCTCAAAAAATTATAGAGATTTGTTTGTGACTGTTGAAATTTGGCATGTATGTTAAATTGTTAATATATTGGTTTGTCCTATTTCTTGTACATAGAAATAAATACAAAATTGTTCTGTAGAGGGCAATAGAAAAGTATAGAAGTAAAGAGGGCCCACACTGATTACAGTACTGAAGCAGAAAACAATTTGGCTTTATCACTCATCCGTGTGCATGGACCACCGGGAGAGTTTATCTGTGAATGATTTCTGCAAGAGAAGGCAGTGGGGGGATCCTGAAAGCCTAAGATTTGATTGTCATGCCTCAGTTTCCCTAGTGGAGAAAAAAGAGAGTCCCCGCACTTACAAAAGGTCCCCTATTCCCCACAGAACATATTTGAAACTAAATGTAGTGCTTAAATCTACACTTATTGATGGGTATGAATCTGATGCTTTGGAAGCTTGAACGGTCAGTAGCAACCTAGTTATATGTGCAGTAACGCAAAAACCAAGATCAGCCCAAGTACCCAACTGAAAAGGCAAGAATTAAGAAATCAGCAGGAAAAAAAATAAAAAAGAGAGTGTGGAACTTTATTGCCTTGGGATGGTATGGAATCCTGGAGATTTGACATTTTCTGTGTTCTGCTGTATTGAGCAGCAGCGTCTGCGTGTCTTAAGCGTCTGGTTGCTGCTTTTACCGTCAGCTTTACCTCTTCTCAGATAGCAGTAGCGCTTGACAGTTGAAGTATCCAACTTATTCAAAAATAATAATTAAATTTTTTATACTTAATATATATAATTCCCGATTAATAAGAAATTGTTACTCCCCATGAATATGGAGGCTATTGCTTAAATTTTTTTTTGTTGTATAATTATTTGTAAGTAAAGTTTAAATATGAAAATACCTTAACTTATAAACTAACTTATAGAACAACTTTATAACATAATATCAAATTATATTAAAGTTTAAGTTCGCTTTATATCATCTTATATGATCTTGAGTTTAAAGCACTTAGTGTGTGAAAGATTAAATTTTGGAATTCTAAAACAAGTCTATTGACATCTCTTATGCTATTTGCCAAATGAATGGTGTAATTTTTTTTGTTTTTTTATAGTTGATCTCCATCATGTCAAGCTAAATGGTTCTTCTTTGCACATTCCCTTCCTATAAAGGACAAACTATGACACACCATGGCCGCGAGGATTCTTTCATAGAAGAAAGAGAAGGAAAGATAAAGACGAAAGAATGGCCACGAAGGGGAAGGAAGGTATTAGTTTAAAGACAAACATAAGGGCCCAGTAAAGTAAAATGATTCAAACAGAAAGGCATCTTTGCAAAAGCTTAGTGGGATTTGTTTCATCTTTGGGCTCTGGGCGGGGTCGCTGCATTTCAATAAAGCAAGGGATAAAGAAAAGGGTAGCCTTTTCTTTAAGGTTATATTAGCACTCTGTCAATCAAACATTATTGAATTATTAGGATTAGGTTCGAAAAAAGTTCAAAAGAGAGAGGCTGCAGAAGTTACTGTTTAATATGACCCAAAAGTGAACCCAAAAGGCTGAAGGTGTTTGGTAAGTGAGCATCAAAAGAAGAAGAAAAAGGTGTCATCATGGTGTTAGAAATAGAGGTTGACGGTTCTTACACCATCTTCTAGTCGTACCACTGCAAAAGTTTTATTTTGCCACTTGTTTGAGATTCATTCCGGGACACTTTCATACACAGACAAAAACTTTACTATAATAGGTGGATTTCCTTTTATCCTTTCCTTGTTTCTTCATGAGCGTAATGAATCTTTCTTTTGGGGGCAAATAAAGAAAGCTTAATTCTTTTTAAAAAGTGAGATTAAGGCTAAGAATTGTTTTATATGAAACTTTTTACTATACTGTTTTATTATACCTCCTAACAATTACATAGATTATAGGTTTTGGGCTCAATTTTGTATATGGGGTGGTCCCCTCTTATAATTGTAGTTTGATATGAGGTTAAGAAGCTTAGCTTTTTTAAGAATCATTTTAAGAATAAGAATTTTTTCTTCTACATGTAAAATATTTTAAAATAAAATTTTAAATAATATAAATACTTCTATCATATTTTGTGACGAAATTCATGTTTTCTTCATAATTTGGATGGTGGAGAAGTCCAAATTCAACAGAATTGTTTGAGAGTGACAATGGAAGGAATTATCTTATCTAATGACATTGCCCACAAAGAAAAGCAAGGAGGTAGAGTGCTATCCAGCTAAGAACCTTTAGTATTGTGGTGAAGATGATTTGATGCAACTTTTGGTAGGATTTGTCAGATAAAAGAGGGAACTTTAATCTGGGACGATATCTCCTGCCCATCATTGATCAATAATTGTATCATTGTGATAATGTGCTGTTTCATTCTGACACTTGTTTATCCCTTCTTAAATTCTATGCTCCACCCTCTTCATCTTTATGCTGTGCAAGATGATTAGAAAATTATCGGACAAAGTCTGTGAGACAGTTCACATTTTAGGCACCGTCTAGTTTAAATTTTTCGAAATGAAACAAAGAAACTTTTGAACTACGTCAACAACTCCAATTTCCTGGCAAACAAAGCAAACCCCACCAAGAAAGAAAATCATACCATTCACCCTATAAAAAGTTTCAAAGGGTGGGTCAGCATAGAAAACATGCTCCAAAAGTGAAACTTATCCGAGACTTTTTCTAATACAATCAAGTATATAGCATCGCAAGAGTCAAGCTCCTTGTCAATCCAGTGGTTATTTGCTCCATTGATGTACCTAACAGTGCATAAAATAATGTGAACAGAAAGTTTCTGGATGGAAGGAGCACATCTCATTGGCAAAATATTGGTTAGGACGCTCGGCTTGAGGCCCCTCCCCTCCATCATTAGCTTGCAACACAGGAGTCAAGCCTTATGTGAAAAGGGACATGTCTGTAGGCAAGGCTGCCCTACGGGAGTAGGCTAGCGGAAAAACGAGGCAAAATCAGGTCAAATCATTCAAACTAGTACAGGATACGATGACAAACAAAAAGGTTCTGTTGCCCTGCGTCGAAGTAAGCCTTCTCTTTTGCTCTTTACCTAAAAAATGATCGTTTCAAATTATTTGCATTTTTTTTTTATTTTTTTGAAAGATTCTATACTTTCGAATCTAGACAGAATTAGGCTTTTTAACAATTTCCACTAAATTATATCTTCTCCATTTATAAATGTTGGAACCAGGGGAAAACAATTAAAAAAAGAATTACTGCCTTCACTTATTTAAAAATTAAATATATATTTTACATAAACTCTTTTCAATCACGTCTTAGCTTTAATTTATAAAATGTTATATAACGCTTTTTAATAGGGCCCATATATTTTAGCCTTCCATCTAATTGATAAGGTAAGATACATTTATGAAAAAAGCGATGCAATTAGATTTATTTCATCAGTAAGAAAATATATAACTTTTATATCATTTTCCAATAAAGTAAATCAAGAATATTTTTCTCTCTTTCCCAAATTCTTAAGATTTTTTTTTTTATTTAATTCTAATCTTTACTGCTGTAGAGTTACTAAGTTTTCTGTTAGAAGGACTTTGCAGCAAGTATTCCCCTTTGAATATAATATGGCAAAAAGGCTTCCTCAAACATTTAATCATTCTAAACTTGTGATCAAATTCATGTTCGGAGATCTATAAGATTGAGGAATTTTTCTTATTTTCTTATAAATTATACTAATTTCCTATCTATTTGTTGGCAAAACCAAAATCTTAATTATTTTTTTTTATCTTTTTATACGCCTAATTAAATTTTCTTCAAAACAACGTATATATTCATAAATTTTTCCTTTTCAGTTAATAGCATGAGATTCTCAAATGAGATTGAATTCATCATACAAAACCTTTTAGGATTTTAGAAATTTTATTTAGTTTTTTGGGAGTTAAGTTCTTTTGGGACTGTTATAAAAACTTATCATAAACTCTACAAGGTCCGCCATTCCGACAGTCCCTTCTACAGTTCCGGAAGTAAAGAAGCTATTGGAATATTTCCTTTTGGTTTAGACTACTCATATCTTGCTGCATCATCATTATTTCTATAAATTTTATCAAAATAGCTTCTTCATCAGGAAACTTTTACATTTATTTATAATACCTGTTACCTAAGCAAGTAATTCATGATTTGACCGAGTTGTTTACAAATATGTAGACAAAAATTTATAGGAATTTTTAACTGGAGTCCTTAGAGGAATGAAATCACTGTAGTTTATATTATTCATAGAGTGATTTAGGATTTCTATCATGACCTTGAAGAGAATTTTTCATAAGTTTTCAAATCAAGACCCTTCAATATTGAACATCGGACATCTTTTCCAATTCTTAGAAATTATTACGTCTGATGTTCAGTATTGGAGGGTCTTGATTCAAAGACTTTTGAAAAATTATCTTCAAGGTCTTGATAAAAATCCTAAATCACTTTGTCAAATAATAGAAACTATAGTGATTTCATTCTTTTAAGGACTCCAATTCGAAATTCCTGTAAATTTTTGTCTAAATATTTGTAAATAACTTGGTCAATTCATGAGTTACTTTTTAATGTATTGATCATTTAGGAGTGTTGGACTTTATCTCTATTTTTTTTATTCTCATTATAATTTTAATTATTTCTTCCAAATTAGGACTTTTAATTGAAATAAAAAAATATCAATCGATATTGTGCAAAATTACTTAATCAATAGGATTAGATTGAATTCCTCCTACTATAAATTTAATAGTATTTCTCATATAGTTAGAGTTTTGATTCCTTTACTAAATAAGACCATATTTTTATATCAATTAAGTGTTAAGAACAAAACCTAATATTTGGAATTTTTTCAACTTTATTTTTATCAAATAAGGTGAGATCAACTTTGACGTTGTAACTTTATTTTGGTGCTCCCCTTGAAGTTTTTCAAAATCCTATAATAAAGATTTTAAAATTTTAAATTCCCTTCAAAACTTCATATTACTATGTTTGTAATGAAAGAAATTGATCATTCAGGAGCGTTGGACTTTATCTCTATTTATTGTATTTTCATTATAATTTTAATTATTTCTTCTAACTTAGGAACTTTAATTGAAATAACATAATATCAATCAATATTGTGCAAAATTACTTAATCAATAGGATTAGATTGAGTTCCTCCGACTATATCTTTAATAGTATTTTTCACAAAGTTAGAGTTTTGGTTCGTTTGCTAAATAAGACCACATTTTTATATCAATTAGGCGTTAAGGGCAACTTAATATTTGGAATTTTATCAACTTTCTTTTTATCAAATAAGGTGAGATCAACCTTGACATTGTAACTTTATTTTGGTGTTTCCCAACTATTATTTTGTGTTTTAAGGTCAAATATCTAAAGAAAATAAAGCAATTTATAATAGTCTATCCACTTGCGCAACAAACGTCACTATGCATGGACTATATCAAATATATCACACCAAAGTTGATATGGAAACAATTCAAATAGATTTATACCAAGTATTTGTATCACGACGGTTCTCAATACATAATACAAGTAAGAGAGGGAAACGGAATTGCAGCACCATAATTTTCAGGTGGTTCAACCCTCCAAAGCCACATACGTTTACCATCCCCTAACTAAAACGGATTATAGTTCTTCCGTCACTAAAGCTTAACAAAATTTACCTGGAGAAAACTCCTTCTATCCCTTTCACTTGGAACTTCACTAATCCAAGGAAAATGGACATCTAACATAGGTGCTATTACTTTGATAAAAAAAAAACAAGAACTCAACTAAGAGCTTTGGATTAAACCTTAGAAACGTAGTACTTTTTTCTTATTTACAAGAAATTGATCCTCAAATTGCTAATCTACTTTCAAACAACAAAAAACTGAATTTTATCAAGATTACCCTAAAATATGAACGATTATACAAGATTTGAGTGAGACACAATGTTTGGTGTCGGACATCAGTGCATGACTTTATCTTTATAGAGCCATAAGAAGAGAAATGTTACAGAACGAAGCTCAGTCTAGTGCCGACTCTTGCTTGCTCAAGCAGCTTCAATCCACGCCATTCTTGGTAAGGCAAAGGGTTGACAACAAAAGATGGTTACTTCCTTTTAAATGATACCCTGACTTAGAAATTACTGTTACTGTAGTTCACGTTTCTTAAAAAAAAAAAGCACTTCACCTATTAAGACGGTTGCTCAAACTCTGCCTCAAAGTTCACTGTGTATGCTGGAGACTTAAAAGAGCGACTGTTACACTTGTTGCAACACTAGCACTTTCGTCTCAAGAATTTATTGTAATAACGGTATAAATTCATATGTCCAAAAATTCTTCGTACATACTATGATGTAATGGAATTTTCATATTTCTTTGTGAGATATGCATACAATAGTAAGATTTAATAGGCAATAATTGAATTGAGTTGCTATTTGGGCTTAATTTTTAATTGATTTTTTGTTTTTTCATATTCAATTGGTTACACCTTATTGTCGTGAATCTTAAATCAATTCCAAAAGGTCAATCCAATGAAAGAAGTAACTAAGTTCTCTCACATAATTTGATTATCACGCTTGTCTTTTCAATGTGGGAAAATGAAATCTGTTATACTTTTCCTCACCCAAATTCACATTGTCTTCAACGTAGGTGAGGCCTTTTGCCAATCCCATATTAGGGTTCTATCCATTACCCACCTTACACTAGAGGGTAGCATCACAAACACTACTAGTTTGTCTTTATATCACTTTTCACTTATCATATACCTGTGTAATATCCCAAAAGATCAACCCCATGGAGGAGTGGTCAAACTCTTTATATAGTCAAATCATCTCACTTACCTTTTTTATATGAAAGAATTAAGTATGTTACATTAGTGTTATTACAAATAATATTTAGTTGACACAACTAAGTATTCAAATCACTACAATAGCCTCAAGCAAGTTACCTGAAATATATAATGAAGTTAATCGGCATGCAGAAGCATAAGATTACAAGTGTAATAAAAACCCAAAATATAAGCTCAGGAAATGATCAATTAAATTTATATTGAAAGTGAAATAAAAACCGTCAAATTTTCATCACTCTAGGTTTCAAGAATTTTGATTAAACCACATTATAACTTGCTGCACTGTAAGTATATGTCGAATATTTAACCACCAGAAAGTAGTAATAATAATGTGTTGAACGTGAAATCAAAAGCCCCAATTTCTTCTCCCTCTAGTTTTCGAAAGAGAATCCACAAATATTTGAATACTTGTTGTAAGAGTGAAATAAAGGCAATAATAACAATTACTATTGAAGCAAGCAGCAAGTGCGAAAATCGAACCGATTTAATACAAGCACAAACTATTCTTTTGTTCGTCAAACGCGCTTCTTTTGCTTTTTCTCTCTTTTCTGTTTGGTTTTTTGTTCAAATCTGTCAAAACAAGGACTTCTGTTAGAGAATAATACGGACCTCATTAGACTAAAACGTATGCCTTTTTTCTAGCCTTTTTGCTCATTGGAGATGTCAGCTCCTAGCCTGTTGACTTGCAGGTTTCTGCTGGGCATTTGAGTTGCACAACAGCTGTGAGAGGGGCAAACAAAAAAACGTGAAGAAGCCTTGGGCCTCTTCGACACCGCAAACTTTAATCAAACGGTGTGTTTGTTTTAGTTGCTCAAGTGGATCGGACAACATGGTCTTCGGCCACGCTAGTTGCCGAGGCAGGTCAGGCCATGTTGGCTTTGGGCACGCCTTCCAAATTTGGTCAAGTTTAGTTTGGGCTGAATAGACCAAATATTAAATATTTAAGAAACTTGATTTACTAGAATAATGGGGGAACAAAATATTTCCTTATTAAATGCTAAGCACAAATCTAATACCAAGGAAAAGGTATTACATTAAAGTTTCCTCACATGCTTTTTCTTTATGGCGAATTTCTAGCGCAAAATAAATATATCAGTTTTCAAAAACCCCAATATTTGTCATCATCAAAATGAATGTAGAAATGATTCGTCTTCCTAACAACAACAAGATGTATTTGTATTGAACTCCTAGCGATATTAGTATAAATTAATTTTTTAAGGTTAATGAAGTTTTTGAAAACTTATTCAAATATTTCTCAATAATCTAAACGTATTATTCTTGGTACTTAGAACATTTGGTTTTGCCTAATACCTTGAAATGAGATATTAGAAAAATTTATCCAAACATTCTCTTTTTCTATTGGCACATGGTATCACATTATAATTACCAAAATGCATGACTTTCTTTCAAATATTTTCACATAACTTTCAAATTCATTGTTGGATGCATTGATTCTGCTCGACACATTATTGGATGCCCGACATAATTTTCTATTAAAATATGTTAAACATGTTGCTACATTTTTTAAGAGAGAAAACACGAATTATCTCGAGCAAAACAAAGCTAAAGCGAAGGACATGTTTACGTCTTGGGATTGAATGTTATTTAATATACATCTTAGGTGTAACAAATTTGAACATTACAAATCCGAATGCGGAGCAAAAATGGGAAACAAGGAGATGGAACATATACATACTGTCGAGGCAGATTAAATTTTGGTGCTAGCATGTAAGAGTGTTGACACAAGCACTAAGGACACCAACACATGGTATTTAGATATTGGATGTAGCAATCATATGATTGGATGGAAAGAATTATTGTCACAATTAGATGAAATAGTTTATGGTAAAGTCAATTGTGGGAATAAATCAAAGGTTCTTATGATGGGCAAAGGCAACATTAATATTGAATCAAAAGATGGTAGGAATGTTACTATTGTAGATGTTTACTTTGTGCCAAGAATTTTTTTGGAACTTGCTTGGTGTTGGGAAACTCTCTAAAAAAGGCCATAAAGTCAACATAGAAAATGAAATTTGTACAATCTATGGTGTAAACAACAAGTTGATTACAAGGGTGCCAATGACGAAAAGTTGGATGTTTCCTTTGACTCTTTAGACAAAGACTCTTGTGAATTTTTAGGCAATGATAAAAGACAAAAATTGGTTATGGCATCTTTGATTTAGTCATTTGAATTTTCGTAGGCTAAAATTAATAGTTTAGAAAAAAATGGTTATTGGTTTTCCTGAGCTAAAATACATATATTATTTAATATACATCTTATGCCAATAAAACCTATGGAATTAATTAATCTCATGATCATTTTTTAAAGATACATCATACCCACATCCCATAAATGTTTTTAAACCTAGAGTCTTTTTGAAAATTTTCAATGGTTGATTTTGACAATAAAAGTTTGATATAGTGTTCAATTTTGCTAAAACGATTTGTATATCTTAATGATTGCTATAAGATTTAAAATTAAGTTGGTTTGTGCATTATTAATTGCATATCATGTATTATAATTTTCTTTCCATTTATTATGATAGGATTATGAATTATTGGTTGGATATCATTTACTATTGTATATTTCTTTTCATGTATTATGAAGGCTAACACAATTTTGCAAAGCATGGTGGGCAAGCAAGTTACTTGTCATAACCAATGGCAAGAATCCAAAAGTCATCATGAAATGCAAGTCACTTGTCATAACCAATGGAATGAATCTAAAAATCATTATAAGTTATAAGAAAACTTGAAACATAACCAACTATGTTGTTTTGCTAAGGTGTGCCCTTTTAAATCATGTTTGTCCTTTTATTCTTTAGGTGTCTTATGAATTGTCCTAGATGAATAGTATGTTATAGTAGTATAAAAGGGCATTGACCCTTTTGTTGTAAATCATTGAACCTTAGTAACTCCATAGCATAATATAGTTCTCTTAACCTTTCAACTTTTTCTTTCCCAATGTTTTCTTTGTAACAAGTTTTAAGTTTTAGTAGTATAATTAGTTTAATATTATAATTGATATCAAAGCCCTGCAAGAGCTTTGATCCAATCTTTGTAAACTAAGGTACACTTACAATATATCAATACTTTTAAAGTTTTTTTTATCTATTTGTTGTTACTTTGTATTGTTTCACCTCAAACTATTGAAAAACCTATATGTCTGTATTCCTTTAAGGCTATTATTTTCCTATTAACCTTTAAGCTTATGTGTGGTGTGTTTGGCACTAAGGAAACCTTAGTTTTAGGCACCAAGAAGCACATAGAAGGATTTAAGTACCCTTAATAGTCTAGCATGGCATCTCTAAGTAATATAGGTCATATAGGTCATATAGGTCATATAGGTCATATGGGTACAATAACTAGTTTGGCACTCAATCAAGAGACCATAGAAACTCTTAAAAATCTAGTAAACAAATTAGATATAGTAAATATTAATGGAATGAATAGCCTAGAAGATAATCCTTAGACTATTATATGGAAATGATGAGATTATGGTACTTCAAACAAAAGCTAGCTATAATCTAGAAGAATATGAAAATATAAAAGAAATCCTCAACTATTGCAAACAATTATATAAAAATCCTAATAGTTCTATCCAAGAAAGAAATAAAGTAATATATAGGATAAGAACAACTTATCTTGAATATGAAGATCTTTGAACCTATTTTAGGTTTGAAAATACATTATTACTTTTTTATGAAAAAGATAAGAAATCTTCTGATTCTATATATATATATATATATATATATATAGAAAAGATAAACAATATGAGTCTGGAAAGGAAAAAAAATAAAAAGAAAAAAGAAAAATTGAAGATCCATTACATCTAGAAACATTGGTAGATTATAGGCTAAATGATGATAATTATGATGATTATGTAGAAAACATTAAAAACCAATGATTATGATGATTATGAAGTAAAAGAGGAAACACCACATCCCACATGTTCTAAAGAGATGATATGAATAAGCAAAATATAGCCCAAAACAAGACATATTTAGACCTTACTAATGTTCCTTTTAAAGATCAATTAGAAACAATAGATGATTGGCATAATCTCTTTCAGTCGTAGCAATCAATTATAGGAACAAATGGACAAAAGAAAAATTTTATAATTATATTGCCTTTACACTTCAAGGAAACATTTTACAGTGGCTACGGCAATAGGAAAAGACTAAAGTAAGAAAGCAGCAAAAAATTGATTTATTGACTTTTTTTTTAAACTTTTGATGACATTTTAAAAGAATTTGGAAAAATCCATAAATAACACCTTTTAAGGATATTTAGGTGAACCACACCTTCAAGAAGATGTCACTTTTACGCTATCCATGCTAGAATTATGTGATATATATAGGTTTGAAGAATATGTTCAAATCTTTTAAAAATATTTTTTTTGGTTAAACCACCAAAAAATGAATATTGGTTAGAACAATTCTTTAGTAAATTACCTAGCCCTTGAGATAAAATTTGCACAATAGGTTATACATATCTTCTAATTAAAATAGATAAACCTGAGGTTTTACAATAAATAATGTCTTAAGGGTAATAATAGGTCCAACAAAAATGAAAATAAATTGAATATTGATTATAAAATATTTTTTTGAAACTGATTAAATTTTCTCTTGAATTTTGAAAAGATTCATGGAAAGTTGAAAAGAACTTTATATGCTATTTTCCTATTAAATTTAAAGCAATCTTCAAATGTGAATATGATGTATTGGTCATTGATTACATATCATTATTTATGTGTCAAATGCCAATGCATGGATTGAAATTAAAGAATGATACAATTAATGTTTAATTTCAAATCTAGAAAATATTTGAAATGTTTGCTTCAAATATCAGTGCATAAAGTGAGAATTAAAGAGTGATATAGTAAAGTGTCTACGATTGATTTCAAATTATTTGCACCGTGTGTGTGATTTTCAGTCTCAAATGTGAAATGATAAAGTGGTGTGCAGGAGAAATAAATACATATTCATGATGTGTTAGTCTTAAGGTGCAACGCACTGTTTTTGGGATATGGTGTACATGTATGTGTCTTGTGTGTTTGGAAATGATGCGTGTCGCGAAAAAGATGCAACGCACCGTTTTATTTGGTGGAGAGAGCCGCATCCGTGGTTTCAAGAAAGGCTAATAAACCTTTCTTACGTTTAGCTTTCGATAGAAAAGGCATTGCCTTTTTAGTTCATTCTGCCGCATGATTTGAAAGGGAATATTGGAGTCTTTGGGAAAGAATTTAGGAAAATCTAAAATGGGTTTTCATCTCTAGATGCTAAGTAACCATTTGCCCTTTGGAAAATTTTCTTTTCACTCTATAAATTGTTGTCTAGGGTTTTTGAGAAAGTACTAAAAAGGAATTCGTCTTACGAGAATCAAAAAGTTGATTTGTGAGTGCATTGCAAAAAGAATACTCCTAGTCAATAATGATTGATAAATTCTACAAACACGTAGTAATATCATTTCATCCTATCCACTATTTGAATATTACTTGTGCTTTGTCAAGTATTTTTCAATTTTGTGGTTTGGCATTGTTATTAGGATTACATTGTTTAATTGTTTTATAATATGTTGTGATTCATTGCTTGAAGAAAGAGTATTACCTAAGTTTGTTTTTCTTTTAGCAAGGATGGTACCCTAGCACATTTTATTAAAACCAATAATTTTGGACGTTATTACCTAAGTTTGAGACTTGAATTCCATGTTTGATAAAAAATTAAAGTTGAGAAATTTGCAAGCCATTTATACTAAGAAGACTTAATATTTGTGCAAGATCAATGGAAAGAAAAAAGATTTATTTTCATTCATATCATTCATTTTGTAATTTTTAAGCCATTTTGTGATTGTTAAGCCATGTGCAGCTTAGAGGAAATTTACATTTGTGATTAAGCTTGTAAAGCTTTGAGTATTGTGATTTAAATCATGTGTGCCTTAAGTTGATTATAGATTAAGCCAAGTGTGGCTTAACTATTTTTGTGATTGGGCCCTATTGGTTGTCTGTAATTTTTTGTGTATAAAAGTGAATTGCGATAATTTTTAGTCTATGAATAGAAATTAAAAGTATTTTAAATTTGAGAGCCACAATTATAAATTTTAGTAAAAGGTCTTCCTTGTTATTGATAAATAGGGGGCGGACGTAGGTTGGGTGAACCACTCGAACACTTATCCATTGCAATTTGTTTATTTCTGATTTTAAATCACAAGAAATTATTAAAAACATAAAATTAAAATAATCCATTCCAACCTCCTCTTATTAGGTTAATCAATTTCCAATAAAATTATTCTGACGGTTTTCTGACGTCCAACTGCCTCTAAACAGCGACTCGTAGAAATAGCTACACATGGCGGTTGTCCGCACGGCCGCGTGGATCACCCACTGGGCAGTCGAAATCGTGGCCCGGGTTCTGGCTTGACATGGGCCTTTCCAAGTAGCTGGGCTGAGGTCAGAACTGCCTCCAGTTGACAGTGACACAGAAACTCAAAACAAACAAAAGCATTTCATCCTATTGGGCCTAGATTTGCTGAAACCCTATTGTGTTCGAATCTACCGTTACTTCTTATTTTTCTTCCAAGCTCTACCTTCTTCATTCGTTTTCTTCAATCCTTTGAGCTTGTGTTTTGATCACACTTTTCCTTTGAGCTTATGCTGAAACACTATTGTGTTTTGATCAATGTCTTTGGATACCACTGATAGGAACACAAATTCTAATAACAATCACAACCCAAATATGAGGGAAATCAGGCAATACTTCCCCTAAATTTCAAGTTTCCTTCAACACAACCGAAGTTCGTAAGTGCACCACAGATTCAAGGTAAACAACCAAAAAAGCATCCACAACTGCAAGCACTACAAACTCCTAACAGACTACACTACGACTGAACTACCCTTACACTACCAGATCTACTACAACAATAGTTTTTGCTTTGATGAAGAAGATGATCCCCACAGCTGCCTCTCTTTTTCTCTTTTGTTTTTTTTTCCGGAAGCCTCGTCAAACGAAGTGTTTTGCCATCTAATAAAGTTACGTAACACACCCGCTAACTTTCCTTGCCTGTGTAAAGACGTACTAATAGATGTTTTGTCCTCTCCTCGAGAGTTGAGTCGACCGTTCTGCGAAGTTCCATTGCTGATTTTTCGCCGGCCCAAGGGGCAGCCTGTACTACTAAGCCAGCTAATACTCAAGAAGCTCTAGTCGTTCCACAACGTTCTAATTGCGGAGAAAGATAGGATGCTATGAAGTGGGACGAAGCCTAGATTGGGAACTCCAAAATAATGAGCATAAAAAGTCTTTTCATATTCCTTTTTCCTATAGTTTGAGTTTCTATTACACACGCGACATACACAGCATTGTCTATCGATTTTCAAGTGTGAATAAAGTAATTGTGGTCGACTTTGGTGGTCGCAGTTTTACCTAATTACAATAACTAACATACATGATAAATCAGATTCAACGGGCTAAGGATACCAACCTATGTTGCTACTATGTCGTCTCATGTCTATATCATTTTTGTAGTTTAAACTTCTTTACCTCATCGTCAAGCTTTTTAAGTCTTCGTACGCCCCACCATCTTTGAATACACTGATAATATTCTAATTTGTTATGTTTTCATCTATATATTCTTCCCTTTTAAATTAATTTGAAGGGAGGAAAAAAGATCTTTCAAGAATACAAACAAAGTCTCAATAAATATGATCCAGTAGCTGAATATGTGAGGGAACTTTTGTCGAACAGCGGTGAACATCGGGTAGTGAAGAACAAATCGCATCTCATGTTGGACTTGACCCTGGTGCAATTATCTAAGTCTATTATATTTTGGCCATTTATCTTTGATTTTTCTTCTCTCTTAAATTAAAAGGACAAGTTACAAGATGACAGCTACCTCAACGGCAGCTCGAAGAAATGTCCTAGGACACCAACAAAGTAAACTCTAGTGGACTTGATTCTATTATATTTTGGTCATTTATCTTTGATTTATCTTCTCTCTTAAATTGAAAGGACAAGTTGTTCAATTCATAGTTACAAGATGACAGCTACCTCAACGGCAGCTTGAGGACGGGTTGTTCAAGTAAGAACATTTCCTAGGACACCAACAAAGTAAACTCTAGTGGACTTGATTTAGTCAATAATATAGAATTTGGAGGCCAGTTGTCCCCACCTAGAATCAATTGGCGATTGGTGGGGGAAACCCCATCGATAAGGCCAAAGATAAATCAATTGGAAGAAACTCTCCATTAATAAGGCCAAAAATCTCACTATACGGAATTGGTGTGGGATTAAGTTTCAACAAACAAACCAATCAACGTTTGGGCCACTAAAGAAACAACCTAAGCTACGAGACAACATGCTCAAAAAATCAGTTTTTTTTTTTATATATATATATTAAAAACAAAAGCATATAGAAGAGAAAAACATAAAAAATAAAATAAAATTGGATCATTTCGTGTAACACGCGTATCCTACTATGAGAGTTAAAATCAGGTCACTGAGTTAGTTTTCTCTATTATTGTTTTTCACATTTTCATCAAAATAGTTCCTATTCTAAATGAGTAGACTATTACTTCTTTTTTTGCTAGCATTAAACACAACGATGTTGTTGTGATACTTTATCCCAGTCTACAGTTAATTGCAATTGAATTCACAATTATCAAATTGAACTCATCTTGTACAATACAAAGCTTAAGTGTCGATCACGTGCATCCTCCTAGCATCAAGTTGCCATTTCACTTCAGCATTCAGGTCCTGCATTACTTCACGGAGCCATGAAATTCGGAATGGTTGGACTAAAATGTTGTTCATTATTGGGACTTCGAATTTCATTCAAATATGGCGATGAAATTCAGTTTGTATATTACAAAAATCGAGACAAATCTCAAGTAGAGGTGAGCTGTTCTCCTGCCATTTCCTCCGCGGTGGAAAATGGAGAAAAAGAAAAGGCGGAAGATAGAAAGGACAGGAGTATGAGAAAGGGAATTGTTTGATATTTTTCTTTCAACTAATTTTTCGACTCTGCACGAAGCTGCCATGCGAGACTGGCCATCGTTGTCTTTTACGATAAAAAGATAAATAAATAAAAAGGTTGAGCTGTCGCCAGCAAAATATGTCGGCAACAGGTGATTGCCGGTCCCGGTATTTGACTACTCTTTCGCTGTTTAGGTTTTGGGAGGGACATAGTTCGGTCTAGGGGATTCACGCCAGTCCGAGTGAAAGCAAGGTAACTCAAACACTATAAAGCGCATTACATTTGGAAGGCCTCTAATTAGTTTATGGAGTTATATTTAAAAATATTTTTAATATTTTGATTTCCAAAATTCTCTATGGCAAGATAATAGTTTTATGCCAAAAGAAAAATCCCAAAATTGAAGCTTTTTAATAAAAGTAAGACTTTTTAGTTCATTATTAACTTTTGAGTTGGCTCTTTAGGCCTTTTAACTTTTATTAGACATGCAACCTTGAATTTAATGATACTTAATGTATTGAAAAATGTATGTAAGACAAAAATTCCATATTAGAAGAGAAAAAAAATCATGAAATGAAGTTTAAATAGAAGTAAAACATTCTAATCATGAATTAGCTTTTGAGTTAAACCTTCTAACTAAAACAACATTTATTACTTTAAATACTATTAACTATCACTTGCTTTTAAGCTATTATACTTCACAAGAACAAACTCTAACATAATAGATGATAATCATTCAATTTTTAAAAAACAAATTCAGGAACTTGTAGGATAAACTATTAATATTTTTAGAGATCTTAATTCATTTACAGACCTTATTTGTTTAACATATTTTACAATATAATAGTAGTGGGAGTTTCACATTATGTGGCAATATGTGATGCGATAAATATAACTTTAAAATTGTTTTCTTTGCATCAATTAAAATAAAATTCTATTTTTATGGATAGGTAATGCTCTCACAAAGTAGTTTGACAAACAATCTATTCATTAAAGAAAGAAAGGAGATTAGGGTTATTGAATTTTAAACTTTGGAATAAGGTCCTTTTAGAACATATACTTTGAAATCTTATCAATATTCTAGATACTTTTTTATGGAGTAAGTGGATTTATAGTTTTAATAATGTAACTTGATATAAAAAGTTTCATGGCATGGAGTTGGAGAATTTTTCTCAAACTAAGGTTTACACTTACCTTGGTTTTTTATAGATCTACATATTGCTAAGAAAAAATTTATCAGGAGCTTTGACTAGTCAATGAAAAAGTGAATTGGTATAATATAATTTAAATTGGTAGCATTAGCAAATAGAATTTTATTGGATGAGTAGTTTATCAAATTGACTTTCTACAACAAAATGAATGATATAATGGCTTTCTTTAATTAACTTAATAGTGATTTTTGTCAATCCCAAGTTAAAAATATGAGTCATCTTTTTTTTTTTTTTGAATATATATGAATAAAGATGGTTTGGAAGATTATCCTTACTTAAAGTGGAATTCAATGTTATATTGGAGGATGAAATGAAAAACTGCAATGAATTATCAAAGTAGTTAAAGAAAATGATTTGGCTGTAAAGCTTCTTAAGAGATTATTTTTAATTTGCATTTATTGTATATGGACAAAATAAAATAGAAAACAATTTCAAAATAGAACATTTTTTTTTTAAAATGGATGGTACCCTGACAAATTTTATTAATAACAATAAGGTTAGGCGTAATAACCATATCATATATAAGTACATAGGGCAAGGGAAAAACCTTACCCTTTAAAAGGCTAAATGCTTACATATCAAATTGCCACATAAAACATAGAAAATAAAACATGAAATACATTGGGCAGCACTTACACTTTACCTTATGGTGGTCTATAATTACTAATCCTGATTGATCCTGTATGAAAACAATGCCACATGGCCAAGGCAGAGAATTAAAATGTTCAAATAATCTTTTATTTTGGATCACACCCATAATTAGTAAGACAATCAACAACTGCATTTTCTTCTCAATGTACATGTTGCATTTTTGTAAATGCTAAAACCGTGGACATACACTGACGAATGACATACTATAGTTTCCAAGGAGTCTTCCTTTTTTTTTTTTTTTCGTAGACATTGGACTAGATAAAAGGCATTTAACTCAATAATATGGGGTACTTGGTTCCATTCTCCACATATCTTGAGGCCTTCTAACAAGGAGTAGGCTTCAGCTTCTACACTACTACCTAATGCTAACTTGAGTGAGAGAGCCATCATGATGTTCCCATTATGATTTCTAAGTATTCCTCCTCTAGCATTCTACCCCATGATACTTGACATATCTGTATTTAGCTTATATTGTCCCACTGGTGGAGGTTGTCATTTGACCTAAACTCCTCTTTTAAAAAGAAGGTGGATT
Source organism: Casuarina equisetifolia (assembly GCA_028551475.1). NCBI lineage: Eukaryota > Viridiplantae > Streptophyta > Magnoliopsida > Fagales > Casuarinaceae > Casuarina > Casuarina equisetifolia. Next base: position 27,496,819 of record CM052355.1, read on the forward strand.
ACAAGAATTTTTAACAAACATAATGAGACTTGATCAAGAAAACTTACTTGGACCTTAACTTGGATGGGAATGGACAATTGTAGCATCTAATGGGTAACATTCTTGTTAATTTTGTATAGGGACATGCTTTCATCATTATGTTTAGCTAATGAACCAAATTTCTTTAATAATAATACTACCAAAGATGGCAATAATAGCTTGCCTCTAACTATGCTATGATGCCTCTAAATACCATGATGAAACAAGATCATAAATAGAATTAAATCAAATTGATAATTGAAGTATGTCTCCGAATGTCTTCTAAATCCATTGTGCCAATATACTATGCTTAAATAGATGATCCACAATCTCTTTTTGGGCCCTTTTACAATAGTAACACTTAGAAGCCATTTCTATTCCCCTCCTTTGCATGTTGCATTCCATTGGGACTCCATAATGAATAAACTTCCACATAAACAAACAAATGTTGGTAGGTATTATCTTGTCCACAAAAGCTTTGCCCATATTACTTTGTCTTTTTTAATTACTCAATCATGGCATACTAAGGAAGTTGAAAATTTACCAGAAGCACTCAAATTTCAAACAAGCTAATCGAGTTCTTGACTCATACGATTTTGTTAGCCTAATATTGTTGCTCACTAGATAAATGTACCCTTACAAAGTCATAATTCTAAAGAGCTTCTTTAATTGTTTCTTCTATTGTAGGCATAAAGGATACCAAAGAAGTTATTCAAGCCAATTATCTTTCCAAAATGAGCATTTACCTTTCTCAATAATCCATTTACCATGTTTAATTGTATAATTAACATAAGGTAAAAGCATTTTCCAGGTATGCAAATGTGTATTCTTCTTCCCTTTTCTTATTGCCTTCATAGGATGTCCATGTTTTAATCATATAACAAAAGCCCACAGTGAATGTCTTTGTATAAACTTTCATGCAAATTTTGTTTGAAAGGCTTGCATAGTTTGCTCTAAATTACGAATTCCCAACCTCTTTCTTCCAAAGGTGTACATATGGTTTTCCATTTAACCTAGTGACTACTATATTCATCCTTATTACTCTACATGAATTGGCCATTATTATGTTAATCTTTTGTATTACTGTTTTGGGTACTTTAGTAATAGATAAGAGATGAATTGGCATGGAAGATAGAACATTTTTTATTAATGTCAACTTGCCCTTTTGATATAAGAATTTATGTTTCCAATTTTGCACTCTATTAGCTATTGCTTTCACCATCTCATCAAAGTAATGGATTCGACATCTACCTTTAAATAGTGGAATGCCTAAATAGTTTATTGGTAGGTCTGCAAATGTGAAGCTTGTAATCTGTTTGATAAGGTCTTTTTTGGCTGGATCCAACTTTATTGACACTATTGCTTTTGTTTTCTCTACATTGATCTTTTGGCCCATTATAATCTTCATATTATATAAGAGCCTTTATGTCCTTAAGTGATTGTTAGTTTCCTTCCATAAAAATTAACATATCATTGACATATAGTAGATGTGAAACCCCCCCAAAATGGTTATCACCTTTAAACCTACCGATGCATGATGTCATCTCCATAAGATACTTAAGCTTTCGACTAAAATGTATCTTAGGCCAAAATGAAAATGCTTGGGGATAAAGGATTCCTTTATTTTAGTCTTCTTGTGGATTTGAAGAAACCATATTTTTTTTCCTTGCATTAAAAGTGAAAACCAATTATTTGACATTCATCTAAATATCATATCACACCATATGTGAGAAAAGCTGAATCGGCCCTAATACTTTTAGTACAAAAACCTACTTCATGTGATCATAGGCCTTTTCATATCTACCTTGATCATGATGTTTGCAATTTCCTCATGATCCAATTCATTAACCATTTCCGATGCTATAGCTACATTCTTATGCATATCTTATCCTTGCACAAACCCAAATTGTTCCTTTGATATCACTAAGGGCAATATTCAAACTAATCTATCATTCATAATCTTGGCAATAATTTTGTAGCTAAAGTTACATAAACTGATAGGCCACAAATCCTTAAAGCTTAGAGGATGTTTCTTCTTCATATTCAAAACAATCATCATGGATGTTACACATTTCGGCATTGGATTCCCTCCAAAGAAATCTTGCACCATTGCAATGATGTCTTCCTTTATGATATCTACACTACTTGATAAAAATGTTCATTGAATTCATCTAACCCTTTAATAGCCATCCATATCTTTTCCTATTGAGGTTCCTTACAAAACTCATCATTTTGTTCTTTGATGACCAACTAAGGGATATAATCCAATAAATCACTTTGTATTCTTCCTTCTAGGGGGAACCTTAAAGGATATATTAGAGGCGCGTTGTTGCCTTCAATAAGGACATGTGAATAACAATCTATACCAAGGGGACCCAACATGTCTAGCTCTAATGTGTAAGTGTTGTCTAGTAGTCTAAAGTTCCATTTGGCCTCTGAATTCTTTTCTTTAATACAAGTATGAAAGTAAGCAACGTTATGATCTCCTTCCTTCAACCATTTAACTCTTGCCTTATCTTTTAACATACCTTCTTGGTATGTGATTAATTCATTTAGTTGTTCTTGAACCTTTTTATATTTTGCATGTTTAGCCTTTGACCACCCTAGTTGTATTTCTCTATCTAGTTGGTTCATCTTGTCTTCCAAGTCGATTATTTGTTCATTTCATTGGGTTTGTGTTCCTTTATTCCATGCAATAAATTTTCTCCTCACATATTTTAAGTGAACATATAATTTGTATCATGGGGAGTCTAACAAAAAGTTGTTCCATTCAGTTTCATAGCTGTTGTGAAAAATTGCTCTTGGATCCACTGCCTTTGAAATTTGAAACTTTCCATAATATTTTTTGTCAACAACTAATGATAGTAACAAGGGGTTGTGATCTAACTTATTCTGTGAAAGATGGTGAACATAAACTTGGGGAAAATAAGTTAGGGCCTCTAGATTATTAAGCACTTAGTCCAAACCTATCCAAGTCCTCATTTGACTTCTCTCATTATTACACCAAGTAAAAGGGTCCCTTTCATAGCCAACATCTAGTAGTCTAGCTTCAGACAAGAAATCTTGAAAGTCCTCCATTGCCTTTCTAGAATAAGGTTTACCCCTATGTTTTTTTAACTGATCCATAATTTTATTAAAATCACCACCCACTATCTATGGTTTGTCTCCAATATCCAACTTCAGTAATGAGTTCCGTAATGTCATTTTCATATGACAATTATAACTAGCATAAATAATAGTTAACACAAATGAATGATCCTGTGTTTGAAAGGCTAAGGTGCCATGCTAAGCATGTACAATAAAAATAGAATAGTTGGGATTCCAATTTTGTTAGCTAAATTAATAAACATTGTACAAGAACAAGCTTTCTTATTTCAAAATATAAAATCACTATAAGGAAATATCATTTTGAGTGAAATTTAGAGACTTCCAAACTCAATCTTTTCATAGTTTTTGTAATTCCTATAATATTGGAATATACCTTTATGCTTTTGTACATTACAATTTATTAATGTAAACTTATATTTCTACCCACAACAAAAAAATTCTATTAAGATGTATTTTGTATTTTGTTGAGTTATATATTTCCCAATGTATTGGAACTTGGATACCATACTTAAGAACATTGCACGAGTAATATTAGGTTTTGTTATTATTTTCCCTTGCATAACTGTTTGTTGTGACATGAAGTTTAGTAAATAGTATTCGTTGTTAACGCTTTTGGCATATGTAAACTCATATGATATTATATTTTTAATGACAACACCAATATATAATTATTTTTAACAGCCCAATGTTTTTAGTAAAGATTTTAATTTGTTATCGTGAACTTTTTACTAGTGTTATGATCAGCATTTTTCATCAATTTGAAGCACTAGCAGTGAAATCATCTTTTGTCGATGTCTATCCAGGAAGCCGTCAGTAGATGCTCTTCCTTCTACACCACTAATGAGGAAGATAGGGACATCGTAAATATCCCTAGTCAGAATTCCATTTTCATGCTATACGCTTTGTTCCACAAATTGGATAATAGTCGAATTCGTTTTGCCAGAATTAAAAGCTGTCCATAAATAAACATAGAATTGCTTGTGATTCTACACAATAATTGTGGACTTACGTTGAACAATCTCTTCGAGGTCTTCTCCCGCTCTCACCCTCTCTCAAGGTATGGCCAGAAGATGTCCGTTCCCTTTGTTTCCTCTTTACTTTCATCCAATATTCGCACTTCTAGCATCCCCCTCTCTCTTTGTCTCTCTTTCTCTGCTAATTCCTCCGCCTTACGATAGTTAACCGGCTGTACACTAATTCGGCCACCGTTTAGCCTGTGCATGTGAAGGTATTTTCCTTGGCAAAATGAAGGCATTTCTTGTCCCGTTCCTCCTTGCTTCAGCTGTCACTTTTTGTTTCGCAACGTTCTCTTTCGGAAACCATACATTGGCGGATGAAGGCATGCTCTCTCTCTCTTTCTCTCTGTGATGTTAGTTTTTCTTTTCTTCCCTTCGTTGTGCACTTGAAGAAGTCTGATGAAACTCAAGTGTCTTCATAAGGAAAACCATTAAATTTCATGGTGCGGACAGCATTTCTAGTTTTTTACGAGTAATCCTTTCTTTTGTGACCGATTTAACCAGGTTTTAATTGTTAACTTTTGCAGTGGAGGCTCTAAGACACGTAGGAAACACGCTAGGAATGACGGCCTGGGATTTCAACGTAGATCCATGCAGTGGACAATCTGGATGGATCCGCCAAGGAACAACCAAAGATAACAATGTCAGTGTTGGCTGTAACTGCTCATTCTCCAGTGGAACTGTGTGCCGTGTTGTCAGCATGTATGTCATTTCTCTCTTCTACGTACACCCCATGAACGTGTTTATTGAGATGGTTATTTATTCACCAGCGCCTTCTTTAATGAGAACTTGTCAGTCGTAGTGACCACTATTACAAGAAGCCAGTATAAATTTTATTTTACTCTTTTTAGTTTTTTTTTCGACTAAAAAGACGGCGAATAAATGATCTACCATCTAAGATCATTTACTTGCATTTAAACATTAGGCCCCATCTATTAAAAGAGACAGGTATACCATGCCCTGTTCAAAGATCAAGTCAAGACGAACTCAGGCTGCTGGTCAAGTTGGGGACCACGTATTAAATGTGTCTGTGGCCATATCTTATGGTCCTCAAGTTTGTAGTGTCCGCACTTCTGTTAAGTCTTAGATGGGGACAACAAACTAAATGTGTCTGTGACCATGTGTTATTGACATATCCACGTGACTGTAATATCTGTTTTCTGTTAAAGGTTGTTTAGAGTTCGTGTAATGCTTAATTATACATACCAATTTGCCTTCATAGCTTTGGCACTTAACATCCGTTTACAATCTTGTATCGGTCTGAAATTGAGACAATAAAACAGAAGTGAAAATAGGGAAGAACTATGGGATACTCTTTCCTAGTACTATCTGATTTTGTGAACCTTCTTGTTCTTAATTGTCTGTTTCCTCAGTGTATTATAGTCCTTCACTTGGCATGTGGCAATCATAAAATCCAACTTAAGAACGTAAAATTTTACCTTTTATATCTCTACGTAATAAAATTTAGTAATTGTTATTTTGAAAAAATGGCTATTAACTAACTTAAATATGTTATGTAAGGAAGATTTAGAGGCTGAAAAGGCAATATTTATATTAATTAAAAGCGGACTTAAGGTGCAGGGATTAAATGTGGACGTGACAAGCATTGGGTGTATTTTATGACAGACCGGTTTTAAAAGATGAAACAAATATGTTCTGTAGCGCTAAAGAAATCATACTGAGGAATATATTGAGGAAGAACCAAATGGGCCTTTAAAAGATAATTTTAGTTTCGATTCGTTAAAAAAGCTTCTGTAGAACAAAGAAACTAGCCTGTTATGACTTTTGTAATATGTTGTAAAAACAAAATTGTTTTCAGTGTCAAATAATTGTGAAAAAAATGCTTTTCGGATTAGTTCCAAAGTGTTTGTTAGATATCAAGACAAACAAACAGCACTTCGTTGAAAAAGTAATTACAACTTGCTTTACTCTGTAGTAAATGTCTCCTGTTAAAAAGGGGAACTTAGCAATCTAATTAGGAATTTTCCTTTGCTTGTTGTAGCTTTTAATTTATGATTTGTTATCAAATGTGTCCACGTTTCTTGACAAGGTCCCGCCCCGTAACTGAAATATCCCGTTTTCGATTTGATGTACAGACTTTTGAAGAGACAAAATCTCACAGGTACACTCCCAAGAGATTTGGTCAAGCTTCCATACCTCCAAGAAATGTAAGTACATCGCTATTTTATAGCGATAGTAGAGATGCACATCTAGCAGTTTTCTTTCATCGACTGACAAACTTGTGGACTGGTTCTTTTGTTAGTGACCTCACCGGCAACTACATTGGAGGTTCAATCCCTCCAGAATGGGGTTCGATGCAGTTGATCAACATGTATTTATCTCTCTATTTGTGTGTGTTTACGAGCATTATAGTTTATCCATAGTTTTCTAAGCGTTCTCAAGCTCAATCTTTCATGAAGGATGACTCTAACGTAAGGATCTTGTTGCAGTTCCCTTTTGGGAAACCGGTTAACTGGTTCTATCCCCAAAGAGTTGGCAAACATCAAAACTCTCAAAAGCTTGTAAGTTTGGACAACCCAGTTTGTGCGTTTATGTTAAAATATAATTTGTGTTACAAGAACATGGGTTTTATCATTTGTAGAACGGTGGAGTTCAATCGGCTTTCTGGACCTCTTTCTCCACAACTTGGTGATATGCGCTCCATAGAAAGATTGTAAGGCGTTCTCGGATATTCTCCCTCAGAGGAATCTTAACTCTTTTGCTCGTTTTGAGAATTTGTTCGACCGGCTTTTCCATATAAAAATGTGGAAACATAATCTTGATAGCTCAACTGCTAGACTTTTCTTTCATATTCACCCATAATGTTCTTCTTGTCGGTCAAATATATTGTAGTCTGATCAGCTCAAATAATTTTACTGGTGAGATACCTGATACATTTGCAAAGCTCACAACACTGAAAGACTTGTAAGTCACTATTTCTTTCTTTCCCTATTAGACTTTCATATTTCATAATTAGTTACTAGTTTTGCATTGAATGTAATGCAGTCGGATCAGCGACAATCAATTTTCTGGAAAGATACCTAACTATATTTACAAATGGACAAAACTTGAAAAACTGTAAGTCTTGTTTTTTTCTTTTTTCTTTTTGAAATATTTTATTGGTATTCAATTATGCTTTCCATTCATTATCGTACTTTAAGCCAAAATGTGGAAATACAGAGTGATTCAAGCTAGTGGTTTGAGTGGCCCAATTCCATCTGGCATTGCTCCTTTGGAACAACTATCTGACTTGTTAGTATGAATCTCTTATGTTATAACTAAATATTATGTTCAAATAAAATTGCGTTTTCATTCATATTGTTAAATGTGATATACAGGAGAATTAGTGACTTAAATGGATTAGCAGAAACGTTTCCCTCAGTTAGTACTTTGACAAAGCTGAAGACATTGTGAGTTAGCTACTTTTGTGAAAATGATCTTGGAAACTAATTATTTTTATAACTATTCAAGTAGACATGGACATCTGATTTTGTAACAGGATTTTGCGGAGTTGCAATATTACTGGACAAATTCCTGAGTATCTTGGGAAGATGGCAACTTTGGAAACCTTGTTAGTATATTAGTGCTGTTTTTCTATTCTTATCTATTTTTTGATGTATTAAAAAGAGTTTCAAAATGTTTTACTCTAATCTCTCGATTGATTATATTATCGAATGACTTAGGACTCCTTTTCTAAATGAAACATGATCTTCTGTTATTCCGTTATCTCCATTAAGGGCATTGATCTTTTAAGATAAATGCTAACATTTTTAGTACCGCAATACTTCTTTGATTTTTTTTTCTCCCTTTGTCAAATCCATAAGCCTTCCAGAATTGAACACGATAGTCTTTAGCAAGGCCATATATGGATTTTCATATTTGCCACAGCAAATGAACTATTTTCTTCATCTAATTGGATATTAAACAAGATCTGTAGACTAGCCTCAATGCAAAATGGCTAATTGGTATTATCTCGTGGAAGGAAGATAAACCCGAGTAATTATTTTCACTCCAAATAATGGATGGAATTCGAAACGTACAATTGTTTTACTTGACAAGAAAAGGGCATGGCATTTAATAAGATGTCACCACATGCATGAATGACAGACTAGGAAATGCGTTTAAAAACACTGACAATTCCCACTACAAATATTATGGTTTTCCATTGCCACTAAATTTAAAAAAGTCTGATTTTCCTTGCATTGGCAGTTGAGATGCACTACTTTTTAGAATAGTATTGGCTGCAATATTTTAAGGTGCCATTCGTATTCTAATTGTATTAATTTTAAATTTTCTGGCAGAGATCTTAGTTTCAACAAACTAAGTGGAGAAATTCCAGGCAGCTTTAACAATCTACCAGAGGCAAAATACATGTAAGTATCTTCAATTGTATGCAAAATACCATTGATCATACAATGGTATGAATAATTTAGGTAATCCCTTAGCCACGTTTGAATTTGACAACAGCAGGAATTCTAGATTACAGCCTTTAAAGTTCAACTAAAATCCGTTAGGCATCAAAATTAAACTCTTATGAACTTCGGTCGCCAAGAAGGATAATCTCTTACCGGCTTGACACTATATTTCAAATGTGGTGAATTCGTGGCTGAAATGATTAATATTGTACCCAAGCCTATAAAGAAGCTTTATATTGTTTCAAGTATAAATAATCATTTAGCCATTTGAATGTGCAAGTACATCTTACCTGATGATATGTTTTATAGAAACTGTAAAATTGAACTGATTTGTTTATGTTTTCTTGTTTAGATATTTGAGTGGCAACTTGCTAACTGGAAAAGTGCAAGACTGGATGTTGAATAAAAAGGGCAACATGTGAGTTCTCTGCCAAATTTTTATATACAATTTGCTAGCCAAAATGTTGATGACCTTTATCCTAGTCATTACTTGACACTGCATAATTTATGATAATTAGACCTCTTAGAATGTTAAGTCTCTTCTAGAATTTTGTTTGCCTCGATCACTCTAGTTTTACTTCAACAAAACAAAATGAGTTTGTGTATCATGTATAGACAAAAGTTTTCTGATCGAATTTAATGAATACTTTCTTTTTCTCTTTTCTGCGTGCAGTGATCTTTCATATAACAAATTAACCACCGGAGAAACAGGGTCTTCAGATTGTCAACATCTTCATGTGTAAGACTTCTTTCTAAGCACGTCTGCGCGTAATCTTGCGATCATGGCCACACTCACCAGACTTCTCGTCATTCTTTGTAGGAACTTGTTTGCAAGCTCCATGGAGAGCAATAACTCGTGAGTATGAGGTTCACTTATCAAAAATATGCTACCGTCATTCTGTGTTCATAAATCCTATTTTGATAGTGATAATAACTTTTTTCGGATGCTGATTGTTCAATCAGTGGCAGAGTTTCATGTTTGAGAGGAGTTGATTGTCCTAAAAGTAAGTTGAAACATTTCATATTTCCTCGAGTTATCATATTCTTTTGATTCTCTTGTTCAATAGCATATCAACTTGGTTTGCTTTTCCTTGTCGTATTTAAAGTGGGGATTGGGAAATTTTATAATTCAAAACTTGTTTTAGAACAGGTATATAGTTTTTAAAGTATCGTAAATTCTTGTGTGCACATTTTCTTCCTATTCTGTTCTGGTGACTATCAATGTCAACATGTACATGTCTGTTAATTTTGTGGTTAATGAGCTATTGTTACATTTGTCCCAGCTCGGTACAAACTTCATATAAATTGTGGCGGAGGACCAGTAGATATTAATGGAAGTATTGCATTTGAGGATGATTCAGCTCAAGGAGGACCTTCGACTTTCATCAGGCTTCAACATGACTGGGGATTTAGCAGCACTGGTCACTTCCTGGATGATGGCACCATATCTGACTCTTATATTCAGCAAAATTCATCTAGACTCCTTATGACCAACCCCGAACTGTATAGTAATGCACGAATTTCTCCTCTCTCTCTTACTTATTACGCGTTTTGTCTGGGAAATGGAAATTACACAGTGAACCTTCACTTTGCGGAAATAAAGTTCACAGATGACAAAACGTATAGCAGCTTGGGAAGGCGGATATTTGATGTTTACATTCAGGTAGTTGTTAGAATTATAATTCCACATCCATTAACTAATTCTCAGTTCTTTGAGCAGTTGTTAGCGTGAAACAGTTACCCAAAACTTAAATGGATTGAATGTTATAGGGAAAGCTAGTATGGAAAGACTTCAACATTGCAAAAGAGGCTGGTGGAGTTGGTAAGGTAAAAATAATAAATTCTACTGCCGTGGTAACTAATAAAACCTTGGAGATTCGTTTCTACTGGGCTGGGAAGGGGACGATTGCTATCCCCGACAAAGGAGTCTACGGTCCTCTTATCTCAGCAATTTCTGTGAATCCCGGTAGGTTCGTTTTATGAGCTGTTTTATGATTTTGTTTTTCTATTTGTTGAAGTTTTGAAATGTACTACGTCAAGAAATGATCGCACAATCATATAGATGAACAAGAGAAGAAAATCTTTTCTTTCCGCGCTCGGATGATAGTTTCTGCTATTATTTACCTTCACAGTAATCCAACAATAAAAATCATATATTTTCCTTTTTTTTTTTTTGGAGCAGACTTTACACCCCCACTAGAAACCGGAGCAGGTATACCTCTTCGTGCAAAGGTCGGGATCTCTGTTGGAGCTTTTATAGTAACTTTGTGCCTGGCTATTCTTTTGACGAAAAGCTGTCTAAGACAGCAAAACATGGCACGAGGTATATTAAAAACAATAAACGTTCTATTGTGCTCCTCCAGCTCTTGTTTCCTTTCATTCTTTGCTTTTTTCTTATTGAGCATTTTTCACTTTTATGTAACTTATTTTTCACTTTCTCGGACATGCTTGCTTCTCTGACTTGGCATGATACTCAGAATTAAGGGGTTTGGACCTGCAAACTGGTAAATTTAGCCTAAGGCAAATCAAAGCTGCAACAAACAACTTCGATGCTGTGAATAAAATCGGGGAGGGTGGATTTGGATCAGTCTATAAGGTATTTCGAGAAGAATAATATTTTCTTTTTGGATGGTTGTTATTAAACTTAATGCAGCTCTTTCGTTTTAAAGTGTTCTTCTCATATATGGAAAGTATATTTCATTTACAAAATGCAGGGTTTTCTATCAGATGGTACCATCATTGCAGTCAAACAGCTTTCTTCTAAATCAAAGCAAGGAAATAGAGAGTTTGTGAATGAGATAGGCATAATTTCTGCTTTGCAACATCCTAATCTCGTTAAACTCTATGGATGTTGTATTGAAGGAGATCAGTTGTTGCTAATATACGAATATATGGAAAATAAGGATCTCGCTCGTGCTTTGTTTGGTAAACTTTTAAGTTCATGCAATCAATTGCTTTGTTACGTATTTAAATGCATTGATGACATGCACGTTTACATGGTTATTTAACGTTTCCTTGTTAATGTAATTGATTGAAGGGTCAAGTCAACTTGAGCTGAAATTGGATTGGCCAACGAGACACAAGATTTGTGTTGGTATAGCCAAAGGTTTGACCTTTCTGCATGAAGAATCTAGATTAAAGATTGTTCATAGAGACATCAAGGCTACTAATATTTTGCTAGATAAAAATCTCAACCCAAAGATCTCTGACTTTGGTTTGGCCAAACTTGATGAAGAGGATAATACCCACATAAGTACCCGAATCACTGGAACTTAGTAAGTTATTGTATATTAATCTAATGTCATAGTATTTTGCATTATTTTCTTTCTTTCATGTGGTATGGATAATTTCAAAGAATAGAAAAGAAGAAAAAAGTTGAGGTAGAGGAATTGCTAGTCATCTTCAAGTTGCTTAAAAAAAATCAATTTGAGAATTTTCATTACCAACATTTTTTTATGACCTAACTTATTGTTTCATTCTATTACTTTTACTTAAAACTTAAATCCCTTGATATAAGTAGTTGCAAATTCATGATCCTAAATATGTTATAAATTACTCCTTTATTGTCAGTGGATATATGGCTCCTGAATATGCAATCCGAGGCTATTTAACTGATAAAGCAGATGTTTATAGTTTTGGAATAGTGGTTTTAGAAATTGTCAGTGGGAGGAGCAACACTAGTTACCGGCCAAAGGAGGAACATTTCCATCTTCTAGATTGGGTAATTTGAATTTCTTTCTCGTATTCAACCCTTTCACCCTCCTGTTAATTTCCATTGTTATTCTATTTGACAAGCTTGAAATGCAGATTATTGAATTGTTTCAAGATGACTATACAATTGGCATATTCGCAAAGCTAGAATGTTGATAGTGTTGAGAGAGAGATCTTCCAATCTTTCTAAATAAAAAACCAAGCCGACTTGATTTATTTGTTTCCAGAATTCTTCTTTTTCCTCCGATTGTTTCAAATTCCTGACCAGCAACATGTTGTTGCTAATAAGACTTGTGTAAGAAATTTATATACTTTGCCCTTATCTCCCACTTGCAGGCTCTTCTTTTGAAACAGAAAGGGAGTTTATTAGAACTGGTGGATCCACGGTTGGGCTCTGACTACAATGAAGAAGAAGTTATGATCATGATTAACATCGCTCTCCTATGCACTAATGCTTCGGTAGCGATTAGGCCAGCTATGTCTTGGGTAGTGAGCATGCTTGAGGGCGGCGCTGTTGCTCCTGAGTTGGTCTCGGATACAGCTTTCTCAAATGAGGAAATGAAAGTGCAGGGGAAGTGGGACCATCTTCAAAGCGATAAAGACCAAAATGCGAGTGAGAGCCAGACGCAAAGCCTTAGAATTGATGGCCAATGGACCTCTTCTTCTATATCTGCCGCTGATCTTTATCCTCTCAATTTAAGTTCTAATTACTTGGAAAAAAGAGCTTAGAGAAGAGGAAGTAGCTGTCTCAGTCGGTTGAATAGTTTGCTGAATGTATTTCTTTTTCATTTCGCAAGTTTTCCTGGGTCACCGTTTTGGACTAAATGGCATGATTACAAAAGTTCTTCTGTGGCATAATAATTCTGAAGTGTGAGTATAAATGTTTGAAGAAGGATTGAATTGTTAAGCTGTTAATGTAGTTGTGTATCTGAATTGCTACGCAAATTATATGCTTGACACTCGTATTGTTGAGTTCCCTCTTTAACGCATTCCGAGTGTGTTGGAAGATGTAAAATACGCATCTGGCAAAAGAAAAAAGAATAATTATGTTAAGCTTTTTGATAGTACCTTTAAAAAGCAATCTCTGTCGTCAACTTGTACTTTGGTTTGTTCTTAAATAACTAACTTTACTTTTAGGAGTAAATCTGGGATTGATGGAACGTTTTTCTTCTAAGTATTCGCTATTTTGATTAAAGAAAAAGTGACATAGAGTGGGGAGGAAATTCAGGGTGATATGATGGGCATTGGGTTCTTTCACGGGGAAACAAATAATTTCCATAAAAAAAATGTTAACCACCGTAAGATGAGAGAGAGACTTGAGAGTTAACGATTTAGATGATTTCAATTGTATTGAATCTACAATAATTTACAATGTAAAATACTACAACTATTTATACAAGAGGATTCATATAATTTTCTACATGACAACTAGTTAAATAAGGACAATTGTGGCCTAAAAATGTATAGTGAAATAGCACATAACTAAAGAAAGGTTAGCGTCTCATCTGTGAAACTATAATATTGCATCTTTCATTAACAATGCACATCAAACTAGAGACTTAAATAAGTCAAATATTATATACTAAGAAAAAAATGTCAATGTTGCTTGGAATAAATCTGCAAGTTGTTCCTTTGAAACGTGTCATAGTTCAATAACAATTGACCTCCACGTACATGGCTCCCTCATAACAGGGACGTGTCATGGTTCAATAAAAATTGATATCCACGTACATGGTTCTCTCATAACAGGTGTTGTAATAAACAACTAAGAAACTGCAAAATTCTTCAAACCAGAAACTGCCTTTTGCAGAATCTGCATTGAGTTTAGCAGATAGTTTGGCTGCTAATTAATTGCATACAGCTTAAATTACAAAACTATTTAGGATAATAACACCTAACATATATCTCAACAAGTAACAAAAAGAATCAAAGTAAAAGATGGCGCACAGAATTTACATGGTTTGGCCAAATGATGTCTCCTACGGGCAAAACCGAAGATTGTTGTTCCTTTACTACAAACCAAGGGAATGAGTTCATACACAACCTTCTAGAACAACTTTCTACTCTTCTCAAGTCCCCAGTTCACCCTTTAAATGTCACAAGAGTATATTTCAAACTTACAAATAGATGAAATTATCAACGCAGATCGTTCTTCTCAAGGTTGCAATGTTTCTGCAATAGAACAAGAACAGACAGCACTCTCTTGTTGTTGTTTTTCTGTTCTGTTACGAAGTAGCTCACTCTCTCGACTTCAGACAACTAACCTTGAAGTGTATGTCTTTTAGAAGACCACCGCTTAATCCTGCTACTTGCACCGTCTGAGTCAAACAAGTATTACAAATTTGACAGAACTTGCTTGTTTTGATAAAACCTGTTGCATTTTAGTCTTCTCTCACTCTTCATACTAACCATATGATACTACAAAGTTCAGATAGTGATAAGTGGATCAGGAATCAAATTTACCATAGTTCTCCACCTTGGCGAATAATCCACAGTATACTTCTCCTCGCAGTTTTATTTCCATTGGTTTGCCTTTCCTTGGATAACTATTCTGCATTCAAACCTATCAAGTTCAAACAATTTTTGGGCTTCACAGTTGAGATTACCTTGGTTAACATGCCAATCAGGTTATCAAAAGAAGAAACCTTTCTTATAGTAAGATTCCCTTGAGAGATGACTTCTACGATGAAATGATACTTAATGTCTATATGTATAAATTTTTCATAATACCTTGGGCTTATAGTAAGATGAATAGCACTTCGACCATCACACTTCACTTCAATCTTCCCTTGCATCATTCTCAACTTAGTTACTAATTTTTTCAACCATATTGCTTCTTTTATTCGTTCCACTGCCCACATTGAAAACCTCCATGGTTGAAAAGCAATTGTTGGTTGTAGTATAGCATTCCAACTCATAGCTCCACCTCCCAAAAAGAGTACATAACTTGATACTGATCTCCTTTTATCCAAGTCATGGCCTTAATTAGAATCTATAAATCTTGACACCTTATTTCCTTCATCTCTTCTAAAACTCAATCCAACTTTAGTTGTTTCTTTTAAAAAGATTCACTTGATTGGCTAATGACCCTTTCTTAGTTGACTCATATACCTACTAAAATAACTATGCTTACAGCATGGGTTAAATTTGGTCTTGTACAAACCATTGCATAAGGCTCCTCACTGCACTTGCATATGGAACTGATTCCATTTTCTTTGCTTCTTCATTAGTGGCAGGTGATAATTGTAAAGACAACTTGAAATGTTTAGCTAAAGGAGTACATACTGGTTTTGCACAATCCATACAAAACCTTTCTAGGATTTTAAGAAAGTACCTCTTTTTGGCATGATTGATTTCATTTCCAAGAATTCTTCTAGCTACTCCAAGATCCTTCATTTCAAACTCATTCTTCAACAACAATATCCTTGAGTTTTCAATTTTTGCTAATCCTTCAGTAGCTATCAATATATCATCAATATATACTAAAAGATATATGCTTGAACCATCTAATGAAGTCTTCTACTACACACAACTACCATATGACCTTTTGTAGTACTTATGCTTAGTCATAAGAGTGTCACAACGTGTATATCCTTGCTAGGGAGATTCAAGCCATATAATGATGTTTGAAGCTTAAACAGAATCTTTTTTTCCCTTAAATCTTAAAATCTTTTGGTTGCTTCATATATATCGCCTCTTCTAATTCACCATGCAGAAAAAAAGTTGTTTTCACATTGAGTTGCTATAATTCAAAGTTTAACAAAGCTACCAAGACCAACAACACTTGGATGGAGGTGTGTTTCACAACTAGTGAGAAGGTTTCATTATAATCCACTCCTTCCTTCTATGTAAACCCTTTAGTAGGTCCATGAGTTTTGTATCAAGCCTTCCTACTATTTGGAGTTCCCTTTTCCTTCTTAAATATTCACTTGCAACTTACAACTCTTAGCTTTAGGTAATTTCAGAAGTTGTCAAGTTTGTTTCTTGATAAGGACTCCATCTCCTTATTCAATGCAACAACCCATTTTTGTGAGTTTGCATTCATGGTTCAATCTAACCTTTTCAATTGCTATTAGAGCATAAACTACCAAATCTCTAAATTCATACCTTTGAGGAGGTCTAACTTCTCTCTTTTCCAATCAAGACTTCTTTCTTTTTTGGCGTTTTGAAGTCAATAGCTTTAGATGGTGATCTATTAACAAGATAACAATCAATGTTAACTACTTTTGGCCAAAAATAGCTAGATAATGAGGATGGTAACAGCATACACCTTGCCTTATCTAAATAAATCATGAAAGTCATGAATACTTCATTTTTATGCTTCAAGAAGAACACCAAAAAATCTCTAAAGAAATCATCAATGGAAGTCAACATATATGTAGCACCACTAGTTATGGAATATGATTCACAAATTAGAATGAATATAATCCAAAGTCCCTTTTGTCTTCTAAGTAGTGATCCTAAATTTCAACCTTTTTTGCTTCCCATATAAGTAGTGCTTGCAAAAGTCTAATTTGCTAATCTTTTGGCCACTTAACAACCTTTTTTTACTCAATATATGTATTCCTCTATCACTCCTATATGCAAGATGATAAGCCAAAGTTTTATGTTATCCTTTCCAACTTCTAATAAAGCCAATGTAGCTCTATCTATTATAGTGTTTCCCTTCAATAAATATAGACCAACATAGCAAATGCACCCCATCACTACAAGAGCACACTTTAAGACTTTTAAAACTTCATCTTTTGCTTTTTACTCACAACCATTGGCTTCAAGCATTCCAAGAGAGATTAAATTTTGTTTCAAATCTAGAATGTTCCCCAAATCAATAAGTTTTCTCACAATTCTATCATTTGTTTCAATTTAGACAAATTTTAATCCCAAGTACCTTACATGATACATAGTTTACCATCAACAACATTTCTAGTCATTGGCTAGTAATATACAATCCTATTTTTGTTACTCTTTAAATAACTTAACACTTAATTATTAGTATTACCTAAGTCTTGGTTCTCCCATACCCTTATGGACCACTTAAAGTCCCTTTTATAAGCCTTTTAACTCTCATAACGTGGTTCTTTAACCAATGTGAGACATGTAATTCTTTATTTCTTAATACTTATGGGACAAGGATTCTTTCCTTTCCTAATCTATATAGGACATGGACGTGACATGACTTCGGTCGGTTTCACAAAATGGCTAAGGGAAGACCGCCAAGGTGTACTTTCGTTATCATGTTCATATTCATATGCCATCATCATCATGAAAGACAGGACGCAGCACCAAACTGTAAATTCCAATCTTTTTCAGGGAACAATGGAGTGTATTTTGTACTAATCGTGTGAAAAGTAACCCACTTGAGAACCAAATGTGTCAAGAGAAATGTTTCTTACTGTTTCAGGGCATGGAAATGGCTAATCTGAAGTGTTGTAATGGGAGAATCAGGAGAATAATTTGTTGGCCCAATGGGAAAGCAGAAGTTACTCAGAGATAATAGAAACTGAACCTTTTGAAGAGCCCCAAGCCACTTGGTGCAGCCGGAGTAGGAAGAATTCCGGCAATTCTTCTCTAAACTCTTGACGGAAGCTATGGGAGTGGCATTGTGGAATCCCGTGACGTTGAAAGCCGCGGGGCAGCTGAGCGAGTTGACATGGTAGAGGCAAATCCTGCAGAAGCAAAGAATAGCGTCGCAGGTCGCGTTCGGTTGCGGAATCCTAATGCCACGGCTCAGCGGCGAGCTCTGCAGCGTGTTCACGCACTTCGGCGAGTCGTCCGGCATCATCGGGAGGTCAGATACCGGCGCCAGCTCTGGAGCAGGCGACGGCACCTGGAGAGCAGTCCTGGCGTGAGCCGCGAAGAGCCACGCGGCTAAGACCGGGCAGCAGCGGCTCCGGTCCAGGTTCTTCCCACAGGCTTCGCTCACGCCGCCGAAGAGCTCGGCCGAGAGGTGCAGCTTGCAGGTCTCCGTCTGGGTCTGGGTTGGCAAGGCCGGCACCAATTACCCACCTGGATTAGCCGGTTCAGTAAGAAAGCCGGCGCGAACATGGCCAGGCATGAACCACAAGCAAATTAAAGGCATAAAAACGGTCGTAACCGTTGCCATGTCGGGCCCCTGGTTTTCGATTCTTACTGGTTTTTCCGAATGCGAGAAACGGAACAGACAGCAAGAGCTTACTGGGCTTGTTTGGGAGACGAGAAAATGTGAGCGTAGAAAGTTTTGCGGGGTAAAAGATGGGAGAAGTATGGAAATCACTTGGGAACTTGGGAAAAAGAGAGATGAGGGAGGTTAAAGAGGAGGGCATTGAATTATATATGAATGTGCTTAATTTTTTCGAAATGAAACAAAGAAACTTTTGAACTACGTCAACAACTCCAATTTCCTGGCAAACAAAGCAAACCCCACCAAGAAAGAAAATCATACCATTCACCCTATAAAAAGTTTCGAAGGGTGGGTCAGCATAGAAAACATGCTCCAAAATTGAAACTTATCCGAGACTTTTCTAATACAATCAAGTATAGAGCATCTCAAGAGTCAAGCTCCTTATCAATCTAGTGGTTATTTGCTCAATTAATGTACCTAACAGTGCATAAAATAATGTGAACAGAAAGTTTCTAGATGGAAGGAGCACATGTCATTGGCAAAATATTAGTTAGGACGCTCGGCTTGAGGCCCCTCCCTCTATCATTAGCTTGCACCACAGAGTGAAGCCTCATGTGAAAAGGTACATGTCTGTAGGCAAGGCTGCCCCACGGGAGTAGGCTAGCGGAAAAACGAGGCAAGATCGGGTCAAATCATTCTAAACTAGTACAGGATATGATGACAAACAAAAGGTTCTGTTGCCCTGCGTCGAAGTAAGCCTTCTCTTTTGCTATTTACCTAAAAAATGGTCGTTTCAAATTATTTGCATTTTTTTATTTTTTTGAAAGATTCTATACTTTTGAATCTAGACAGAATTAGGCTTTTTAGCAATTTCCACTAAATTATAACTTCTCCATTTATAAATGTTGGAACCAGGGGAAAACAATTAAAAAAAGAATTACTGGAGTTTCTTGAAATTCTTAGGCTTTTTGTGAACTCTCAATTTAAAACAGTTGAATTTTGTATGTGTGAATATACTACTTTCTAATGGAAAATTTTGTTCCCTTATTTTGTGTTTTGAATCTCCAAACGTGTTTAGCATGATCAATACAATAAATAAGGTCGCTCTAGCCTAAGATGATTATCACTTCGACTACGTGAGGTTGAAAGTTCTATCATTGGATTACAAAACAATGGACCTTGCAATGAACATAAACAAAATTGGGTTTTGGTCCACGAAGTTGGCCATCCGAGCCAGGCGGAAAAGGGTCTCGTTAATGGTTTGAACTCTTCCACAAATCACAATTAGTGTTACTAATTGCTTTTGGACTTGCCTAAAAGCACGGTGGATGGAGAGCTGTTGACTTCTTTATGCTTATTGAAGGACCTGGAAGGTCGAGTTGGATTTAAGATGGTTCGTGATGCCTAACAATTGGGCTTCCATTAGGCTTAGAAGATTAAGGTGATTCAGCAGAATTATCGAGATAATGAAGGGCCGTCTTAGCCATGATCACGGTGTTTGTTTGATAAGAAAACGAAAAAGGTTGCCAGGCAATGTGAACGAGGAAGTAAAAAAGAACACCGTGAGAATGGTCCAGGTCGGTTCACCGGCCTAGTTCCCTTAAGCTATTGTAGGCCAAATTGTCAATTCAAATAATGAAGATATGAGAGTGAAGTAATCCACTCTAGGCCAAACGTCGGCGGGCTAGATAGGTTAGCTAGGGATCGTTTTTCTTCCAATCATAAAGCAAAATTTATAGGTTAAGCACCACTCTTTGATTTAGGAGAATATAAGTGGCAATGGACACTTTTATGATGCAGCCTCTCGTGCTTACCTATTGTTTATAATTGCTAAATGTTCAGTAAATAAATTTATACCTCTACTAAAAGCTTAAACCTTTTAGTGATAGTACTTAATCCTACAACTTGAATGCATTCATAAACTTGTGTTGTTTGCCAAAAATTGGTGTTTTCCTTTGATAAGTTCTTTAAACGTTTAAGTCCTTTTGCTAACTAGTTCTTAGCTATAAACTAAACAAAATCTACAACAAGAAGGTATGGTTTTATGTTTATGTTATTTAAGTCACATCTATATCAACATGCTAAGTTCTTGATAATTTATACATGGGTATTTGATTTTGTCATGGTAAGGCTTTAGCTAGTACCTTACGAACAAAAAATTGTGCTTTGTTTTGATGCCGTACTATTGCTCCATTGCTTTGCTTAGATTTTGAAAAACTAAGATGAAAATGGACTATTTAGGCATGTGTTTGAGTTAAAAAAAAAAGTACCCAATAAAAAATTTTGTTACTTCCATCCATTTAGTTATTCATCCTCTTATTACGGATGCTAGAAAAGCTTACCCAGGGCTCCCAAAATATCAATTTATATGAAACAATTCGTAAATTGATAATTATTATTATAATAAAAGTGAAAATTGTGGAATCACTAATGAAGTAATTTTTTAATTTCTTGCAGATGATGGTGATTTTATTTTACTTTTTATATAATCAATTCCATATTTTTCATGTCACTTAAATAAGTAGAAAAAAAGTGTGATCCATGAGAAGGAAATTCGTTTGAGTAAAGAGTCCAAAAATTATTTAAAATATAAAAATTTTGGCCATATTTTCCTTTATAATTTCGTTCCGTCGGTCTTCCTTAAGAGGAAATTACATGAAAATTTCTAAGCAGAAACACTTCATACAAAATTGTCACGACCTTTGCAAACAGAACTGATAAAAGAATTGCATGGGTTCAGTTTTGAAAGCGACAACCCCAAAAAACTCGTCTTTTAAGGAATTTATTAAAGCAGAAACGAAGAGAGAAAAAAAAATATTAAAATGTGCTTTTCTGGGACGATAAATTTCAAAGCAGATTTAGAATATAAAAGGTAAAAAATTTATTTTAATTTATTTTTTGTGAATGATTATCAAAATAACTATTGTATTGCTAGATTTATCTTTTTTGTATGTAATATTTCATTATGTTAAAGCAGGTGATATTGTGATTGAATATTGTCTTTATTTGATTACAATCTATTGGACCAAAAACTTTTTTTGAACCATGTATACATGTTTAACTATATGACTAAATCAGATCAAGAGTAAAATAGAGGCTATTAACCAAACTCAGATTATTGACTAATCTATTCGAAATTCTTACTTTTGACTAAAAATATGCAATTAAATTTATATGATAAAGAAGATAATTTCAGAGTTGCACTTTTTCGCAAATCACGGACTCGTTTGTATAAAACTCTTACTTCTTGATAACCATGTGTAATTATTACCCACTAACACATGCTGACCAATTTTTTTTTTTTCATAGGTAAGAGGAGTGGAGGATTTTGACATTTTGAACCTGAAACTTTTTTTGTCCCAGGCTGCTTTAGTTTCAACTAAACTAAGGCTTCTTGATCATGCCTACCAAGTTTCAGTTACAATAGGAAGAACCATATTTTTGAGAAGTTGAGTTGAAGCACTTGGTTGAAATTTTGAACAATTACCTTTTGAATTGGTCAAGTGGGTATCCCAAATTTCTTGCGTCGCATCTATACGGCAATTATTCCTTCACATTGAAGTAAGGAAACGGTTTCAGACTCAAATTGAAAGGAAAAAGATGTGACCCTCTAGTTTCTTAGCTGAGACCTTTGTTGGCTTTTTCAACCACTTCACCATTGGAATTCCAAAATGTCGTATGGGTGGACCTCACAAAAGATTTCTTTTCGTGATAGAATTTGAAAATCTAGAGAAGAAAATTTGCAGTTGTTGAAGTTTAGAATTATTTTTTGTGAAGTAGATAAAACGTTGTCTATGGCTCAAGTTGTTAACCATCAATCTCAGTTGGCAACCCAACAGCCATTTGCGAAGCATGCTCACCGCCCATTTCCTAGTTCTTCTCCAGCAGAAACTCAGCAGGACTTTCCGAAACAGGAATCTTTGAAGCTGAGATCTTTCACAGCTGAAACCTTGAGATGATGATTATCACTTGTATGATATATTATGGATTATTTTTCAGGGGTTCACATTCGCATTTCTCGTGATGGTTTACCACCTCTTCAATGCATCTTGTACTGATTGAATTCATCTAGATCTTAGTCTATGGAACTGATTCGTCCGTTGCCTTATCATTGTCGTCGCGCTGCAGATCTGGTCCATGTGTTTCTGTGGGTCTTTCTCAAAGTTATTGCATGGCAATTTATTGACATGGTCAATAATGTCGGGCGAGGTACAATCTTCTCATTCGGAAATGTCAAACTCGTTTTGACTAGCAGAGACATGTACCTTTGTATTGATATTGATGATGTTGATGATGATGATGAGGAAAATGATGAACCCTAAGCGTACTTCAACTTTGGACGAATAATTGCGTCGTGCTTCTTTTGATTCTGGTAAAACGTTGTTTGAAACATGGGAAGAAAAGTTGCTCTTTCTAGCTGGGGCCAGCACAAAAGCACCTTATCTCTCTTGGCAACGTAAAGAGAAAAAAACATGCGCAAAGAATTCAACGTAATGGGGGTACAAATTCCATTCAACAAAGAAAATTTTATTTATTTTTTAAATTAAAATTAGCTTATACAAGAAATATTATATCTTTTGTTATGAATATAATTTCTAAATAATGTTTTAAGATACTTAAGATGCTTTTCACATTATTTTTAATACATTTTTTTATAACTAACATAGATTATAGATTTTATTACAAAATCTAAAGATTTAACTTAAAAGTTAGTTAAAAAATTAGAGTAAATTTTTTTTTATTTAAACATTATTACAAGAGATCATGTTTTAGTATAAAACTTTTATCTTGTATATATGCTCCCACATATTAATTGATATTGAACTCCCGATCATACAAAATGAAGCAAATTCAAACATAGTTTTAATACAAATTTAAAACACCTAAAAGTTAGATTAAGAGTTAAATTTTTTATTTTTAAGTTTTACATCATGGATTTTATTTACGTATGTAGGTTTCAATATAGAGTAATATGTCCTTTATTGTACAATGAAGCTATTGCTTCTTAAACCCCACTCTCATATTCTGTTATGAGAGTACATTTTCTTTTTAACTAAGACGTAGACACCGTAAAACATTATCTATACCGTTATCAACATAATGCCGTTTAAAGCTTAAGAACGGCATCAGCTTTTCCTTTTCCACTTGAATACGTATTTGACAGGAAAGAGGCTGATCGAGACAAGAGTACACTTTATGGGCTTTGAATTCAAAAGGCACACTTTTGTTGGTGGACAGCTGCCTGCAGTTTGATCACGAAGTGTTGCTTCACGGATGTTTCGTGTATAGGTAGTTGTATTGAAAACAAAGGCAGAAGACGAGGGAGGAGGAGAAGAAGAAGAAGAAGAAAAAGAAGAAAAACGAGGAAGAAGAAAAATGACATCCGACTTGTCGTTTTTTCAGACTTGTTTAGTATCATGTCTTTTTACGCAAATGACAACATGTCAACGAAGTCATGACAGCATAAATACGTTGAGAATTATGTTTTCGAATCCCAAAACTACTTTAGTTAACAAATTAATGCACATTTATGGAGGGAAGGCCTAAGTTTGACCAAAAATCAATTATCGCAACAAAAAAACGAAAATTTTGTAAGCAATTAAAAGTAGTGCGTAAATGGTAGGAATATTCAGTACGCCATACAAGTAGTAAGCAAATAACATTAGCATGCAATTAGCACGAATACTCTTTGTAGTCTATTTTCTTCTTCAATATTTTATACAAAGGTATAATACTGAATGAATTAAGCGATCATCCAAACTACTATACGTTACCTTAAAATGAAGACAAACAAGAGGAGATTTAGACAAAAATAATCATACAAAAGACAATGATATCTATGGTTGGTGAGATTGTCGACATCTACATGTGATTTTTTGAAATAGTATATTGACAAAAGGTAACAAAGTACATCACAAGAAGATTTCATCAAAGATTTTGTAGAGAAGAAATGAATAAAAGTTACAATGTTTCTAATACATTTTCAAACAATACACACAAGTATTAAATTCTAAACCTTATAATTAGAGTCTTTCTTAGTTCATCACTAAACTAGTAGGCTAGGGCGACCATCGGGCCTTGTTGGTCTCCTTACTCTTGACCTTTGATCCTCAGCATTCCCTAACAAACATATACAAATATTGCTGTGCAACGCAGCTTGTTTACGATGTCTAGGCTTTACATACACGACAAAGCTTGTATTTTGGGTCTATTTCAGACAACCGTTGGTTTTATTTGTAAAGTTAATCGTCTATAAATTGTCTTGAACTCCTTTATATGAACTTCGTGCTTACGAACTGCCTATAGTTTTATAGAATCCTCGTTTATTCTCATAAAGCGCTACTTTCTTTTTAAAGATGTTACGGAAATTGCAGTAATGACTGCAGATACCACAAGAATATGTTTATTTCTAGGGTAGAGACAGGAATAGATGAAAAGGAAAAAAGAATTTTATTATCAAGTTCGACTACAAAGAAACTCAAACATTAAAAAATTCACTCATATATGTATACATACATACACATAGACAAATAAGTATGACTGGATATACGTGCATTTATGAATGTAAGTATGTATCTATATGTAGAGATATATATGTTACACATATTATCTAGGTGTATAGATTACATGAATTCATCGAAGTCCAAACTCTCTGGAATCTCAAACTTCAACAAGCTGCTGCAGTAGCTCTCTCTTTCATCTTCGGCGCTGCTGTTGATGAATGTGGATGATGAATTCAAGGGAGTGGAGCTAGAGATTGGCGTTGAGACAACCGATTCGAAGTTGAATGTCTCATTGGTATTGTAGAGCGACTGGAGAATTGAACTTTCTGGTAGGTTAGGAGCCGTAGGACTAGAGCTGCAATACATATAGTTTGGCTGGGAAACAAGATCGTCATTTAGGCTTGAAGGTATTGAATTTTCTTGGAAATTACCAAAAGTTTCCACCTTCGAAACTAATCCTTCCGTATCTGCTTGCGTGAATTGGCTTGTCATCTCTGATGAAAATCCTTCTTGTGGTGGAGCTTGATATTGATTGGGTTGCAACGGTGGGACTTGGTTTTGCAACAAGGAATTGCAAAGTTGGCCCTGAAGATCTTTTGGGAGGGGCTCTTGGTTTTGCTGTTTCAGAGATAATATGGCGGTGGCTAGTTTTAGGAATTCTGGGTTCATGAGAGCTTGAGCACCTAATAAGTTTGACATATTGAGAAGCGATGGGTTGCATAAAGATGAGCTTAGGATGGAAGACAGGTCAAGCAGATCGAGGCGAGGAGCATGAGTCACAGGATCAATTCCCATTCTGAGCAGCCTTTTTCTGATGTGGGTGTTCCAGTAATTCTTGATTTCGTTGTCCGTTCTTCCAGGCAACCGAGCAGCTATGGCGGACCACCTACGTTGGAAAAGGACAGGGTTACTGTGAGTTACAAAACTGACCGACCTTATGCAGACGATGACGAAAACACTTGAAACATGAGAGATTTATATGCTTCTCGTAACAATTTCTCGTATAAGCACAATCATTTAACACAGAATCACCCGAAAATGAAAAAACGAAACTAGAGAAGAAAAAGCATACTTGTTTCCTAAGATGCTGTGCAATTGGATTATTGTCTCTTCTTCTTCAAAGGAAAATCTTCCTCTCTTGATATCGGGCCTCAGATAGTTCGTCCATCGAAGACGGCAACTCTTTCCACATCTTTGCAACCCTGTAGAGTTAACAAGAAAGAAAAGATCATAAATCATAAAACAAAAAAAGAAGAAAAGGCTTAAAGCCATCAAAGAAGCATCGTAAGAAAGTTAAAATACCAGCATTCTTTGGAAGGGTTCTCCAATTGCCAGGTCCGTGGAGCTGAATATAGTTGATGAGCTTAAGATCCTCCTCTGGAGTCCATGGACCTTTCTTGAGACCATTCTTGTCACAGCAAGGTGATCTTCCCATTGGTGCAGGTATGCAGAAAAGTTCTGTGGATGTTGAAGCGTTTCTGATGTAGAAGGAAAAGGCAATTACTTTTAAAAGGTAGAAAGTGGGGCTCTGCCGCTGAAATTGTACTTTGATCTCTATGTCTGATGGCCTCCATATATATAGTTGAGGGAGAAGTTGTGATCCGCGTCGTCAAGTCAACAGGATTTGGCACCGGCCTCATCCCATGTGTCTTTCTCGAAATGAAGAACGAATACAAGCGCGTATATGGATGTCATGCATGTATAATAAACTGCACATACGATAAATAGACACTATAAAACCAGGCATGTGTGAGTAGTCACATGCTATCCATCACTGCATGCATAAAGTCGACACGTGCCTTCGACAAGGCAGAGGTCATGCTTGAATACGCAGAGAGTAGCTAAGTTTTCCCTCTGCTGATTGTCTGAAACTGGGATCACAGTGAGAAAGCGATGACTCTTTTTGGTGTCTGACGCTTTCCTTCATCCCTAGATTGAGACTGATTGGCTAGTGAGGCATGGTTAGGTCTCCTATCAGCAGGGAGAAATTACTTAGCTGTTTCATTTCATTGTCGTTGTCTTTTATTTTTGATCATTTTCCCTCCCTCCACTATCTTTTATTCTTCTCCGAATTAATACTGTTTTGCTTCATTCTTTTTTGGGTTTCATCATCAATTATTCCGAGATCCTTTTTTAATTGTCCGTTCTGAAAATAAAAACTTGGGCACGTGAAGCGAAGAACCGTAAAGACCATCATTCCATTTTTTTTGCATATTTTTTTAAATGCCCAATCCTTCATAACTCATAAACTAAGAACTGAATAGATTTTAACACTTTAAGTCCAGAGATGAAAGGAGAAGACTTTTGAAGTCGTTTTCTAAAGAGGATAAGATGTTTCAACTCCTTCCAAAGACATTGTCTTGTAAGTCAGATAACTGAAAGATGCTAACGAGGTTGTAATTTCTGAGTATCGTCGTTGTTCTTCTGTCCTGTGCCGCGGCTTTTGGAGTTGACCTTTCCTCACTTTGATAAGGTAGTCGGCGGATTGCTTTAGCGTTCTTCTATAGGACAGTCGCATTCTATGGACTAGCCTTTTCTTCTGTAACATATTACCAATCAAAAAAGGAACATAACTTTCACTTTTAAGCAGCTGATGAAATGGGGCACCTATAACCCACCAACTTTCCATGCTGGAGCTTCTTAGAAATCGTACCGCTAGAACCCAGCCACGTTTCCGGCACTTTCAGGTGTTCTCTACCACCAACAAGAAAGTCAACGGCCCTCTACACCCTCCATCAAAGCTCTCTCGGCATGACAAGTGTCCTTGCTGCAGACAAGCATGTTGCTTTATCTGCGGTAGCATCTAAGGCTGAGACTCCATCTGGGAAACAAATTCAAAGCCATTGAAAATCAGGTGCTGCATCTCATCCACCTCCATCTAACAAACACGGAAATAGGTCGTGTAATTCTTAGTCTAAAGAGAAATCAACGCTATGATTAAAATGAAATTGTTTTCTTGCTTTAGGAGACAACCATAAAGGCCGAGAACATTTGATTCCGATCACGAGTGTTTCATTTCTGATTCAAACGTTAAAATATTTTGAAGTAGTATACGTGTCTTACGTGCTATAGAATGTAGCCCTTAAACTCCATCTGGGAAACCAAATTCAACGTCATTGACAAGCAAGAGCCGCTTCTCATCCACTTTCATCTAACAGACAGAGAAATGGTCAAATATTATTATAATCCTAATCTACAGAGAGATTTCCCCTACGGTCAAAATGCTCTTGCTTCTTAACCTTTCTTTCATTGTTTCAAGACACACTCTAGCAGTCTAGAAGCCACGGAAGATTAATTTTTGCGCTAAACGAATTTCTAGGCGAGGTTTCACACATAAAATGAACAAGGATAGATCTAAAACATATTAAATAGGAAGCAAATCTCGATCTTTATCATGTCTCCCGGTTGAGTGTCTAGATGACATCCTTCTTCACCCACGGGGTCTCCAGACTTATGATTACGATTACACATGGCTGCATCTCTCTACATAAAGAAAACGATTCTGCTGAATAATGTGATTCTTCCTTTCCTTTTTCGTGGCCATCAATCTCCTCCAGACGGAAGGTTCACGCAGTCTTTCGTCACATAGTTTCCAGTTCAAGGATTTGTCCATATATTTAGTAAATGCTTACACAGCATACAGGTTTAGGTAATTACTTGTCCCAAATCTAGGGTTTGACTCAATAATATTTTATGACGTTTGCTGTGAGGTGTCCAACCATCTAACGAACTTCTGCTAATACTTGGGTTTGTTTAATTCATGGCATGCGATCGCATTTTATGAGTTCACATACATTGAGGTTTAGAAGTCATTCGTGATCTTAGTACGTGAGGATTGTCAGTCCTTCATGCACATTTTCTATAAAATACAGGTGGTGTACGAATGATAGAAGATGTGCTACGAAATCTCTTACGCAATAAGAGGCCTTTAAATTATGGAAAATTCTAAATACAGACACGTAGTGTGATCTTGTGGTGCTGGTTTGTGCCGTGCGGCAAAATCACTGGTAGAGTTCATTGTTAGTTGTGTTGTTGTCTCTCGACATGTTTCCTTGGCCACGGTGCACCAGCTTCAGATGCGGATTAGGTTAGTTAACTTCAGGTTGATGAGTTAATTACACATGTCGATCAAGATTGGTATGGAAGAGTGAAAAAAATGAAACAAAAAGGAAAGAAAAGTAACCCATTGGACTTTATTTTTTTACCAATCACTATCTTTTGCACCAGCGATGGCGGACCACCTAAGATTAGTCTAAAAGCGTAAATAAAGAGTAAACAGAAAGAAAAATGGCATGCTGTTAGTACCGTCTACACATCGATTAAACACCTGTAAATACTCAATTGACGCTTCCTACCTCCCTTTGAAAGGATTTCCATGAGCTAAAATGTATAATTGTCAATTTTTCCTGCTTCCCTCTTGGATCCCGGAAAATTTACATTTCTCGCTGATTTTGCTCTAATTCTACAAAGTAAAAGAGGAGTTAAAAAATATTAGGGATATATTTTCACAGTAACAATTTTTTATAATATGTCGAATTCTGCAATTGAATTCAAACTCTGTCAAATATATTGCAACTAATTGTCACCAAGTCAGCAAATATTAACTTTCTGATTGCGGAGTTGCAATATGACAAAAATTTTGTACTTTGATTATCACTAAATCACTCAATTATGGAGGTATTAAAGCATATAAAAGGATCTTTTTGGTCTTGGATTGTTGATGTCTATAAATGACCAAATGAAACTCGCGATATCTTTTGGTTTGGATCGGTTTGCATGTTCCGCTTGAGGAAATCCGTCACTGATTATTGTATTAAGTTGGGAGGTTTACTGATCTTATGGAAGAATTAAAGTAAACCACTATGTTGCTTTTGTTACTATCATGAGTGGAAACAAAATAGAAGAGAATAACTTCAAGATGTGACATAATGTGGATGTTAGGAGTATTGATAGATTTGAAAGTGATAATTGAAGAACCAATGTTTGTTTAGATCATTAGGCGTTACAATTGTGCCAAAAGCTTACACTTTTAGTTGAGTTTTTTTTTTTTAATTTCATGAAATGTCAAGTATTATATTTCATCAATTGAAATGCAAAGTTATTCAGTTATAATATCATCTTCTAGGCTCAAAACTTGCATTTTAAAAATTATAATACTCTTGCAAAAAGTAATTATAAGTTATAGGTTGTACTTCTCTCATTAATAAAATCTTGCCTCTCACATTTTTTATTTTTACAACAATAATTGTGTTGTCAAAGCTTTGATCATTGAATCTTCTTATATACTTTTTTATTACAAATATGATACAATATAACATTGAAAGACACACTTAGCATAGTTGCTACAAAACTTTTACTACTAACAACCTTGATCATTTAATATACTTATTCTTTCTATTATTCAATTATTTAAGATAGTCCATTCATATCTAGCAAAGCCCTCTAAATATAATTAATGACCTTGTAATTAAAGAATAAATGTCCATTTTATTATAGTTGTTGTTGTTGACAAAAGTTGCACTATTGGTTCACTAAGTACTTTCATATAGTTTTTTTCTTACTTTCTTTTAGCTTTGAATAATTTTTGACAATATTGTATTATGAATTAGTCTAGTAGTTAAAGTACATTTCTCACCTATAAGAGGTGCAGCTTTATTATCTTAAGTTGATCATAGGCAAAGTTAACTACTCGAACTTGGATACTCAAGCCAATTCACTTGGACTTCCTTTTGCACCAGGCCTTCATAGGCCCCTTCCTACAACTAATCCTTAATAGTGTAATGCCTCACACTAGGAGGTGAGTGGGCATGAGGGGCTACATCAATATTTGACTTCGCTGCCATAAGTTAGATAGTTAATCCCATTTGAGTGCATGGTAATATTGACTTCCATGAAGCCAACATCATCCCTTAACATTAGCCATAAATCAGACTTGTGACCTTACTCTAGCACTAATTTTTAATCGTCAAGCATTACTACCTTGTCAAAAGTCCAAGTTTTTAGTTAAGACACAACCTTATTCTCTTAACTTGTCATAGGCCAAGCTAACCACTTGGGCTCCCTCCACACCAAGCCTACTACTAGCCCCCCTCTATAGCTAATCCTTGGTTGTACAAAATCCCACATTGAGTGGTTGGTGAGTGTGAGTGGTTGCATTAATATTTTACTCTAGTGCTGCAAGTTGAGCTATGAGTTGCATTTGAGCACAAGGTAATGTTGATTGCAAAATAATAGTATACATAATGACAAGTCTAATGTTTTTAAAAGAAATTTAACATAACAAAATCAATTGTTATCACATAAGAGAGAAGATTGACAAAGGGTGATCAAGTTAAGATATGTACCAATAAATGATTAGCCACAAAACTTACACATGAGAGATCTTGGATAAAAGACAACATAAAAATAGTAGTCATAGTAATCACCCATCACTAAATTAAGGGGATGTTAGAAACGAAGTCATAGAAGTCATGCCATGTCATTCTGAAAAGATATAGTTCTAGGCATAAAAACAAGATAAAATGCCAATACACTATGTTCTTAAGGCATGAGAGTCATACCTTGAAGAAGAAAGAATTTTTTGTGTGCTCTTTAGGCTGTGTAATGTGTTAGAAAGGCAAATTCCCCAAACAATAATCTTAGAACACCAAAAGAATATTGTATAGAAGTGTTTGATAAAATTCAATAATAAAAATGTACAATATGACTTCCAATTTATGAAATCAACTTAATAACAAATCAATAAAGGTTGGTGTGATTAAGAGAGCTTTCTTATTTTCTTATTCTGGTAAGATAGGAGTGAGCATGATTCTAGGAATCCATTCCGGTTGACATGGCAAGCACTATTATTTTAGTTGACACAATGCGTAGAATGAGTTGATGTGATGACATGGCAAATGGATGTGGAGGAGAGAGGCAACATTTCTTCTAATGTAATGGTATGCAAGAACTATAGTTTGTCTTTGTAAAGATATAAGAACAATTGAGGAGTTCATTTTTCTTGAATACAATCGCAAATCCATCCAAAATTTAGTCTAATTTGTTATTCCGGTAACAGTAACAGAACAAATCCAAACTATTTTGAATTCATTAGACCAATTTTTCAGTACAAAACGAATACTAATGTGTAGTATCATTAGGCCAATTAGCTAATCTTTAAGCTCTTTTACTTGGAGGGGGAGGTGCAATTGAGTTTCGGCCTGAGAAGAGGATATGAATGCCTGTAGTATCCTCTTCGCAGATACACATCGCGCAACATTTGTCCTGGGGCTTAACCCAATTGAAAAGACCAAAACTCTTGGTATCTGTGCAATAGATGAATGATAATACCTAAAGCTTAGAGTTACTACTTGTTGGAAGATGGTTGGTAGCATGTATTTGAACTTGATTATGTCTGGCTAGATTTTATTACATATTTTTTATGGCAAATCTAAAAATTGATAATTCTCTTTACTTAATTTACTTAAATTCATATTTTTCTTAGTTCATTGTATCTTGTTGAAATGTGTGCTAGATTAGAAAGTCCATTGATTAACAACATTAATCAAGATTCTAAAAAATGACGTTTTAATCTATTCTAATGCGGGTAATTTCTATCAAAAATAAATAAATAAATAAGGGACGAAATAACTTTCTGTCACCGTCTCTTGCAAAAGTCAAGATGAGTGAGCTAATAACAAAAACTGAGATTGTAGCAGTTGTGATGCTATAATAAAAGAGAGACCAAAAATTATAAAACTTGAAATTCCAATACCTTTCACATACTTCGGAAGGAATTGGATGGGTGACGCCAAAAAGAGCAAAACGTGTACCCTTTAGAGGTTTAAGATGAGATTTTCGAAGCTGTGAAAGTTACTGGAAACAAAGTTCGAGAATTGGAGACTGGAACCTTAAGAGGTGCAGAGACTTGGCCGTTGGATTGGAAAGAAATCCCAGTACTGGGGAATCTCATGACAGTTGCAGGATTGCCAAGACTGAGGGTTTATGAGACAGATTTTGGATGGGGGAGGCCGAAAAGAGTGAAGTGGTTCGATTTGACGGTTTAAGGTCCTTTTCTCTTGCTAGTAGAGACAAGGATGGTCCAACTGTAGTTGATTTGGGTTCTCGATGAAAGGCCACCATTCAGGCAAACGCAAAAAATCGAAACATACCACTATATAACAATTCAATCAGAGAAGGATTCGGCAAGAACGGTTTCAAGGGCCGCTCTAATATCATGTACGATTTACATTCAAGTAATGATAAACTTCCTGACTCTTCTTATCACTTTACTGAAACAGATTAAAACCCTTACGTATAAAATTACATGGCATGACGTCCCTGAGTCGATTCTTAATAGTTACAAAGAAAGAGTCAAGTTATTTGCAAAACATAGACTAAGATGTAAATGATTATACAACAATAAGGTGCTGTTGGTGGTACAGATACAATCTTATACAGCAATTGGAGAGGAGTTTAACGCAATTCAAACTTCTTCAAGTTTTGTTCTAAGATGGCAGCGAAATTATCCATATTTCTGGTACCAAGTGCCAAACCAACTTCAATTGCACCGTCCTTGTCTCCACACTCAGCAAGAGAAATACACAGTGAAGCATCAACTTGAACCGCTTCACTCTTTTTCGGCCTCCCCCACCCAAAATCTGTCTCATAAATACCCAATCTGGGTGATCCTGCAACTGTCACAAGATTCCCAAGTTTTGATATTTCTTTCCAATCCAACAGCCATCTCTTTGCTCCTCTTAAAGCCCCAGTCTCCAATTGCTGAACCTTGATTCCAATAGCTTTCACAGCATCAAAAATCCCAGCTTCTCCCACCAGCTTACCCCTCTCAAGCGATACAAAAACTATTGCCAGGCAGTTCCCAAAATACGTAGAAGGTATTGGAAATTCAAGCCGGTTTCTGCAGTCTGCGACAAAATTGAAGTAGCAGAGCTTCCCATCATCCGAAAACTTTGTTACTTCAGGGTGTTTGGACTTGACCAAACAAACCCAAATGAGCGCACAAGTTACCACAAACGTTGATGAGTGTAAGGGCTCCAAGTCCTTGTTCATCCATTGATCTCTGACCCAGTGCTTCAGTGCCTCAACCTGAGTTCGGTCCAGCACAAATGTGCACCGTACCTTATCAGCAAGGTTTTGGATGCCGCCTGCGTCCTCATCCCACCCTGAAGCCCAATTCCACCATTGGTCTAACAAAGTGTGCTCAAGCCCATTCGGGTCTTTGACAGCAGCCCTGTCATGGAATGGTAATGGCGCTTCGTGGCAACTTAAGTCTCCACCCGTCCTGCAAATAAACGCCCAGGATTTCATGAAATGGTGGAATGCCCTTCCGTCGGCCGCCACGTGGCGAAATGTGATGCCAATACAAAGTCCTTGGCTGGGGAAAACTGTGACTTGCACTGACATGAGAGGGGTTACACGTGTCTTATCCGATGACAAATGCGCCGGCCCTAACTCTGCCACGAAGGGGTGTAAATCTCTTACATCCCGTGGATAGTTGGCTATCAGATGACGGAAATCGCCAGCACACTCAGCAACGGTCAAGGGGACCGAGTTTCCTGGGGTGTAGAGGATATGCGGTTTCTGGGTTTGGCATACCAGATCGCCGGCGAAGGGAAAGAAGTGCCGGAGGGTAAGGGAGAGAGAGTGTTTGAGAGGGGGAAGGACAGTTTGGGTGAAATAGTTGGTGGATTGAGGACATTCGTAGAAGAAAAGGCGTTGCATCGGACGACAGAGAAGCCATGGTATGTCGAAGAAAGTGAGAGGAAGAGACGTGGTCGGAACTGAGTTGGGTGGCGGAGCAACCTGGCACCGCTCAATGATCATGACTTGGTAAGTTTGGGTCATGGCTGAAAAGAGACAGAGAGAAGGTAGCGGCCGACAATGCCCGAAAAGAAAGCGCAAAAAGAGAGAATGTGGTCGTCTATGATTCGTCCACTGGTGCGTGCATAATTACATATATATTATTATATATGTAATTATTGCTGATGCTGATTATTTATTCATCAGAAGTTGGTGACACTTTTGACCACATTAAGTTAATTAATCATGACTTTTAACATAAAGAGTCCAATAATGATGGAAAATAATAAGAAAAAAATGTCAATAAATATATTATATTAGTCAAGTGTAAAATGGCCTTCATTGTTTTCATCATGATGCAGATGCATTGGGCCGAGTTCTACTAGTTTTTATATCAAAAAGTCAAGTACATAATATATTTCAATAGGTTTAAAAAGTTTAGGATTCTAGAGAATTTTTTAAGATGCTCTTCAACCTTGAGAACTAGTAGTGCTTCAATCTGGATGCATCCACATTACATCGTGAGGATGAGTTGGATTCAACTAAATTTATCAATCATTTCTTTTCTCGATTGCAACAGGGACCTGTAGCTACTAAATCCCATCGGAATAGCTTGCATGGTTTCATCGCGAAAAAAGAGCTCGAAAGCTTAAATCATAGACTGCTTACAAACATGGATGATTATGGAAGCGATTTTACAACAACATGGTAATACTTGAAATATGCTTTAAGTCTTATTCTGCAAATCAAAATAAACCCAGGCTTTGTTCAAAGATTGCAACGAAATTATCTATATTGCTGCTGCTAAGTGCCAAACTAGCTTCAATAGCTACATCCTTGTCTCTGCACTCAGATAGAGAGATAGCCCCCGTAGCATCGATGTGAACGACTTCACTCTTTTTTGGTCTTCCCCACCCAAAATCTGTATCATAAACACCGAATGTTGGTGAGCCTGCAGCACTAACAAGATTCCCCAGTTCTGAGAGTTTTTGCAAGTCCAACAGCCATCTCTCAGCCCCTCTAAGAACTCCCGTGTCTCCAATTGCTGAATCTTTTTTCCAATAGCTTTCGCGGCTTCAAAAATCCCGGCTTCGCCTACCAGATCAGACCTCTCAAGTGGTACAAAAACTGGTGCTAGGCAGTTTCCAAAGTACGTCGAAGGTATTGGAAATTAAAGCCTGTTTCGACAATCAGCTAGGAAAGCGAAGTAGCAGAGCTTGTTATTATCTGAAACGTTACTTACCCCATTGTGCTGGGATTTGACCAAACAAACCCAAAGGAGTGCACATGTTACCACAAATGTTGATATGTATGAAGGCTCTACGCCCTTGTCCATCCATTGACCTCTGAACCAGTGCTTCAGTCCCTCAATCTTAGCTCGCTCAAGCACAAATGTTCCCCGAACCTTGTCACCAATATCATTGGTGAGAATAGTCTCCTCCTCCTTCCTTCCTGAATCCCAACTCCACCATTGGTCTAAGAAAATTTGCTCAAGCCCGTTCAGGTCTTCGATCGCAGCTCTGTTTTCGAATGGTGGTGATGTCTCAAGGCAAAACAAATCTCCTCCCGTCTTGAAAATCGATGCCCATGATTTCATGAAATGGTGGAATGCCCTTCCATCGGCAGCCACGTGGCAAAAGGTGATGCCAATACATATACCCTGATTTGGGAAAACTGTGACTTGCACGGCCATAAGAGGGGTTTCACGGGTGTTATCGGATGAAACATGTACGGGGCCTAAGTGTGGCATAAAAGGGTGAAATTTGTTAGAATAAATTTTGTCCCAAACGAGACTGAACCAAAATCTGACATCAATTATAGGTTAAGAATGAGTTAAAAATAGAAAAACAAAAACAAAAACAAGAATAACATATCTGAAAATGGCTGTATTTTTAGTATGATATTAGCTAAGATCTTACCCTCTATTGCTTAAGTATGCGAGCCGATGAGAAGCTAGAACTCCTCAATGGAATCAGAATATCAAAATCGTAAACAATAGAGAGAAAAATAGCAAAAAGCGTCTATCTTAACGAACGGGTATATGCATATTTTAAAAGGAGTGATTCCGTTTTGTTAAATAAACAAAATAATTGATCATTGTGAAATGACTGTTATGCCCCTACCATAAAATTGATTCCATATATGGATCTCAATGTACATATTATAAGCTAAAGGGGGGACTTAGCCAATATAACATAAAACGTGCTAACCAAATAGTCCTAACACATCACAGTTCTATAAGGTGCACTAAGGCCCACACTAGCTAGCACCATTCTCGCAATCAAGGTCAAAATCTGTCTAATTAACTGGACCAATATTTATTATATTAATATACCTTCATAAGAAAATTGTTTATGCTCATTGATAAAGCCCACATTACATGAGTTTATAAAATAAGCTAACAATCTCCCACTTGGGCATATCAATATTCATAAAACAAATATAATACTAACATAAGTTATATATGAAAATAATTTTAAAAAGATTTTATATAAGTCCAATGACAATTCTTCATTGCAAATTAGGTCCCATAAAGCTTCAAAACCTTCAAATCACAGCAGTAACTATGCCAACTAAAGACACAGCACCAACCATAGTCATAAGGGCTATCCACTCTACTAACATAGATTTAATATGATAGTGTGGCAAATAAATAACACTAGGCAAATAACCTTATGTGTTACTTTTATTATTAGTCCCAGTTCTCCCAAAAATCGACATACACAATCATTGACATATAGTCATCGGAGAATAATATTAAGGTTTTAATGAACCTATATGTCTTGTTTGTAATACTTGAGTATAAATTTAAGTGCTACAAGACATCAAAATATGGCTAATCAATAATTGTTCCAGCCAAATGCTTAAAGTTGCACCTCCCTTAAGTCTTTAATACCTGTCTTATACAAACATTCTCATAATCTATGAAATCAACATATAATAGGCAATATGAGTAAAACAAAGTTTATTACATAACAAAATATCATAAATATTGTTTTACAAAAATGGTGGAGAAAATACAATAATAGCTCCCACTAAACAAGAGCATCCAAAGACGCTACTAAACCCATGTTTACTACATGTCTATCAAACACTATAGGAGTAAGTCCTTTAGTGAGTGGGTCAGCAAACATAGCTTCTGTGCCAATAAGCTCTACTGTGATGTCATCATTCTTAACTTGCTCCTTAATAGTCAAATACTTGATCTCAATGTGCTTGGCCCCTTTAATACTTTTGTTGTTATTAATTACAATACTGCTGGACTATTGTCATAGTACAATGGAATCAGCCTATCAATGAAATCAAGTGAGATCATCTGTCTTATGAGGTTCTTCATCCAAACAGCTTGTATGAAAGCTTCAAACAAGCTATAAACTCTACGAGCATAGTGGAAGATGTGATCATAGTCTGCTTAGAACTTCTCTATGAAACTGCATCACCAACCATAAAAAAAACATAACTAGATGTAGACTTTAAATCATCAAAATAGCTTGTAAAATTTGAATTTGAATAACCCACTAACTGTAAGTTGTCTACATGTCTGTATGTGAGCATATAATCTTTTATTCTTTTCAAGTACCTTATAACCTTCTTAGCTGCAATCCAATAATCATGACCTGGGTTAGACTGAAATCTACCAAGAAGTCCAGTAGCAAAGGCAATATCAGGTCTTGTACAAACTTGTGCATACATAAAACTGCCAACTGCTGAAGCATACGGTACATTTTTCATCAATTTTTTCTCAACATCATTCTTAGGACATTGCATTAAGTGTAACTTTTCACCCTTAAGAACAGGAACTGTACCAGGTTTGTAATCTTGCATATTAAATCTAGCTAACACATGATCAATATATGTTCTTTGAGAAAGACTCAAAATACAGCGTGAACGATCTCTTAAGATCTCAATGCCAAGGACAAAAGATGTTTCACCAAGGTCCTTCATATCAATCTCTATAGACAAAAGTCCTTTAGTCACTTGAAGTAATGTCTTATCATTGCATGTAAGTAAGATATCATCCATATAAAGGATCAAGAAAATAGGCGTACTCCCACTGACCTTAGTATATATGCAATGATCAACAAGGTTTTCAACAAAACCACAAGATGTAATATAAGTATCAAACTTCAAATATCACTGTTTAGAAGCTTGTTTAAGACCATAAATTGACTTCTTAAGTCTACAAACAAGTTCATTAGAATTACCTTTTGCAAAACCCTCTAGCTGAAGCATATAAACCTCTTCATCAAGATCCCCATTCAGGAAAGCTGTCTTGACATCCATCTATAGCAACTCCATATTAAAATGTGCTACTAAAGCCATTATCACCATAAAAAAATCCTTAGATGAAACTTGTGAGAATGTCTCATTATAATTAATTCCATCTCTTTGAGTGAATCCTTTGGTGACTAAATTGGCCTTAAACCTTTCTATTTTTCTTTTGAAATCTTTCTTAGTCTTGAACACCCACTTATAACCAATGGGCTTGCATTTCTTAGGCAACTCTACTAGATCCCAAACATGATTGTGCTTCATAGGTTGCATCTCATCTTGTATGGCATCTTTCCAAAAATCAGACTGAAGGCTAGAAACAACTTGAGTATAAGTCACTAGATCCTCAACAATACCAATGTCATAGTCATGCTTTCCAAGATAAACCAGATAATCAGGATGAACAACAAGTCTTTTCTCCATGTTTGATCTCCTAAGTGAAGGAATCT
Organism: Casuarina equisetifolia; assembly: GCA_028551475.1. Taxonomy (NCBI): domain Eukaryota; kingdom Viridiplantae; phylum Streptophyta; class Magnoliopsida; order Fagales; family Casuarinaceae; genus Casuarina; species Casuarina equisetifolia. Next base: position 27,536,212 of record CM052355.1, read on the forward strand.
CCGTATCCTGATTCTGAACAAGTGGAACTTCTACAGAAGTAGTACCAACAGCAGGTTCCTGCATAACTGCATCTAACTGAATAAATAGAGGAAATTGTATACTCATATTGACATCACTACTATTTTCTATAACTTGAAAACTAGTACCATTTTCTACAACATCAAATTCCAGAAACTTAGTTGTTAATGAATCAACAATTCTAGCACCTCTAGTAGGGTTATAAAAACGATACCCTTTAGAATTATCTGGATAAGATACAAAATAACATCAGACAGTTCTTGAATCCAACTTTCCTAAGGTTGGATTATACAATCGGACCTCTACAGGGTAACCCCAAACCTTTAGATGATTCAGGCTAGGTTTGCATCCCTTAAACAATTCAAAAGGAGTTAATGGCATAGCTTTAGAAGGAACACAATTGAGAACATACATAATAGTCTTTAAAGCTTCTCCCCATAGAAAAAAAGGTAGATTATTTCTACTCATCATACATCGAACCATCTCTATGATGGTACAATTTTGCCTCTCAGCTTCTCCCCATAGAAAAAAAGGTAAATTAGTTTTACTCATCATACATCGAACCATCTCTATGAGGGTACAATTTTGCCTCTCAGCTACACCGTTCTGTTCGAGGCTTCTAGGCATAGTAAACTGTCCAATTATCCTAGAATTCTATAAGTATTGAGCAAATGGACCCATAATCTGGCCTACATCACCATGTCTGCTAGAATATTATCCACCCCAATTAGATCTAACAATCTTTATGCTTTTCCCTGATTGCTTTTCAACCTCCATTTTGAACACTTTGAATTTCTTAAGTGATTCAGATTTTTCTTTAATCAAGTAAACATATCCAAAACGAAAGAAATCATCAATAAATGTAATAAAATAAGCATTACCACATAAAGTTACTCGATAAGGACCACTGATGTTAGTATGAATCACTTCTAACAACTCGAAATTATGAGCTACCTGTTTTTTCTTTATCTTGGTCAACTTACCTCTACAACAATCTATACAAATCTCCAGATCATCATTAAGAGTAGGTAAAATATTGATTTTGATCAACCTGTCCACTCTATCTCTAGATATATGGCAAAGTCTCTTGTGCCACAAAGTGTAAGACAAGTCCTTAACAAAAGGCCTTTTGGAAACACTTTTATTAATAGTAGAAGCAACATAAATCTCATGTGAAGATAAAACCAATCTGTACAAGCCATTCGACAAAACACAATTTTCAATCAAATTTGCATTATAAAATATTGTCACAACTATATTCTTAAATTCAAACACATATCCACAACTGTCAAGTATAGAAAGTGAAACCAAATTCCGCCTAAACGACGGTATATAAAAAGTTTTACTTAAAATCATTTTAAAACCACTATCCATAAAAAGGATGACATCTCCAACAAACTCCACTTCTACTTTCTGATTGTTTCAAACATAAAGGTATTTCTCATCAAGGTTTGGCTTCCTCCTGTTTATGAACTCCTTTATCCTGATGCTTAGCTAACCATTTCTTAAACTTATGGCAATCTTTCCTCATATGTCCCATCTTCTTACAGAATAAACACTAAATATTTTTCATGTTCATTGCCAATCTGTTGCTAGAAGACCCTGGTTCCCTATTACTAGGCTGAGTAACTTTAGGCTCCCTTTGAGGTTGATTTAAAGGCCTCTTTTCTTTACCAGAACTAAAAGCATGAGAAAACAAAGCTAAATAAGACTTTTCAATCTTCAACTCATTGTCTTCAGCTATAAGCTTCTCAATCAGGTCATCAACATCCAATCCTTCAAATTGTTATTATAAGATGTCTTGATAATGATATAATAATAAGAAAACTAATTAAAGCTTGATGGACAATACTTTGCTATGAAAATACCATACCCAAAGCCTTAAGCCTCATCTGATATTGAACCATCCTCATAATATAATCCCTGATATTCTCAGTTCCATTATACCTCATACAAAAAAGAGCTTGCATCAATGAACTTATCTCAGCATGAGAAGACATTCTATTGTGCTGTGAAACTGCCTCAAAAAACTCTTTAGCTGTGCATTCCTCAGGAAAATCACACTTAAGGTGTTCTTGGATGGTTCTTCTCATAGTCAGAAGACAAAACCTATTACATCTTTCCCATTTAGCATAATGAAGCTTCTACTTCTCAGTACTTTCTGGAGTTAAATCAGCAGGTTTATCCATTTTAAAAGCACTTCCAATCTCTACTGCTTCTACAGCAAATAAGATATCTTCTTTCTATTTCTTGTAATTTGTACTAGTAAGAACTTCAACAGTGACTTAAGCATTATTTATAGAAAAGGTGAATGATAAAAATGATGCAAAAATTAGCATCTTGTGAGTGAACCAAATGAAAGCTTACATAATCATTTAAATACTTGTGAGTCGAATGAATGACAAATAATTGTAACACTCTCAACATAGTAGTAGTCATGAGCCAATACCACACCCTCATAGTCTACCACCTGTGAGTGTATAGACTACTTAGATCAACGAAACTCACACATACAAACTATGTTACTCTTTAAATTCCAATACATAGTCATCTCTTGTGGGAGTATAACCATACACTAAGATCGAAGAGATCCAACCTAAGCACAAGATTGAAATCTCATAATTCAATCAAGTTGTGCCATTGTGGTAGTCACAACTTAACTAAATCATGAAACCAACTTGTACCGTAAACTTAAATCAAAATATTACTCACTTCAAAAATATGTAATTCAAATCCTAAATTGACGAGAGACAATCGTCATTGAATTACACAAATATAACAATCAAGTGTTACATAAAAATACATTATTTATTTAAAATATGTGCATAATTTAAATAGCATGCATATCAATATGGTATAACTTATGCCAAAACAAAATGCATATAACAAAATCACCATACACATGTGTGAAACAAAATTGGACATCACACATATAAATTTATTGCATAAAAATAATAGAATATTACAAATATTAAACAAAATTGACAAAATTGCAATATAAAATCAATAAAACGCAACACATATCACACCAAATAAATCTTCATAAAAAAAAAGATTTCAGCGAAATTTGGAGTCTAAATGGAGCCTAAACGCGCCTACACGCGCCGGTCAAAGGTGTTGCCAGTCCGAGTCAACTAGATTGGACCAGTTTTGGCCAATTTCAACCAGTTTCGACCTATATTGGCCGTATCAGCCGATTCAGCCGATATTTAGCCGATATGGCCAGTTCGACCACTGTCCGACCAGTTTTCTAGTTGAACTTGGTACCAATAGAGTCATCGTTTTTTGACGAATCTTCGACGACCAAGATTTTTCCAATTCAACGTTGTCTCACCGAAAAACCCGATTGGGTCTTCTCAGATCGGATCCGACCCAGTCGAAAATGCCATCAATGGCAAACATAAGGCATATCACCGGACTCATGAGAGTCCGAGAATTACAGATCCGATGTCAGATTTGAAAAATAGCCACCGGATTAGTCTAAATTGGAACTCAAAATTTTGATCTAAATAGGTTTCAAAAATTTAATTTTTTTAATCTAAAAACAAATAATGTAATTCCAAAAACTCATTTTTGAACCCAAATTGATGTTGAAACCTGGCTCTGATACCAATTGTTAGAATAAATTTTGTCTCAAACGAGACTGAACCAGAATCTAACATCAATTATAGGTTGAGAATGAGTTAAAAATAGAAAAAAAAAATGAAAATAGCATACCTGAAAATGATTGCATTTTTAATATGATCTTGGCTAAGATCTTACCCTCTATTGCTTAAGCATACTAGCCAATGAGAAGCCGGAACTCCGCAATAGAATCAGAATATCAAAATCGCAAATAGTAAAGAGAAAAATAGCAAAAAGCGTCTATCTTAACGAACGGGTATATGCATATTTTAAAAGGAGTAATTTCGTTTTGTTAAATAAACAAAATAACTGATCATTGTGAAATGACTGTTATGCCCCTACCATAAAATTGATTCCATATACGGATCCCAATGCACATATTATAAGCTAGAGGGAGGACTTAGCCAATATAACATAAAACGTGCTAATCAAATAGTCCTGACACATCACAGTTCTATAAGGTGCACTAAGGCCCACACTAGCTAGTACTATACTCACAATCAATGTCAAAATCTATCTAATTAACTAAACCAATATTTATTATATTAATATACCTTCATAAGAAAATTGTTTATGCTCATTGATAAAGCCCACATTACATGAGCTTATAAAATAAGCTAACAAAATTCTCTTATGTTCCGTACTGAATCGGCTGTGAGATGGTTGAAATCAGCAGTAGACTCAACAACGATTAACCGGACGGAGTTTCCGGCAGTGTAGAGTATATGGGGTTTGTGTGGTCGTGGAGGGCATACAAGATTGCCGGCCAAGGGAAAGAATTGTTGGAGAGCGAGGAAGAGGGAGTGTTTGAAAGTGGGAAGGATACCTTGCGTGAAATAGTGGGTGGATTGAGGAAGTTCATAGAAGAAAACAGGTTGCATGGGACGGAAAACAAGCCAGTGTATGTCGAAGAAAGTGAGAGGAAGAGACGTGGTCGGAACCGAGCTGGCCGGAGGAGCAACCTTGCTTTGATCAATGATCATGACTCTGGAGGGTTGGCTCATGGTTGGCCAGAGGAAGGGACGCTGTTGAAAATTTGGCTCTCATTTGTTTGCCTTGTCATCTAAAAGATTTCCATATCCGAGCCAACTACTGTAGTTGACTTTGTGAACTTAGTGGGCCAACATGCCGGAAAAGGAAATTATTTATGTTGTTTTCTTATTGATTTTTTGAGATATGGTCTCGGCTGACATAGTTTTTTTTTAAAATAAAAAACAAAAACAAAATACACCTACTAATTCACATATCCAAGGGTCGAAAACGTGAAGCCGTGAAATTCTAAGCCACCTTAGCTGACCAATAGTCTAAGGCGTTTTAACAATAGTTTGTTGTTGAGAAAAAATTTCATGCTCAAACATTCATTATGCTAATTGAGAAAAAATTGTTGTTGAATATTTGACATAATACATCGGCTATCTCTTCTATAAACTGAGGGATGATTCATGTTTTAAAAAACATGAGAGTTGAGAAAAAAAATAGTGTATTGTAGGAAAATATAAAGAGAATAAAAACAACCTAAGGGGTATATTTAGAATTTGGGTTTGAGAGAAATATTGTATTGCATTTTCAAGTTACAATAATAATAAAAAAATTCTCATATTTTGGTGTTCAAGCCGTATTACATAAGTCTCTATATTCTTCTTTTTATAGGGGTTAATTGTTCGATTTTTCATATATATCTCGATTTCAGGCCAGCTGAATTTTGACTAGTGATTCTATTAATGTGAATAGTAACTTTTTTCATAAACAATAACTTTTTTGTACCAAACAGGGTCACAAGCGATGCTATCTAAAAAAAGAGAGTATCTTGCACATGTTAAAATCAGTGGGGCAGGAAACATAAAAGGTGCTTCGTCACATTTAAGTGTGCGGGGAACATGGATTGACATAATAGTATTATGAGCATATTATGAATCTAATTTCTCTCAATATTGTCATGAAAACCTAATTTCTCACTTGGGTAATAGTCCACGTCGTGTAAGTGGTACTTGTCGAGGATAAAATGTCAATCATTAGATGATATTTTAATATAAAAATTACTTTCTAAATTATGAGTTAACTTTTATATTGTACTTTGAATTTTTTAATATTGTATTAGAGTATAGGGTGGTCTATTCCAAAAAACTTAGTTTAACCTTAACACATATTTTCAATATGTAAGGAAATGTTAAAGATAAAAAGTTTCACTTTAGAAGGATATGATTATTTTGGTAGTATTTAAATATAAAGAAAAAGTCCTTCTAATTCAAAAATTAATCTTTGGGGATACACTTTTGACTTTTAAACAATAATAGTCTATGTCAACCAAATATGCTTGAAAATACTTGTTAAAAAATTATATTTTTGAGTTAATTTATAGATAGAAACAAACTTTATATTGTTATATCACAACTACAATTTCCGACCAAAAAGAAAAGCCCACTTTCCAGCCTTTGCAGAAAAAAAATGAAAAAAAAAACTTTCTGCATTTTTATTATGTTGATTAGGATTAAAGGATAGTGTAATTCTAAACTAACTTGTTAACAAGCAGATAAATCAGAAGCAAGGGCACTGCATTCATATTTGAAATATGAATATATCTTATTCAGCCCTTGAGGATTCTAAAACTACAGGCTTGGTGCCAAGATGGCAATAAAATTATCCATATTGCTGCTACTAAGTGCCGAACCAACTTCAATTGCGCCATCCTTTTTTTTTTTTTAATTTTACGCCCAAGTGGTGACCAGTCGTTACTTTTGTTGCTTTAGGTATTTTATTTTAAGAGAAAAATAAAAAAAAAAAGATATTTAATTTACCACGTTGAATTTTAATCTGCTTTCAAAAATCACTCTTAGTTTAACATTTTCAGTAAATATATCTTGGGCTTTCGTTAATTTTTAACATTTTTGAGGAATTTGTCTAACAAAATATACATGAATTGTCAACCACATCTTTAAAGAGATTATCAGAAATAGAGAGAGAAAAAAAAACTTTATCATTGAAGGATGATAAAAAATTCTGGGCTGAGAAAGTGGTCGATCACCTCCCTAATTTATAATTGGATAATCCGATCGTCCCTTTAACACAAGATTTTTATTGAAAGATTAACAAATCTAAGATTCAATAAGTTTTTGGAAATCTAATATGTATCTTCACGCATTGACAATTTAATTTCAATGGAATTTGATATGATGTATGAATATTTCTATCAGGCTTGTAGCAGCATATCTGTTCCGAGATCTTCCATACACGTTATCACTAAACGACGTTTATCTCACCGTTGGCTGCATACATGTCATTGAAATAACTCTTAGATTAACATTTTGATGAAAACAATCTTGGGCTTTAGTTAATTTTAATAATTAAAAAACTTAACAAGTTTGTACATTGGTAACTTGAGATATAAATTGGCTTTTAACGTGCTTTCTTACTTCAATAAGTAAGGCAATCTTCTAAAGTTAATGGCTGGCAAAGTGACTTGTTTTGCTTTTAGAAATATTTTTCATCGTGAGAAACGTTGTTGTGATTGGGTTTGATTTTTTTGCACTTGGAGTTTGTTTTTGGTTTTACCTTTATTTTTTTATCTCAAAAGTTTTCTACATGTTCACATATTTATATATTTAAAATAATATTCATGTTTCAACAAATAAAATGAACTTTCTAATATAAATAAAAAGGTATTACTCTTCAATTATAAATAAAAAGGTATTACCCTTCAAAATAGTTTGTGAAGATACATATATTTTTAACAAGAAGCCTACATATCAGAGTGGATACACAAGCATTTTAAGAATAGTGTCATAAAAATTATTTTATTATTTAATCCTTTTTGAAAATTGTCTTTATAGAAAAAGACTTTTTTTTTTGTCAACTTTGAGATAAAATTAAGTTTTTTGAAACTTTTTCAAGTATAATTCCTATAAAGAAATAAGAGATTCTTGAAATCCAAAACATAAATATATTAGACATTATTAAGTTCTTTTCGCCCTATAATTTCAATAGGTAAGTACAAAAAAGAGATAATTACCAAATATCTTCACTCTTTTTGGGCATCGTTCCATTACCACAAAAAAACGGAAAAAAAAAATATTCGAAAGGCTACTAAGGTAATCATGGGCTGATTACAGGACATAGATGATTATGCATAGATTTTACAACAACATGGTGCTACTTGAAATATGAATAAATCTTATTCAGCCCTTGAGGAGTCTAATAACTTCAGGCTTTGTTCCAAGATGGCAACGAAATTATCCATATGGCTAGTATTAAGTGCCAAACCAACTTCAATTGCACCATCTTTGCCTCTGCACTCAGACAGGGCAATAGACCCCGAAGCATCAATGTGAACCACTTCACTCTTTTTGGGCCTCCCCCACCCAAAATCTGTCTCATAAACACCGAATCTCGGTGATCCTGCAATTGTAAGAAGATGCCCCGGTTCTGAAAATTTTATAAAATCCGATAGCCATGTCTGAGCCCCTCTAAGAACTCCAGACTCCAATTGCTGAACTGTGTTTCCAATAGCTTTTGCAGCTTCAAAAATCCCATCTTCTCCTACCAGATCACACCTCTCAAGCGGTACAAAAGCTAACGCTAAGCAGTTTCCAAAATACGTAGAAGGTATTGGAAATTCAAGCCTGTTTCGGCAATCTGCTAGGAAACCCAAGTGGCAGAGCCTATTATTATCTGAAACATTACTGACCCCATTGTCTTGGGACTTGACCAAACAAACCCAAAGGAGTGCACAAGTTACCACAAATGTTGATATGTGTGAGGGCTCTATGCCCTTGTCCATCCATTGACCTCTGATCCAGTGCTTGAGTCCCTCAATCTGAGCTTGCTCCAGCACAAATGTTCCCCGAACCTTGTCACCAAGATCAACGAGGAGATCTATGTCCTTGTTCGACCCTGAACTCCAACTCCACCATTGGTCGAAATATCTTTGCTCAAGCCCATTTGGGTCTTTGATCACAGCCTTGTCATGGACTGGTGGTGACGTTTCAAGGCAAACCAAATCTCCTCCCGTCTTGAAAATCGATGCCCATGATTTCATGAAATGGTGGAATGCCCTTCCATAGGCCGCCACGTGGCAGAAGGTGACGCCAATACATATTCCCTTATTTGGGAAAACTGTGACCTGCACCGCCATGAGAGGAGCTTTACGCGTGTTATTGGATGAAACCTGCGCAGGGCCTAGGCGTGCCACACAGGGGTGCAAATCTCTTACATGCCGAACAGAATTGGCTACGAGATGGTTGAAATCAGCGGTAGACTCAGCAACGGTCAAGGAGACGGAGTTTCCGGCGGTGTAGAGGATATGGGGCTTCTCTGGTCGTGGAGGGAGAACAAGAACGCCGGCGAAGGGAAAGAAGTGTTGGAGAGTGAGGGAAACGGAGCGTTTGAAAGCGGAAAGGACGGTTTAAGTGAAATAGTTGGTGGATTGAGGAAGTTCATAGAAGAAAAGGCGTTGCATAGGACAGCAGAGAAGCCATGGTACGTCGAAGAAAGTGAGAGGAAGAGATGTAGTCGGAACTGAGTTTTCCGGTGGAGCAACTTGACATTGCTGAATGGCCACGACTCTGGAGGGTTGACTCATGGTTCGAGCGAGACAGAGAGAGACACAGAGGAAAGTGTCACAAGATGTGAGCAAGGAGAGAAAGAGCATGAGAGAATTCTCTATATTGCTTACTTGAAACTGAATGTACAACGTAGTGGTCCTCTTATAGGAGAAGCACGGTTCATGCTAAGAAAGAATACAAACAATAATAATACAAATATTCCTACCATATAAGCAACTTTCCTAATAAGCCTACATTATATGGTAAGTAGCTCAATCTATACAAGGAAGGAATAATGCAATATACGACGGTATCTCCAACACTCCCCCTCAAGCTGGTGGTTTAGGTGGCTTGTAAACATCAAACACACCTAGCTTGTTTAATAGGTACGTATGTTGCCTTTGACATAGGGCTTTGGTAAAGATATCTGCAGGTTGTTCCGTTGTTCGTATTTCTTTAGTCTTGATAATTCCTTCCTAAATTTTGTCTCTTGTGAAATGACAATCAACTTCAATGTGTTTTGTTCTTTCATGGACCATAGGGTTTGCAGCTAATTTAAGAGCTGCATCGTTGTCATAGAATAAGAGTGTGGGACCTTTTATGTGAATACCAAGATCGCGAAGAAGTCCCCTCAACCAAATAACTTCACAAGTAGTCTTAGCTATGGCTCGATATTCAGATTCGGCAGATGAAAGCGACACAGTGGACTGTTTCTTCGTCTTCCAAGAGAGCAATGAGTTTTCAAGTTTGATACAATAACCAGTCGTAGACCGTCTACTCATGGGACATGTAGCATAGTTTGTGTCACAGTATGCTGTCATTTGCATATTGCAATCTCTTGATAAAAGGATTCCCAATCCTGGACATCCCTTTAAGTACTTGATGACTTTTAGAGCGGCATTCATGTGGGACAGCTTCGGTTCATGCATGAATTGACTAAGTATCTGGACAGCGTAACAAATGTCAGGTCTTGTCATGGTGAGATAGATGAGCTTCCCAATGAGTTTCTGATAGCTAGAAATGTCCTTCAGTGGAGGGTCTTCGTCTAAAGGTGAGATGCCCACATCATACTCGGGCGTTGTAAGGCTCAAGTTTTGTTCAAAGGGGATGACTGGGGCCTTGCATCCAGAGAGACCAGCGTCAGAAATGATTTTCAAAACAAACTTGCGCTGACTGAGACAAATGCCTTGAGGAGAGCGGGCGATTTCAATCCCCAAATAATATTTGGGAGGTCCCAAATCTTTGATGTGGAACGTGGAGTGCAGAAACTGTTTGAAATTGTTAACAGCTGTGGGATGACTGCCCATGATCAAAATATCATCCACATATATTAAGAGATAAATGGAGGAAGAACCGCGACGCCAAGTGAATAATGAGTAGTCATGACGAGACTGGCGAAAGTTAACAGATAGCAGAGCAGAGGTGAATTTTGCATACCATTGACGAGAAGCTTGTTTGAGCCCATAAAGGGATTTACGGAGACGACATACCCGAGACTCCCCCTGTCTGCGTAATCCCGGAGGAAGGTCCATGTAGATTTCTTCGGCAAGGTCACCATGAAGAAAGGCATTGTGGACATCCATCTGATGAAGGGGCCAATCACAGAGAGCCACAATGGCAAGGAAGGAGCGAACAGTGCCTTCTTTGGCCACAGGAGAAAAAGTATCCTGATAATCGAAATCTTCTTTCTGAGTGTAGCCTTTAGCCACTAAGCGAGCCTTATAGCGATCAACGAAACCATCAGCTTTGTGCTTGACCTTATAGACCCATTTGCAACCAATGGGGCGACGATGAGAAGGACAAGGGACAACATCCCAAGTACGGTTGTCAGCAAGGGCACGAAGTTCATCTTCCATAGCTTGTTGCCATTTGGGGTCACAAACAGTCTCATGATAAGAAGATGGTTCAGTCTTTGTAGAAATCCAGCTAATGCAACATAAATGGTCGGGGGAAAGCCGAGCCAAGCTGACATAAGAGGAAATGGGATACTGAGAGCCAAGAGGGGTTACACTAGAACAGACATAGTCGTGGGTCCAGATCGGGGGTTGAGTGGCACGACCAGAACGGCGAGGTGCCATAGGAGGTGGTGTATGGATGGGAGAGGGTGGAGCAAGAGGGACGGGGTTGGGGGGCACCTGGGGGGCAATATAGGGAACAATGGTGAGGGAATCATCAGGAGCAGGCGATGAGGCAGTGGGGGACGGTGGAGGCAGGGGTGCCAAAAACGAGGAGGGGGGAGTTGGGGGAGGAACAGTGGCTAGGGGTGGAACAGTGGTTGGGGACGAGGGAGGCTGAGGAGGTTGGGCCAGAGCAGGCGGGTCAAGAACCAGCGGGGGCGAAGGAGACCCCATTTCATCCTCAAAAAACAGTGGCTGGGACTTGTCTGGAAACTCAACAGAGACATCAGAAGATAACTGAGACTGAAAAGGAAAAACATCCTCATGAAAAATCACATCGCGACTGATAAAGAACCGATTAGCAGCGGGATCATAGACACGGTACCCCTTTTGCAAAGGAGGGTAACCCATGAAGATGCAACGAGTAGCACGAGGACTCAGCTTATCTCGAGGACCAACGGTGGTTGCAAAACAGGCAACCAAAAACCCGGAGGTGGGAAATCTCTGGAGGGGTCCCAAAAAGTAACTCAAATGGGGTCTTGCCACAAAGAACTCGAGATGACATGCGATTAATCAGGTAAGCAGCAGTGATCACACAATCGCCCCAAAAAATGTGAGGGACAGAGGCTTGGTACATAAGGGCCCGAGCAACCTCGAGAAGGTGACGGTGTTTACGTTCAACGACACCATTCTGTTGAGGGGTATAGGTGCAAGAACTTTCATGTAAAATGCCGCAAGAAGTGAAGAAGGAAGAGCAATGAGAGTTAAAAAAGTCACGGGCATTATCGGTGCGAATGCGCTGAACGAAGGTGTGAAATTGGGTGTGAATGAGGGTAAAGAAATTGGAGAGGTAGGAGAGGACTTAAGACTTGGATTGCATGAGGAAGACCCAAGTGCTGCGAGAGAAGTCATCGACAAGAGTGAGGAAAAAACGAGAATCGTCATGGTGGGGGGTGTGATACGAGCCCCAGATGTTAAGATAGATGAGAGAAAATATGGAAGAGGCACGAGAAGAACTGGAAGGAAAGGGTTGGCGAGGTTGTTTTGCGAGAGGACAAATGGGGCAAGCTGGTTAGGAAAAAGAAGCGCTGTGACCCAAACGTTGGTGCAAAAGGGAATTTTTATTAATGTTTGCATTACAAAAGATGCCCTTAGGAAGGGAAATACATTGGGAAAAATTAAAACATGCAGGGTATGAAGACCAAAAATAAAGGCCTTGAGAAACGCTACCCAAGCCCATCGATTTGCCAGTTGAACGGGCCTGAAAAAAACAGGAATAAGAAGTCATGATGACATGGCAATCATTTTGTGCACAAGCTTGAGAAACGGAGATAAGATTAAAGTGAAATTGGGGAACAAATAAGACATTTTGTAGGGTGATGGTAAGGCTGAGTGTGACATCACCAACGTGAATGACGGAAGTGATGTTCCCATTGGGAAGACGAACAGATGAGGAAGGGGAAAAATTATGAATTTTGGAAAATAATTTTTTGTCGCAGATAATGTGATCACTGGCACCTGAATCAATAATCCATACATGAGGAGAAATCGAGTTCATGAAGCAAAAAGAAGTACCTGAGAAACTGGCAATTTTGTCAGGGGCCCCCACATGTTGGAAAGCGTTCACGAGCTGAGCAAGTTGGGCCTTAGTGAAGGGTTGATCAGGCTTGTCTTGGGAGATTACAACATTGGAAAAAATTTCCTTATCCTTGGAATCGCGATCAGTGGGTCTACCATGTAATTTTCAGCAATTTTCAATGGTATGATTGGTCCGTTTGCAATGATCGCAAAATAAGTGATTGGATCGGCCTTGGGAGGAGTTTGGACCGTTGGATTGGCGTGATCACGAGCCGCTGGATCCCCTGTGTGCGGGTGCAGCGTTAGCATAACTGGAGCCGTTGATTGAAGGGCCAGATGCATGAGGCGTGATCAAGGAGGGGCCGTCGGATAAAGGCGCGCCTAGGGTGTGATAAGGACCGTCCGATCTAGGGTTGGCACGGGAGCCGTCCAATCCAGATCGGGGTCCTGTCTCAGAAAACCCTAGGTTGAAGGGCGCCGTCCAATTATCAACGCAGTCATGAGCGTTGTGAGAGAGAGAGACGCTGTTGGGGTCACCAATGACGCCGCCGCCTCCGCCGCCGCGACCAGAAAGGGCGCGTTGTGAAGCAGTCAGACGAGCGGAAAGGATGACGTTGTCGCCGACACGAAGGTATTCAGCGGAGGCCAGCCGTTGATTTTCTTCCTAAACGGCGAGGAAGAAGAGGCGACGGAGAGAAGGAGGTGGCTCCATTGTGAGAATCTGGGAGCGGAAGGCACCGTAGGACTCGTTTAGGATGAGGAGGAAACGAGTGATGCGGTGGTCTTCAGTCCACTGGCGAAGCTGGCGGAGAACAGAGTCGGGAGCGGCGATGGGGTTTTCGGTTTGATCGAGCTCATTGCAGAGAGCGAGGAAGCGGTTGTAGACGACGGAGACCGCCGAATTTCCTTGCTTGATGTCACTGAGGGCTTGCTCGACCTAAAAATGGCGGATCCGATCAGAACGGCCGTAGAGCTCGCGGAGAGAATCCCAAAGGGAATGGGTGTCGTCGGTCGGCGGTATGGCGGCGGCAACCTCCGGAGAGAGCGTATTGCCGATCCAAGCGCAAACAAGTTATGCGCATTTACACCACTAACGCAACAGCCGTGCGTCGGTCGAAGGGGAGACGGAGCCGTCAAGGAAGCCATCCTTGTCTTTGGTGAGGAGCGCCCGCCAGAAATCGCGAGACCAGACGGTGTAATTGGTGGTGCCGAGCAGAGGGTGCGTGAGAAGACGCAGTTCTGGGCCGTCAGAGGCGGCCGTGTAGAGAGGGTCACCGGGCTCAAGGCGGACGACGGCGGAGTAGGGCACGAGAGAGGAATGGGGGGGCGGGTAGGGATTTGGACCCGAACCTGAAGGAGTCGGGATGGGTGCCTGCCCCACGAGGTGGCTCGGGTCGAGAACCGGGTAGGGATTGTGGCCCAAACCCGTATGAGGGGGGTATGGGGACAAACCCGAAACTGGATCCGGGTGGGTGATGTGAGTGTCGCTTGTAAGGGGCCAGGCCGAAACGGGTCCAGGGCGAGGAACGAGCAGGGGTGGGACGAGTGGGCTGAGACTGGCATGGGCCAAGGGAGGGGGCCAGGAGAGAGTAGGGTTTGTCGAGAGAGAGCCCAAGGGAAGGGGCAAGGAGCTGACATAACCCGGAGGGTGAGGCCCAGAAAACAAGTGAGAACTGACAGGAGAGGCCGTGGATGAGGATTGTGGGGAGACGTCTTCGAGGATGGGGGCATCAGGATCAGTGGAGTGGGAGGCCATGAGAAAAAATGGAAGGGAAAAAAAAAGGTGAGGACAAGGGAGCTGAAAAAAAGGGAGAGAGAGCAGAAGCAAAAAAAATTAGGAAAACCTGGCTCTTGATACCATGTCACAAGATGTGAGCAAGGAGAGAAAGAGCATGAGAGAATTCTCTATATTGCTTACTTGAAACTGAATGTACAATGTAGTGGTCCTCTTATAGGAGAAGCACGGTTCATGCTAGGAAATAATACAAACAATAATAATACAAATATTCCTACTATATAAGCAACTTTCCTAATAAGCCTACATTATATGGTAAGTAGCTCAATCTATACAAGGAAGGAATAATGCAATATACGATGGTATCTCCAACAGAAAGGGGCTCTAACCAATAACGTCGAACGATAAAAGATCAGATCAAGGAGTCGGGACATAAAGTCCACGACAGGACATTCCATCATTCTCCTAGTAGCAGGATTCTCCTGGTTGTAGCCTGTGACGTGGACTGTCCTGTATTTATTTAGTGTATTGGCTAAACTAAAAGTAGGCAGTATTCTCCTTTCTACCTTATTTATTCTGCACTTTCCAACCATGTCAAAATGTTATGTACAAGAGAACCAAATCTTATTCAAAGCACAGCACAGTTTACTTGAACAAAATAAATCAATAACAAACTTGCATTGGCAGAATAACAATAGAATATTCCGTATTATGTGTAGAGAAAGTTTTAAAGTAGGATTGCATTTAAAATATTTTGAAAAAGTAATCGAATGTTATGTTGCTTACTCTTTACTCTTCTTTTATACACCGAGATTTGCTCCTCAAACGGGAAGAAATTTAAAATTTCTGAACTTTCTTAACTTATTCTGCCATGCTCCATCGTAGTAGTTGTTTTCCTCCAAAACGAGTGAGGCAATTCTATGAAGTCGATGCCTGGCAGAGCGGCTTCTTGTGCTTTCAGTCCACATTTCCACCCGCTGGCCACTTTGGTGTGGGTCAACCAGCTCCCAGTCTTTAGTCCACAGATACACCACCCAGTTTTCCTCCATTTTCTTCTTTAGCTGGGCCACATATAACCGAGTCCTATTTGGTATCTATCGGCCCATATGCTGTCACGACTATGGCTGTGTTAGGTTCCAAGAGAAATGGGTTGGAGGACGCATGCCCACATTGCAAAAAAGTGGGTCACAAGGTTGAAAAAAGCCTTTTTCTAATTAAATATGCTCGTTATGGTCTGATGGGCCACAACAAAATAACAAGTACTACAAGCTTGATAGATACCCATAGAAGGGAAAGGGTAAGGGAAACAAACAATTCTTAGCAAAGCAAGTTGTAGTAGATGGGAATTCCTGTTTTGATACATGTCACGTGGCATGTGGGCCAGATGGCCAGCAAACCCATGAGTGCTGCATTAAGCAGTGGAGAGTATATTCTAATTATTAGTTATAAGTTTTGGCACAATGATAGTGTTTGTCACATGGCATATTACCATTACAGATATTAGCAATGTCACCACACTTGATAAATAGCACAGACAACCCTTGCCCTCCAAGGTGTCAACTTTCTTTTTTAATTTGTTTGTTGAAATCGCCCTTACTTTTACTCTAACAAATCAAGCCAAGCCATTTATTTTATAGCTAAGGACAAACTAGTTTACGTATTCAATATATTTACGTTATCTTTCTGTAACTGCTTCATTAGAGACAAATTTATGGTAGGTAGAAAGAGGCAGAGAGAGGAAGTCAAGTCCAGGGATTTGTGTAATTTCCATTTTATATATTTTAGGCTAAAAGTGTTGGTATTTTAAGGTCGAGAAAAGCTGTTACTTTTGCTGTTTCAAATATTTTATTTCACAAAAAAAGGAAACAAAAATGCAATTTACCACATTGAGTTTTAAGCTACTTTTAGAAATCACTCTCAGCTTACATTTTAGATGAAAATGATCACGGGCTTTAGTTAATCTTTATTAACTAAAATGCTTAATAGGTTTGAAAATAAGGAAATACTTCACACAAAGACCACAAATCCACACAATGAATGAAGCCTTACTTAAAACTTGGATTGTAATATCTTATTAGAAGACTTATTTTCTCATTTATTAGTGTGCAAAAGAAAATGTCTTCATATATGTTAATATATTAATAATGTAGATGCAAGTAATTTCAACTTTTAACACCATATTTCTCATGTGACCAATTTTTAATTCGTTTTACTTTAATTTTTTTAGTGGTATCACTTGTAGGTAGCATTTTCTGTTGGCAGAGGGTTGGTGGAGATTACAAGGAGATACTGTATAGAACGTGTTTCCATGGAATACGAGAAAATAGTTAGTAGAAGCTGACCTGTGCACACAGTTAGATGCCATGAAAAGCGTCATGTCAGGAAAAGAGAGTCTTGATGTTCTATGGAAGTTTCCTCTTTTTCTCGTTTCTGAACAAGTGTCGGACCCATTGATTTGTTTTTCTCCCATATGAAAGATCCCGGTGGATTTGTTGAAATCTCCCCCGGTTTTACTCTAATAAACCAACCCAGGCCGTATATTTTATGGCCAAAGACAGACTTGCTTATGCATGCAATATGTTTATTTATGTTATCTTTCCATCTCTGCTTCATTAAGGACAAACTTATGGTGGTTAGAAAGAGAAAGAGAGAGTCAAGTCTAGGGATTCTGTAATTTCCATTTTATATATTGCAAGCTAAGACTGCATGTATTTTAGGGTGGAGAAGAAAAGGAAAGAAAAATGCAATTTATCTCATTGAGTTTAAACCTGCTTTTAAAAATCAAACTTAGTTTAACATTTTCAATGAAATAAATCTTGGCTTTAGTTAATTTTCCGGTGGGGCAACCTTGCATTGCTCAATGACCGCGACTCTGGTGGGTTGGTTCAAGGTTGGAGCAAGACGGATGGGGCCGCGACCAATAATTTCCAAAGCGAAAAGAAAGCAGTCCTCACAAATTAGAATCATTGAGATCAAAAAGCATAAATAAACAAACATAAAGTTACTTTACATATGTACGAATGTTTCCCAAACTGTTTGTGCATATCAATAGACTTTCGAATATATATATTTTCTTATTTTGAGTCATCCTTTGAATAAAATTAAGCTTTATAGATCTTTTAAAATACAAATACCCGTCAATAAATGGCAGATTGTTGAAATCCAAAATATAAATATATTTGACAACATTAAAGTTCTTTTCACCTTGTAATTTCAATATGTAGAGTTTAAAAGATGTAAGAAAGAAGTAATTATACATGAGAAAATATTTTTATTTAGAAATATTTAACTATTTTAGACAAATATTTTGTTATATTATAATTAAAAGATTTCAAAATTATTTTTTTTAGACAAATTGTAATGTTAGAATATAACAAAATATTACATATATTTTATTTCGAAAAGTGTCTAAGACATCATGACAAAGACGTATCATTTTGGACAATAAATGAAATCCTTTTTTTGTCAAAATATTACAAAAGAATAATTAAAGTTGCTTTTCGAGTCTTAGGGTTCACATATACATTAATTAAGTAGTCCCCACTTAGGGCCCCACGCGCCATACTCAGCCCACCTTAACGGTCTAGAACAGTGGCCCATTTCGTTCCCATCAATCTAAATTTCTTCTTCCCAATCAAACACCACCGGCCGAGGTGGAAATCCAACGTGCAAATCATAATAACACTATCAACGGAGGTAGTTTCTTGCAGTTATTTTCAGATCTCTGATTTTGTAGATAGAATATTTTAATTTTCTCATGCACGTTCGTTCTTGTTTTTAAATTTTAAATTTTCGTATTATTTCAGATAAATAATTCATGACTGTTAGTTTGGCGCAAAAATCACGTAGGTGTAAATGCCTGTACCGGTCAACGTGTCCTCCTGTATCCTCCCCCTCCTTGGCTTTTCCTCTCTTCCGAAGATCACGTTGTTCTCGCCAGGAGTTCGCTGTACCAAGCTGAATTTGAAACCTAATTCTCATCTCCTGGACTTGATTTTCTGGAGAATTGGCTTTCCAGGTAAATTGAGTTCTCCTTCGCTGGAACCGGATCGAAAAATGCTTGCCGTGTGTCTGTTCTAATGTGAATTTCGGGTCTTGTTTTGCATGCATTGACATTAGCAACACCTTTCAAATTCTCAGTTGTATAGATCTTTTTTGTTTGGTTGGTGAGAAAATGAATAGCTGTGCGAGGAATTTTTCTTTCCTTTGATCTGTTAATTTCTACTTCCCAACCAGTCCATGTTTGCCTTCACACGGGGTTCAGTTTAGAGACATCGCGTTTGTGTTAGATTTACTGGATCAGTGTCGTTTGGGGCTGCTTGGTTAGGCTGCGAATTTTAGATTATTCCCTCTGCTGGCCAAAAATGTGCTTAAGAATATTCATGCATGTACTCAAACTTATATTCGATTGTGCAAAACATTCATCTAAATTACGAAAATGGCCGCAGGTCCTCTCTGTCTCACTTTTGAGGGCGTTTTTCTTTCTTGCGATCCTTTTGCTGATGGAATTCTATTAATTGGGGTGTAATTCATATTTGAAGGGCACAGTCCCTTGTATATTCTGCGCCTGCAAAAGTTGATTCTCTTATTATCAAATTTCCTTGAAAAAGAAAAAAGTTTAACGAAGGGGATGAAAATGGACTTGTGGGTTTCAGTTGTATGCGCTATTGTATGTACACACACACACACACACACACTTGGGTAGATGTGTCCATATATATACGTGTGTATGTATATATATGTATCTTTTCTTTGCTTTTTGTACTGAACACGATTTCATACGAAAATTATTATAAGACTGTTGGTATTGTTTTAATCTTTCATCTGTCATCTGCTGTGGATCCTGGAATTGAAGTATGGAGTCTTTTAGCTGTTTGAATCAACGGTGCATATCACTAATGAAAAAAAGATTTTTTGTATTAGGAATAAGTTGGTGGTATGGACTAATTCTCTTGTGCTACTAATAGAGAGAGTGTTTTGTATCTGTTGGTCCCTCTGCTTGATTGCCTACAATAATGTGATATGGCAGTTTGAGGCAATAATGGCTGATTCTAATAATGAGTGTGAGGGCTTGAAGGATTTCCGGATCCCTGATCACATACTTGTACCCGAATCAAAGGTTGAGAATGTGCCTTATTGGCCTTTGTGTCCAGTGATAGTGTTCATCAATTCTAAGAGCGGTGGTCAGCTGGGTGGTGATCTTCTCGTCACATTTTGTGATCTCCTTGGTGAAAATCAGGTGCCTTTAGTTTTATCTGAATTGTAGTAGGTTTCTTATAGTTAAGCATTTGTTATCCTGGGGCTGACTTTTATCCACTCACTTTCAGGTTTTTGATCTGGGGAAAGAGGGTCCTGATAAGGTGCTGAGCCGAATCTATGTAAATCTGGAAAAGCTCAAGCTCAATGGAGATAAATTTGCTGTTGAGATTGAGAAGAGATTGAGACTAATTGTGAGTTGACTGATGGTGAATGCTTTGTCATGTCAGGTTCATAGATACAAGATTTTATATCTTACATTGTACCTATTGCAGTGACCTTGTATGCTGATGCCATTTAATGTTTCTGAGATTTGGTTGGCTTTTAGGTTGCAGGTGGTGATGGAACCGCTGGGTGGCTTCTTGGCGTAGTTTGTGATCTAAAATTATCCCGTCCACCACCAATAGCCACAATTCCCTTGGGAACAGGAAATAATCTTCCATTTGCATTTGGATGGGTAGGAAATACAAACTTCAGTAGGTTTTTGGTTCGAAGTATCCAAAAATATTCTTAAGGACTGCATGAACTGTCTTGATTTTCCAAGCTCGACATGGTGTAGTTTGGATTAGCAGTTTGTGCTTGTGTGCTAACAATACATATAATCTGCATGTTGTTCTCTTTGTTGTATCCTTTCTATGTTACTGTTATTGGTAAGCACTTCCTTTAATTAAGCATATTAAAGAGATCATGTCAGCATGTACGTTGCAGTAGCATCTTCAACATTTTCTTACCTTCTGCAATGCAACCTGTGAGCTGTAAGATATGTTATCATCCACACTTTGGGCTTCATACACTTCTGAAGCTTTGATATTACCCTTTAAAAGCTCACGCTTTTTGGGATATCTGTATTTTGATTTATATTCCAAGAAGGTCTTCCTTTTTGAATTGTAAGCAGTAAGAGTAATGACAGTTCTAATGAGCCATGTCAAATGTGTAATATCCTGCTTGTTCTTGCAGGGAAAGAAGAATCCAGGGACAGATCGTCGTTCTGCAAAATCATTTTTGGATCAAGTAAAGAGAGCCGATGAAATGAAAATGGACAAGTTATGCAGCTTACATGTTTCCACCTTTTTAAGCATTTGATATGAACTTCTGATGTCGCCACTTGAATGATAGATCTTATTATTTAATATTATTTTCTTGGTGATTTATTTTTGTTTATTTTTTATTCTATTCTCTGGAAGATGGTCCATTAAGTATTGAATACTAGATCTTTGAATCTAGTGCAATGTAGTTTCTGGATCTCAGATCATGTTTGAATTTCTTTACATCTTTTGGGGTTGAAGTGTTGGGGAAGGGAAGAGAGGTGATTTTTTGGTTTTTTTTTTTTTTTTTTTTTTTTTTTTGCGGGGGGTGTTTTTGTTAAGGTTGGGGAGAGGGGGGAGGAGGGGGGGGGTGGGGGGGGGTGGAAGGATGGAGGCGGTGGTGGGGGCTGGTCAGGTGGTTGTGGGGTGTAGTAATAGTCATTTTGTTAGCTTTAAATCTGGACTGATAGCGGACTTCACATTTTGTAGCAAGTGCATTCATTCATTTACTCTCTCTGTTTTTTCCTTTTTGCCCAGATATGTAGTTACTGATTTGCTTTTGTTGTGATCCAGTTGGCATATTCTCATGAGGATGAGGGCTCCGAAAGAAGGTTCCTGTGATCCCATTCCACCTCTTGAGCTCCCACATTCGCTGCATGCATTTCATCGTGTATCTGAGGCTGACGAAATGAATGTGGTAACAGTCCAGTCACTGTGCCCTAAAACCTTGAGAAATCTATAATCCTGTGATGCTACCAAATCTAGAACCTATATATATCTTGCAGCCCAGCATATGAAAGATAAAAAAAAAAAAAAAAAAAATCTTTTCCCATCCTATTTCTTTCTTCTTTCTCACAACTATTTCTCTGATTAAATTCTTCATAATCTTGTTTACTTGACTTTGATTTTGTTAAAGGTGTCTCCTGTAATATGTGCTGCATTCTTGTGCAGTTTAATTTCTAACGTGCTTATGTCTCTGATGTCTCCTCAGGAAGGGTGCCATACATTTCGTGGAGGATTTTGGAACTACTTTAGCATGGGTGAGAATACTCCCCTGGAATCCTGAACAGAAACTTTTATATGATTAGGGTGTAAAAGATTTTTGTTTTTCCTTATTATGAATGCATTTAAACTGCATGACAATGCTTGATACACTTTGCTCTTAAAATTACCTTTTACTTTTCTTCTTTTTTACCTCAGATTTTTCAACATATCTTCTTTTCTGTATAACTCTTTGATTCAGTACAAAATCTAGTGTTATAGAGTTCATAACATTCAAAAGGGGCCTACTTGTTCAGATCACATCGATGAGAATTTCAGTTAATGACAGAATCGACAAATTCTATTCTGAACATTAATATGGAATTTCAATTAACTTGCTTATTCTTCATCATTTATGTGTGTTAGAATAAAAGAGGTTGGGAACTTACAATTATAACTTTTTTCCTTTCTTTTCTCCCCTCTTGATTTTTATGATTAAAAGTTTTTAGCTACATCTAGTAGATTCTATGTCAGTCCATCAAGTTTTGGAATAACTTACTTTTGTTATCTGTAGGAATGGATGCTCAAGTTTCGTATGCTTTTCATTCTGAGCGAAAGTTGCATCCCGAAAAGTTTAAGAACCAGTTGATTAATCAGGTATAACTGTTCTTTCCACACTGCTAAGGTTGATTACTGTCACTATCCCAAATCAGAGGTCTGTCACTACTATCCTAGATCATAGATCTGAGATCTACACCTATGAATTGAAAGGTTATGATGAAGTTTTCCTTCTAATTTCCTTGTGTAAGTTTTGTTGTTTCTTTAATTTTCTTTGTTAAGATGTTAATAATCGTAATGCACTAAGTCCTATGCTAAGTTAGAAGGCTATTGTGATGGATATGTCATTTTCTCTCTCTGAATCTGCTTCCCTACAATTGGAGAAACTTGGATGCGGTTGCTTGGAGCTTTTCGTCCTTTGGGGGTTTTTCCCGGTTGTCCGATTGACATTTGCATGATTTACTAGGTTCTTTATATACTTTTCTGAGCAAGTTCATTACTGTGAATGAGGAAATTTATAAGGTGAGAACTATTGAAACAAATAATTTGAAAGAAAAGCATTCAATAAGTTCTTAAGGGTGATCTGTCTATAGGTAATCACCAAATTTTTTCGTTTGATGGACTCAGAAGATGCTATACATGTTTGCCTTGGATAGTATAAGTAAAATGAAGGAGAGCATTCAGATTTCATGAGACAACCATACAGGACCTCAGGTTGGACTTTCATTATGTGCAGGACGAATTCTTCAACCTGCTTGGAAATACTTGCATTCAGTCTTTATTTTGTTTTAATTGTAAACTAATTTCTTGGAATATGATCTAACTTTGTCTGATGTAAACCCTGTGAAATGTGCGTTTGATTTGTTTGGTTTGCTAAGGCACTTGATATCATTGAGGTATTAACCTCATTTGTTTGTGCTAAATTTATTTTTCTTATATGTAAATGCTACTAATTTCCCTTACTTTTACTATTATCAATTTGCAAAATCAGAGTACTTATATGAAGCTTGGATGTACGCAAGGATGGTTTTTGCCTCCTGTTTCTCATCCTTCTGGGTAAGTACAATAATCTGGTCAATTAAACAATTTAACACTGTGCTAAACAACTTGCTTTTTCTCGTTCTTATATTCTTGCTTATGTGTGTCTTGAAATGTCTTATATAGTATAATTAATTCGGTTAGTTTAGTAAAGCTTTGTATGATTAACAAATCTTGCAATGTAGGTTTTACCAATTTTTCCATTTCTGTTTAACAAGATGATGTAAGAACATGCTGTTGAAGCTTGGCAATAATGGACTTCTTTTCTGTATTATTCCTAGTTTTCTAATTGCAGTTTTTGGTCATCATCTTTATAGTTAATTATCATCATTGTCATGGCACTATATTTTGTTTTCGTCACGATGCATAAAAAATTATCACTAACTGGTATGCAGTGGTAGGCTTTCTGCCAGCAATGTCAAAATAGAGGATGCAACATATCTGTTTGACTGTGCTTCATTGTCCTACTGTCCTTATTGTATGTTGGATCCTAAGAAAGTGTTGCTGACTATTTTTAACAAGTTTTTGTTAAATTTTAATGTTTTGGTTTTACTATAGGAACATTGCACAACTTGCAAAGGTAATGATCATGAAAAAACCTGGTCAGTGGGAAGAACTCCATATACCTCCCAGGTAAATTATACATTTTTCCTTACCATGTTGACTTCAGTTTAATTTGCTCATTCCTGGATTTTTCCTTGTTACCGCAATGGACCATCTGGAGAGGTTATTGTTTGTAGAAAATGGTCCTTGCATCCAACTACATGGAGCTTCCTTCCATACATTCTTTATTTATGAGATTTGAATGTAATCTTAGCTGTACTGATTGATGAGAAATTACATGAATTTCAAATCTGTCTACTTTTCCTCTTTCAAAAAATATTGTCCGTAGAAGTGCAATAGCATTGATAGGGGTCCTTTGCTGTTTGCACTCACAATAACCTCGAAGAAGCATCTTTTTAGTCATTCCCCGATATTAATGCCTAAAAGGTATCCATTTACCTAGGGTGTGACAATGTTCTAGTTTATATGATCCTATGAGTCATAAAATTTCTGTCTTTTATCATCGAAAAGGTTTAATTTTGAGTCCCTCCTTGCCAGCAACACTGTAATAATCTCTCAATTTCACTTAGTTTCCTGTGAAAACTTCTATGATCTACATGATTTATCTGCTGGCTTATTGGGGTACATCAATGTCAGAAATGTTGGTAAGTAAACAAAGTTTCTGTTCATTATGTTTTCTATGTGGCAGTTTGTAATTTTCAATCTAATAACTACTAAAGTTACACCTCATTGTTCTTCTATTAATCCTTCCGTTCTTTTTGTTTATTTCTTCAAATGCAGCATAAGGTCTATTGTATGTTTGAACTTGCCAAGCTTTTCTGGCGGGCTAAACCCTTGGGGAACACCGAGCAGAAGACAACGCAATGTTGGCCCTAACTCTTACTCTTTCCTTTCTTTCTTCCTCCCACCTCAACATTTCTGTCTTGATCTTTCTCAATTTCATGCTATTTGTTTCTGCTTAATTGTATCTAATAATAATGTCCCGGTGGAAAATGACTTACAGAAGGACTTCACTCCGCCATATGTAGATGATGGCCTTCTTGAGATTGTTGGATTTAACAGTGCTTGGCACGGGCTTATTTTGCTTGCTCCAAATGGACATGGGACTCGTCTTGCGCAGGTTTGACAAATACTTTAACGTTTACCCTCAAAAGTTTTGTTGTTTCCTAGAAAAGTCAAAGACAAATTGTGCGAAAGAATTTCACATTAATTCTTAAGCCAACCATATGTATAACTGGCATATGGGATAGGACTTCATCGGTAACAGTGATGGCCAGTTAAAAGTCTGAAGACAACAGAACCTGCGGTATACGTTCTATCACAGTAATGGACGACTATTTGGTAGCTCATCATCCCCTTCCCCCCGGTGGACTTTTGTAGAAGCCATTCCCTTAGAATATGTTTCTGAATGACTTTTACAAAGTACCATCTGAAATATATTGTTTCAGATAACTTAATTCTGCTTAATGGAACTCTGTTTCTCATTTTTGCCTTTCTTTGGACATCAGGCGCATCGAATCCGCTTTGAGTTTCATAAGGGTGCATCTGATTGTACATACATGAGGATTGATGGAGAACCTTGGAAACAACCCCTCCCAGTTGATGACGATACTGTTGTGGTGGAAATCTCTCACCTTGGCCAAGTGAACATTCTTGCCAATCCTGGTTGTAGGGCTAAAAGCATCCATAAGCCCTCTGCAAATAGCCATCATGGTGCTGAGGAAGAAGATACCAATGAGGAAAACTGGATACATGAGGGGGAAGAGTTCAGGAAGTTTGGTGCTGCAGATACATTTAAGATACCTGATGAGGTTGACATTTCCCATCTCAGTTAAATTGGCTTCTATCAACAACATGCACTTTCCAATATAATTTGGAGTTCTAGTCTTCTATAGATGGTTTGCAGTTTGGTTTCAATCAATGCATAATGGCAGTCATACTAATATAGCATGCGAATCCTTGGTGGTAATTTCTCAGAGATCCGGGGGGAGGGTGGGGATGTTTTATTTTACATCTGACCAAGGAATAGGGAAATAATTTGTACGTGCGGATTCTGCATAATCCTTGTCTTTGTATTAAAGTGATGAAACATGTTAATTTCTCTTGATGTAGTGAATTGGACTTGCTGGATTTCCCAATTGTGCATTGCCCATTTTTCTTTTTTCAGTTAGCGAGTTTTAAATTAAATGTAAGTTTCATTCAAGATGAGAAAAGGCATGCTTTTGACGTCCTCTTTATCATCTAAGCTTCCTTTGTCACATCAATCTTGTTTATGATTTGGGCTCCTTATACCGTTCTGCAGTAGAAAAAGGAACGAAAGAGACATGAATGAGGGAACCATTATGATGGAAAGTGAAAAGCTGGAAAAACAAAAGACGGAAAGGTAAAAAAATTATATTATTATATTTCTTTTTGTCCTGTTAATTCTGTAATTTAGGTTGAAAATATATATCTGGTACTCCAACTTAACTTCCATTTCTCTTAAACTTTGTAAATACAACAAAAAAGTTAAAAAGTGTTACTTCCGTTTGGTTTTCGATAAATCTGCTCAAAAGCGAACTAGTATGAACTCCAAACTTGCAGCCCAATGTTGCCAATTAAGTTGTAAAGTATAAAAAGGAAGAAGCATATTGTAATCCAAATCAAAGTCTTGTACTAAATTTTAGAAATAGAAAGAACAATGTATGACATTCATACATATGAATGCATTACACAGAACATAAAGGTTCTCTCTTTATTAGAAACTTTGTTGCTTAGAGCAAACTTTCTGGCAACTTAGTTCACTTTCCCATCGATGCAAAGCCATTCACCAACGAAGATCTTGTTGCAATTGAGATTTGGGTTAATAGCATTGAAAAGGTCAGCATCAAGCTCGAGCTTCTGAATAATGCCGGAGCAAGTATCACCAGCTTCTGCACCATATACAGAGAGACATTCTATAGAATCTGTTTGCCCTTTGGATCCAACTGCACCACATAAAGAGTGTATGTCAAACCTTAAAAGATAAAACAAGAAAAATGACAAACTGCAGTATTGGTGAGAAGGTGTAGTTATAAAACTCACATCGAAATTTCCCACACTCTGTGATGGAGATCATGAGAAGAAGAGAGAGTAGTAGAATCAAGTTAAGAGAAGTGGCAGCCCTATTGTTACGCTTAGCCATCTTCTTTCGCTCTTTTTCCTTGTAACTTAGACCTCTTTTTCTTTGTCTACTGAGTCGAGAAAATGGGTACAATATATAGGTGAAGGAAAGCCCCCACAAAGAAGCCGAAAGATATTGTAGACTTCGCCATAAGCTTTGTTCCAAGAGAAGGCCGGCTTCTTGTGCGAGTAGTATATTGCTTAAATTCTTTACACGGGGACGCAATTTGCATTAGTTTAAGGTCATTGTTGCACGGCGAGGTACAAAACCTCACGGGATTAACAATGCTTTTTAATTTTCTTTGTAACATAAGTCCACAATATTGGATTGTTGGACAAAGAAAGAAAACCAACACATTGAGTCCTATAATTTGATTTGTTGTATTTGAATCCTAGTAAACTCGTAACTGCCAACGGATGACCCAAGATGCGAGGATTTGTTGCTTCTAAATGAATTCAAAAAAAGTTAGCATTAGCCAACGTACTAATGTCCAACTCGTTCCTTTTTCAAAGTGGCTTGACGGGACCAATAAAAATTTTCTTTTTAGCCTTCATTTCTTTTTCGCTTTTCTGTCTATATTATACACCATTAGTGATTTGAGTTATTAGAAAAGTAACTTGTTAGCTTAGTTTTTAGCCATAACTCATAAATACGATATTGGACAAAGACATTGGATTATATAAGTAAGTATTTTTTTTAATTAGGTAAAAGGAGTTTGGGAGTACTGGATTACATAGGTAAGTATTTCTTTTTTCAATTAGGTAAAAATAGCTCGGGAGTATAGGCTGTCAAACCCGAAACCTAAATCCTTGGTGGTTAGTAGACGAGTAGATGCCGTTTGAATAGTCATGCTTATCCCTTACATGGTTTAAGACAATAAATGGTTACCTTGCTTTATGCATAATTTTGGGATTAAAATGCAGTTTAGGGATTCTTGATAGATCTTTTTAGTATTCGACCAATTTTGAAGGGTAAACAAAAGCGTGTTTTTCACTTCTTATAAACAAGTATTGTGCTTACTTCCAATAATATTCTTTATACTATTTTATATTTTTCTTGATAGAATTCAGTCTTCGTAAACTAAATCAATTTAACATTTCTTAATTCATCTCCATATCTTTTGGTACTTCAAAATGGATTAATTGTGCCTTCGTTAGTAAGGCAAGATAATTCCAATTACCTATGGCAATTCCTTCAATTTTACATTCTTTTCTATTTTATTTTTTTTAAAGTTAAGTCACATATCATAAGTGCCTAACTGATAACTTTCTTTTAGAATTATCACTCCAAGTTTTGGTTCACAATTCTTCAAACGCCTATCTGACTTACTTATTAATATTGCCTTGTAAATAATAACCAAAATTATTGATTAGATGAGTTTCAATTCACTTAAAAATCCTAGTGAAAGAAACTAGGAATAAAACTTTCCCAATTAAATCTTTATATACAAGCCAAAAGTGCAACACTATGGACCAAGAGTTGCGGCATCTAAAGGAGGGTGCCTTAATGGAATAAGAATACCCGAGATCAACAATTATGCTTTGGTTATGCAATTGAAGCAGCCCAAACCTTTCTCGGGGATTTCTATTGTGATGTTTTCTAGATACTTGCATTTTATATAGTTTCTTCGTAAATTTTGAGAAGGTTATGAGGACAACACATGTTACTAAATCTCTAACTTTTCCTTTCAAGGTTAGTTAATCAATTTAAAAAGGTTGATTTCTTTCTTTTTTTTTCCTTATTTCCCCCTTCATTTCTTCCATGTTATCTTCAATAAGAGGGTCCAAATGATGCATAGTGAGTACCAAGTTTGATTCAGATTCTCTACTCCAATGTAGTTGTTTAGATTGTAAAAAAAAGATACAAAGAAGAAAATTATAATATAAATGAGAGAACCTTGTACTAATCTTTGAAAATAGGAAGAAAATGTTGAGGGACACTAGTACACTTGTTGATTATCAAACTTTATTGTAGAATACAGAACATAAAATTTGACTCATTATTTTAAAGAACACAAAGTTCATTTGATTTCTTTAGAAAATTTATTGCGTATAAATGAAAATTCCAACAACTTAATTTACTATCCCATTGATGCAAAGCCATTCACCAACAAAGATCTTGTTGCAGTTGAGATTTGGGTTAATAGCACTGAAAAAGTCACCACTGAGACTGAACTTTTGAATGATGCCAAAGCAAGTATCACCGTCTTCTGCAGCATACACTGATTCACAATCTATAGAATTTTTCCCGGCTTGGAATGCAGCTGCATTATAGATACGATGCGTGTTAGACCATAAAAGATAAAACAGAAAAATAATAAACTACAATAACAAAAACTTGATTATTGACTATCAAGGGAGACGTAGCTGTAGAACTCACAGCCCAGTTGCCTACACTCAGTAGTGGAGATCATGAGAAGAAGAGAGAGCACAAGAATCAGGTTAAGAAAAGTGGCCATTTTGTTGTTACACCCAGCCATTCTTTCTCGCTTGTTTTCTGGCACAAGAGGTCTCTTCTTTGGGCTATGACTTGAGGAAACCACGGAGCCTAATTTATGGGTGAAAGCATGCAAAGGAAATTTAAATATCTAATTCAATGTCTTCATAAGTGTTTAAGAAAATAGGCCGGCTTCTCGTACTTGTAGTATTTTGCCGAATGCTGATAGATCTTGGGCATATTTTGTATTAGTTTAAGCACCTTGTTTACATGGCGGGTTGTACAACCGGGTTGAATAATGATAGAGTTGCTCGGCCAAATTTTTATAACCTTTTACATAATGTCTTGTGGTGCAGGTTACTTCAATAGGGGATCAAGCTTCGTTATTGGTGTTAGGGGGATCTCCACGTCATTTTGTTAAACTTCCAGATCAGCAAGTGAAGATGCTGACATGTACTGCACGGATGAAGGAACCTCCAGATTTTGACGGACCCATTCTGATTGGGTTTGCAAATCAGTCGGTAAATCCGACTCTAATTTAAATTCTGGATATTTCTCTAATGGTTTAGGCAGTCCAAAGATTCAAAATCCATGAAAGCGGCCATGTTTTGAGCGTCTCTACAGCTCTTCCGTTACACGATTGTACTTTAATTTCTCCTATAAATACGTATCAAATACCATGCATTGTAATAAGTTGTAAATATTCAAAAATTGCCCCACAAGCACATGTTATTTTTATTTTTATTTTTGCACTTCAAAATGGAACAAATATGATTAGCTAGTAATGAGAAATAATTCTAATAGTGGATTGGAATATTGAAAAAAAAGAAGTATCATACAATAAATGCACACACAATAACACAAAGAACACTAAGGATTTTATATGGTAAAAGATAAATTAGCCCTTAAATTTATGGAACAAGAATCAATGCTTTTACACACCAATTTTTATTAATGCAAATTTACATTTCCACCTAAAATAGAATCAATTATTGCTTCATGCTTTCATACACAGAGTTTCTTGAAATGTCTCTTTTCTAGTAGTTCTCACACTTTGGGCATTATGACAACTCATTAGTTAGTAATACCGTGATCAAGGACTTTTTCTCTTTGAACAAAGTTTATTATAGTACATATTGTGATCAACATTGTACTTGTTTGATATTTGATGCCTTAACTAGTTGGATGTGCAAAATGATTTTCTACATGGAAATTTAATGGATGAGGTTTACATGCAATTGCCCCTCAGTATTTCTTATTAAAAAAAGTAATTAGTAGGTCACTTGTAGAAGTTATTTTATAGGCTTAAACAAGCCTTGAGACAATGGTATACTAAGTTTATAGAAGACCTCTTTGTAGCTAGATATCATTAGTCATGTCATGATTATGCTTTATTTACTAAAGGATGTAATAATTTATTCATCATCCCTTCCAGTTATATTGATGATATTCTTATCACTAGAAACATTATCATTGTCACTTAAGATTCTAATAGATACTTGCATTCAAGCTTTCATATGAAAGATATTGGTTAATGCAAATATTTGCTTGGTGTGAGATAACCTATTTACATGAACATATGTTTCTTAGTTGGTAAAAGTATACATTAAATTGATTTTAGATGTTAGGATTGTGGGTCAAGTTTGCCTTTACTCTTATGGAGCAAAAGTTGAGGTTAACCACTCTAAGTACAATGCTGGGGATCCAAACTATTAGAAAACAAACTTGTGAATTTAAACTCACGAAATCTCTTAGGATCTTACCACACACATAAAGAAAATAATAGTAAAGTAGAGAACACACAGAAATTACAAGGTTTGGGATAATCCCTACGTCTTCGACCTAAGGAGCAATTCTTCACTATGATGAGGAGGGCTTTCAATGCTTACAGAAACCTCTGTTTTCTCTCAATCTTTCTCAACCTCAAACCTAGGTTTTCCCATAGTGTTTCCTTTAATACAAGTACTAAGGAAACCCAAATAGAATAGGACTAGGAGACCTAAATAGAATAAGACTGGGAAACCTTATAAACTACCTATAATATAAACATGGTAGTTATATAATTATCCTTACTAATTTACTCCAAACCGAACAATTTCTCCTTTTTGGAGTAACATTAGTGCAACACCCCTGCACCATAAAATAAAGAACATTGCTCCTTAGACTTGACTCTACTTAGAGTCCATTCTAGCAACCTGTTGACAAATCTCTAGCTTGTCTTTTGTCAGTGGTTTTGTCAACATATCTACTCCATTATCATTAGTGTGAATCTTCATAAGATCTAATTGCTTGGATTCTAATACATCTCTAATCCAATGATATTTGACATCAATGTGCTTAGACCTTGAATGAGATGACGTGTTCTTTCTGAGGCAGATGGAGCTTTGATTGTTGCTATAAAGGATAACCATCCCTTGTTTTATACCAAGTTCTTGAAGAAACATCTTCATCCACAGAACTTCTTTTCCACCCTCAGTGATTGCTATATACTTTGCTTTTGTTGTAGACAAAGTAACACAATCCTGTAGCCTAGACTGTCATGAAACTGCTCCCCCTATGAAGGTGAGCATGTACCCTATTGTAGATCTTCTCCCATCAAGGTCACCAGACATATCTACATTTGTGTATCTAACCAATACAGGCTCATCATTACCAAGATACAAACACAACTTAGGACTTCCTTTAAGGTACCTGAGTATCTACTTCATAACTTCCCAATGCATTTTACCAGGATCTGAAAGAAAAAGACTAACTACTCTAACTACATGAGCAATATCTGGTTTAGTGCTTATTGCAGCATACATCAAGCTACCAACCGTAGATGTGTAAAGTATTTTTTTCATATATTCAACATCACTCTTACTTTTAGGTTTCTGCTCCTTACTCAGCTTGAAATGACTTGCAAGTGGAGTATTTACTACTTTTGCCTTATCTATGTCAAATCTCTGAAGTATCTTCTCTATATAATTCTCCTAAGATAGCCATAACTTTCCATGTTCTCTGTTGTGTTTAACTTCCATACCAAGAATTTGCTTTATCGGTCATAAATCTTTCATCGTAAAAGACTTGCCTAAATCCTTTTTCAGTTTAGCAATCTTCTTAATGTCTTGGCCAACAATCAATATATCATCAACATATAGGAGTAGGATGACAAAATCACCACTTGAAAAGTGTTTCACAAACACATAATGATCTGAGCTAGTCTTGTTATAACCGTACTGTAACATGGATGACTCAAACTTCTTATACCATTGACGAGGTGCTTGTTTTAGACCATACAAGCTTTTCTTCAGTCGACATACAAGATTCTCTTGCCCTTCTCTGTGAAGCCCTCAGGTTGCTTCATATAAATTTCTTCCTCCAAGTCTCCATGAAGGAATGCAATCTTCACATCAAGTTGTTCTACCTTCAAGTTTAGTCTAGTAGCCAAACCAATAATAACTCTGATTGAAGACATTCTCACCACAGGAGAGAAAATCTCCTCAAAGTCAATACCTTTCTTCTAACCATAATCTTTCATAACTAACTGCGCCTTGTACCTTGGTAGTGGATTGTTCTCTTTTGACTTTAACTTATACACCCTACTTATTTTTAAGTGCTCTTCTACCTTTAGGCAATGTCATAAGAGCATAAGTGTGGTTTTCTTGTAAGGAATTCATCTCTTCTACATAGCTTTCTTCTACTCTTTTTTGTGCTCACATTCATTAGCTTCCTCATAGTATTGTAGTTCTCCCCCATCAATTAGCATCAAGTATTCATGTGGTGGATATTTCATCGAAGTTTGACGTTTTCTACTAGATCTTCTCACTAGGGGTTAGGTTGATGGCTCAATTGGATGATTATCAACATGTCTATCAGATTCTTCAACAACTGGAGTTTCAGAAACTTCTTCACTTGCTACATCCTCAAGTGGCTCTTCTTGTGTAGTTCCCCCTTCATGTGTACTTACTAGGGAAGAAGAAGGTAGGGTTATATCTTTAAGAGTTTCATTAACAACTCTTGGTTTTTCAGTCTTCTTAAGATCTTCAATAGTCTGGTCTTCAAAAAAGATAACATCTCTGCTTCTAATCAATTTCTTTGCAACTGGATCTCACAATCTGTATCCAAAAGCATCATGTCCATAGCCCAAGAAGATGTAATCTCGAGCTTTATCATCAAGCTTGTTCCTTTCATCCTTAGGAATGTAAATAGACACCCTGTAGCCAAATACTCTCAAGTGCTTAAAAGAAACTTGGCCAGTCCATACTCTCTCAGGTAGATCACCTTCTAATGGAACTGAAGGAGACAAGTTAATAAGATCTACTGTAGTACACATAGTTTTACCTCAAAATGACTGAGATAATTCAGAATGTGAAAGCATACACTTGATTCTCTCAACAATGGTTCTATTCATCCGTTTTGCAACCCCATTATGCTCTAGAGTTTTAGGAACTGTCTTCTCAAGCCTGATACCTTAAGTTCTGCAATATTCTTCAAATAACCCTTTGTATTCACCTTCATTATCTGCATGAACGCACTCTAGTTTCTTTTCAATTGCTTTCTCAACCATAGCATGAAACTGTTTGAAGACCTCCAAAACTTGATCCTTAGTCTTCAGTGCATAAGCCCATACCTTTCTAGAATGATCATCAATGAAGGTAACAAAATACATAGTGCCACTAAAAGTTTTCACCTTCAACATACACACATCTGAATGGATCAAATCAAGAACATGTTTTCTTCTAGACGGGGGTCCTCTCCGTAATGAGACTCTACGTTGCTTTCCAGCTAAACAATGATCACAAAGATTCAATTGTAAATCAGCACCATTAACTCCTAATATGATTTTGTTCTTTATCAAATGCTGAAGTCTTTTCTCATTGAGATATCCAAGTCACTTGTGCCATAGCTCCATATGATTATCTTCCACCACATTTACCTTGCCTTTTCGAATATTAGCTTCAGTCTTGTAGAGAGTAGTAACCTTCTGCCTTTTTGCAAGTATAAGAGAACCTCTACTAAGTTTCCATTTACCACCACCAAAGTAGTTCTCATATTCCTCATCATCAAGGAGGCCAGTAGAGATCAAGTTGAAACAAATCTTAGGGACATGTCTGACATTATTCAGAATTAGCTTACATCCAACACTAGTCTCCAAGACTACATCTTCAATGCCAATTATCTTTGCCTATGCATTATTTCCCAAGCTAACACACCCAAAATCACCATCTGAATAGGATGTGAAGAACCTTTCATGTGGGGTAATATGAAAAGAGGCACCTGTGTCAACAATTCAAGACAAAACCTGACATGAGATGTTGATATGAGGATTACAAAAGATCATAATATCCCCAATACCGGATGTAGTTGTCACTGTATATTTTTTAACTTCCTTTTCTCCATTCCTTGATTCTTCTTCCTTGAGTATTTTGTAATCTCTCTTATAATGGCTAGACTTACCACAATGATAGCACTTGACATCTTTCCTCGAACGTAAGACTCCACATGATTTATCAGAATTTGGTGCTTTACTCTTGCTTCTACCTCTACTCTTCCTTTTGTCTCTATTTCTATCTACATATATGTTTATCCCCCTCCTTTTTGTAACCAATACTTCTGTATGTCCATGTGCTCATTGCTCAATTATTCTGGTTTATTCATTAAACAAACCTTCATAGACTGACTTCATACTTAGAACGCCATCCAGAGCTGAGTTTGTGAGAGTGACTACCAAGTTCTGCTAGTTGTCAAGTAAGTTACTCAACAATAACATTGCTTGCAGTTCATCTTCTAGAACAATCTTTATCATCGTTAACTGATTCACCAAAGACTTAAACTCATTTAAGAACTCTGTCATCGGCTGTCCTACCTTGTACTTCAAGTTAATTAACCTTTTAAGTAGGAAAACCTTATTATGAGGTGTCTTGCATTCATAAAGAGCCTCAAGCTTCTTCCATAACTCACTAGCTTTAGTCTCTTATGCAATATGGTGATAAATACCGTCCTCAACAAATTGTTTAATTTGAGAGACAATTTTCTTATTCAAATTCTCCCAGTCTTTATCAGTCAGCTTCTTAGGCCTAATAAAATCTCTTCCATAGCATCATACAAATTTCTACTAATCAAGTAATCTTCCATCCGCGACTTCCAAGTTTGGAAATTAGATGAATTTAACATGGTTATACCTCTACTAGAAGTATTCATATCATCCATCACAACAAAATAAACTCCCTTTTGACTTTCCCTTCAAATAGAAATCAAAAGTACAAAATTACCAAAATACCTCTCAACAAATGCCAACCAAATTGACCAAAAATACCCTTTTGATTATACCCAAAAAATAGTCAAATATCTCTCAAAAAATCATAAAAAAAATACTACAAAAATCAACACAAAAATCACCTGAAAATTCTATCCGGTCAAAGTCAATGGTCAACGGTCAACAATCAACGCTCAATCGGTCAATGGTCAATGAACAGCTGGACTAAGTTGACAAATCAGGTCTGGATTTAGGCTGGGCCATGTCTTTGGATTTGGTCAATGGTCAATGGTCAACAGGTCAAACTTTGATCAGGTCAATAGGTCAAACTTTGATTGGGTTAACTTTGGGTCAAAATCGGGTCAACAAAACCCATTTTTATTATTGTAGCCACCTTTCTCCTCCAATTACCGCCATTTCATAGTGGTTTTCGATGAAATAAGAACACTAATCAATAGATTGGTTTCCAACGAGTCTATAGAACTCAAAATCACTCTATGAAACACTCAAACAAAAGAGGAATTGCAAATCCCCTTTTCGGGCTCACGGGTTCAACACAACCCATCGCACTCCAATCAATTTTCAGCCACAAAGAAGTTAAAAATCACACAAACGAAGGTTAGAGAAGAAAATCCATACCTCAAATGTGGATTTTAGCTTCTCCCCCTGTGCGTTACACACCAAGTGTTCGACAAAAGGCTTCTTTGAACAAAGCCTTTGTTGACAACTTCCCTCTTGTGTGCGATGTGCTAAATACACTCCAAAACAGTTGTTCTTTCGTTAACTGCCTGACAAAGAACAAGCCTTGGCCCTAATTTAGGAACCTAGGCACCGATACCAGTTTGTTAGAAAACAAACCTATGAATTTAAACTCACGGAATCTCTTAGGATCTCACCGCACACACAAAGAAAATAGTAGTCAAGTAAAGAACACACAGAAATTACGAGGTTCGGGATAATCCCTACGTCCTCGGCCTAAGGAGCAATTCTTCACTATGATGAGGAGGGCTTACAATGCTTATAGAAAACGTCTATTTTCTCTCAATCTCTCTTAACTTGATACCTAGGTTTCCTTATAGTGTTTCCTTTTATGCAAGTACAAAAGAAACCCACATAGAATAAGACTAGGAGACCTAAATGGAATAAGACTAGGAAATCTTATAAACTACCCACAACATAAACATAGTAGTTACATAATTACCCTTACTAATTTACTCCAAACCTAACACAAACAAATGGCATGATCCACTCCATGGCGATCCATCCTTTTTCTAAGGGATGATTGGGGCATTAATTTATTTGAGTACAACCAAGGTGAACATTAGCTTCATCATTTGGCATCTTAGCTAGTTTGTCCATGCTATTAAACCTTCTCATATGGATGTAGCCTTAAGAGTAGTAGGGTATGTTAAAAATTCTTTACAACTTGGATTGCAAGTCTAATTATGTGACTCACCTTATGTCATAGTGATCCGTTTTTCGATATTACATTAAGTCGGGCAATTCATTGATATCTTAGGTAAGTAAGAAAGAACTAACTCTTTTGAGATCATTATATGAGTTAGAAAATAGGATTGTGGTCCATACACTATGTGAGATCATATGGCTCATTAGTGATAACTCTATTTTATATAGAGTTATTTTGATTATTTTAGGTGATATTTAATATTATTGTATTAGATTATATTTGTATTCAATTATATTTATGCATATTTTGTTATTTTATGTAGCAAACCCAAAATATGTGAAAAACAAGAGAAATGATGAGAAAAGAAACATCAAAGAATGAAAACAAAGAAACAAAGGAAGAAGAAATTGTTGCACGTGAGAAGCAAGGGAGAAAAAGACAAAAAGGTAAGAAAAAGTGAATTATCAGGGCTTTTGTGGGTTGTATAGTGAGACTGGAGAAAAGTGTGTGAAAT
Organism: Casuarina equisetifolia; assembly: GCA_028551475.1. Classification (NCBI taxonomy): domain Eukaryota; kingdom Viridiplantae; phylum Streptophyta; class Magnoliopsida; order Fagales; family Casuarinaceae; genus Casuarina; species Casuarina equisetifolia. The sequence goes on from CM052355.1 coordinate 27,573,982, forward strand.
TGAAAGAACAGAGAGGAGAGAGAGAAAAGAGAGAGCGCTCGTGAGTGGAGAAGCAGAGACCCGTCATGGGATAGTCATGCGACTAACGGCCGGAATGCCATCTGCGTCCTTCTCCTCCGGCGACTCGTGCGAGAAGGTGGCTAACTTGTTTTCAGCGACAACATAAGCATTGTCTGACCATTGTTTTGCATTTTTTAGTGAGTTTTGGGCGTTTTTTGGTGAGGAAGGGGCGGTTTTACAATCTTGGCATGATTTCTGGTAGTTCTGTAGCGGTTATGTGTGGTTCCTGGTGGTTTTTCGGCAAAGAATGGCAAACACCATTTGAACCTTTTTCGTCAGATCTACACATTTTTAGAGTAGATTTAAAGGTTTTCTCGGCAAATCGGCACTCTAGACGTCCTGATCTACATTTTTAGAGTAGATTTAAAGGTTTTCTCGGCGTGTGGCAGCGGACAACAGCACATGGAGCTGCATGCGAAAGCGCGTGACAGCCCGTTTCAGCTTGTTTTTCTTCTGTTCTTCAGATAGCTTCTTCTTCTCCCCTTGATGTGCAGATTTATGCAACCTATTTTGTGATTTGAAGACATTTGGTGACAGCTTTAATGATTTTAATTTATAGAATGTTTTGTTCACATTTTTACATTGATTTAGTTTGTGTAAATATGTTGTTTTAGTTTATTATGTTAGAGCTACGATGTAACTTGATTATGAAGTAAGAATATTATGATTATTTATGTTTTGTAAGGCATTTTATGAATGTGAAGTTGCATATTATGGAGTTTAATGATTTTAGGTGATTAGCTACCACTTAAATGATTTGATTTGCATGTTAAAGACTGACATGAGATAACATATAATTGCTTTTTGTAATATGCAATCATAAATTAATATAGATAGATATATACCATATGATTTGTGTGGCTTTAGGTGTAAGTTGGAATATTCATTGACTTTAATGCTCTTAGCTTATTTAATTCATATGTAGACTCACAGTGAATTAATGAGCTAAGTAGGTTCATTATACCTAGACATAAGATAGTTAATAAATTAAAAAATTTTGCCATCACATGAGTAGAATTAATCTTGCTAGCATAGATAATCGACATTTGTATTTAGTAATTAGGTGAAATCGGATGCTCTAGTATATTCAGTTAATCAAATTTAGGTTAAATTTAGTTGTTTATTCAATGTGTTATTACTTGGTTGGCTAGATAAACTCTAGGAACTATTCATCATTAGTACTTAATTAGTTTATTAAACACTAGTCTTCGTGGGATGATATCTGTACTCTTTATTACATTACTTGTTCGACATGTACACTTACATGTAGAATTTCACAACATAATTAGCCTGTTTATGATTGTTTCTTATCATGTTACTTTGCATTATGAAAATAAGGTAGCCAAATAGATAATTATAAATCTAATATTTCATTGGACAAGAAAGTACATAGAGATAGATTGTTATTTTTTTAGTAGCTAAAAATAGACAACTAGAAGACTTTGGGCAGCCATAACTCCTTTGTTCTTATTGGTTGTCTACATCATTTTGCATTCATTTGCATTGAGTTGTATTATTTTTTTTATTATGTTGCAATCAATTGCAATTAACACTAAAATGGTCCCTATGATTCAAACATTTGCTTCAAAGATGCATATAAGCTTATCTAAGGATATGTCATGAAGATCCAATTGTTTGCATAGAAATTAATGCATTAGCCCTTAAGAATGATGTTGAATAGATTGAATGCCTTATTAGGAAAGTTACAGTCTTAATGAACATAGCTAAGTTACAACTTCAACAAACAAAACTAATGTGAATGTTTTTATTGTAGAAGTGTTTGAAGTTGATAATTATGCTTAGATAGTGCAGTTAAAGCAAGGCCTAGCAATTTCAAAGGGATTTCCTTTTATGTTTTCTAGTGGTGTGCATGACTACCCTATTTGTGAATTCTAAAAAGGTTACCATGACAAGACATTTTATTAGAATCCTATTAAGCTTTTATTTTAAAGATGAGTTAATTACTTTCCAAGTTAGGTGAAGTGCACCAACCTTCAATTGTGATGCACGAGCACCTTTGTTTTGATCAAATCTCTATCTAATGAAGGCAACGACAAGTGACATTTGTAATCTTTTGTTAGCTAGCTAAGTTAGACAACTGAACTTGTTTAAACTATTGAGAAGGGCTTCTACTAAGTCAAGGTAAGGTTTATTATCATAGTTAGTAGTAAAACTTGGCCCATGTAGGACCATGTCAACAATTATGATGGGTCCATACTACTTTAATGGGATCGTGTCTGTAATGTCTTCTTAAGCCAAATAGGAATGAGTAAGCAGTACCAAAGATTGTTAAACTTAATTGCGTGTTGAGGTCAAGGGTTTCCTCTTGGTGACTCCTTTACGATTCTTTTCTCTTATTGACATGGGTAAAAGAAGAATAAGAAATCTTCATTCTTAATAAAGTTTGTGCAAGAGTGACCAATTGCACACTTTATTAAGGAGTGTCATAACAATTGATCAATTGAAAAGTAGTATCAAAGATTGTCTAAACTAATTGTGTGTTAAGGTCTAGGATTCCTTCTTGATGACTTCTTTATGATTCTTTTTTTCTCATTGACACTTGATCAATTGAAAAGGTTATTTTATATATATATAAGCAATGAAAAGGATTTGAATTGAAACCTTGAGATTAGTATGAATAGTCAAGATCCACTTTTTTTCAAAAGGTTCCATTAAAGAAAATGATTGTCTAAATTTATAAAATCTATTATAAGTATTGTTCTTTCTAGTGTAAAATTCTTTATCTAGTAACTATAGATTAATAACTTTGTACTTTTTTTAGTTCTTCCATATTCTCTTCTTAAAAGAGGTTGATATAATGCACCATAGCTACCCATTTGATATGCATTCACTTGTAGCCCAACACAACCAATTAAGTCCAAAAGTCTTTTACTAAATTTTAGAAATAGAAAGAAAAATATCTAAAAACACTCATACATATGAATGCATTATACATAACATAAAAGTTCTTTCTCCTCATTAGAAACTTTATTGCTAATAGCAAACTTAGTTCTCTTTCCCATCAACGCAAAGCCATTCACCAACAAAGATCTTGTCACAATTGAGATTTGGGTTAATAGCATTGAAAAGTTCAGCATCAAGCTCGAGCTTTTGAATAATGCCGGAGCAAGTATCACCAGCTTTTGCACCATATACAGAGTGACATTCTATAGAATATGTTTACCCTTTGGATCCAACTGCACCACATAAAGAGTGTATGTCAAACCTTAAAAGATAAAACAAGAAAAATGACAAATTGCAGTATTGGCGAGAAGGTGTAGTTATAAAACTCACATCGAAATTTCCCACACTCTGTGATGGAGATCATGAGAAGAAGAGAGAGTAGTAGAATCAAGTTAAGAGAAGTGGTAGCCCTATTGTTATGCTTAGCCATCCTCTTTCGCTCTTTTTCTTTGTAACTTGGACCTTTTTTTCTTTATCTACTGAGATGAGAAAATGGGTACAATATATAGGTGAAGGAAAGCCCCTACAAAAAAGCCAAAAGATATTGTAGACTTCGCCTTAAGCTTTGTTCCAAGAGAAGGCCGGCTTCTTGTGCGAATAGTATACTGCTTAAATTCTTGACACGGGGATGCAATTAGCATTAGTTTAAGGTCATTGTTACACGGCGAGGTGCAAAACCTCATGGTGTTAACGATGCTTTTTAATTTTCTTTATCACATATGTCCACAACATTGGATTGTTGGACAAAGAAAAAAAACCAACACATTGAGTCCTAAAATTTGATTTTTTGTATTTGAAATCTAATAAACTCGTAACTGCCAACGGATGACCCAAGATTCCTAAATTTGGTTCTTTTAAATGAATTGAAGGAAAATTAGCATTAGACAACATACTAATGCCCGACTTGTTCCCTTTTCAAACTAGGAGTGGAGTGGGGTTTAGCCATAATTAATAAAATATGTACTAGGTGAAGACATTAGATTATATAAGTATTATTTTTTTTTTCAAAATTACGTGAAATGAGTTTCGAAGTACAGGTTGTCAAACCCAATACCGAAACCCTTGGTGATTGGTAGCCAAGTAGATGTCGTTTGAATAGTCATGCTTATCCCTTGAATGGTTAAGGCAACAAATTGGTTACTTTTCTTCATGGATCCTTTTGGGATTAAAATCCAGATTACGGATTCTTAATAGATCTTTCTAGGATTCAATCACTTTTTAAAGGTATATTTATCGTAATATGCATTTAAAAAAGCAGCAGCTTTGGTGATAATAATTGTAACCTTTTCTTTTGTTAACTAGACTCCCACTTACTTCCAATCAATTAGAATTTAATTCCTTTTGGATTTCTCATTACTCATGAATAGAGAATTATAGCGATACAAAAGTGTGTTTGGCATTTCTTATAAACGAGTATTGCTCTTACTTCCAATAATAATCTTACACCACTTTCTAGTTTTCTTGACAAAATTCAGTCTTCGTATACCAAATCAATTTAACATTTCTTAATTCATCTCCATATCTCTTGGTACTTCAAAATGGATCATTTGTGCCTTACTTAGTAAGGCAAGGTAATTCCAAATGCTTATGGAAATTCCTTTAATTTTACATTCTTTTCTAATTTTTTAAAAAAGTTAAGTGATATACGATAAGTGCCTAGCAATAACTTTCTTTTAGAGTTATCATTCCAAGTTTTGGTTCACAATTCTTCTAGTGTCAATTTGATTTACCAATCAATGTTGCCTTACAAATAATAACCAAAATTATTGATTAGATGATTTTCAATTCACTTAAAAATCCTTATGAAAAAACTCGGGATAAAACTTTTCCAATTAAATCCTTATCTACAAGTCAAAAGTGCAAGACTATGGCCCAAGAGTCGCAACATCTAAAGGAGGATGCCTTGGGGGAATATAAGAATACTCGAGGTCAGCAATTATCCTTTGCTTATGCAATTGAAGCAGCCCAAATATTTCCTAGGGATTTCTATTTTGATATTTTCTAGTTACTTGCATTTTATATAGTTTCTTTTTAAATTCTGAGGTTACGAGGACACTAGATGTCATTTAATCTCTTACTTTTCTTTCCCATGTGAGCTAATCAATTTAATAGGGTTGATTTTCTTTTTTCCTATTTACCTCTTAATTTCTACCTTGTTATCTTCTATAAGAGGATCAAAATAATGTATAATGAGTATCAAGTTTGATTAATACTTTTCTACTCCAATGTAATTGTTTAGATTGTAAAATAAGATACAAAGAACCAAATTATAGTATAAATGAGAGAACCTTGTACTAATCTTTGAAAATAAGAAGAAAATGTTGAGTGACACTAGTAAACTTGCTGATTATCAAACCTTATTATGGAATATAGAATATAAATTTCATCTCATTATCTTAAAGAACATAACAGTTCATTTGCTTTCTTGAGAATCTTTATTGCATATAAATGAAACTTCTAACAACTTAATTTACTATCCCATTGATGCAAAGCCATTCACCAACAAATATCTTGTTACAGTTGAGATTTGGGTTAATAGCACTGAAAAAGTCACCACTAAGACTGAACTTGTGAATGATGCCAAAGCAAGTATCACCATCTTCTATTGCATACACTGATTCACATTCTATAGAATTTTTCCTAGCTTTGAAGGCAGCTGCATGACACATATAATGGGTGTTAAACCATAGAAGATAAAACAAAAAATAATAAACTACAATAACAAAAACTTGATTATTGATTATCAAGGGAGATGTAGCTATAGAACTCACAATCGAGTTGTCTACACTTAGTAGTGGAGATCATGAGAAGAAGAAAGAGCATAATAATCAGGTTAAGAAAAGTGGCCATTTTGTTGTTACACCTAGCCATTCTTTCTCACTTGTTTTCTAACACAAAAGGTCTCTTCTTTGAGCTATCACTTGAGAAAACCACCGAGCCTAATTTATAGGTGAAAGCATGTCGTAGGAATTTAAATATCTAATTCAATGTTTTCATATAAGTGTTCAAGAAAATAGGCCGGCTTCTCGTACTTGTAGTATTTTGTCAAACGCTGATAGATCTTAGGCATATTTTGTATTAGTTTAAGCACCTTGTTTACATGGCGGGTTGTACAACTGGGTTGAATAATGATAGAAAAGCTCGGCCAAATTCTTATAACTTTTTATTTGATGTCCTGTGGCACAGGTTACTTCAATAAGAGATCAAGCTTTGTTATTGGTGTTAGGGGGATCACCATGTCATCAGGTCAATCTACTAGATCATCAAGTGAAGATGTTGACGTGCATTGCACAGGATGAAGGAACCCCCAGCTTTTCAAGGACCCATTTCAATTGATTGCCTTATCAAGAAACTTGTAGTGTTAACGAACATACCTAATGTGAATGTTTGTATCCTAGAAGTGTTTGAAGTTGACAATTATGCTTAGACAATGCAGTTGGAGTAAGCTTGGGAATTTCGAAGGGATTTCCTTTTTTCGTGTCTTCTAGCTATGTGCATGAATGCCTTCTCTATTAATTCTAAGCAGCTATGTTTTGATCAAATCTTAATCTAAATAGGGCAAAGACAAATGACTTTCATAATCTTTTGTAAGCTAACTAAGTTAGGCAATTGAACTTGTTTAAAGCCTCGAGAAGGGCTTCCTACTAAGTTAGTATAAGGCTTATTATCATGGTTAGTAGCAAAACATGGTCTATGTAGGACCATGTTATGAAATACTTTAAGTCTACACTGTTTTGATTGGAAGGTGTCTGTAATGTCTTCTTAAGCCAACCAAGAATGAGTAAGCAACATTAAAGATTGTCTAACCCAACTATATGCTTAGGTCTAGGGTTCCCTTTCGATGACTCCTTTCTCATTCCTTTTCTCTTATTGACATGGTGCATAGGACAAATAAGAAATCTTCTTTGTTGTCAAATTTTGAACTAGAAGAACCAACCACACACTTTATTATGTAGAGTCATAATAGTGGATCAATTGAAAAAGTTTGATTTATATATATAGGCAATGAAAAGAATTTAAATTGAAACCTTGAGATTAGTGTGAATTGTTAAGATCCATCTCTTTTTAAAAGGCTCTATTAAAGTAGGTGATTGCCTAAATTTATAAGACCCATTATAAGTATTCTTTTTTCTAGTATAAAATTCTTAATCTAGTAACTAGAGATTCATAACTTTGTACTTTTTTTGTTTGTTCCTTATTCTTTTCTTAAAAGAGGTTGATATAATGCACCACAATTACCTATTTGATGTGCATTCACTTGCTGCTCAATACAGCTAATGAAGTCTAAAATTCTTGTACTAAATTTTAGAAATAGAAAGAAAAATATCAGATAACACTCATACATATGAATGCATTACACATAACATAAAAGTTCTTTCTCCTTATTAGAAAATTCATTACTGAGAGCAAACTTAGTTCACTTTCCCATCGACGCAAAGCCATTCACCAATAAAGATCTTGTTGTAGTTGAGCTCGAGCTTCTGAATAATGCTAGTGTAAGTATCACCAGCTTCTACACCATACACTTAGATGCATTCTATAGAATCTATCTGCCCTTTGGATCCAACTGCAACACATAAAAAGTGTATGTCAAACCTTAAAAGATAAAACAAGAAAAATGAAAAACTGTAGTATTGGTGTGAAGATGTAGTTATAAAACTTATAGCAAAATTTCCCACACTCTGTAGTGGAGATCATGAAAAGAAGAGAGATCACTAGAATCAAGTTAAGAGAAGTGGCAGCCCTACTGTTACGCTTAGCCATCCTTTTTCACTCTTTTTCCTTGTAACTTAGACCTCTCTTTCTTTATGCACTGAGTCGAGAAAAATAAGTACAATATATAGGTGAAGGAAAGACCCCACAAAGAAGCTGAAAGATATTGTAGACTTCGCCATTAACTTTGTTCCAAGTGAAGGTTGGCTTCTTGTATGAATCACATATTGCTTAACTTCTTTACATGGGGATGCAATTTGCATTAATTTAAGCTCACTATCATATGGCAAGCTGCACAATCTCATGGGATAACAATGTGTGTCTTACTTTTTAATTTTCTTTATTACATAAGTTCATAACATTGGATTGTTAGACAAAGTACCAACACATGGAATCCTATAATTTGATTTATTGTATTTGTTACCAAAGTATCAGTATTAAACTCATAACTAGCAGTGGATAACCCAAGATTCATGGATGTTTTGCTCTGAAATGAATTAACAGAAAGTTAGCATTAAACAAGATACTATTGTCTAACTTGTTCCTTTCTCAAATTGAGAGCAGAGTGGGGTTTAGCCATAACTAATAAGTATGGTACTGGATGAAGACATTAGATTATATAAGTATTTTTTCTTTTGACTAGATAGAAGGAGTTTGGAAGTATAGGCTGTCAAACCTAATATGTAAATCCTTGGTGATTGGTAGCCAAGTAGAGGCCATTTGAATAGTCATGCTTATCCTTTAAAGAGTTTGAGACAATAAATTGGTTGCTTTTCTTTATAGTTCAATTTGGGATTACAATCCAATTTCGGGATTGTTGATAGATCTTTCTAGGATTTGATCAATTTTGAAGGGTATATTTATTGTAATATGTACTTAAAAATGTTAGCAACTTTTGTAATAATAATTATGACTTTTTTCTTTTGATTAACTAGACTCCCTTATATCTCCTATAAATTAGAATTTAATCCCTTTTGGATTTCTCATTGCTCATGGAATATAGACTTATTTTTTATTTTATTTTTATTTTTTTTTATTTTTTAATAAAAAGGGATGAGACTCTTGGCATTGATATTAATTGCACAAGATGAGCAAAAGCTCAAAACTCATGTAAAAGATTACATAGGGGAGGACAACAAACCTTGCTCCTCAATACATCATCATAAATTTTATGTAGAAAAATTGCTAAACAAAACATTAAAATGCATGAGAAAAACCATACAATGTATAATAAAACCAAACAAAAGATCTAAGAAATTAACCTTAAGGAAGCTTGTAATGTTCCAAACCTAATTGATCCTCCTAGGCTATTCTTTTACAATTTCTTGGCAATGACCCTAATGGGGACAAGACATGTAGCCCTATAATCCAATGTGGACAAGACATGAAATGGAGACTTATAGCTATACAAAAGTGTGTTTTGCACTTCTTTTAAACAAATATAGCTCTTACTTCTAATAATATTCTTTATACCATTTTCTATTTTTCTTGATAGAATTCAATCTTCATATATCAAATCAACTTAATATTTCTTAATTCATCTCCATATCATTTGTACTTCAAAACAAATCATTTATGCCTTAGTCAGTAAGGTAAGATAATTCCAATTACCTATGGCAATTCTTTCAATTTTACATTTTTTCTTATTTTTCAAAAATTTAAGTCATATACCATAAGTTTTGAACAAATAACGTTCTTTTAGAATTAGCACTCTAAGTTTTGGTTCACAATTCTTAAAATGCTTATATGATTTACCAATTAATATTGCCTTGTAAATAATATCTAAAATTATTGATTAGATGAGTTACAATTCATTTAAAATTCCTCGTGAAAGAGACTAGGAATAAAAATTTTCCAATTGAATATTTATCTACAATCCAAAAGTGCAAGACCGTCACCTAAGACTTGCAGCATCTAAAGGGGGTTTCTCAAGGGAATATAATAATACTCGAGGTTAAAAATTATCCATTGCTTGTGCAATTGAAGCAGCCTAAACTTTTCTTAGGGATATCTATGCTAATGTTTTCTAGTTACTTGCATTTTATATAGTTTCTTTGTAAATTCTAGGAAGGTTACGAGGACACCGCATGCGGCTTAATCTCTAACTTAAAAAGGTTGATTTTTTTTTCCTATTTCCCCCCTTCATTTCATCCATGTTATCTTCTATAAAAGGGTCAATATAATGTACAATGAGTGCCAAGTTTAATTCATTTTCTTTACTCCAATGTAGGTGCTTAGATTGTACAATGAGATATAAAGAAGAAAATTATAATATAAATGAGAGAACTTTGTACTAATATTTGAAAATAGGAAGAAAATGTTGAGTGACACTAGTACACTTGTTGATTATCAAACTTTACTGTGGAATACAAGACATAAAATTTGACTCCTTATCATAAAGAACACTAAAGTTCATTCGTTTTCCTTAGCTCTTAAGTTTATGGAACAAGAATTAATGCTTTTCTTATCATTGAACATTCCTAATTTACATCGTAAGCACACAAACAATATGATATATGTTTATCCATATTTAATTTATGTTACACATTACAAGAAGCAATTATATATCATCTCCTGTCGGTCTCAAACATGCAAATCATATCATTTAAGTAATAGCTAATCACTTAAAAGCATTAAACATAACAATATGTAACTTCACATAAATAAAATATCTTGCAAAACATACTAATCATAACATTCATACCATCATAATTAGGTTTACATCATAACTCTAACAAAAGTAAACTAAAACATAAAGAAATAATAGAAAAAAATAATAATAAAAATTAAATAAGACATCTTGAATCCAAGAACAAGAAGTTTGTCACCCTTTTGGTTTTCTCTTCAAGAAAACCTTGAGTTGTGCTTAATTTCCTCCTCCCTCTTTTGCCTCTTCTTTTCTTTTAAATAGGGTTTAGGTTTAGACTTATCTCTTATCCTAGTAGAAGTGAGTTTTGGAGACCTAAGACAATTGGGCTTTAAACTCCTAACGTAATTAGGTTTTCTAATTATTTAGAAAACCCAATAACAATAAAAAATCTAATAACAATTATCCAAAGTCCAAGCCTATTGTGATTTTTTTTAACTTGTTATTTTGACTATATTTTGCAATATAATAAACATCAAGTTCTCCATGCTTATCCTTTTTCTTCATGCCTTCTTATGCTATAAAAACAAAGCAAATTCAAGTAAATAAAAAGGAATTCAAATATTTTCTTATAAGCATTATATTATTTATTGCCTAAAAATAGGTAAAATAACTATATAAAAATAAAGTTATCAAAACCCCTAAATTTAACATTTTGCTAATCCTCGAGCAAAAGTAATAAACAACATATGTTTTAGATAAAACCACTTCATGAAATTCTCTCATAATTGTTCAACTTAACAACTTAAAGAAAAAAATATAGCTTTTATCCAAGCACCATAATTCTTTCATAAGATAAGATAAACATTTAACTATGTTGACCATGTGTGTGTGTGAGTCCTCATCTTTTCAATTATATGAACTCCAAATAGATTCACATTAATATGCAATCTCTCAAAATTTTTAACCAAACCTCATAGGTTTGCTTTTCATTCCTTTCTCTACTAATGTAGGCCAATCATTTAACCAAGAATCAATAGGACTTTTATAAGCTTGCAATGTAAGATTGGGCTATGGGTAAGATGAAGGTTATTTAGGCTAAATTCACCCACGAATACATTGCTTTCTAGGATTTAATTTGAGCTTTTGTCACTTTCTTCCTTCTTGCTCCTTACAAATAATCTTATTGTCACCACTTTTCTCATTCTTCTCCATCCAAAAATGCTTGATTTCACTTGGATTTTGACATTCACAAAAGACATAATCATGCTTGCATCAATAAAGTAAGTAAAAGTACTAGAAATGTAGCCACCACAATCTTATCTTGCCAATAGTATTTAATTGTTATGCTTCATAGCCTATTTTAGAAAATTAAGTGGCTTGAATATGATAAAGAATGATAAAATCATCCTATTATAAAGCAAATGATGCACTTCTTTCTTTCTTTCTTTCTTTCTTTCTTTTTCTTTTCTTTTATTTTTTTTTTGCAAAAGCAACATATTATGCTATATAATCATTGCAATCAACTTCTTCCTATATTACATCATTCCCCTCGACTTCTCTTTACTCAGATAGACTTATATCCTAAAAATCAACATGTTCAAAGGTGTGGGATGAAAAGATAATTTGTCAAAAGCTCAAGGGTATATATATGTAGGTGTCAACAAAAAAAAAATGGATATAAATCAAGGCTCAGCAGGGTGATTGGTGATAAATAAATAAGCTTGGCTTGAAAGGCTCAAATGATCCAAAGATGGCCTAAATCATTTTCTCAATTATATGCAACCTAGGATTTCACCTTAAGAGGAAATCAAACAAATTCTAAAATTTGGGTGAGATCCAAGAAAATCACACACTTCACATAAATGTTCTCTAGAAATACATAATTTCAAAAAAAATTGTAAAATTTTAGTGCCCAATAGATGGATTAACATAATTAGAATCACACTTAACTCACATTACAATTACAAGTTTGAAAAAAATCTATATCTTCCAAATAATTGCTAAAAAAAATTTAAAAATCAAATTTAGCACAAAGGTTATTTCCTTACCCCCAAACTTGAATGAAGCATTGTTCTCAATGCAAAAACAAAAGAGAGCAATAATAAAGAAGGAACAAGGAAACTCCCTTGGTTGTAGGTTGTGTCAATGTAGAGCTGTGAGGAAAATGTAGTAACGAACTTCCAACAAAAGACTAAAATGAAAATGCTTGGATTGCCTCCTAAGAAGCGTTTGCTTTATAGTTTTCAGCCAAACTATCTAGGATGTTATTGCTCAACAAGGATGAAACTATAATAGTTTAGGAAACAACTTGTGTTGTAGAATGGTTGCACACTCTTCAACTAACCTCACTATTTCATATACTTCTAGCTTCCTTTTATTTTCCAATATCTCTTTCAAAAATTCTGCACAACTGGGTATTTGAATTGGAACATCTGCAAAAGGAATGTTAATGTGCAGTTTTGAAGATATATCAAGGAATTCAAAAAACTGCTTATTTCTTTCATGTTGGTAGAATCTTTCGAGAGATGGAGTTGGAAGCATAAAAGGCTTAGGATTGTTGACAAATAGTTTGCTTTTAGATGCTTCCTTAGGTTGTATGCTGAAATTCTTATTTGTTTCATTGGAAATGTCCTTGTCAACATTATCTTCTCCCACTTGGTTGCCACTTGTTAGGGTTACTACCTTTACTGTATTTGTAGGGCTTTTCTCCATTACTAGGCAAGGGACCCTCTTTTCTCTTTAAGATCATATTGATCAATTGACTCATCTGCACCTCCAAATTTCTGATTAAAGCTTCTTGTCTCTAGAATCTTGCTTCATTGTTCTACATCATCTTGGTAAACATGTCCTCTAAACTAGGCTTCTCCTCTTTTGTTTGCTTGAATGTTGGTGGCAATCTTATCTCATTTGGGTTACTCTATGAAAATTTTTTATGGTTATGCCATCTCGAATTGTACATGTTGGAGTAAGGATCATTTTGTGACCTATTTAGAATCCCAATAAAATTAGCATATTCATTATATTGAGCATAAGAGTTACCTACTGTACATTCCATGCTCACACATCCTCCACCACAAAGTTCAAATTCTTTGCTTTGAATTCTCATAATTGAAGGACTTAAGTTATCTATCTTATTATTGAGCACTTCCAATTATGGCACATTGTGGTGAAAATATCTACTTCATGGACTCCACTTGCTTGATGCATTGGTAGCCTCTCAATAAATCATTGATAGCTCTTGGCTGACATTTCTTCCAAAAGGTTATATGCCTCTTCTATATGCCTCTTCTACTATTTTGTTGTGCTAAGCCCATCCTGCAGCTGCATCCATTATAAAACAAAGATTTGTATTAGACCTATCATAAAAAGTTTGTACCTATAACCATATGGGTAGTCCATGATGTTGACATCTCCTCAGAAGTTCCTTGAATCTTTCCCAAGCTTTATACAATAATTCATTATCCATCTACACAAAAGTGAAAATATCGTTACACATTTTTGTAGATTTCACAAAAGGAAAGAATTTACCAAGATATTTCTAAGACAAATTATCCCATTTAGTAATTGATCCTACAAGAAGAGAGGAGAGCCAATTTTTAGCTTTATCTCTAAGAGAAAATGGAAATAGCTTTAACTTGATAGCATCATTTGTAACTCCATCATATCTATTCATATTACAAAATTCAAGGAAAGCTTCAATGTGAGCATTTGGATCCTTATTTGGTAGGCCACTAAGTTGCATGGAGTTTTGAAGCATATGGATGAGAACTAGCTTGATCTCAAATTGGTTTGCCTAATTTGCAGGCCTAATGCTTGATGTGGCATTCCAAAATGTTGGTGCAATACAGTCTTTTACAAGTTTACATGTACTATCATATCTCTCTATCCTTGTTGTTTAATCTTTCTACAATAGTAACTTAACAAAGACTTTTTTTTCAAGAAAAAAATAAAACAAAATAAAAATAAAACAAAAAATGATTTTTTTCGACAACTAAAAAAAATAACAACTTAAAAAAAATGATTTTTCTTTCAACAATTAAAAGAAACAATTTTTTTTTTCAAGAATTAAAAAAATAATTTTTTCTTAAAAGAAAATAAAAACTAGATTAAACCTAGAAATTATTTGGTATTAATATTAATTAGCAGTGAAACAACCAATCCCTGGCAATGGTGTCAAAAAGTTGTTTGGTGAAATTCTAAATACAAGTGAGTATGTTGAACAAGTAATATAATGATAAGAAAGATATTAATACCGAATATCAATTTAATTGCTTCAGGGTTTCTAAATATTTATGGAATTTAAAATTATAGCTATAATAAACCATTTTTTGGACTTTTTATAAAGAAGTATTGCTAATGTTTTTAACAATATTCTTGTAGATTTTTCCTTCTTCTTGGTAAATCTCAATTTTCTTTTGGTGAATTCCAAATCTTTTTAACCTTTTTATAATTCTTGTTTCTACATTTTTTTTTTTGCATTTGAAAATGGAACAAATATTAGGAATATTAGGAAAATATGAGGTATGATACAATAAATGCACGCATAATAACATATAGAATACAAAGGATTTTATATGGTAAAAGATAAATTAGCCCTTAAGTTTATGGAACAAAAATCAATGCTTTTATACACTAATTTTTATTAATGCAAATTTTACATTTTCACTAAAAATAAAATCAATTATTACTAGATGCTTTCATACACAAAGAGTTGATAGAAAATGTCTTTTTTTTTTCTAGTAGTTCTCACACTTTGGCCCTTTTGACATCTCATTAGTTAGCAAGATGTTGTTAAGTCACATTTTGGCCATCTTTGCTAGTTGTTAAGTCATTGATTGTAAATAAGTATATAAGATGAAGTATAGTGTAAATGGTATAGTTGAAAGGTATGAAACCTAATTGATGGCCAAGGGTTACATTCAACATATGGGGATAGATTACCAAAGACTTTTTCTTTTACAACAAGGCTTATTACGGTACATATTGTGATCAAAATTGTAGTTGTTCGGCATTGATGCCTCCATTAGTTGGATGTGCAAAATGCTTTTCTACATGAAAATTTAATGGATGAAGTTTACATGTAATTGCCTTTCAATTTTCCTCATTAAAAGAAATAATTAGTATGTCACTTGTAGAAGTTATTTTATGGGCTTAAACAAGCTTTAAGACAATGACATACTAAGTTTATAGAAGTCCTTTTTGTAGCTAGAAATCATTAGTCATGCCATGATTATGCTTTATTTACTAGGAGATGTAATTATTCATTCATCATCCTTCCCATTTATGTTGATGATATTCTTTTTTTTTTTTTGGTGAAAGGTCAAATTATATATCACCCGTAAAAAAATTTACAAGATTGTTCGATTACAAAATATCATCATCTAAGCTCAAATATTGCACTTGGCAAATTCCAAAGCTCTTGTAAAAATTTATTACAATTTGTAAGCTTGACTCCTCTAGTAGATGAAATCTTGCCTCTCACATCCTTCTTGATTTTAGCAATAATGGTTGAGTTTTTTAGACTTGTATTGCTGAATCTTCTTTTATTCCTTTCGCTCCAAATGTGATACAATATGGCCTTGAAAGATATACTAAGCAAAGTAATTGTAAAGCTTTTCCTCTTAACAGTCTTGATCATCCAACATATTTCAGCTCTCCAGTGTTCAATTCTTCTAGTTAATCCATTCATGCCTAACAAAGCCTTCCAGATGTAGTTTGTGAACCTGCACTTAAAAAATAAATGTTCATGTGATTCTTCTTCTTGTTGGCAGAGGTTGCATTGTAGATCCACTGAACTATTCCATTTAGCCACCCAATCTGCTGTGGATAGTTTGTCTCTTAAAATGATCTAACATATAAAATTATGCTTCGGTACTCCTTCTTTCCAAACAAGTGTTGCCCATTTGGAATCTTCTCTATTCTTTCTTAGTGCTACATAACTTTTGACAATATTGTATTCTGAGTCCGTCACTAGTTGTGTGAGTTCACTTCTTACTTGTAAAATATTCCTAAAACTCCAAGCTAGTGATCCTTTCATCTCAACTTCTAATACATTCTTTTCCTTCAAATTTTCTGTTATCATCCATTTAACCCATAAGGAGTTTGAATTGGGGTGCACAAGAGACCATAGGAGTTTTCCAATTGCCGCCTTATTCCAAGTGTGAATGTCTATCAAACCTAGTCCTCCAAAAATTTTAGGCCAGCAAACTTCTTTCCATGACACTTTCGCTACACATCGTCCATTAGATTTTCTTGTCCAAAGGAAAGTTCTAATCCTTTTTTCAATTTCATAAAGGGTCTATTTTGGTAGTAGAAAAATTTGCATCCAATATGTTTGCAATGAGAACAGAACACTTTTTGCTAGATGCAGTCTCCCCCCATAACTAGTATGCTTAAACTCCCGACCTTCAATTCTTCTCAATATCTTTTCTGTCAGGATAGTACAATCTAGGTTGGAGAGTCTTTTAGTAATCAATGGCACTCCTAAGTATTTTATGGGAAGTTGGCCTTCTTGGATAGGAATATGATCAAGTATTAAAAAGCCTTTTCCTATTCAGACAAGCTTGAAAAGAAAATTTGACACTTCTCTGGATGCATCTTCAAACCTGTTATATCTTCAAACTCTTGCATAGCATCTAGTAAACACAGTATGGACTCAATATCTCCATGAGTAAACAAAAAGAAATCATTAGCAAAGCATAAATGAGTGATATTTTCTTTGGCGCATTTCCAGTGAAATTTAAACCTTCCAGAAGATACTTTATTTTGTATAATTTTGTTAAGAATCTCCATCACAATAACAAAGAGAAAAGGAGAGAGAGGGTCTCCTTGTCTAAGTCCCTTTGCTCCCTTAAAAAAACCTATATGAGAGCCATTGATGTTCATAGAATATCTCATAGTAGTGATGCAGCTTTCAATCAGCAATCTAAATTTGTCTGGAAATTTCAAAACTTTCAGAGTATTTAGGATTGCATTCCAGTATATTGAATCATATGCTTTCATAATATCAACCTTTATTGCCACCCTTTTCCCATGAATATCTTTGTAATAATTGTGCATTAACTCTTGACACAATAAAATATTTTCCTTAATGTTCCTTCCTGGAACAAAAGCTGTCTAACAAGGATGTATGAAATGAGACAAAGCTAAACTTAATCTTCCTGCCACAATTTTTTATATGATCTTGTACAACACATTGCAACAAGATATTGGTCTAAAATCTTTCATATTGGTGGCATTAATTTTCTTAGGGACAAGAGAGATTACTATTGAATTTATGCTTTGCAGTAGCTGTCTCCTTTGAAAGAAAGCTATTACTGCATCTTCTATGTCACTCTCTATAATACTCCACGCTTTCTTAAAGAAGAAGCTATTATATCCATTAGGACCTAGAGCTTTGTAATCACCAAAAGTATTAAGGACCTTTTGTATATCTTCTCTTTGAACATCTGCTATAAGGCTTCTCTTTATCTTTTTTGAAATTTCTATAGGAAATAACTCTCTTAATCTTGTTTCTGATAGTTGAAGTTAGTTTGCCCTCCCTAGCAAGTTTTGATAGTAACTTAGAATTTTGTTCTTTATCATTACAGGATCTTCAGTAAGTTGCCCATCATCTAATTCCAGCTTGATAATGTGGTTTTTTGCTCTCCTCTTCATCATGCTTTTGAAAAAGACTTTACTATTATAATCTCCCTCTTTCAGCCAATTATTCCTTGATTTTTGCTTCAGAAGTATTTCTTCATGCTTGCTATGTATTAGTAACTTTCCTAACCATTCCTTTTCTTCATTACGCAATTGGGTATTTGAAGGGTCATCAAAGAGCTTTGCTTGTGCTATTTGTAGCTGTTTCCTTGCTACCTCTGTTTTCCTTGGTAGTTCTCCAAATTCCTCTCTATTTAGCTTTCTCAACTTTTTTTTTTCATTTTCTTCAACTTAATCATTATTCTGTACATTATAGTGCCATCAACCCTTTGTTGCCAAATATTCTTCACTATTGTCATAAATTGAGGGTTGTCTGGCCAGAAGTTGAAAAATCTAAAAGTCCTTTTCTGACTTGGTCTATTATTGCCCACCTTGATAGTGCAAGGACTATGATCTGACAATCCAGGAGTACTAAATTCAATGGAGAAATCCATATTACTTTGCAACCATTTAGGGTTTACCAAACATCTATCCAATTTACTGCCTTTGAACCCTATTCCTTTACCTTTGTTCGTCCATGATAGGAGCGGTCCTACAAAGTTTGGTTCTATAAGTTCTGCATCACTTATGAACTTGTTGAAATCTTCTATTCCTTCTATCCATCTACTAGCTACACTGACCCTCTCATTTAGATTCCTCAAAGTATTAAAATCCCCTACTAGTAACCATTGAGTGTTCTTTCCATAACTGTTATAACATTGTGTGAGGTTACTCTAAAGATCCTTTCGTTCATTTGCTGCATTTGCTGCATAGATGGTAGATAAGTACCATACTTCATGTCCCTCTTCCACTTTACAATTCACTACCTGTTTAGAACTACTAAGCACTGTGATGTTGAGCTGTGGCTTTTTCCATATAATCCAAATCCTTCCATTTTCATTATCTCTATAATTGTGGACAAACCCCCAATGGGGAAAAAGAGAATCTATCACCCATTGTGCTTTATCTTTTTTTATTTTATGTTCTAATAGAATGACAATGTCAGCTTTAGCATTCTTAATAACTTCTTGTACCTCCTTTTGTTTAGGGCTTTTATTCAAGCCCCTGACATTCCATGAGAATATGATCATTTGTCTGGGGGTATAGTGTTTTCTCCTTCAACACCTTCAAGACCTACAATATCATTGCATCTTGCTTCATTTGGTTCTTAATGATTACTTATCAGCACACTAAATCTATTACTGGTATTGTCCTTCTCACATGTATTCCTTTTAGGGCTCCTTTTGTTTCCTCTTCCATTCACACTTGCTTTATTGCTTTGTTCTAATTTGGCTTTTGGACTTGTGATGGATTCAACTTCATGTGTTATTGAATTTACAATCTTATCTCTTATATCCTCATGTCCTTGGTCCTCATGAACTTGATCTTCATTACCTTTATCCAAATTTTCTTTATCCTCACATCCTTCATCATATTTTTCCGTCTGACTTAATGGCTTTTGTAATGGAGCCCATATCTCTTTTTTCTTTATAACACACTCCTTATGTCCAAAGCAATCACATTTCTTGCATATTTCAGGTAACCAACAATACTCCACTCCTACCTCAAAAATAGCACCATTTCCCATGTCAATTTCAAATGAAGTTGGTAGAGAACACTTTGTATCTATTTCAACACATACTTTTGCATATGATATCCTCTGTCTATGTTTGGTAGCTTTATCCATGTATAGTGGCTTTCTAATAGCACTAGCTACATAGCTCATACCAATCTCTCATCCCATAGAGCATGTGGGACATTGCGCAACTTTATCCAAATTGGTATTGAAGTGATTTTTTTTTTTGCAGTTTAATAGTGTTATGCCATTTTTGTAGAAACATTGGTTTTCCTACCACATCACAAACTCCAGCTTCTAATATTTCTTCCATCTTTTGTTTATCAGAAAATCTAAAGAAGAAGAAGTCACTGTCTGTTGCAGAAATATCTATTAAGCTTTGTTTTCCCCATTGCTTTTCTACAATTCCTTTTACTGCAGAAAATGGTAATTTTGAACCCAAAAAGAAACCCACAACACAATTTTCAAAGAATTTACTTCCTTCTTCAATAACTTCCTTAGGAGGGGCAACTCTAATTTTCCCATCATTTAATACCGGTGGCTGGTATTTCATATGAGCATTTTGTGCTAATCCTCCTACTACAACCTTACTCCAAGATTCATGTTTTCCTTTATGTTCAACACTCCCCTTAAAGATAATGTTGTTTGTCTCTTCTAGCCTCTCATTTTTCTCCTTATTTCTTGTAGGCCCTTGGAATAAACTTTCTTGAATTTCTTGTTCAATTCTCTCCTTGTCTTGTTGAGATAATACATTATCCTTGGTCATACTTCCTTTAGCCATGTTCCTATTTGCAAGCGTTATTCGTCCAGATTTTATTATTTTAACTTCTATATCATTATTTTCTCCTAAAGATTTCCAACACTCTTTAAGTTTCCTTATTTTCCTTTTCTCTCTTATCTCAAATTCAGCACTCTCTGGGTCTATCCTCTGGAAATCCTTGACCATCAGCAGTTACCAACTTAGTAATTAACTAATTTGATAGGTAGGATTTTGGTAAGATGTACCAAAAGTTCATAATTTACTCAGTATATAGACCTGATAGATTCTGCTTTCTTCTACCGACAATCTACTTAAATCCCTTTAACTTAACTTAATAGAAACATGGCTTTTGGTAGGTATATCCTTCTCTTATCACTCCAAAACAAATATCTTAACTAAGCAATCAATAAATTAAAACAAACCACGAATAACAAAATTCACACCTAACACTCACTACACCAACTTCTACTTCTAAATTGTAAATCCAATATAAAAAATAAAATAAAATAAAATAGACAAATAGAAAAATAAAACATACAGAAATAACACTCACTTCAACAGAGTCTATTCTAATTATAATCTAATATGCAGAAATGTTTTTTTACACTTTTTTTTTTACACTTACCTCCGAGCCTAGGAGATCTGGCGATCGGCCATCAAGATCTTGTTTCTCGTTGACCTGCTCTACCTCTTACTGCCTTCCGCCGACGACCACACGATAGGGATGTGATGTGGGGGAGCATTGGGATCTGGGAATGACGGGGAGTCTGGGGACTGGGCCGACGATTGAGGGGCCAAGGGATGAGGCGGTAGGGTGGGGAGGCGATGGGGGATGGGGGAACGATAGGGGGGGCGGAGGGATCAGGGAGAGGTGTTGATGATATTCTTATTACTTAAA
Source organism: Casuarina equisetifolia (assembly GCA_028551475.1). Taxonomy (NCBI): domain Eukaryota; kingdom Viridiplantae; phylum Streptophyta; class Magnoliopsida; order Fagales; family Casuarinaceae; genus Casuarina; species Casuarina equisetifolia. The sequence goes on from CM052355.1 coordinate 27,595,223, forward strand.
ACATCATCATTTTCATTTCATATTCTAAGAGGTAGTTACATTCAAGCTTTCATATGAATGTCTATATCTTAGCTAGTAAAACTATGCACTAGAATTGATTTCAAATATTGGACTTATAGGTTCAAGTCCTATGGAACAAAACTCAAACTTAACCATTTTGAGTACAATGTTGAGGATCCAAACAAATCGCATGATCCACCCAACAATGATCCATCCTTTTTAAAGGAATGATTAGGATGGTGATCTATTTGAGTACAACCAAGTTGAAAATTGGCTTCATTTTTTGGCATCTCAACTAGTTTGTACATACTTCTAAACCTTCTCACATGGATGTACCCTTGAGAGTAGTAAGGTATGTTAAAAATTCTTTGGGAATTGGATTGCAAGTTTAATTACATGACTAACCTTATGTCAAGGTAATGCATTTTTGGATATTGCATTAAGTTGGGCAATTCATTGATATCTTAGGTAAGTAAAAAACAACTAACTATTTTTAGATAATTAGAAGAGTTAGAAATAGGACTTGGTTTATAAACTGTGTGAGATTATATGGCTTATTAGCCTCTTTAAAGATCTTGCTATGATTGTTCCTTATCATGTTACTTGGCATTATTAAAAAGTGAGGCAGCCAAACATATAATTGTAAGTCCAACATTTTATTAGACAACAAAGTACATAGAGATAATTTGTTTCTTTTTTAGTAACAATAAATAGACAACCAAAAGCCTTTGGGCAACCACAAGTTCTTTGTTCCTAATGATTATCTACTTCACTTTGCATCCATCTGTATTGAGTTGGTATTATTTGTCTTGTTTCATTGCAATCCATTACAATTAATACTAAATTGATTGCTATGATTCAAACATTATATTCAAAAATTCTCAGGTGCTTATCTTAGGATGTGTCATAGAAGATCCAAGCACTTGCAATGAAATTGATGCATTAGCCTTTAAGAATGATGTTGAATGGATTGATTGCCTTATCAAGAAACTTGTAGCCTTAACGAACATACCTAATGTGAATGTTTGTATCGTAGAAATGTTTGAAGTTTAAAATGTAGTTGAAGCAGGCTTGAAAATTTCAAAGGGATTTCCTTTTTTCGTGTCTTTTAGTTATGTGCATGAATGCCCTTTCTATCAATTCTAAGAAGCTTACCATGACAAGACATTTTATTAGAATCTAATTAAGCTTTTATTTTAAAATGAGTTAGTTACTTTCCAAGCTAGATGAAGTCTACCAACCTTTAACCTTGACTTATGGGCACCAAACACCCTTTGTTTTGATCGAATCTTAGTCTAAACATGGCAAAGATGACTTTCATAATCTTTTGTAAGCAAACTAAGTTAGGCAACTAAACTTGTTTAAAGCCCCAAGAAGGGCTTCCTACTAAGTTAATATAAGGGTTATTATCATAGTTAGTTGTAAAACATGGTCCATGCAAGACCATGTTATGAAATACTTGAAGTCTACATTGCTTTGATAGGAAGGTGTCTATAATGTCTTCTTAAGCCAACCAAGAATGAGTAAGCAATATTAAAGATTGTCTAACTATGTGCGTAGGTCTAGGGTTCCCTTTTGATGACTCCTTTCTCGTTCTTTTTCTCTTATTGACATGGCATATAGGAAGAATAAGAAATCTTCTTTGTTGTTAGAGTTTGAACTAGAAGAACCAGCCACACACTTTATTATGTAGAGTCATAGCAGTGGATCAATTGAAAAAGTTTATTTTTTATATATACAGCCACAAGAAATCTTCTTTGTTGTTAGAGTGTGAATCATTGAGATCCATTTCTCTTCAAAAGGCTTTATTAAAGTAAATAATTGTCTAAATTTATAAGAACCATTATAAGTATTTTTTTTTACTATAAAATTCTTTATCTAGTAACTAGAGATTCATAGCTTTGTACTTTTTTTGTTTGTTCCTTATTCGTTTCTTAAAAGAGGTTGAAATAATGCACCACAACTACCCATTTGTGTGCATTCACTTGCAGTGCAATACAACCAATTAAGTCTAAAATTCTTGTACTAAATTTTAGAAATAGAAAGAAAAATGACAAATAACACTCATACATATGAATGCATTATACATAACATTAAAGTTCTTTCTCCTTATTAGAAACTTTATTGCTAAAAGTAACTTATTTCACTTTCCCATTGATGCAAAGCTATTCACCAACGAAGATCTTGTTGGAGTTGAGATTTGGGTTAATAGCATTGAAAAGGTCTGCAAAAAGCTTGAGCTTTTGAATAATGCTAGAGCAAGTATCACCAGCTTCTGCACCATACACTGAGATGCATTATAGAATTTGTTTGCCCGTTGAATCCAATTGCACCATATATAGAGTGTATGTTAAACCTTAAAAGATAAAATAGGAAAAATGATGAATTGTAGTATTAGTGAGAAGATGTAGTTATAAAACTCACAATGAAATTTCCCACACTCTATAATGAAGATCATGAAAAGAAAAGATAACACTAGAATCAAGTTAAGAGAAGTGGTAGCTCTATTGTTACGCTTAGCCATCCTTTTTTGCTATTTTTCCTTGTTAACTTAGACCCTTTTTTTTGTGCATTGATTTAGGAAAAATAAGCACAATATATAGGCGAAGGAGAGCCCCCGCAAAGAAGCCAAAAGATATGATAGACTTTACCATTAACTTTGTTCCAAGAAAATGCTAGCTTTTCGTGTGAATTGTATATTTCTTAAATTTTTTACATAGGGACATAATTTGCATTAGTTTAAGCTCATTGTCATATGGCGAGCTGCACAACCTTATAGGATTAACAATGTTTGTCTCACTTTTTAATTTTCTTTATTACATAGGTCCACAACATTGGATTGTTGATAAAGTATCAACACATGGAATCCTATAATTTGTTTTATTGTATTTGTTACCAAAGTATGATTATTAAAATCATAACTGGTAGCAGATTGTTAGAGTGATAGGGTTACTGTGAATCTAGCTAAAGTGGGACCAAGGCTCAATTCCATGTAGTATATTCATCAAACACCACATATTGAGTGATTTGTAGCTTGTTTAAGGATAAATTCAACTTTTTATAAGCTTTGGAGACTTGACTATATCCCAAAAAAATTCATTGTTCAACTCTTCTTTCCAACTTGCTTTGTAACTATGTTAGAACATGAATGTAGCATAGAGATCCAAACACTTTCATGTTTTCTACACTTGGTTTCCTTCCAGTCCAAGCTTTAAATGGAGTGATTTGATCAATGGTAGCCATGGGACTTCGGTTCAATACATAGACTATAACCACCTTTACCCAAAATTCCTTTGGCATGTTTTTCCCTTCCAGTATTCTCCTAGTCATTCCCATAATCATGTGATTTTTCCTTTAGTGACACCATTTTGCTGGAGAGAATAACTTGCTATTAGTTAATGTTTAATTCCATTCATGGTACAATTATCAAACTGTGAGGATAAGTACTCTGCTTTTCTATTTGAGCATATGACCTTCACATCTTTACCACTTTCCTTTTCTACATTGGCTTTGAACATCAAAAAAGCCCTAAATGCTTTTGATTTCTCCTTGAGAAAATCCACCCAGTAGAACCTACTTGCATCATATATAAATAGGATAAAGAATCTTGTCCCTTCCTTGGTGGGAGTCCTCTTAAGGCCATAAATATTTGTGTGAATTATTTCTAAAGGCTTAGTTTGCATTCTTATCCCTTTAGTAGGAAACATTTGTTTATTATTTTTCCCAAACTAACATTCTTCACATATTGTATCATCACATTTCACCTTGGGGAGCCCTTCTACCATATTCAAATTATGCAAGTCCTTAAGGGATCTATAATTCAAGTGTCTGAACCTTTTATGCCATAGTAGAGATGTGTCTTTAGTTACATGCAATGCACTTTGGTTAAAGTATTCAAATCTAAGGGGAAAGTTCATTGTATTTCCCATACCAATAGTTGTAACTTCCACCTTCATATCAGCATCTTGAAAGATGTGACACATCTTTCCTTTAAACAAAAGAACATATTTATGCTCCATCATACTTGACTTCACGACACTAGTCTTAACACGACCCATTAGGACAATTCCAATACCACCAATCTTGTAAAGGTCCTAAAAAAGAAGATAGAATGGCTTATCGAAGGGCCTTTTAGGCTCATTGATCTAGTTAAGTGCCTTTAGGAGGGTAAGGCCCTTGTACTAGTCCAAGTTGGTAGACCTCTCAATCATGTTGTCACCCTCGAAAATACAAATAGGGACGAAGGGGATCATAGTAAGGTTGTATCCGATCTTCTTCAAATTGGATGAAACTTCCTTCACAATTTCATCGTACCTTGCCTTGGAGTACTTGGGGGTTGTAGCATCCATCTTGTTATAACAGCAAAGCATTTGCTTCACACTAAATGGTTCTATTTTCATTCAAACAACACTAATGACTTAAAGACAAACTTTTATAAAACCAAAGAGAGCTTAACCTAACAGTTGTAGATATAGAGCTCATGGCTTCCATATATGTTCTACATTACATTACAAAACATCAAATCAAAAGACAAAAGGAGAAGATCTGTGTCTATATCACCTGTGAGGTTGCACCATGCCTTTTTTGCACTAGGTACTGCACATACCGTGCTTTATCCAACTATTGCATAAAGGAGCTAATTCTAAGTCATGGTTGCAGAGTTACTTCCATAAGCCTTGGTCTCACTTTAGCTAGATTCATGGTAACTTTGTCACTCTAACACCTTTCCTTGATAGGGTTAGCCACAACCCCAATTAGCTTTTTGAGAAATTTGTGTTATGTTCAAGGTAGACTTTTAGTGAAGATGTCTGCTTGTTGGATTTCACTTGGACAGTATTTAAACTTTACTTCTTTGGCTTCTACCAATTCTTGAACATAATGGACTTTAATTTGTTCGGTGAAATTCTAAATGCAAGTGAACATGTCAAACAAGTAATATGATAATGAGTAAGATATCGTCCTATGAAGATTGGTGAATACTAAACTAATTAAGTACTAACGATGAATTAATCCTAAAATTTATCTAGTAAATCAAAATATTGTTGATGATGAATTAAAATTTAAAATTTCTAAAACAAAAACTCAAGATTAATTAAAATTGAATCCAAGTAAGAAAAATCAAGATGAGAAACATGTTATAGCTTCTAATTTTACCATAACTACTATATATGAATTTTCATAGTTTATGCCTGCAAGAATGATATTACCTATGGATGGTGGAATTTTTTAATTTATTTACTATCCTATGTCTAGGTATAATAAACCTATTTAGTTTATTAATTCATTATATCTCTATATGTGAATTAAAACAAACCAAATGCATTAAGATTTGTAAATATTCTGGTTTACAATAAATCTTTTGACCATCTTATCACTAAAAGCCACACAAATAACATGGTATATGTTTATCCATATTTGATTCATGGTTACATATTATAAGAAGCAATTACATATTATTACCTTTCAATCTCAAACATGCACATCAAATCATTCAAGTGGTAGCTAATCACTTAAAAGCATTAAGATGATAATATATAACTCACATAAATAAAATATCTTGCAAAGCATAGAAACTTATAAAATTCACATCATCATAGTTAGGCTACATCTTTGCTCTAACAAAAAAAGTTTAGAACATAATGAAATAACAAACCAAACAATAGTAGAAATTAAATAAAACATCTTAAATAAAAAACAGAAAAGTTATCATCACATTGTCTTCTCTTTAAGAATTCTTTACAAAATTCCTACAAATTAAGAATGATAAGAAGTAAAGGGAAGCTTTCGCGCCTCTATTTCTCTTTTTCTTCCTTGGTTTTCTCTTTCTTCTCTCACTTTTTCTCTCTTCCTTGGTTCCGGCAACACATTCTTTTTCTTCCTCTTTTTCTCTTTTCTCTCTCCTATGCGGCGCCCTCTCCTAATTCACGTTCTACCTTTTTATCTCCTCTTGGGCAGCGTGCCCTAAGCTTCATAATTCACTTTTTAGTCTTTTCTTTTATTTCCTTCCTTGTCCTTTTTGTCTTTTTCCTTTTTTACACGTGACCTTTCCTTTCTTCTATTGACTTCTTTTTTTTTTTTTTGTCTTTTTCTTCTTTTTGCTACTTTACACGTTGCCTTCTTTCTCACTCTCTCCTTTCCTTTTTTTCTTTACATGCCTTCTTATAACTTTCTTTTCCTTTGTCTCTCATGCTTTTTTGGGGTTTGTTGTATAAATAACACAAATTTACATAAATATGTAAAAACTTAAATATTATCTTATAAAACTTGTATTATTTATATCCTAAAATAGTCAAAATAACTCTACAAAAATAGAGTTATCATAATTCTAACATGTTTAGTCCTAGAATGATGATTGGGATTCTTGATCATTGCAATGGTAGATTCGTTGTCACTAAGGATGATAGTATCATGATCCTACTAGAAGCCTATTTCCATAAGTACTCTTTTGAGCCATATTGCTTGACAAGTAATAATTGTAGTAGCCATATATTCGGCTTTGGTAGTTGATAAGGAGACAAAACTTTATTTCTATGCACACTAAAAGAAGGTTGCAAACCTTAGATTAAACACATACCCACTTGTGCTTCATGAGTCCTTAGCATTTCCTCCCTAATCACTATCAGCATACCTAACCAACTCTAAGTTTTCAATTTTGCAATAGAATACTCCAAAGTTCTTTGTTCCTTTGAGATATCTCAGAATTTGTTTCAATTTGCTATAATGCAACTTAGTAGGTTTTGACATAAATTGAGACAATACAGTGACTACATACATTACATTTGGTCGAGTTGCTGTGAGATATAATAAACTCCCAATGAGGCTTTTATAGGCTTGCCCATTGGCATCCTTTGACTCATCTTCAACTATTGTTTTCTCCTTAGCAACTAATGGAGTATCCACAGGACTACAATATGCTAGATGATGTTTTGTACATAGAGCTTTGGTGTATTTTGTTTCAAAGATGAAAATTCCTTCTTGTAGTGAATACCTTTAGTATAAGAAAGAACCTCATGGAACCTAAATCATTCATTTCAAAAGCTTGCATCATATCCATTTTAAATTTTTCCAAGAACTTAGGATCATTTCTTGTAAAGATTAAGTCATTCCCATATGGAGACACTAACATGACAAAATGTGTTTTACGAGACATAAACAAAGTCGGTTCACTAGCATTGCAGACAAACCCATAGTTGATAAAATAAGTACTTGTTCCCACAAGTTCTTGTTTATGTCTTTTTTCCATATCCTAGTTTAATTTCATACTCGTGTGAAAGTTGTATCACAGATGACCCAAGATTTGTGGATGTTTTGCTTCTAAATGAATTGACAAAAAGTTGGCATTCGACAACTTAGTAATGTCCAAATTGTTCCCTTTTCAAACTAGGAGTAGAGTGGGGTTTAGCCATAACTAATAAATATGGTATTGGATGAATATATTAGATTATATAAGTATTTTTTTCATTTAACTAGGTAAAAGGAGTTTGGAAGTAGAAGCTATCCAACCCAATATGTAAATCCTTTGTGATTGGTAGCCAATTAGGTGCTGTTTGAATAATCATGCTTATTCCTTAAAAGGTTTGAAAAAGTAAATTGGCTTCCTTTCTTTATGGATCAGTTTGGGATTACAATCCAATTTAAGGATTGTTGATAGATCTTTCTAGGATTCGATCAATTTTGAAGGGTATATTTATTGTAATATGTATTTAAAAATGTTAGCAACTTTTGTGTAATAATTTTAACTTTTTTCTTTTGGTTAACTAGACTTGCTTATATCTCCAATAAATTATAATTTAATTCCTTTTGGATTTCTCATTGATCATGGAATACAGACTTATAGCTATACAAAAGTATGTTTTGCACTTCTTTTAAACAAGTATTCTTTATACCATTTTCTATTTTTCTTGATAGAATTCAATCTTCGTATACCAAATCAACTTAATATTTCTTAATTCATCGCCATATCATTTGTTACTTCAAAATAGATCATTTATGCCTTAGTTAGTAAGGTAAGATAATTCCAATTACTTATGGAAATTCCTTCAATTTTACATTTTTTCTTATTTTTCAAAAAGTTAAGTCATATACCATGAGTGCCTAGCAAAAACTTTCTTTTAGAATTACCACTCTAAGTTTTGGTTCACAATTCTTAAAACGCTAGTATGATTTACCAATTAATATTGCCTTGAAAATAATATCTAAAATTATTGATTAGACAAGCTTCAATTCACTTAAAATTCCCCATGAAAGAGACTAGGAATAAAAATTTTCCAATTAAATATTTATCTACAATCCAAAAGTTCAAGACCATGGCCCAAGAGTTGCAGCATCTAAAGGGGGGTTTTCTTAAGGGAATATAAGAATACTCGAGGTCAACAATTATCCGTTGCTTGTGTAATTGAAGCAGCACAAACTTTTCCTAGGGACTAATATGGTGATGTTTCTAGTTACTTGCATTTTAGATAGGTTCTTTGTAAATTCTAGGAAGATTGCAAGGACACCACATGTTACTGAATCTCTAACTTAAAAAGGTTGATTTTTTTTTCTTTTTTTCCCTATTTACCCCTTCATTTCTTCCATGTTATCTTCAATAAAAGGGTCCATATAATGTATAATGAGTACCAAGTTTGATTCCGATTCTCTACTCCAATGTAGTTGTTTAGATTGTAAAAGAAAGGTACAAAGAAGCAAATTATAATATAAATGAGAGAACCTTCTACTAATGTTTAAAAATAGGAAGAAAATGTTGAGTGACACTAGTACACTTGTTGATTATCAAACTTTATTAAGAATACAGAACATGAAATTTGACTCATTATCTTAAAGAACACAAAGTTCATTTGATTTCTTTAGAACTTTATTGTGTGTAAATGAAAATTCCAAAAACTTAATTTACTATCCTGCTGACGCAAAGCCATTTACCAACAAAGATCTTGTTGTAGTTGAGATTTGGGTTAATAACGCTGAAAAAGTCACGACTGGGACTGAATGATGCCAAAGCAAGTATCCCTATCTTCTGCAGCATACACTGATTCATAATCTATAGAAATTTTCCCGGCTTTGAATGCAGCTGCATGATAGATACGATGCGTGTTAGACCATAAAAGATAAAACAGAAAAATAATAAACTACAATAACAAAAACTTGATCATTGACTATCAAGGGAGATGTAGCTGTAGAACTCACAGACGAGTTGCCTACCCTCAGTTGTGGAGATCATGAGAAGAAGAGAGAGCACAAGAATGAGGTTAAGAAAAGTGGCCATTTTGTTGTTACACCCAACCATTCTGCCTCGCTAATTTTCTGACACAAGAGGTCTCTCCTTTGGGCTATGACTTGAGGAAACCATGGAGCCTAATGTATAGGTGAAAGGATGCTAAAGAAATTTAAATATCTTATTCAATGTCTTCACAAGTGTTCAAGAAAATAGGCTGGCTTCTCGTGCTTGTAGTATTTTGCCGAATGCTGATAGATCTTGGGCATATTTTGTATTAGTTTAAGCACCTTGTTTACATGGCGGGTTATACAACCGGGTTGAATTGTGATGGAGTTGCTCGGCCAAATACTTACAACTTTTTACAAGGTGTCTTGTGGTGCGATTACTTCATTAGGAGACCAAGCTTCGTTATTGGTGTTGGGGGGATCACCACGTCATCAGGTCAACCTGCCACATCAGCAAGCGAAGATGCTGACGTGCCTTGCATGGATGAAGGAACCTCGAGCTTTTGACGGACCCATTCTGATTGGGTTTGCAAATCAGTCAATAAATCCGACTCTAATTTAAATTCTGGACGTTTCTCCAATGGTTTAGACACTCCAAGATTCAAACTCGGTCAAAACAACCATGTTTTGAGCCTCTCGACAACTCTTCCTCTACACGATTGTACTTTAATTTCTCCTATAAATATGTATCAAATACGAGGCACTGTATTAACTTGTAAATATACAAAAATTGCTCCACAAGCACTTTTTTATTTCTTTTTAAAAGCTGCCCTCGTTAGATTTTTGGCCTCCTCTCTTTAGCCTCGGCCAATTCTTAGGATTCCTACAATCCGAAGTTTTTGAATTAGGAGACACTATTTGGAACTAACTTTCTCATTTTTCCAACCAACATCTTTGATCTTTTTATAAAGAAGTATTGCTCTTGTTTTTAACAATATTCTTGTAGGTTTTTCCTTCTTTTTGCAGATCTCAATTTTCTTTGGTGGATTCCAAATCTCTTTAACCTTTTTATAATTCTTGTTTCTAATATATATTTGCATTTCAAAATGGAACAAATATTAGGAGTTTTAGGAAAACAATGAGAAATAATTCTAATAGTGGATTCGAATATTAGGAAAATAAGAATTATTGTACAATAAATGCACACACAATAACATGTAGAACCCTAAGAATTTTATATGGTAAAAGATAAATTAGCCCTTAAGTTTATGGAACAAGAATCAATGTTTTTGTACACTTATTTTTATTAATGCACATTTACATTTCCACCAAAAATAAAATTTTTACTAGATGCTTTCATACACTTGAAGTAGCTAGAAAATGTCTCTTTTCTAGTAGTCCTCACACTTTGGCTGTTATGACAACTCATTAGTTAGTGAGATGTTGTTCCACTCCTAACCAATTGTATGTCAGTTTTCCTTATTGAAGGAAGTAATTAATATCTTACTTGCAGAAGTCATTTTATAGGCTTGAGCAAGCTTTAGGACAATAGTATACTAAGTTTATGGAAGCTTTCCTTTAGTCATGCCATGATTATGCTTTATACACTAAGAGATGTAGTTATTTATTCATCATCCTTCCCATTTATGCTAATAATATTCTTATTAATAGAAAGATCATCACTATCATTTTAGATTCAAAGTGGTACTTGCATTCAAGCTTTCATATGAAAGATATTGGTTAATACAAATATTTCCTTGGTGCAAGATAACCCATTTACATAAATATATAGACCTCCTCATTGAGATTATCATGAAGAAATGCATTCTAAACATTTATACGAAAGAAGAGCTAGTATGAACATCACAATAGTAATAATGAGCCAAATGGTGGCATGTTTAGCAGTAGGTAAAAAGGTATCTTGGTAATTAAGGCCTTTTCATTAACTGTAGCCATTGGCCACTAGTTGGGCCTTATAATGCTTAATGGAAACATTTGTATGGTACTTTACATTGTTAACCTATTTATAACTAATTGGATATCTATTAGAGGATAAAGGAACCATATCCTAGGTGTAATTAGTTTCAAAAGTTGCGAGCTCACTATCCAAAACATCAACCTAGTTAGGTTTTTCAATGGCCTTTTGAAAGGAATAGGGCTTGAGGATGGTAAAGAGAGAGGCAATAAAGTGTTGGTAATGGGTTAACATTGGTTAAGAGAGATATAATTAGAAATGGGACAGAGGAAAGTGCAAGATGAAGAAAGCGTGGAGTGACAAAGCTAGTCAATGGTCCAAATAGGTGGCTTGGTGGGGTGACCTAAACAATGGATTATGGGTAAATGTGGAGGATGAAGACCTAGGTAAGATCGAGGGTTGGGTTGGTTAAGCAATAATGAGGGCAAAAATGTAAAAGCTAAAGGATTGGCATCACTTGAAGGAAAGGGTACGTAGGCAACGGAGCACATATAGAGTTTGGCAAAATTGGGTTGCCAACCCTATTAGAGTGTAATACCATATTACAGCGTGAAGATTCATCTCAAAATTTAAGACATTAGGTAGAAAAATCTCATTACTTATAAACTGATGGACATATCCTTATAATTTTTATGTGGGACAACATTTACCTTTAATACTCCTTCTCATATGTATGTTAACATAAGTATTACCATGGATTGAAGCCTAACTTTAGGACTTGGGGGGCTTGGGAATTATAAAGTAAAGGTCCATTCCTAACTCCGATACCATATTATAAAATGAAAACATTGTAAGTGTGAGAACCTTATTGTATTTATACTATCATACCTTAACTATACAATCTAAGGATCTTTATATAGACTAAGGACACTGTATACAAGGAAAGCGTAATATACAGGGAAAATATTTACATTAATAACACACTATATATTTAACAATATATATCATGGTGTAATATTCCATTAACAATAAGTATTCTTCTTTTTATTGTAAAATTCTGTATCTAGTAACTAGAGATTTATAACTCTGTACTTTTTTCATTTCTTCCCTATTCTCTTCTTAAAAAACGTTGATATAATGCACCATAGGTACCCATTTAATTTCTCTTGATGTAGTGAATTGGACTTGCTGGATTTCCCAATTGTGCATTGCCTATTTTTCTTTTTTCAATTAGCGAGTTTTAAATGTAAGTTTCATTCAAGATGAGAAAAGGCATGCTTTTGACGTCCTCTTTATCATCTAAGCTTCTTTTGTCACATCAATCGTGTTTATGATTTGGGCACCTTATACCGTTCTGCAGTAGAAAGAGGAACGAAAGAGACATGAATGAGGGAACCATTATGATGGAAAGTGAAAAGCTGGAAAAACAAAAGAAGGAAGGTAAAAAACTTATATTATTATATTTCTTTTTGTCCTGTTAATTCTGTACTCTAGGTTTAGATAATTAGATTTGGGTTGAAAATATACATCTGGTACTCCAACTTAACTTCCATTTCTCTTAACTTTGTAAATACAACAAAAAAGTTAAAAAGTGTTACTTCCGTTTGGTTTTTGATAAATCTGCTCAAAAGCGAACTACTATGAACTCCAAACATGTAGCCCAATGTAGCCAATTAAGTTGTAAAATATAAAAAGGAAGAAGCATACTGTAATCCAAATCAAATTCTTGTGCTAAATTTTAGAAACAGAAAGAACAACGTATGACATTCATACATATGAATGCATTACACAGAACATAAAAGCTCTCTCTTTATTAGAAACTTTGTTGCTTAGAGCAAACTTTCTGACAACTTAGTTCACTTTCCCATCGAGGCAAAGCCATCACCAACGAAGATCTTGTTGCAGTTGAGATTTGGGTTAATAGCACTGAAAAGTTCAGCATCAAGCTCGAGCTTGTGAATAATGCCAGCGCAAGTATCACCAGCTTCTGCACCATACACCGAGGCGCATTCTATAGAATCAGTTTGCCTTACGAATCCAACTGCACCACATAAAGAGTCTATGTCAAACCTTAAAAGATAAGACAGGAAAAATGATAAACTGAAGTATTGGTGAGAAGATGTAATTATAAAACTCACAGGGAAATTTCCCACACTCCGTAATGGAGATCATGAAAGAAGAGAGAGCAGTAGAATCAAGTTAAGAGAAGTGGCAGCCCTATTGTTACGCTTAGCCATCTTCTTTCGCTCTTTTTCCTTGTAACTTAGACCTCTTTTTCTTTGTCTACTGAGTCGAGAAAATGGGTACAATATATAGGTGAAGGAAAGCCCCCACAAAGAAGCCGAAAGATATTGTAGACTTCGCCATAAGCTCTGTTCCAAGAGAAGGCCGGCTTCTTGTGCGAGTAGTATATTGCTTAAATTCTTTACACGGGGACGCAATTTGCATTAGTTTAAGGTCATTGTTGCACGGCGAGGTGCAAAAACCTCACGGGATTAACAATGCTTTTTAATTTTCTTTGTAACATAAGTCCACAATATTGGATTGTTGGACAAAGAAAGAAAACCAACACATTGAGTCCTATAATTTGATTTGTTGTATTTGAATCCTAGTAAACTCGTAACTGCCAATGGATGACCCAAGATTCGAGGATTTGTTGCTTCTAAATGAATTCAAAAAAAGTTAGCATTAGCCAACGTACTAATGTCCAACTCGTTCCTTTTTCAAAGTGGCTTGACGGGACCAATAAAAATTTTCTTTTTAGCCTTCGTTTCTTCTTCGCTTTTCTGTCTATATTATACACCATTAGTAATTTGAGTTATTACAAAAGTAACTTGTTCGCTCAGTTTTTAGCCATGGACAAAGACATTGGATTATATAAGTAAGATTTTTTTTTTAATTAGGTAAAAGGAGTTTGGGAATACTGGATTATATAGTAAGTGTTTCTTTTTTCAATTAGGTAAAAAGAGTTTGGGAGTATAGGCTGTCAAACCCGAACCTAAATCCTTGGTGATTAGTAGACGAGTAGATGCCGTTTGAATAGTCATGCTTATCCCTTACATGGTTTAAGACAATAAATTGGTTACCTTTCCTTATGGGTCATTTTGGGATTAAAATCCAGTTTAGGGATTCTTGATAGATCTTTTTAGGATTCGATCAATTTTGAAGGGTACACAAAAGCGTGTTTTGCACTTCTTGTAAACAAGTATTGCGCTTATTTCCAATAATATTTATAATATTTTCTATTTTTCTTGATAGAATTCAGTCTTCGTATACTAAATCAACTTAACATTTCTTGATTTACCTCCATATCTTTTGGTACTTCAAAATGGATCAATTGTGCCTTCGTTAGTAAGGTGTAAGGTGGCTAACTGTGGCCACGTCAGAATGTGTCATGCGAGTAGGTGAACAATGGGGGAAGTTGGAGTTGCAAAGCTTCTAGAGGCTTCTTGCAGATTCTCATTTGTTAGACATTGGGTTGTTAGGGTAAAATTTGTTACTGTATAACCGTCTGTGGCCTTATCCGTTGTGAGAGGGGCAGTTTCAAGGTTTTAGTTTTATTTGCTTTGGTATAAATTCTACCCTCAGTGAACAAATAAAGTAGATTTTGAACCTCGTAAATTTTCTATGTTAGAAACCAAATGGCCGTATCCACCACGTTACACAAGGCAAGATAATTCCAATTGCTTGTGGCAAGTCCTTCAGTTTTACATTCTTCTCTACTTTTTTTTTTAAAGTTAAGTCACATATCATAAGTGCCTAGCAGATAACTTTCTTTTAGAATTATTATTCCAAGTTTTGGTTCATAATTCTTCAAATATCTGATTTACTAATTAACGTTGCCTAGTAAATAATAAACAAAATTATTGATTAGATGAGTTTCAATTCACTTAAAAATCTGATACAACCCTCTGCCACGTTGGTAGCTACTTAGTAACCCACGTGGCTAACCATCTTTGGACACAAGGGGCAGTTGTTGCATGTGAAGGGGGCTGGAAATTGTCAGAACATGGAGCATTGAACCGCTGTCACGCCTGCAAGGGGATTAGTTCTTTACACTTAGGCAGCTGCAGAGACGCTTCCGTGTAACAGTGTGCTAGTGACTAGGGAGGGGTTAGCTTTCATCATGAAGGGAACGGGGATGCCTGTAAAGGGTGGGTAGAGGGTTCTAGAAAGGGAGAGCCAGGGGATCTCTATATAAGAATCCACGCGGATAAGGAAGGTTGTACTGTTTTAACCTTTTCCAAGTTCTGGGTAGATCCGTTATCAATAAACCACTCTTATTCCTTCATATCCTGCCAAAATAGCTCCTAGTAAAAAGCAAAACTCTCGGAATCCTTGGTTTGACTTCCGTCTCGAAGGGCCAGTTACGAGGTCTGCTAAACGGTCTCGTAACAAAATCCTCGTGAAAGAAACTCGGAATAAAACTTTCCCAATTAAATCTTTATATACAAGCCAAAAGTGCAACACTATGCACCAAGAGTTGCGGCATCTAAAGGAGGGAATTAAAATACCCGAGATCAACAATTATGCTTTGGTTAAGCAGCCCAAACCTTTTTCGGGGATTTCTATTGTGATGTTTTCTAGATACTTGCATTTTATAGAGTTTCTTCGTAAATTTTAAGAAGGTTATGAGGATAACACACTACTAAATCTCTAACTTTTCCTTTCAAGGTGAGTTAATCAATTTAAAAAGGTTGATTTTTTTTTCCTTATTTACCCCTTCATTTGTTCCATGTTATCTTCAATAAGAGGGTCCATATAATGTATAATGAGTACCAAGTTTGATTCAGATTCTCTACTCCAATGTAGTTGTTCAGATTGTTAAAAAAAGACACAAAGGAGCAAATTATAATATAAATAAGAGAACCTTGTACTAATCTTTGAAAATAAGAAGGAAATGTTGAGTGACATTAGTACACTTGTTGATTATTAAACTTTATTACGAATATAGAACCTGAAATTTGACTCATTATATTAAAGAACACAAAGTTCATTTGATTTCTTTAGAACTTTATTGCATATAAATGAAAATTCCAAAAATTAATTTACTATCCCATTGATGCAAAGCCATTCACCAACAAAAATCTTGTTGCAGGTTAACCCTAAACAAAAGGAGGTACGAAATTGGTCGCCGCAGATCTCCCAGCCCCCCCGCTCCCCCATCGCTCCCCCCAGCCCCCGCCGCAGATCTCCCAGCCCCCCGCTCCCCCATCGCCCCTCCCAGACCCCCGCCGCAGATCTCCCAGGCTCCCCCCGCTCCCCCCCGCTCCCCCCGATCCCCCATCGCTCCCCCCAGCCCCCGCCGCAGATCTCCCAGCCCCCCCGCTCCCCCATCGCCCCTCCTAGACCCCCGCCGCAGATCTCCCAGGCTCCCCCCGCTCCCCCCCGATCCCCCCGCTCCCCCATCACCCCCCCCAGCCCCCGCCGCAAATCTCCCAGCCCCTCCCAGACCCCCGCCGCAGATCTCCCAGCCCACCCCATTTTCGCCCCTCACCCCCCCAGCCCCATCCCGTGCACTCCCCCCTGTCCAGCCCTCTCCCTGATCCCTCCGCCCCCCCTATCGTTTCCCCCGTCCCCCATCGTATCCCCACTCCTCCCGAAGCTCCCCTGCCCCCCCTCCACAGAACCCAGATCCCGTCCCCCATCGCAGGAAACAGTCTGGCCACTTATCCCAGGCTCCCCCCGTTCCCCCCGCTCCCCCATCGCATCCCCATCGTGTGGTCACCGGCGGAAGGTAGTAGGATTTAGAGCAGGTCAGCGGGAGACAAGACCTGATGGTTGATCGCCGGATCTCCTAGGCTCGGAGGTAAGTTAAAAAAAAAAAAAAAAAAAAAAAAAAAAAAAAAAAAAAAACATTTCTGTATATTAGATTATAATTAGGATAGACTCTGTTGAAGTGAGTGTTGTTTCTGTGTGTTTTATTTTTCTATTTGTTATTTTATTTTATTTTTATTTTTTTTATATATTGGATTTGCAATTTAGGAGTAGAAGTTGGTGTAGTGAGAGTTAGGTGTGAATTTAGTTGTTTCGTGGTGTGTTTTGATTTATTGATTGCTTAGTTAAGATATTTGTTTTGGAGTGATAAGAGAAGGATATACCTACTAAAAGCCATGTTTCTATATTAAGTTAAGTTAAAGGGATTTAAGTAGATTGTCGGTAGAAGAAGGCAGAATCTATCAGGTCTATATACTGAGTAGATTATGAACTTTTGGTACATCTTACCAAAATCCTGCCTATCAAATTAGTTAAGTACTAAGTTGGTAACTGCTGATGGTCAAGGATTTTCAGAGGATAGACCCAGAGAGTGCTGAGTTTGAGAGAAGAGAGAAAAGGAAAATAAGGAAACTTAAAGAGTGTTGGAAATCTTTAGGAGAAAATAATGATACAGAAGTTAAAATAATGAAATCTGGACGATTAACCCTTGCAAATAGGAACATGGCTAAAGGAAGTGTGACCAAGGATAATGTATTATCTCAACAAGACAAGGAGAGAATTGAACAAGAAATCCAAGAAAGTTTATTCCAAGGGCCTACAAGAAATAAGGAGAAAAATGAGAGGCTAGAAGAGACAAACAACATTATCTTTAAGGAGAGTTTTGAACATAAAGGAAAACATGATTCTTGGAGTAAGGTTGTAGTAGGAGGATTAGCACAAAATGCTCATATGAAATACCAGCCACCGGTATTAAATGATGGGAAAATTAGAGTTGCCCCTCCTAAGGAAGTTATTGAAGAAGGAAGTAAATTCTATGAAAATTGTGTTGTGGGTTTCTTTTTGGGTTCAAAATTACTATTTTCTGTTGTAAAAGGAATTGTAGAAAAGCAATGGGGAAAACAAAGCTTAATAGATATTTCTGCAACAGACAGTGGCTTCTTCTTTTTTAGATTCTCTGATAAACAAAAGATGGAGGAAGTATTAGAAGCTGGAGTTTGTGATGTGGTAGGAAAACCAATGTTTCTGCAAAAATGGCATAACACTATTAGACTGCAGAAAGGAAAAATCACTTCAATACCAATTTGGATAAAGTTGCACAATGTCCCACATGCTTTATGGGATGAGATTGGTATGAGCTATGTAGCTAGTGCTGTTGGAAAGCCACTATACATGGATAAAGCTACCAAACATAGACAAAGGATATCATATGCAAAAGTATGTGTTGAAATAGATACAAAGTGTTCTCTACCAACTTCATTTGAAATTGACATGGGTAATGGTGCTATTTTTGAGGTAGGAGTGGAGTATTGTTGGTTACCTGAAATATGCAAAAAATGTGATTGCTTTGGACATAAGGAGTGTGTTATAAAGCAAAAGGAGATATGGGTTCCAGTTCAAAAGCCATTAAGTCAGATGGAGAAATATGATGAAGGATGTGAGGATAAAGAAAAATTGGATAAAGGTAATGAAGATCAAGTTCATGACGAGCAAGGACATGAGGATATAAGAGATAAGATTGTAAATTCAATAACACATGAAGTTGAATCCACCATAAGTCCAAAAGCCAAATTAGAACAAAGCAATAAAGCAAGTGTGAATGGAAGGGGAAACAAAAGGAGCCCCAAAAGGAATACATGTGAGCAGGACAATACCAGTAATAGATTTAGTGTGCTTATAAGTAATCATCAAGAACCAAATGAAGCAAGATGCAATGATATTGTAGGTCTTGAAGGTGTTGAAGGAGAAAACACTATACCCCTAGACAAATGATCATATTCTCATGGAATGTCAGGGGCTTGAATAAAAGCCCTAAACAAAAGGAGGTACGAGAAGTTATCAAGAATGCTAAAGCTGACATTGTCATTCTATTAGAACACAAAATAAAAGAAGATAAAGCACAATGGGTGATAGATTCTCTGTTTCCCCAATGGGGTTTTATCCATAATTATAGAGATAATGAAAATGGTAGGATTTAGATTGTATGGAAAAAGCCACAGTTCAACATCACAGTGCTTAGTAGTTCTAAACAGGTAGTGAATTGTAAAGTGGAAGAGGGACATGAAGTATGGTACTTATCTGCCATCTATGCAGCAAATGCAGCGAATGAACGAAAGGATCTTTGGAGTAACCTCACACAATGTTATAACAGTTATGGAAAGAACACTCAATGGCTACTAGTAGGGGATTTTAATACAGTGAGGAATCTAAATGAGAGGGTTAGTGTAGCTAGTAGATGGATAGAAGGAATAGAAGATTTCAACAAGTTCATAAGTGATGCAGAACTTATAGAACCAAACTTTGTAGGACCGCTCCTATCATGGACGAACAAAGGTAAAGGAATAGGGTTCAAAGGCAGTAAATTGGATAGATGTTTGGTAAACCCTAAATGGCTGCAAAGTAATATGGATTTCTCCATTGAATTTAGTACTCCTGGATTGTCAGATCACAGTCCTTGCATTATCAAGGTGGGCAATAATAGACCAAGTCAGAAAAGGACTTTTAGATTTTTCAACTTTTGGCCAGACAACCCCCAATTTATGACAATAGTGAAGAATATTTGGCAACAAAGGGTTGATGGCACTATAATGTACAGAATAATGATAAAGTTGAAGGAAATGAAAAAAGAGTTGAGAAAGCTAAATAGAGAGGAATTTGGAGAACTACCAAGGAAAACAGAGGTAGCAAGGAAGCAGCTACAAATAGCACAAGCAAAGCTCTTTGATGATCCTTCAAATACCCAATTGCGCAATGAAGAAAAGGAGTGGTTAGAAAAGTTACTAATATGTAGCAAGCATGAAGAAATACTTCTGAAGCAAAAATCAAGGAATAATTGGCTGAAAGAGGGAGATTGTAATAGTAAAGTCTTTTTTGGAAGCATGATGAAGAGGAGAGCAAAAAATCACATTGTTAAGTTGGAATTAGATGATGGGCAACTTACTGAAGATCCTGAAATGATAAAGAACAAAATTCTAAATTATTATCAAAACTTGCTAGGGAGGGCAAACCAACCTCAACCATCAGAAACAAGATTAAGAGAGTTATTTCCTATGGAAATTCCAGAAGAGACAAAGAGAAGCCTTATAGCAGACGTTCAAAGAGAAGATATACAAAAGGTCCTTAATACCTTTGGTGATTACAAAGCTCCAGGTCCTGATGGATATAATAGCTTCTTCTTCAAGAAAGCATGGAGTATTATAAGGAGTGACATAGAAGATGCAGTAATAGCTTTCTTTCAAAGGAGACAGCTACTGCGAAGCATAAATTCAACAGTAATCTCTCTTGTCCCTAAGAAAATTAATGCCACCAATATGAAAGATTTTAGACCAATATCTTGTTGTAATGTGTTGTACAAGATCATATCTAAAATTGTGGCAGGAAGACTAAGTTTAGCTTTGCCTCATTTCATACATCCGTGTCAGACAGCTTTTGTGCCAGGAAGGAACATTAAGGAAAATATTTTGTTGTGTCAAGAGTTGATGCACAATTATCACAAAGATATTCATGGGAAAAGGGTGGCAATTAAGGTTGATATTATGAAAGCATATGATTCAATAGACTGGAATGCAATCCTAAATACACTGAAAGTTTTGAAGTTCCCAGACAAATTTAGATTGCTGATTGAAAGCTGCATCACTACTGTGGGATATTCTGTGAACATCAATGGCTCTCATACAGGTTTTTTTAAGGGGGCAAAGGGACTTAGACAAGGAGACCCTCTCTCTCCTTTTCTCTTTGTTATTGTGATGGAGATTCTTAACAGAATTATACAAAATAAAGTATCTTCTGGAAGGTTTAAATTTCACTGGAAATGCGCCAAAGAAAAGATCACTCATTTATGCTTTGCTGATGATCTCTTTTTGTTTGCTCATGGAGATATTGAATCCATATTATGTTTACTAGATGCTATGCAAGAGTTTGAAGATATAACAGGTTTGAAGATGCATCCAGAGAAGTGTCAAATTTTCTTTTCAGGCTTGTCAGAACAGGAAAAGGCTCTAATACTTGATCATATTCCTATCCAAGAAGGCCAACTTCCCATAAAATACTTAGGAGTACCATTGATTACTAAAAGACTCTCCAACCTAGATTGTACTATCCTGACAGAAAAGATATTGAGAAGAATTGAAGGTTGGGAGTCTAAGCATATTAGTTATGGGGGGAGACTGCAGCTAGCCAAAAGTGTTCTATTCTCATTGCAAACATATTGGATGCAAATTTTTCTACTGCCAAAACAGACCTTTTATGAAATTAAAAAAAGGATTAGAACTTTCCTTTAGACAGGTAAATTTAATGGACGATGTGTAGCGAAAGTGGCATGGAAAGAAGTTTGCTGGCCTAAAGTTTCTGGAGGACTAGGTTTGATAGACATTCACACTTGGAATAAAGCAGCAATTGGAAAACTCCTATGGTCTCTTGTGCACCCCAATTCAAACTCCTTATGGGTTAAATGGATGATAACAGAAAATTTGAAGGAAAGGAATGTATTAGAAGTTGAGATGAAAGGATCACTAGCTTGGAGTTTTAGGAATATTTTACAAGTAAGAAATGAACTAACACAACTAGTGACAGACTCAGAATACAATATTGCCAAGAGTTATGTAGCACTAAGAGAGAACAGAGAAGATTCCAAATGGGCAACACTTGTTTGGAAAGAAGGAGTACCGAAGCATAATTTTATATGTTGGATCATTTTAAGAGACAAACTATCCACAGCAGATCGGGTGGCAAAATGGAATAGTTCAGTGGATCTACGATGCAACCTCTGCCAACAAGAAGAAGAATCACATGAACATTTATTTTTTAAGTGCAGGTTCACAAACTACATCTGGAAGGCTTTGTTAGGCATGAATGGATTAACTCGAAGAATTGAACATTGGAGAGCTGAAATATATTGGATGATCAACACTGTTAAGAAGAAGAGCTTTGCAGCTACTTTGCTTAGTATATCTTTCAAGGCCGTATTGTATCACATTTGGAGCGAAAGGAATAGAAGAAGATTCAGCAATACAAGTCTAGAAAACTCAACCATTATTGCCAAAATCAAGAAGGACGTGAGAGGCAAGATTTCATCTACTAGAGGAGTTAAGCTTACAAATTGTAATAAATTTTTACAAGAGCTTCGGAATTTGCCAAGTGCAATATTTGAGCTTAGATGATGATATTTTGTAATCGAACAATCTTGTAAATTTTTTATGAGTGATATATAATTTGACCTTTCACCAAAAAAAAAAAAAAAATCTTGTTGCAGTTCAGATTTGGGTTAATAGCACTGAAAAGGTCACCATTGAGACTGAACTTTTGAATGATGCCAAAGCAAGTATCACCGTCTTCTGCAGCATACACTGATTCACAGTCTATAGAATTTTTCCCGGCTTGGAATGCAGCTGCATGATAGATACGATGCGTGTTAGACCATAAAAGATAACACAGAAAAATAATCAACTACAATAACAAAAACTTGATTATTGACTATCAAGGGAGATGTAGCTGTAGAACTCACAGCCGAGTTGCCTACACTCAGTTGTGGAGATCATGAGAAGAAGAGAGAGCACAAGAATGAGGTTAAGAAAAATGGCCATTTTGTTGTTACACCCAGCCATTCTTTCTCGCTTGTTTTCTGAAACAAGAGGTCTCTTCTTGGGGCTATGACTTGAGGAAACCATGGAGCCTAATTTATAGGTGAAAGCATGCTAAAGAAATTTAAATATCTAATTTAATGTCTTCATAAGTGTTTAAGAAAATAGGCCGGCTTCTCGTACTTGGAGTATTTTGCCGAATGCTGATAGATCTTGGGCATATTTTGTATTAGTTTAAGTACCTTGTTTACATGGCGGGTTATACAACCGGGTTGAATTGTGATGGAGTTGCTCAGCCAAATACTTTTAACATTTTACAAGGTGTCTTGTGGTGCAGGTTACATCAATAGGAGATGAAGCTTCGTTATTGGTGTTAGGGGGATCACCACGTCATTTTGCTAACCTACGAGATCAGCAAGTGAAGATGCTGACATGCACTGCACAGATGAAGGAACCTCCAGATTTTTACGGACCCATTCTGATTGGGTTTGCAAATCTGTCGGTAAATCCGACACTAATATAAATTCTGGATATTTCTCAAATGGTTTAGACAGTCCAAAGATTCAAACTCCGCCAAAACGACCATGTTTTGAGCCTCTCTACAACTAGTCCATTACACGATAGTACTTTAATTTCTCCTATAAATACGCATCAAATACCATGCATTGTAATAAGTTGTAAATATTCAAAAATTGCCCCACAAGCACTTTTTATTTTTATTTTTATTTTTTCATTTCAAAATGGAACAAAAATGATTAGCTAGTAATGAGAAATAATTCTAATAGTGGATTGGAATATTGAAAAAAAAAAGTATCATACAATAAATGCACACACAATAACACAAAGAACACTAAGGATTTTATATGGTAAAACATAAATTAGCCCTTAAGTTTATGGAACAAGAATCAATGCTTTTGTACACAAATTTTTATTAATGAAAATTTACATCTTCACCTAAAATAATATCAATTATTGCTTGATGTTTTCTTACAGAAAGAGTTGCTAGAAATGTCTCTTTCCTAGTAGTTCTCATGCTTTGGGCATTATAACACCCCGTAGTTGGTAATTTCGTGATCAAGGACTTTTTCTCTTAGAATGAAGTTTATTACAGTACATATTATGATTAACATTGTAGTTGTTTGATATTGATGCCTTAACTAGTTGGATGTGCAAAATGCTTTTCTACATGGAAATTTAATATATGAGGTTTACATGCAATTGCCCCTTAGTATTTCTTATTAAAAAAAAGTAATTAGTATGTCACTTGTAGAAGTTATTTTATAGGCGTAAATAAGCCTTGAGACAATGGTATACTAAGTTTATGGAAGACTTCTTTGTAGCTAGATATCATTAGTCATGCCATGATTATGCTTTATTTACTATAGGATGTAATTATTCATTCATCATTCTTTCTAGTTATATTGGTGATATCCTTATTACTAGAAACACTATCATTGTCACTTAAGATTCTAAGAGATACTTGCATTCAAGCTTTCATATGAAAGATATTGGTTAATACAAATATTTTCTTGGTGCGAGATAACCTATTTACATGAACATATGTTTCTTAATTGATAAAAGCATGCACTAGAATTGATTTTAGATGATGGGGTCATGGGTAAGTTTGCCCTTACTCCTATGGAGCAAAAGTTAAGGTTAACCATTCCGAGTACAATGTTGGGAATCCAAACAAATGGCATGATCCACTCCATGGTGATCCATCCTTTTTCTAAGGGATGATTGGGGCATTGATTTATTTGAGTATAACTAAGGTGAATATTAGCTTCATTGTTTGGCATCTCAACTATTTTGTCCATGCTCCTAAACCTTCTCATATGGATGTAAACCTATGAGTAGTAATGTATGTTAAAATTCTTTGCAACTTGGATTGCTAGTCTAATTATATGACTCACCCTATGTCATAATGATGCATTTTTCAATATTGCATTATGGTAGGCAATTCATTGATATCTTAGGTAAGTACGAAACAACTGCATATTTTGAGATTATTAGACAACTTAGAAAATGAGATTGTGGTCTATAAATTATGTGAGATCATATGGCTCATTAGCCTCTTCAAAGATCTAGCTGCAATTGTTTTTTATCATGTTACTTTGCATTATGAAAATGAGGTAGCCAAATAGATAATTGCAAATCTAATATTTTATTGGACAACAAAGTACATAGAGATAGATTGTTATTTTGTTTAGAAACTATAGATAGACAACTAAAAGCCTTTGGGCAGCCATAAGTCCTTTGTTCTTGCTGATTGTCTACATCATTTTGCATCCATTTTCATTAAGTTGGTATTATTTTTCTTATTTCGTTGCAATCAGTTGCAATTAACACTAAAACAAACCCTATAATTTAAACATCGCTTCAAAGATGCACACAAGCTTATCTTAGGATGTGTCATGGAAGATCTAAGTGCTTGCACGTAAATTGATGCATTAGCCTTTAAGAATGATGTTGAATAGACCGATTGCCTTATCAAGAAACTTATAGCCTTAATGAACATAACTAATTTACAGCTTTAACAAAAAAAAAACTAATGTGAATGTTTGTACTATAGAAGTGTTTGAAGTTGATAATTATGTTTAGATAGTGCAATTAAAGCATCCCTAGCAATTTCAAAGGGATTTCCTTCTTTTATGTGTCCAGTGATGTGCATGACTACCCTCTTTATGAATTTTAAAAAGGTTACCATGATAGGACATTTTATTGGAATCCTATTAAGCTTTTATTTTAAATATGAGTTAATGACATTCAATCTAGGTGAAGTTCACGAACCTTCAATTATGATGCATGGACACCTTTGTTTCGACTAAATCTCTATCTAATGAAGGCAAGGACAAGTGACTTTCGTAATCTTTTGTTAGCTAGCTAAGTTAGACAACTGAACTTGTTTAAACCATAGAGAAAGGCTTCCTACTAAGTCAAGGTAAGGTTTATTATCACAGTTAGTAGTAAAACTTGGCCCATGTAGGACCTTGTTAACAATTACTATGGGTCCATACTACTTTGATGGGACCCTATCCATAATCTCTTCTTAAGAGAAATAGGAATGAGTAAGCAATATCAAAGATTGTCTAATCCAACTATATGTTGAGGTCTAGGGTTCCCTCTTGATGACTCTTTTATGGTTCTTTTGCTCTCATGAACATGGGGGCATAAGAAGAATAAGAAATCTTCTTTCTTAATAAAGTTTGTGCTGGAATGACTATCTGCACACTTTATCATATAGAGTCATAACAATTGATCAATTGAAAAGTAGTATCAAAGATTATCTAACCTAACTATGTGTTCAATTCTAGGGTTCCTTCTTGATGACTCCTTTATAATTCTTTTTCTCTCATCGACAATTGATCAATTGAAAATATTGTTTATATATATATAGGCAATGAAAAGGATTTGAACCGAAACCTTGAGATTAGTATGAATAGTCGAGACCCACTTTTCTTTACAAGGTTCCATTAAAGAAAATAATTGTCTAAATTTATAAGACCTATTATAAGTATTTTTCTTTCTAGTGTAAAATTCTTTATCTAGTAACTATAGATTAATAACTTTATACTTTTTTCATTTCCTCCCTATTCTTTTCTTAAAAGAGGTTGATATAATGCCCTATAGCTACCTATTTGATATGCATTCACTTGTAGCCCAACACAACAATTAAATCCAAAAGTCTTGTACCAAATTTTAGAAATAGAAAGAAAAATATTTGAAAACATTCATACATATGAATGCATTATGCAGAACATAAAAGTTCTTTCTCCTTATTAGAAACTTTATTGTTGAGAGCAAACTTAGTTCACTTTCCCATTGATGCAAAGCCATTCACCAACGAAGATCTTGTCGCAATTAAGATTTGGGTTAATATCACTAAAAAGGTCAGCATCGAGCTTAAGCTTCTGAATAATGCTAGAGCAAGTATCACCAGCTTCTGCGCCATACACAGATACACATTCTATAGAATTTGTTTGCCCTTTGAATCCAACTGCACCACATAAAGAGTGTATGTCAAACCTTAAAAGATAAAACAGGAAAAATGACAAACTGCAGTATTGGTGAGAAGATGTAGTTATAAAACTCACAACGAAATTTCCCACACTCAGTAATGGAGATCATGAGAAGAAGAGAGAGCAGTAGAATCAAGTTAAGAGAAGCGGCAGCCCTATTGTTACGCTTAGCCATCCTCTTTTGCTCTTTTTCCTTGTAACTTAGACCACTTTTTCTTTGTCTACTGAGTCGAGAAAATGGGTACAATATATAGGTGAAGGAAAGTCCCCACAAAGAAGCCGAAAGATATTGTAGACTTCGCCATAAGCTTTGTTCCAAGAGAAGGCCGGCTTCTTGTGTGAATAGTATATTGCTAAAATTCTTTATACGGGGACGCAATTTGCATTAGTTTAAGCTCATTGTTATATGGCAAGCTACACAACCTCATGGGATTAACAATGTTTGTCTCACTTTTTAATTTTCTTTATTACATAATTCCACAACATTGGATTGTTGGACAAAGTATCAACACATGGAATCCTATAATTTGATTTATTGTGTTTGTTACCAAAGTATTAGTATTAAACTCATAATTGGCAGCAGATGACCCAAGGTTCCTGGATTTGGTTTTTCTAAATGAATTGAAGGAAAGTTAGCATTAGACAACATACTAATGCCCAACTTGTTCCCTTTTCAAACTAGGAGTGGAACAGGGTTTAGCCATAACTAATAAAATATGGTACTTGATGAAGACATTAGATTATATAAGTCTAATTTTTTTTTTCAAAATTAGGTGAAATGAGTTCCAAAGTACAGGCTGTCAAACCCAATACCTAAATCCCCAATGATTGGTAGCCGAGTAGATGCTGTTGTCTTAAATGGTTTAAGACAACGAATTGGTTACTTTTCTTCATGGATCATTTTCGGATCAACATCCATTTTAGGGATTCTTAATAGATCTTTCTAGGATTTGATCAATTTTTAAATGTATATTTATCGTAATATGTATTTGAAAAACCAGAAAATTTGGTGATAATAATTATAACTTTTTCTTTTGTTAAGTAGACTTCCACTTACTTCTCATTACTCATTACTCATTACTCATGGAATAGAATTTAATTCCTTTTGGATTTCTCACGAGAATTATAGCGGTACAAAAGTGTGTCTCGCACTTCTTATAAACGGGTATTGCTTTTACTTCCAATAATAATCTTACACCATTTTCTATTTTTCTTGACGAAACTCAGTCTTCGTATGCCAAATCAATTTATCATTTCTTAATTCATCTCCATATCTTTTGGTACTTCAAAATGGATCATTTCTTAATTCATCTCCATATTTATGGAATCTAAAATTATAAATATAACAAAACGTTCTTTGAACTTTTTATAAATAAGTATTGCTCGTGTTTTTAACAATATTCTTGTACATTTTTCCTTCTTCTTGGTAGATCTCAAATTTTTTTGGTGGATTCCAAATCTTTTTAGCCTTTTTATAATTCTTGTTTCTACAATTTTTTATTTTTATTTTTTTGCTTTTCAAAATGGAACAAATATCAAGAATATTAGGAAAATATGAAGTATCATACAATAAATGCACACATAATAACATATAGAATACTAAGGATTTTATATGGTAAAAGATAAATTAGCACTTAAGTTTATGGAGCAAGAATCAATGCTTTTATACACCAATTTTTATTAATTTAAATTTACATTTTCACCAAAAATAAAATCAATTATTACTATATGCTTTCATACACAAAGAGTTGCTAGAAAATGACTTTTTTTTTTCCTACTAGTTTTGACACTTTGGACCTTTTGACATCTCATTAGTTAGCAAGATGCTATTAAGTCACACTTTGGCCATCCTAGCTAGTTGTTAAGTCATTGAGTATAAATAAGTATATAAGATGAAGTACAAGGTAAATTGTACAATTGAAAGGTATAAAACCTAATTGGTGGCCAAGGGTTACATTAAACATATGGGGATAGATTACCAAAGACTTTTTTTCTCTTACAACAAGGCCTATACGATACATATTGTGATCAACATTGTAGTTGTTTGGCATTGATGCCTCCATTAGTTAGATGTGTAAAATGCTTTTCTATATGAAAATTTAATGGATGAGGTTTACATGCAATTGCCTTTTAATTTTCCTCATTAAAACACATAATTAGTATGTGGCTTGTAGAAGTTATTTTATGGGCTTAAACAAGCTTTGAGACAATGGCATACTAGGTTTATGGAAGTCCTTTTCATAGCTAGAAATCCTTAGTCATGCCATGATTATACTTTATTTACTGGGAGATGTAATTATTTATTCATCATCCTTCTCATTTATATTGATGATATTCTTATTACTAAATTCGTTACCTTTCTTTATGGATCCTTTTGGGATTTAAATCCATTTTAGGGATTCTTGATAGATCTTTTTAGGATTCAATCAATTTTAAAGGGTAAACAAAAGCGTGTTTTGCACTTTTGATAAACAAGTATTGTGCTTACTTCCAATAATATTCTTTATACTATTTTCTATTTTTCTTGATAGAATTTAGTCTTCCTATACTAAATCAATTTAATATTTCTTAATTCATCTCCATTTTTTTAGTACTTTAAAATGGATCAATTGTGCCTTCGTTAGTAAGGCAAGATAATTCCAATTGCCTATGGCAATTCCTTCAACATTCTTTTCTATTTTTGTTTTTTAAAAGTTAAGTCACATATCATAAGTGCCTAGCAAATAACTTTTTTTAGAATTATCACCCCAAATTTTGGTTCACAATTCCTCAAACCACTATCCGATTTACTATTTAATGTTGCCTTGTAAATAATAACCAAAATTATTGATTAGATGAGTTTCAATTCACTTAAAAATCCTCCTGAAAGAAACTAGGAATAAAAATTTCCCAATTAAATCTTTATATACAAGCCAAAAGTGCAACACTATGGACCAAGAGTTGCGGCATCTAAAGGAGGGTGCCTTAGGGGAATAGGAATACCCGAGGTCGACAATTATGCTTTGGTTATGCAATTGAAGCAGTCCAAGCCTTTCTCGGGGATTTCTATTGTGATGTTTTCTAGATCCTTGCATTTTATACAGTTTCTTCATTAATTTTGAGAAGGTAATGAGGACAACACATGCTACTAAATCTCTCACTTTTCCTTTCAAGGTGAGTTAATCAATTTAAAAAGGTTGATTTTTTCTTTTTTTTCCTATTTCCCCCTTCATTTCTTCCATGTTCAATAAGAGGGCCCATATAATGTATAATAAGTACCAAGTTTGATTCAGATTCTCTACTCCAATGTAGTTGTTTAGACTGTAAAAAAAAGATACAAAGAAGAAATTACAATATAAATGAGAGAACCTTGTACTACTCTTTGAAAATAGGAAGAAAAGGTTGAGTGACACTAGTACACTTGTTGATTATCAAACTTTATTGTAGAATACAAAAC
Organism: Casuarina equisetifolia; assembly: GCA_028551475.1. Taxonomy (NCBI): domain Eukaryota; kingdom Viridiplantae; phylum Streptophyta; class Magnoliopsida; order Fagales; family Casuarinaceae; genus Casuarina; species Casuarina equisetifolia. The sequence continues at coordinate 27,625,265 of CM052355.1, forward strand.
ATAAAATTTGACTCCTTATCTTAAAGAACACAAAGTTCATTTGACTTCTTTAGAAGCTTTATTGGATATAAATGAAAATTCCAACAACTTAATTTACTATCCCATTGATGCAAAGCCATTCACCAACAAAGATCTTGTTGCAGTTCAGATTTGGGTTAATAGCACTGAAAAAGTCACCAATGAGACTGAACTTTTGAATGATGCCAAAGCAAGTATCACCGTCTTCTGCAGCATACACTGATTCACAGTCTATAGAATTTTTCCCGGCTTGGAATGCAGCTGCATGATAGATACGATGCGTGTTAGACCATAAAAGATAAAACAGAAAAATAATCAACTACAATAACAAAAACTTGATTATTGACTATCAAGGGAGATGTAGCTGTAGAACTCACAGCCGAGTTGCCTACACTCAGTTGTGGAGATCATGAGAAGAAGAGAGAGCACAAGAATGAGGTTAAGAAAAATGGCCATTTTGTTGTTACACCCAGCCATTCTTTCTCGCTTGTTTTCTGACACGAGATCTCTTCATGGGGCTATGACTTCAGGCAACCATGGAGCCTAATTTATAGGTGAAAGCATGCTAAAGAAATTTAAATATCTAATTTAATATCTTCATAAATGTTTAAGAAAATAGGCCGGCTTCTCGTACTTGGAGTATTTTGCCGAATGCTGATAGATCTTGGGCATATTTTGTATTAGTTTAAGCACCTCGTTTACATGGCGGGTTATACAAGGTGTCTTGTGGTGGCGATTACTTCAATAGGAGATGAAGCTTCGTTATTGGTGTTAGGGGGATCACCACGTCATCAGGTCAACCTGCCACATCAGCAAGTGAAGATGCTGACATGCCTTGCACGGATGAAGGAACCTGCAGCTTTTGACGGACCTATTCTGATTGGGTTTGCAAATCAGTCGGTAAATCCGACTCTAATTTAAATTCTGGATATTTCTCTAATGGTTTAGACAGTCCAAAGATTCAAAATCCATCAAAGCGACCATGTTTTGAGCCTCTGTACAACTCTTCCATTACACAATTGTACTTTAATTTCTCCTATAAATACGTATCAACTACCATGCATTGTAATAAGTTGTAAATATTCAAAAATTGCCCCACAAGCACTTTTTTTATTTTTATTTTATTTTTTAATTTCAAAATGGAACAAATATGATTAGCCTGCAATGAAAAATAATTCTAATAGTGGATTGGAATACTAAAAAAAATGAAGTATCATACAATAAATGCACACACAATAACACACAATAACACAAAGAACACTAAGGATTTTATATGGTAAAACATAAATTGGCCCTTAAGTTTATGGAACAAGATTCAATACTTTTGTACACCAATTTTTATTAATACAAATTTACATTTTCACCATAAATAAAATAAATTATTGCTTGAAGCTTTTATACACAAAGAGTTGTTAGAAATCTCTTTTCTAGTAGTTCTCACACTTTGGGCATTATGACAACTCATTAGTCAATCATATCATGATCAAGGACTTTTTCTGTTAGAATGGAGCTTATTATAGTACATATTGTGGTCAACAATGTAGTTGTTTGATATTGATGCCTTAACTAGTTGGATGTGCAAAAGGATTTTCTACATGGAAATTTAATAGATAAGGTTTACATGCAATTGCCCCTTAGTATTTCTTATTAAAAAAAAATAATTAGTACGTCACTTGTAGAAGTTATTTTATAGGCTTAAACAAGCCTTGAGACAGTGGTATACTAAGTTTATGGAAGACCTATTTATAGCTAGACATCATTAGTCATGCCATGATTATGCTTTATTTACGAAGGGATGTAATTATATATTCATCTTCCTTTCTTGTTATATTGATGATATTCTTACTACTAGAAACATTATCATTGTCACTTAAGATTCGAAGAGATACTTGCATTCAGGCTTTCATATGAAAGATATTGGTTAATGCAAATATTTGCTTGGTGCAAGATAACCTATTTACATGAACATATGTTTCTTAGGTAAAAATATGCACTAAATTGATTTTAGATGTTGGGCTCATAGGTCAAAATCATCTTTACTGCTATGGAGTAAAAGTTGATTGAGGTTAACCACTCTAAGTACAATGTCAAGGATCCAAATAAATGGCATGATCCACTCCATGGTGATCCATCCTTTTTCTAAGGGACAATTAGGGCATTCATTTATTTGAGCACAACCAAGGTGAACATTAGCTTCATCATTTGGCATCTTAGCTAGTTTGTCCATGCTTCGAAACATTCTCATATAGATGATATAGCCTCAAGAGTAGTAGGATATGTTAAAAATTCTTTGTGACTTGGATTGCAAGTCTAATTATGTGACTCACCCTATGTCATAGTGATGCTTTTTTTTTATATTGCATTAAGTTAGGCAATTCATTGATATCTTAGGTAAGTAAGAAAGAACTAACTATTTTGGGATCATTAGACGAGTTAGAAAATAGGACTATGGTTTATACACTATGTGAGATCATATGGCTCATTAGCCTCTTGAAAGATTTGGCTATGATTTTTTCTTATCATGTTACATTGCATTATGAAAATGAGGTAGCCAAATAGATAATTGAAAATCTAATATTTCATTGGATAACAAAGTACATAGAGATAGATTGTTATTTTTTTAGTAACTATAAATAGACAACTAGAAGCCTTTGGGCAGCCATAACTCCTTTGTTCTTGCTGATTGTCTATATCATTTTGCATCCATTTTCATTAAACTAGTATTATTTTTCTTATTCCATTCAATCAATTGCAATTAACACTAAAACAGAGCCCACGATTCAAACATTGGCTTCAAAGATGCATATAAACTTATCTTAGGATGTGTCATGGAAGATCCAAGCGCTTGCACAAAAATTAATGCATTAGCCTTTAAGAATGATGTTAAATAGACTGATAGCCTTATCAAGAAAGTTACAACCTTAATGAACATAGCTAAGTTATAGCTTGAACAAACAAAATTAATGTGAATGTTTTGTTTTTTTTTATGAATATATGAGTTTCTTCATCGAAGAATAAAGAAATACAAAAGCTTAGGGGCATACCCTAGTATTACAATTCATTTAAGAGAAAATAGAATTTAGAATTTTTCAATTATGACTTAATAAAACAAAACATTCACTTGTGAGAGTTTAATGTTCCCAAATAGAGATGCTCTTGCACAAACTACTCTCCTAATTCTAGTTAACAAAATTGGTATATCAGCAGTCTTATTTTGAAAACGTCTACGATTACATTTAAATCATATATAATAAAGACATGCTAAGAAAGAAAGTTTAAGAAGCTTTGCAGCCAAATCCTTTCCCTTAGTTGTTTTAATCATCTATTGCAATTCAGAATTCCAATCGTTGATGTCCTTACGAAGACCTTGTTATGCTAGAATACTTCTCCAAATATGGCTAGTCCAAGTACACTGAAAAACAAGTGTGATCTACTTTCATATTGAGAGCCACATAAATTACAATACATATCAATTGAGAGGAGCCATTGAAAAATCATTTCTGCTGTAGGAAGTTTGTCCTTACATATGAGCCAACCAATGAAATTATGTTTGTTAATTCCTCTTGACCGTATCAAATTATACCATTCAACCTCAGTATTCACTTAACGCAATTCCTTGTAAGTTTCTTTACAACAATAAGAAGGTTTGGAAAGTGTAAAGGTGAGAGTTTGTCATAACTTTATAAGACCTCTCCAACTCCATGCCATATTTCCTTTGATGTCAAGATACATAATTGAAATTCTCCTACATTTAGTACTATGAATCCATTTACTTCATAAGAATAAACTTCGACAATTGATGAGATTCCAAAGTGACCGCCCCAATAAAACCTTATACCATATTTTAAGGTTTAGTAGTCCAAGACCTCCTTCCTTTTTAGGTGAACAAACAACTTGCCAAGTAACCTCATAAGTTTTATGGTCTCCTGAATTTCCTAAACTAATGTGAATGTTTGTACTGTAGAAGTGTTCAAAGTTGATAATTATGCTTAGATAGTGTAGTTAAAATAGGCCTAGCAATTTTAAAGGGATTTCCTTCTTTTATATTTTCTAGTGATGTGCATGACTACCATCCTTATGAATTCTAAAAAGGTTACCATGGTAGGACATTTTATTGGAATCCTATTAAACTTTTATTTTAAAGATGAGTTAATTACTTTCCAAGATAGGTGAAGTTCACTAACCTTTAACTATGATGCATAGGCACCTTTGTTTTAACCAAATCTTCATCTAATGAAAGCAAGGACAAGTGAATTTCATAATCTTTTGTTAGCTAGCTAAGTTAGACAACTGAACTTGTTTAAACCATTAAGAAAGGCTTCCTACTAAGTTAAGTTAAGGTTTATTATCATAGTTAGTAGTAAAACTTGGCCCCATGTAGGACCATGTTAAAAATTACTATAGGTTTATACTACTTTGATGGGGTTGTGTCTATAATGTCTTTTTCAACCAAATAGGAATGAGTAAGCAGTATCAAAGTTGTCTAACCTAACTGTGTGTTGAGGTCCAGGGTTCCCTCTTGATAACTCCTTTATGATTCTTTTTCTCTCATCGTGTTCGGTGAATTTTAAATGCAAGTGAACATGTCGAACAAGTAATATAATGATAAGAAAAGTATCGTCCTATAAAGATTAGTGAATATTAAATTAATTAAGTACTAATGTTGAATTAATCTTAAAATTTATCTAGCAAATCAAAATATTGTTGATGATGAATTAAAATTTAAAATTTCTAAAATGAAAACTCAATGTTAATTAAAATCGGATCCAAGTAAGAACAATTAAGATGAGAAACATGTTAGAACTTCCGATTTCACCATAACTACTAGATATGAATTTTCATAATTTATGCCTGCAAAAATGATATTACCTATGTGATGGCAGAATTTTCTAATTTATTTACTATCCTATGTCTAGGTATAGCAAACCTATTTAGTTCATTAATTCATTATATTTCTATACATGTATTGAAACAAACCAAATGCATTAGGATTTGTGAACATTCCTGGTTTACAATAAATTTTTCAATTATCTTATCACCAAAAGCCACACAAACAACATGGTATATGTCTAGCCACATTTAATTCATGGTTATATATTATAAGAAGCAATTGCATATTATTACCTCTTAGTCTCAAACATGCACATCAAATCATTCAAGTGGTGGCCAATCACTTAAAAGCATTAAGCATAATAATATATAACTCACATAAATAAAATATCTTGCAAAACATAAAAACTTATAAAATTTACATCATCATAGTTAGGCTACATCTTTGCTCTAACAAAAGAAGTTTAGAACATATTGAAATAACAAACCAAAGTAATAGTAGAAATTAAGCAAAACATCTCAAATAAAAAGAATAAAAAAGTTGTCACCATACTGTCTTCTCTTTAAGAATTTTTTACAGAATTCCTACAATTCAAGAATGATAAAAAGTATAGGGAAGCTTTCGCGCCCCTATTTCTCTTTTTCTTCCTTAGTTTTCTCCTTCTTTTCTAGCTTTTTCTCCCTTCCTTGGTTTCGGCAACAACACACGGCTTTTCTTCTTTTCTCTCTTTTCTCTCTCTTCTCTCTCTTCCCTCTCTTCTTCTCTTGTGCAGTGCCCTTTTTCCACTTGTGCCATAATTCACGTTCCTTTGCCCTTTTATGCTATCTTGGGATGCGTGACCTAAGATTCTCCCTTAGTAATTCACTTTTTTGCCTCTTTTCTTTATTTTCTTTCTTGTCTTTTTTTGTCCTTTTCCTCCTTTTTTTGCTACTTTACACCTTTGCCTCCTCTTTTCTTCTTTTGATTTCTTTTTCTTTCCTTTTCTTCTTCATGTGCCTTTTTGTAACTTTCTTTTCCTTTATTTCTTTTGCTCTTTTGGGGTTTGCTGCATAAATAACACAAATTTACATAAATATATCAAAACTTAAATATTATCTTATAAAACTTGTATTATTTATATCCTAAAATAGTCAAAATAACTCTATAAAAATAGAGTTATCAAAACCCCCAAACTTGACATTTTGCTAGTTCTTGAGCAAAAGTAAGAGATAATATATGTTTTGGACAAAACCCTTTCTTGAAATTCACTCAAAATTGCTCAACTTAACAATTCAAAGAAAAAATATAGCTTTCATCCAAACAAAACAATTGTTCATAAGATAAGATAAACTCTTAACTATGTTGACCATGTTCGTTTGTGTGAGTGTGAATCCTTATCTTTTCAACTATATGCATTCTAAATAGATCCACATTAATATGCAATCTCTCAAAATCTTTAACCAAACCTTATAGGTTTGCTTTTCATTCCTCTCTCCACTAATGTAGGCCAATCATCTAACCAAGAATCAATAGGACTTTTATAAGCTTGTAATGTAAGGCTAGGCTAGGGGTAAGATGAAAGTCATTTAGGCTAAATTCACCCATGAACACATTGCTTTCTAAGATCTAATTTGAGCTTTTGTCATTTCCTTTCTTTGCTTTTTTTTTTCACAAATGATCTTTCTATCACCACTTCTCTTATTTATTTCTTCCTAAAAATACTTGATTTCACTTGGATTTTGACACTCACAAAAGTCACAATCATGCTTGCAATCATAAAGCAAATAGTAGGACTAGAAATGTAACCATTATAATCTTATCTTGCTAATGACATCCAACTACTATGCAAAAGCCAATTTCTAAACCTTGAATGGCTTGAATTTGAAAATAAGCAATAACAGAATTCCAATCTTGGACAGATGTTGCATTTCCTTTTTTTTTTTTTTTTGCATTCACAAAAGCAACATATTATGCTACATAATCATTGCAATCAACATCCTTCCCATATAACATCCTTCCCCTCAACTTATCTTCACTCAAATAGACTTATATCCTAAAAATCAATATGTTCAAGGGTGAGGGATGAAAAGATAATTTGTCAAAGGCTCAAAGGTATATATATGTGGGTGTAAAAAAAATGGATATAAATCAAGGCTCAGCAGGGTGACTGAGGATAAATAAATAGGGTTAGCTTGAAAGGCTCAAACAATCCAAAGAATGGCCTAAATCCTTTTCTTAATTAGATGCAGCCTAGGATTTCACCTTAAGAGGAAATCAAGCAAATTCTAAGATCGGGGTGAGATCTAAGAAAATCACATACTTCACATAAATGTTCTCTAGAAATACACACAATTTAAAAAATGAATGACTTTTAGTGTTTAATGAATGGATCAACATAATCAGAATCACACTTAACTCACATTACAATTGGAGGTTTGAACAAAATCTACATCTTCCTAAGAATCGCTAAGAATTCAAAACAAAGGGTTTAATCATGACATGAGAAAAAAAATTCAATTAGATTTAGCAAGAAAAGATTTGTTTTCCCACCCCCAAACTTGAATGAAGCATTGTCCTCAATATAAAAAGAAATAAAGCAAAAATAAAGAAAAATAAAGGTAAAATAGGAATGAGAAAACTCCCCTGATTGTAGGTGATAGCCATAGAGAGCTTTAAGGAGATGGTGGTGACAAAATTTTCAACAAAAGAACCAATAAAATGCTTGGGTTGCCTCCTAAGAAGCACTTACTTTATAGTTTTCAGCCAAACTATCTTCAATGTTGCTACTCAAGGAGGAAAAAGATCAACGGTAGTCTTTTGCATATTGACTCCCTCAAAGTAGGGCCTCAAATGTTGACCATTCACCTTAAATGTGCCTTAGGTGTCATTTGTAACTTCTATTGCTCCATATAGGAATACCTTAGTGACTATGAAAGGGCCAGACCATCGAGACCATAATTTACCTGGAAACAATTTAAGACAAGAGTGATAAAGTAATACTTTTTGGCCAACCACAAACTCTCTTCTTAATATGTGTTTATCATGCCATCTTTTTGTCCGCTCCTTGTATATTTTGGCATTTTCGTAGGCCTCATCTCATAATTCCTACAATTCATTCAATTGCAACAATCGAGTTTCACCTGCAGACTGCATATCAAAGTTCAAAAATTTCAAAGCCCAATATGCTTTATGCTCTAATTCTACTGGTAGATGACAAGCCTTCCCAAACACTAGCTTAAAAGGAGACATTCCAATTGGTGTTTTGAATGTTGTTCTATAGGCCCAAAGTGCATCATCAAGTTTCATTAACCAATCTTCCTTGAGGCATTCATAGTTTTTTCTGAAATTCTCTTAATTTCCCTATTTGATATCTCAACTTGACCACTAGTCTGAGGGATAAGGGGTAGCAATCTTATGAGTAACCCCGTACTTACCCAAAAGTGATTCAAATTGTTTATTGCAAAAATGGGTCCTTCTATCATTTATGATTGCCCTAGGAGTGCCAAAGTGGGTAAAAATATTTTTCTTTAAGAATTTAACCACAACCTTAGCATCATTTATAGGCAATCCTACTGCTTCTACCCACTTAGACACATACTTAACAGCCACCAAAATATACATATTTCCATAAGAAGGTGGAAAGGGTCCCATGAAGTCAATACCCCAAACATCAAATAACTCACACACAACAACATTGTTTAGAGGCATCTTATGTTTCCTAGAAATATTCTCAGTTCTTTGACATTGATCACATGTAACTACATATGAATATGAATCTCTAAAAAGTATGGGCCAATAAAATCCAAATTGTAAAACCTTAGCTGTAATTCTGGTGGCACCAAAATGACCACCAACCTCTCTAGAATGACAATGGTGTAGGATACTAGCCATCTCTTCCTCAGGAACTCATCTCCTTATAACCTAGTCTACATATACTTTAAACAATAAAGGCTCTTCCCAAAAATAATGTTTGAGGTCAGAAAAGAATTTTTTTCTTTGTTGATATGACATTTCAGGAGGAAGAACATTACTTATCAAATAATTGACAAAATCAGCATACCAGGGAATTTGGATGGATTGGAGTGCAAAAATGTTTTCATCGGGAAATTCTTCCAGAATTGGTTGATCTTCTTCCTTCAAATTGGGAATACTAGACAAATGATTTGTAACTACATTTTCGGTCCCTTTCTTATCCTTAATCTCCAAATCAAACCCTTGTAGCAAAAGAATCCACCTAATTAACCTAGGTTTTGATTCTTTCTTTTCAAGTAGATGCTTAAAAGCAGAATGATCAAAATAAACAATAACTTTTAAACCAATTAGATGAGAACGAAATTTATCAAAAGCAAATACTACAACCAAAAGTTCTTTTTTTGTTGTTGAATAATTCAATTGTGCACCTAACAAGGTTTGACTAGCATAGTAAATGGTCTGAAAAACTCCATTCTTCTGTTTCCCAACACAGCTCCTACTGCAAAATCACTAGCATCACACATTAGCTCAAAAAGTAAGTCCCATTCTGGTGCTACCATGATTGGTGTTGATATTAACTTTTCCTTTAAAGTGTTAAAAGCCTACAAGCATTCATTAGAAAAATTATATTTCACATCTTTAACCAACAAACTTGAAAGGGGTCTAGCAATTTTGGAAAAATCTTTTATGAACCGCCTATAGAATCCTGCATGCCCTAAAAAACTTCTAACAAGTTTCACTAATGTTAGTGGGGGGCAGTTTGGCAATGACCTCCACTTTAGCTCGATCAACCTCTAATCCTTTTTTAGATATCTTATGCCCAAGTACTATTTCTTCCTGCACCATAAAATGACACTTCTCCCAATTCAAAACAAGGTTAGTCTCCTCACACCTTTGTAAGACCCTTGCTAAATTATCTAAACAAATGTCAAATGATGAACCAAATACAAAAAAATCATCCATGAAAATCTCAATGAATTTTTCAACCATATCAGAAAAAATGGTCATCATGCATCTCTGGAAAGTGGCTGGTGCATTACAAAGACCAAAGGGCATTCTTCTAAAAGCAAAGGTACCATAAGGACAAGTGAAAGTGGTTTTCTCTTGATCTTCTGGTGTAATGTGAATTTGATTATACCTTAATACCCATCAAGAAAGCAATAAAATTTGTGTCTTACAAGTCTTTCTAACATTTGATCAATAAATAGTAAAGGGAAATGATCTTTTCTAGTGGCATCATTTAGTTTTCTATAATCTATACACACACGCCATCCAGTAATTATCCTAGTTGAAATCAATTCATTATTATCATTTCTTTGAATAGTCATACCTCCTTTCTTTGGCAAAACTTGCACAAGACTTACCCAAGGACTATTTGAGATAGGATAAATGATCCCTGCATCAAGCAACTTGACTACCTCAGCCTTCACCACTTCTTGCATCTTTGGATTCAATCACCTCTGAGGTTGAACAATAGCTTTGTAATGCTCTTCCATCAAAATCTTGTGCATTGCTCCTTTGTGCTCTTTCAATACCTGAAGTAATTTCTCTTCCATTGATTCTGTCAAAGAAGAAGATATAATTACTAACAAAGTAGAAACTTCATCTAAATAAACATATTTCAAATGGGAAGGTAAGGGCTTGAGTTCAAGAGTTGGAGGCTCTTCAATCGATGGCTTAGGTTTTGTCATGTGTTGTCCCAACTCTTCAAACTTTGTTTTCTTTTGCTGTGAATATGGTGGATTTGCTTCCATGAGATTGGCGTACTTCTGTATCTCTTCACTTTCAATTTCCTCATTTTTTGGGGGAACTAAGCATGCTTCAAGTAGATCCTTAAAATCTTTTTCCTGAAAGATCTTATTCATAAACTTATCAATTGTCTCAACCCTAAAGCAAGAACTATCATCAGATAGATGTTTCATAGCAGTAAAAACATTAAAAATGATAGAATCATTTTGAACTCTTAATATTAACTTCCCTTGTTGTACATCAATCAAAGCTCTTCCTGTTGCTAGAAAAGGTCAACCTAAGATAAATGGTACCTCAAAGTCTTCCTCCATATCAAGTACTATAAAATCTGCAGGAAAAATGAATTTGTTAATTTTTACCAATACATCTTCTACAATGCCCCTCAGATATTTAATTGATCGATCAGCCAATTGTAGGGACACTGTGGTTGGCTTCACTTCACCCAATCCTAATTTCCTGAAAATAGAAAAAGGCATTAGATTAATACTAGCTCCTAAATCACATAATGCCTTATCAAAGTGAAAGTTTCTAAAGTACAAGGAATTGTAAAACTCCTTAGATCTTTTAATTTTAGAAGCAGTTTGTTTTGTAAAATGGCTTAGCATTCTTTAGTTAGCTTCACGATTTCATACTCTTCCAGCTTCTTTTGTTTTTCAATATCTCCTTAAGAAATTTTGCATAACTGGGCATTTAAGCTAATGCATCTGCAAAAGGAATGTTAATATGTAATTTTTTAAATACATTAAGAAATTTAGAAAACTACTTATCTATTTTATGTTGCTGGAGTCTCTAAGGAAATGGAACAGGAGGCAATTAAGGCTTAGGATTATCAAGGAATAATGTCCTCTTGGTTGCCTCCTTAGGCTATATGCTAACATCATCTTCCTTATCCCTGACATTTTCCTTCTCAACATCATCTTTTCCCACTTGTTTGCCATTTCTCAAGGTTATTACCTTTGCATCTTCTATAGGATTCTTCTCTGTGCTACTCGACAATGAACTTTGTTGTCTTTTAGAAATCATATTAGCCAACTAACCTATTTGCACCTCTAAATTTTGAATTGAAGCTTCTTGGTTTTGCATTCTTGTTTCATTGTTCTGTAATATCTTGGCAACCATTTCCTCTAAATTATGCTTTTTTTCTTCTGGTTGCCTGAATCTTAGTGGTGGCCTCATTGCATTAGAATTACTCCATAAAAAATTTGGGTGGTTACGCCATCTCGAATTGTAAGTGTTAGAGTATGGATTATTTTGTGGCCTACTTGAATTTCCAACATAATTAGCATCTTCATTACCCTGAGCAAAGGTGTTACCTACTTGGCACTCTATGCTTGCATGTCTTCCACCACAATAATCACATAATATGTTCTGAATCCTCATGACTAGAGCACTCAGGTTATCTATTTTCTTGTTGAGTTTTTCAATTTGTGCAGACATTGCAGTGTAAGCATTTACTTCATGAATTCCACTAGCTTTCCTCACTGGAGACCTCTCAGTAGGCCACTAATAACTATTATTTGCCATTTCCTCTAAAAGATCATATGCTTCTTCTAGTGTCTTATTGTTCAAAGCCCCTCTTGTAGTTGCATTAAGTATAAAACGAAGATTTGTACTAAACCCATTATAGAAAGTTTGTACCCGTAACCACATGGGTAGTCCATGTTGTGGACATTTTCTTAAAAGCTCCTTGAATCTTTCCTAAGCTTCATACAATGATTCATTGTCCATCTGCATAAAAGCGGTAATATCATTACGCATTTTGGTAGACTTTGTTGAAGGAAAGAGCTTACTAAGAAATTTCTGAGCCAAATCATCCCATGTTGTAATTGATCTTGCAGGAAGAGAAGAAAGCCAACTTTTAGCTTTGTCTCTTAAAGAAAATGGGAATAACCTTAATCTAACAACATCATCTATGACTCCATTGTATTTAATCATGTCACAGATTTCAAGAAAAGCATCAATGTGAGCATTTGGATCATCGTTTGGTAGCCCACTAAATTGCACAGAATTTTGAAGCATCTAAATGAGTGTTGGCTTGATTTCAAAGTTGTTTGCTTAAATTGCAAGCCTCTTGATGCTTAATGTGGCACCCTAAACTGTTGGTGCAACATATTCTTTTAGAAGCTTGCGTGAATCATCATTCTCTGCCATTTTTGTAGCTTCACTTCTTTGTTCTCTTATCTCCTTTCGTTGCTTTCTGACTGTGTATTCAATTTCTGGTCAAGATTAACAAGTTGTTCTCTTTGACTACGAGTCATGCATGTTTGTAACACTCCTGAAAAGTAGTAACTAAAAAAAAATGATTAAATTTTTTTAAAGGAAAAATAACAATAATAAAGCAAAAGAAAAATAAAATCTAACAAAATAAAAAAATTTGATTTGATTTTTTTTAAAGAAAATAAAAACTAGATTAAACTTAGAACTATTCGGTATTAATATTAATCAGTAGTAAAACAACCAATCCCTGGCAACGGCGCCAAAAACTTGTTCGGTGAATTTTAAATGCAAGTGAACATGTCGAACAAGTAATATAATGATAAGAAAAGTATCGTCCCATGAAGATTAGTGAATACTAAACTAATTAAGTACTAATGTTGAATTAATCCTAAAATTTATCTAGCAAATCAAAATATTGTTGATGATGAATTAAAATTTAAAATTTCTAAAACAAAAACTCAATGTTAATTAAAATCATATCCAAGTAAGTACAATCAAGATGAGAAACATGTTAGAGTTTTCAATTTCACCATAACTACTAGATATGAATTTTCATAGTTTATGCCTGCAAGAATGATATTACCTATGTGATGGCAGAATTTCCTAATTTATTTACTATCCTATATCTAGGTATAGCAAACCTATTTAGTTCATTAATTCATTATATTTCTATACATGAATTGAAACAAACCAAATGCATTAGGATCTATGAACATTCCTGGTTTATAATAAATCTTTCGATTATCTTATCACCAAAAGCCACACAAATAACATGGTATATGTCTATCCACATTTAATTCATGGTTATATATTATAAGAAGCAATTGCATATTATTAGCTCTTAGTCTCAAACATGCACATCAAATCATTCAAGTGGTGGCCAATCACTTAAAAGCATTAAGCATAATAATATATAACTCACATAAATAAAATATCTTGCAAAACATAAAACTTATAAAATTCACATCATCATAGTTAGGCTACATCTTTGCTCTAACAAAAGAAGTTTAGAACATATTGAAATAACAAACCAAAGTAATAGTAGAAATTAAGCAAAACATCTTAAATAAAAAGAATAGGAAAGTTGTCATCACATTGTCTTCTCTTTAAGAATTCTTTACAAAATTCCTACAATTCAAGAATGATAAAAAGTAGAGGGAAGCTTTCATGCCCCTATTTCTCTTTTTCTTCCTTGGTTTTCTCCTTCTTTTCTAGCTTTTTCTCCCTTCCTTGGTTCCAGCAACAACACATGGCTTTTCTTCTTTTCTCTCTTTTCTCTCTCTTCTTCTCTTCTTTTCTTGTGCGGTGCCCTCTTTCCACTTGTGCCATAATTCACGTTCCTTTGCCCTTTTATGCTACTTGGGATGTGTGACCTAAGATTCTCCCTTAGTAATTCACTTTTTTACCCCTTTTCTTTATTTCCTTTCTTGTCCTTTTTTGTCCTTTTCCTCCTCTTTTTGCTACTTTACACATTGCCTCCTCTTTTCTTCTTTTGATTTCTTTTTCTTTCCTTTTCTTCTTCATGTGCCTTTTTGTAACTTTCTTTTCCTTTATTTCTTTTGCTCTTTCGGGGTTTGCTACATAAATAACACAAATTTACATAAATATATCAAAACTTAAATATTATCTTATAAAACTTGTATTATTTATATCCTAAAATAGTCAAAATAACTCTATAAAAATAGAGTTATCACATCGACATGGGGCATAGGAAGAATAAGAAATCTTCTTTCTTAATAGAGTTTGTGCTATAATGACCAACTGCACACTTTTATCATGTAAAGTCATAACAATTGACCAATTAAGAAGCAGTATCAAAGATTGTCTAATACAATTGTGTGTTAAGGTCTAGGATTCCCTCTTGATGACTCCTTTATGATTCTTTTTCTCTCATCAACAATTGATCAATTGAAAAGATTGTTATATATATATATATATATAAGCAATGAAAAGGATTTGAATTGAAACCTTAAGATTAGTATGAGTAGTCAAGATCCATTTTTCTTTAAAATACTCCATTAAAGAAAATAATTGTCTAAATTTATAAGACCTATTATAAGTATTTTTCTTTCTAGTGTAAAATTATTTATCTAGTAACTATAGATTAATAACTTTGTACTTTTTTATTTCTTTTCTTTTCTCTTTTTAAAAAAGGTTGATATAATGATGTGCATTCATTTGTTGCCCAACACAACTAATTAAGTCCAAAAGTCTTGTACTAAATTTTAGAAATGAAAGAAAAATATCTGAAAACACTCATACATATGAATGCATTATATAGAACATAAAAGTTCTTTCTTCTTATTCAAAACTTTATTGTTGAGAGCAAACTTAGTTCATTTTCCCATTAATGCAAAGCCATTCACAAACGAAGATCTTGTTGCAATTGAGATTTGGGTTAATAGCACTGAAAAGGTCAACATCGAGCTCGAGCTTCTGAATAATGCTAGAACAAGTATCACCAGCTTCTGCACCATACATAGATACACATTCTCTAGAATTTGTTTGCCCTTTGAATGCAACTGCACCACATAAAGAGTGTATGTCAAACCTTAAAAGATAAAACAAAAAAAAAAAAAAACAAGCTGCAGTATTGGTGAAAAGATGTAGTTATAAAACTCACAACGAACTTTTCCACACTTTGTAATGGAGATCAAGTGAAGAAAAGAGAGCACTAGAATCAAGTTAAGAGAAGTGGTAGTCCCATTGTTATCCTAAGACATCCTCTTTTGCTCTTATTCCTTGTAACTTAGACCTCTCTTTCATTGTCTACTGAGTCAAGAAAAATGAGTACAATATATAGTTGAAGGAAATACCCCACAAAGAAGTTGAAAGATATTGTAGACTTCACCATTAACTTTGTTCCAAGAGAAGGCTCGCTTCTCATGTGAATCATATATTGCTTAAGTTCTTTACATAAGGACACAATTTGCATTAGTTTGAGCTCAATTTTATATGGTGAGCTACATAACCTCATGGGATTAACAATATTTGTCTCACTTTTTAATTTTCTTTATTACATAAGTCCATAACATTGGATTGTTGGACAAAGTATCAACACATGGAATCCTACAATTTAATTCATTGTATTTGTTACCAAAGTATCATATTAAACTCATAATTGGCAGCGGATGACTTAAGATTCCTAGATTTGGATTTTCTAATGAATTGAAGGAAAGTTAGCATTAGACAACATACTAGTGCCCAACTTGTTTCGTTATCAAATTGGGAGTGGAATGGGGTTTAGCCATAACTAATAAAATATAGTACTTGATGAAGACATTAGATTATATAAGTAAGAAACAACTAAATATTTTAAGATCATTAGACGAGCTAGAAAATAGGACTATGGTCTATACATAATGTGAGATCATATCACTCATTAGCATCTTTAAAGATCTAGCTGGGATTGTTTTTTATCATGTTACTTTGCATTATGAAAATGAGGTAGCCAAATAGATAATTTCAAATCTAATATTTCATTGGATAACAAAGTACATAGAGATAGATTGTTAATTTTTTATTAACTACAAATAGGCAACTAGAAGCCTATGGCAGCCACAACTCCTTTGTTCTTGTTGATTGTCTATATCATTTTGCATCCATTTTCATTAAACTAGTATTATTTTTCTTATTCCATTGCAATCAATTGCAATTAACACTAAAACAGAGCCCACGATTCAAACATTGGCTTCAAAGATGCATATAAGCTTATCTTAGGATGTGTCATGGAAGATCCAAGTGCTTGCACAAAAACTGATGCACTAGCCCTTAAGAATGATGTTGAATAGACTAATTGCCTTATCAAGAAAGTTGTAGCCTCAATGAACATAGCTAATTTACAGCTTCAACAAACAAAACTAATGTGAATGTTTGTACTGTAAAAGTGTTCAAAGTTGATAATTATACTTAGATAGTGTAGTTCAAGAAGGCCTACCAATTTCAAAGGGATTTCCTTCTTTTATGTTTTCTAGTGATGAGCATGACTACACTCTTTATGAATTCTAAAAAGGTTACCATGGCAAGACATTTTATTGGACTCCTGTTAAGCTTTTATTTTAAAGATAAGTTAATTACTTTCCAAGCTAGGTGAAGTTCACCAACCTTCAATTGTGATGCATAGGCACCTTTGTTTTGACCAAATCTCTATCTAATGAGGGCAAGGACAAATGACTTTTGTAATATTTTGTTAGCTAGCTAAGTTAGACAACTAAACTTGTTTAAACCATTAAGAAGGGCTTCCTACTAACTCAAGGTAAGGTTTATTATCATAGTCAGTAGTAAAACTTGGCCCATGTAAGGCCATGTTAACAATTACAATAGGTCCATACTACTTTGATGGGATCATGCCTGTTATGTCTTTTTAAGCTAAATAGGAATGAGTAAGCAATATCAAAGATTGTCTAACCCAATTATGTGTTAAGGTCTAGGGTTCCTTCTATGATTCTTTTTCTCTCATCAACAGTTGATCAATTGAAAAGATTTTCTATATATATATTGGCAATGAAAAGGATTTGAAAAGAAACCTTAAGATTAGTATGAATAGCCCATATCCATTTTTCTTCAAAAGGCTCCATTAAAGAAAATGATTTTCTAAATTTATAAGACCTATTATAAGTATTTTTCTTTCTAGTGTAAAATTCTTTATCCAGTAACTATAGATTAATAACTTTTTACCTTTTTCATTCCTTCCTTATTCTCTTTTTAAAAAAGGTTGATATAATGCACCATAGCTACTCATTTGATATGCATTCACTTATAACTCAACACAACTAATTAAGTCCAAAAGTCTTGTATTAATTTTAGAAATAGAAAGAAAAATATCTGAAAACACTCATACATATGAATGCATTATACAGAACATAAAAGTTCTTTATCCTTATTAGAAACTTTATTGCTCAGAGCAAACTTAGTTCACTTTCCCATCGACGCAAAGCCATTCACCAATGAAAATCTTGTTGCAGTTGAGATTTAGGTTAATAGCATTGAAAAGGTAAGGATCAAGCTCGAGCTTTTAAATAATGCTAGAGCAAGTATCACCAGCTTCTACAACATAAACAAACACATTCTAGAGAATCTATCTACCTTTTGAATCCAACTACACCACATAAAGAGTGCATGTCAAACTTTAAAAGATAAAACAAGAAAAATGACTAACTGCCGTATTGGTGAGAAGATGTGGTTATAAAACTCATAGCGAAATTTCTCACACTTTATAATGGAGATCATGAGAAGGAAAAGAAAGCACTAGAATCAAGTTAAGAGAAGTAACAGTCCTATTGTTACACTTAGCCATCCTCTTTCGCTATTTTTCCTTGTAACTTAGACCTCTCTTTCTTTGTCTACTAAGTCAAGAAAAATGAGTATAACATATAGGTGAAGGAAATACCCCACAAAGAAGTTGAAAGATATTGTAGCCTTCACAATTAACTTTGTTCCAAGAAAAGGCCGTTTTCTCGTGTGAATCATATATTGCTTAAGTTCTTTACATAGGGATGCAATTTGCATTAGTTTAAGCTCACTATTATATGGCGAGTTGCATAACCTTATGGGATTAACAATGTTTGTCTCACTTTTTAATTTTCTTTATTACATAATTCCACAACATTGGATTTTTGTACAAAGTATCAACACATAGAAACCTATAATTTGATTTATTGTATTTGTTACCAAAGTATCAGTATTAAACTTGTAACTGATAGCGGATGACCCAAATTCCTAGATTGAAGGAAAGTTAGCATTAGACAACATACTAACGCCCAAATTTTTCTGTTTTCAAACTAGAAGTGGAATGGGGTTTAGCCATAACTAATAAAATATGGTACTGGATGAAGACATTAGATTATATAAGTATTATTGTTTTTTATTTCAAAAGTAGGTGAAAGGAGTTATGAAGTACAGGCTGTCAAACCCAATACCTAAATCCTCGATGATTGGTAGCCAAGTAGATGTTGTTTGAATAGTCATGCTTATCCCTTAAATGGTTAAAGACAACAAATTAGTTAGTTTTCTTCATGGATCATTCTTGGATTAAAATCTAGTTTAGGGATTCTTAATAGATCTTTCTAGAATTCAATCAATTTTTAAAGGTATATTCATCGTAATATGCATTTAAAAAACCATATACTTTGGTGATAATAATTATAACTTTTTCTTTTGTCAACTAGACTCCCACTTATTTCTCATTACTCATTACTCATGGAATAGAATTTAATTCCTTTTGGATTTCTCATTACTCATGGAATAGAGAATTATAGCTATACAAAAGTGTGTTTTACAGTTCTTATAAACGGGTATTGCTCTTACTTCCAATAATAATCTTACACCATTTTCTATTTTTCTTGACAAAATTCAGTCTTCATGTACCAAATCAATTTAACATTTCTTACTTCATCTCCATATCTTTTGGTACTTCAAAATGGATCATTTGTGCCTTAGTTAGTAAGGCAAGGTAATTCCAATTGCCTATGGAAGTTCCTTTAATTTTACATTCTTTTCTAATTTTTTTAAAAGTTAAGTAATATATCACAAATGCCTAGCAAATAACTTTCTTTTAGTATTATTACTCCAAGTTTTGGTTCACAATTCTTCAAGTGCCGATCTGATTTACCAATCAATGTTGCCTTACAAATAATAACCAAAATTATTGATTAGATAAGTTTCAATTCACTTAAAAATCCTTGTGAAAAAACTATGGATAAAACTTTTCCAATTAAATCCTTATCTATAAGTCAAAAGTGCAACACTATGGCCCAAGAGTAGCAGCATCTAAAGGAGGGTGCCTTAGGGGAATATAAGAATACTGAAGGTCAACAATTATCCTTTGCCTACGCAATTGAAGCAGCCCAAATGTTTCCTAGGGATTTATCTCGTGATGTTTTCTAGTTACTTCCATTTTATATAGGTTCTTTGTAAAATCTATAATTCAAACATCTGAACTTTTTATGCCATAGTAGAGATATGTCTTCAGTTACATGCAGTGCACTCTGGTTAAAGTATTCAAATTTAAAGAGAAAATTCCTTGCATTTCCTATATCAATAGTTGTAACTTCCACACATCTTTAAAGATGTGACACATATTTCTTTTAAACAAAAGAACATATTTATGCTCCATCATACCTGGCTTCACAACACTAGTCTTGTAAACATCCTGAAGAGGAAGACGAAGTGGCTTGTTTGAGGGCCTCTAAGGTTATTGATCTAGTCAAGTGCCTCTAAAAAGGTGAGGCCCTTGTACTAGTCCAAGTTGGTAGACCTCTCAATCATGTTGTCACCCTCAAAACCAAAGATAAGGACAAAAAGGATCTTATCAGGGTTGTATCTAACCTTCTTAAAATAGGATGAAACTTCCTTCACAATTTCATTGTACCTCACCTTGGAGTACTTAGGGATCGTTACATCCATCTTGTTGTAGCAACAAATCATTTGCTTCACACTAAGTGGTTATACTTTCATTCCAATAGCACCAACAGCTTAAAGACAAACTTTTACAAAACCAAAGAAAGCTTAACCCAACAATTGTAGATATAAAGCTCATGGCCTCCATATGTGTTCTACATTGCTACATTACAAAGCATCAAACCAAAAGACAAAAGGAGTAGCTCTATGTCCATATCATTGTGAGGTTGCACCATGCCTTTTTTACACTAGGTACTACACATACCATGCTTTATCGAATTTTTGAACTACTACATAAAGGAGCTAATTCTAAGTCATGGTTATAGAGTTACTTCTGTGAGCCCTAGTCTCACTTCAACTAGATTCATGGCAACCTTGTCACTCTAACATCCTTCCTTCACAAGGTTAGCCACAACCCTAATAAGCTCCCTAATAAATTTGTGTTGTGTTCAAGGCATAATTTTTGTGAAGATGTACGCTTGCTGGATTTCACTTGGACAATATTTAAACTTTTCTTTGGCTTTAACCAATTCTTGAACATAATGGACTTTAAATCCAACATGTATAGTCCTTAAGTGATGACTAGCATTCTTGGTCATTGCAATGGTAGACTTACTGTCACTAAGGATGATAATTTCATGATCCGAGTGGAAGCCCATTTTCATTAGTACTCTTTTGAGCCATATTGCTTAACAAGTAGTAGTTACAATAGCCATATATCCAGCTTTGGCAGTTGATAAGGAGACAAAACTCTATTTCTATGCAAACCAAGAAAAGGTTGTAAACCTTAGATTAAACACGTATCCACTTGTGCTTTGTAAGTCATTATCATTTCCTCCCAAATCATTGTCAACATGTCTAATCAACTCAAAGCTTTCAGTTTTACAGTAGAATACTCCAAAGTTCTCTATCCTTTTGAGATACCTCAGAATTCATTTTAATTTACTATGATGCAACTTGGTAGGTTTTTGCATAAATCAAGACAATATAGTGATTTCATACATTACATCTGCCCAAGTTGTTGTGAGATACAATAAACTCGCAATAAGGCTCCTTTAGGCTTACCTAACAACATCCTCAAATTGATCTTCAACTAATGTTTTCTCTTTGGCAACTAATGAAGTATCCACAGGATTACAATAAGCTAGATGATGTTTTGTAAGTAGAGCTTTGTTGTACTTTTTTTTAGAGATGAAAATCCCTTCTTGTAGTTGGAATACCTCTAGTCCAAGAAAGAACCTCATGGAACCAAATCATTCATCCACATCATATCCATTTTAAATTCTGCCAACAACTTAGGATCATTTCCTGTAAAGATTAAACCATCCGTGTATAAGGATACTAGCATGAAAGAATGTGTTTTACAAGACATAAACAAATTTGGTTCACTAGCACTGCAAACAAAGCCATGGTTGATAAAATAAGTACTTACTCCCATAAGTTCTTGTCTGTGTCTCTTTTCCATATCCTAGTTTGATTCCATACTTGTGTTAAAGCTATATCATAGATGACCTAGGATTCATGAATGTTTTGCTTCTAAATGAATTGACAAAAAGTTAGCATTCAACAATCTAGTAATGTCCAGCTTGTTCCTTTTTCAAACTAGGAGCAAAATGGTGTTTAGCCATAACTAATAAATATGGTACTAGATGAAGACACTAGATTATATAAGTATTTTTTCTTTTAACTAGGTAAAAAGAGTATGGAAGTAAAAGCTATCAAACCCAATATGTAAATCCTTGGTGATTGGTAGTTACGTAGATACCATTTGAATAGTCATGCTTATCCCTTAAAGGGTTTGAGACAATAAATTAGTTTCTTTTCTTTATGGATGAATTTGGGATTACAATCCAATTTATGGATTGTTGATAGATCTTTCTAAGATTCGATCAATTTTGAAGGTTATATTTATTGTAATATGTATTTAAAAATGTTAGCAACTTTTGTGATAATAATTATAGGTTTTTTCTTTTAGTTAACTAGACTCCCTTATATCTCCAATAAATTAGAATTTAATTCCTTTTGGATTTCTCATTGCTCATGGAATAGACACTCATAGCTATACAAAAATGTGTTTTGCACTTCTTTTAAATAAGTATTGCTCTTACTTCTAATAATATCCTTTATACCATTTTCTATTTTTCTTGACAAAATTCAATCTTCATATACCAAATCAACTTAACATTTCTTAATTCATCTACATGTCATTGGGTACTTCAAAATAGATCATTTATGCCTTAGTAAGGTAAGATAATTCCAATTACTTATGGAAATTCCTTCAATTTTACATTTTTTTCTTTTTTTTTTCAAAAAGTTAAGTCATATACCATAAGTGCTTAGCAAATAACTTTCTTTTAGAATTAGCACTCTAAGTTTTGGTTCACAAGTCTTAAAAAGCTGACCTGATTTATTGCCTTGCAAATAATATCCAAAATCATTGATTACACAAGTTTCAATTCACCTAAAATTCCTCGTGAAAGAGACTAGGAATAAAACTTTTCCAATTAAATATTTATCTACAACCCAAAAGTGCATGACCATGGCCCAAGAGTTGCAGCATCTGAAGGGGGTTTCACAAGGGAATATAAGAATACCCGAGGCCAACAATTATCCGTTGCTTGTGCAATTAAAGCAACCCAAACTTTTCATACGGATTTCTATGGTGATGTTTTCTAGTTACTTGCATTTTATATAGTTTCTTTGTAAATTCTAGGAAGGTTACAAGGAAACCACATGTTACTGAATCTCTAACTTAAAAAGGTTGATTTTTTTCCTATTTCCCCCCTTCATTTTGTCCATTTTATGTTCTATAAGAAGCTCGATATAATGTACAATGAGTGACAAGTTTAACTCATATTCTCTACTCCATTGTACTCCAATGTAGGTTCTTAGATTTTACAATGAGATACAAAGAAGCAAATTATAATATAAATGAGAGAACTTTATACTAATATTTGAAAATAGAAAGAAAATGTTGAGTGACACTAGTACACTTGTTGATTATCAAATTTTATTGTGGAATACAGAACATAAAATTTGACTCATTATCATAAAGAACACTAAAGTTCAAACGATTTCCTTAGAAACTTTATTGCATACAAGTGAAAATTCCAACAACTTAATTTACTATCCCATTGATGCAAAGCCATTCACCAACAAAGATCTTGTTGCAGTTCAGATTTGGGTTAAGAGCGCTGAAAAAGTCACCACTGAGACTGAACTTTTGAATGATGCCAAAACAAGTATCTCCGTTTTCAGCAGCATACAATAATTCACAATCTACGTAATTTTTCCTTGCTTGGAATGCAGCTGCATGATAGATACGATGCGTGTTAGACCATAAAAGATAAAACAGAAAAATAATCAACTACAATAACAAAAACGTGATTATTGACTATCAAGGGAGATGTAGCTGTAGAACTCACAGCCGAGTTACCTACACTCAGTTGTGGAGATCATGAGAAGAAGAGAGAGCACAAGAATGAGGTTAAGAAAAATGGCCATTTTGTTGTTACACCCAACCATTCTTTCTCGCTTGTTTTCTGACACGAGATCTCTTCATGGGGCTATGACTTCAGGCAACCATGGAGCCTAATTTATAGGTGAAAGCATGCTAAAGAAATTTAAATATATAATTTAATGTCTTCATAAATGTTTAAGAAAATAGGCCGGCTTCTCGTACTTGGAGTATTTTGCCGAATGCTGATAGATCTTGGGCATATTTTGTATTAGTTTAAGTACCTTGTTTACATGGCGGGTTATACAACCGGGTTGAATTGTGATGGAGTTGCTCAGCCAAATACTTTTAACATTTTACAAGGTGTCTTGTGGTGCAGGTTACATCAATAGGAGATGAAGCTTCGTTATTGGTGTTATGGGCATCACCACGTCATTTTGCTAACCTATGAGATCAGCAAGTGAAGATGTTGACGTGCACTGCACAGATGAAGGAACCTCCAGATTTTGACGGACCCATTCTGATTGGGTTTTGTTCGGTGAATTTTAAATGCAAGTGAACATGTCGAACAAGTAATATAATGATAAGAAAAGTATCGTCCCACAAAGATTGGTGAATACTAAACTAATTAAGTACTAATGATGAATAAATCTTAAAATTTATCTAGCAAATCAAAATATTGTTGATGATGAATTAAAATTTAAAACTTTCAAAACGAAAACTCAAGACTAATTAAAATTGAATCCAAGTAAGAAAAATCAAGATGAGAAACATGTTAGAGCTTCCGATTTCACCATAACTACTAGATATGAATTTTTATAGTTTATGCCTACAAGAATGATATTACCCATGTGATGGCGGAACTTCCTAATTTATTTACTATCCTATGTCTAGGTATAGTAAACCTATTTAGTTCATTAATTCACTATATCTCTATATATGAATTGAAACAAACCAAATGCATTAGGATCTGTGAATATTCCTAGTTTACAATAAATCTTTCGATCATCTTATCACCAAAAGCCACACAAATAACATGGTATATGTCTATCCACATTTAATTCATGGTTATATATTATAAGAAGCAATTGCATATTATTACCTCTCAGTCTCAAATATGCACATCAAATCATTTAAGTGGTGGCCAATCACTTAAAAGCATTAAGCATAATAATATATAACTCACATAAATAAATATCTTGCAAAACATAAAAACTTATAAAATTCACATCATCATAGTTAGGCTACATCTTCGCTCTAACAAAAGAAGTTTAGAACATAATAAAATAACAAACCAAAGCAATAGTAGAAATTAAGCAAAACATCTTAAATAAAAAAAAAACATGAAAGTTGTCACCACACTATCTTTTCTTTAAGAATTCTTTACAGAATTCCTACAATTCAAGAATGATAAGAAGTAGAGGGAACCTTTCGCGCCTCTATTTCTCTTTTTCTTTCTTGGTTTTCTCTTTCTTCTCTCACTTTTTCTCTCTTCCTTGGTTGGTTTCGGCGGCAACACACGGCTTCTTCTTCTTTTCTCTCTCTTCTCTCTCTTCTCTCTCCTCTTCTCTTGTACGGCGCCTTCTCTTCCCCTTTTAATTCACTTCCTTTGCCTTTTTATGCTATCTTGGGATGCATGCCCTAAGATTCTCCCTTAGTAATTCACTTTTTTACCCTTTTTTCTTTATTTCCTTTCTTGTCCTTTTTTGTCCTTTTCCTCCTCTTTTGCTGCTTTACACGTTGCCTCCTCTTTTCTTCTTTTGACTTCTTTTTCTTTCCTTGTCTTCTTCACGTGCCTTTTTGTAACTTTCTCTTCCTTTATTTCTTTTGCTCTTTTGGGGTTTGCTGCATAAATAACACCAATTTACATAAATATATCAAAACTTAAATATTATCTTATAAAACTTGTATTATTTATATCCTAAAATAGTCAAAATAACTCTATAAAAATAGAGTTATCAGGTTTGCAAATTAGTCGGTAAATCCGACTCTAATATAAATTCTGGATATTTCTCAAATGGTTTAGACAGTCCAAAGATTCAAACTCCGCCAAAACGACCATGTTTTGAGCCTCTCTACAACTCTTCCATTACACGATAGTACTTTAATTTCTCCTATAAATACGCATCAAATACCATGCATTGCAATAAGTTGTAAATATTCAAAAATTGCCCACAAGCACTTTTTATTTCTATTTTTATTTTTTCATTTCAAAATGGAACAAAAATGATTAGCTAGTAATGAGAAATAATTCTAATAGTGGATTGGAATATTGAAAAAAAACAAGTGTCATACAATAAATGCACACACAATAACACAAAGAACACTAAGGATTTTATATGGTAAAACATAAATTAGCCCTTAAGTTTATGGAACAAGAATCAATGATTTTGTACACCAATTTTTATTAATGAAAATTTACATCTTCACCTAAAATAATATCAATTATTGCTTGATGTTTTCATACACAAAGAGTTGCTAGAAATGTCTCTTTCCTAGTACTTCTCATGCTTTGGGCATTATAACACTCATTAGTTAGTAATTTCGTGATCAAGGACTTTGTCTCTTAGAACGAACAGTACATATTGTGATTAACATTGTAGTTGTTTGATATTGATGCCTTAACTAGTTGGATATGCAAAATGCTTTTCTACATGAAAATTTAATAAATGAGGTTTACATGCAATTGCCCTTTAGTATTTCTTATTAAAAAAAGTAACTAGTATGTCACTTGTAGAAGCTATTTTATAGGATTAAAAAAGCCTTAAGACAATGGTATACTAAGTTTATGGAAGACTTTTTTGTAGCTAGATATCAATAGTAATGCCATAATTATGCTTTATTTACTACAAGATGTAATTATTCATTCATCATCCTTTCTAGTTATATTGATGATATTCTTATTACTAGAAACACTATCATTGTCACTTAAGATTCTAATAGATACTTGCATTTAAGCTTTCATATGAAAGATATTGGTTAATACAAATATTTTTTTGGTGAAAGATAACCTATTTACATGAACATATGTTTCTTAGTTGGTAAAAGCATGCACTAGAATTGATTTTAGATGATGAGTTCATGGGTAAGTTTGCCTTTACTCCTATGGAGCAAAAGTTAAGGTTAACCATTCCGAGTACAATGTTAGGAATCCAAACAAATGGCATGATCCACTCCATGGTGATCCATCCTTTTTCTAAGGGATGATTGGGGCATTTATTTATTTGAGTACAACCAAGGTGAATATTAGTCTCATTGTTTGGCATCTCAGCTATTTTGTCCATGCTCCTAAACCTTCTCATATGGATGTAGGCCTAAGAGTAGTAACATATGTTAAAATTCTTTGCAACTTGGATTGCAAGTCTAATTATGTGACTCACCCTATGTCATAATGATGCATTTTTCAATATTGCATTATGTTCGGCAATTCATTAATATCTTAGGTAAGTAAGAAACAACTGCATATTTTGAGATTATTAGACGAGTTAGAAAATGGGATTGTGGTCTATATATTATGTGAGATCACATGGCTCATTAGCCTTTTCAAAGATCTAGCTGTGATTGTTTTTTATCATGTTACTTTGCATTATGAAAATGAGGTAGCCAAATAAATAATTGTAAATCTAATATTTTATTGGACAACAAAGTACATAGAGATAAGTTGTTATTTTGTTTAGTAACTATAGATAAACAACCAGAAGCCCTTGGACAGCCACAACTCCTTTATCCTTGTTGATTGTCTACATCATTTTGCATCCATTTTCATTAAGTTGGTATTATTTTTCTCATTCCATCACAATCAATTGCAATTAACACTAAAACAGACCCTATGATTCAAACATTTGGTTCTAAGATGCACATAAGCTTATCTTAGGATGTGTCATGGAAGATCTAGGTGCTTGCACGTAAATTGATGCATTAGCCCTTACGAATGATGTTGAATAGACCAATTGCCTTATCAAGAAACTTATAGCCTTAATGAACATAACTAATTTACAGCTTTAACAAAAAAAAAACTAATGTGAATATTTGTACTATAGAAGTGTTCAAAGTTAATAATTATGTTTAGATAGTGCAATTAAAGCAGCCTTAGCAATTTCAAAGGGATTTCCTTCTTTTATGTGTCCAATGATGTGCATGACTACCCTCTTTATGAATTTTGAAAACGTTACCATGGTAGGACATTTTATTAGAATCCTATTAAGCTTTTATTTTAAAGATGAGTTAATTACTTTCCAATCTAGGTGAAGTTCACCAACCTTCAATTATGATGCATGGACACCTTCGTTTTGACCAAATCTCTATCTAATGAGGGCAAGGATAAGTGACTTTTGTAATCTTTTCTTAGCTAGCTAAGTTAGACAGCTGAACTTGTTTAAACCATAAAGAAAGGCTTCCTACTAAGTCAAGGTAAGGTTTATTATCATAGTTAGTAGTAAAACTTGGCCCATGTAGGACCATGTTAACAATTACTATGGGTCCATACTACTTTGATGGGGTCCTATCTATAATGTCTTCTTAAGTGAAATAGGAATGAGTAAGCAATATCAAAGATTGTCTAACCCAACTATGTGTTGAGCTCTAGGGTTCCCTCTTAATGAGTCTTTTATGGTTCTTTTGCTCTCATGAACATAAGGCATAAGAAGAATAAGAAATCTTCTTTCTTAATAAAGTTTGTGCTAGAATGAGTAGTTGCACACTTTATCATGTAAAGTCATAACAATTGATCAATTGAAAAGCAATATCAAAGATTGTCTAACCGAACTTTGTGTTCAGGTCTAGCGTTCCTTCTTGATGACTCCTTTATGATTCTTTTTCTCTCATCAATAGTTGATCAGTTAAAATATTGTTTTTATATATATATAAGCAATGAAAAGGATTTAAACTAAAACCTTAAGATTAGTATGAATAGTCGACATCCACTTTTCTTTAAAAGGCTCCATTAAAGAAAATAATTGTCTAAATTTATAAGACCTATTATATGTATTTTTCTTTCTAGTGTAAAATTCTTTATCTAGTAACTATAGATTAATAACTTTATGCTTTTTTCATTTCCTCCCTCTTCTCTTCTTAAAAAAGGTTGATATAATGCACCATAGCTACCCATTTGATATACATTCACTTGTAGCCTAACACAACAATTAAATCCAAAAGTCTTGTACTAAATTTTAGAAATAGAAAGAAAAATATCTAAAAACATTCATATATATGAATGCATTATGCATAACATAAAAGTTCTTTCTCCTTATTAGAAACTTTATTGTTGAGAGCAAACTTCACTTTCGCATTAATGCAAAGCCATTCACCAATGAAGATCTTGTCGCAGTTAAGATTTGGGTTAATAACACTAAAAAGGTCAGCATCGAGCTCGAGCTTCTAAATAATGCTAGAGAAAGTATCATCAGCTTCTGCACCATACACAGAGACACATTCTATAGAATTTGTTTGCCCTTTGAATCCTACTACACCACATAAAGAATGTATGTCAAACCTTAAAAGATAAAATAGGAAAAATGACAAACTGCAGTATTGGTGAAAAGATGTAGTTATAAAACTCACAGCAAAATTTCCCACACTCGGTAATGGAGATCATGAAAAAAAAAAGAGTAGTAAAATCAAGTTAAGAGAATTGGCAGCCCTATTGTTACGCTTAGCCATCCTCTTTTGCTCTTTTTCCTTGTAACTTAGACCTTTTTTTCTTTGTCTATTGAGTCGAGAAAATAGATACAATATGTAGGTGAAGGAAAGTCCCCACAAAGAAGCCAAAACATATTGTATACTTCGCCACAAGCTTTGTTCCAAGAGAAGGCCGGCTTCTTGTGTGAATAGTATATTGCTAAAATTCTTTATATAGGGACGCAATTTGCATTAGTTTAAGCTCATTGTTATATGGCGAGCTACACAACCTCATAGGATTAACAATATTTGTCTCACTTTTTAATTTTCTTTATTACATAATTCCACAACATTGGATTGTTGGATAAAGTATCAACACATGGAATCCTATAATTTGATTTATTGTATTTGTTACCAAAGCATCAGTATTAAATTCATAATTTGCAGCGGATGACCCAAGATTCCTAGATTTGGTTTTTCTAAATGAATTGAAGGAAAGTTAGCATTACACAACATACTAATGCCCAACTTGTTCCCTTTTCAAACTAAGAATGGAACAGGGTTTAGCCATAACTAATAAAATATGGTACTTGATGAAGACATTAGATTATATGAGTAAGAAACAACTAAATATTTTAAGATCATTAAACGAGTTAGAAAATAGGACTATGGTCTATACATTATGTGAAATCATATCAGTCATTAGCATATTCAAAGATCTAGCTATGATTGTTTTTTATCATGTTACTTTGCATTATGAAAATGAGGTAGCCAAATAGATAATTTCAAATATAATATTTCATTGGACAACAAAGTACATATAGATAGATTGTTATTTTTTTATTAACTACAAATAGACAACTAGAAGCCTATGGGCAGCCACAACTCCTTTGTTCTTGCTGATTGTCTACATCATTACTATATGCTTTCATACACAGAGAGTTGCTAGAAAATGACTTTTTTTTTCTACTAGTTTTGACACTTTCGACCTTTTGACATCTCATTAGTTAGCAAGATGTTATTAAGTCACACTTTGGCCATCCTAGCTAATTGTTAAGTCATTGAGTATAAATAAGTATATAAGATGAAGTACAAGGTAAATTGTACAATTGAAAGGTATAAAACCTAATTGGTGGCCAAGGGTTACATTAAACATATAGGGATAGATTACCAAAGACTTTTTCTCTTACAACAAGGCCTATTACGATACATATTGTGATCAACATTGTAGTTGTTTGGCATTGATGCCCCATTAGTTGGATGTGCAAAATGCTTTTCTACATGAAAATTTAATGGATGAGGTTTACATGCAATTGCTTTTCAATTTTCCTCATTAAAAGACATAATTAGTATGTGGCTTGTAGAAGTTATTTTATGGGCTTAAACAAGCTTTGAGACAATGGCATACTAAGTTTATGGAAGCCCTTTTCATAGCTAGAAATCCTTTGTCATGCCATGATTATACTTTATTTACTAGGAGATGTAATTATTTATTCATCATCCTTCCCATTTATATTGATGATATTCTTATTACCAAATTTGTTACCTTTCTTTATTGATCATTTTGGGATTAAAATCCATTTTAGGGATTCTTGATAGATCTTTTTAGGATTCGATCAATTTTAAAGGGTAAACAAAAATGTGTTTTGTACTTTTGATAAACAAGTATTGTGCTTACTTCCAATAATATTCTTTATACTATTTTCTATTTTTCTTGATAGAATTTAGTCTTCCTATACTAAATCAATTTAACATTTCTTAATTCATCCCCATATTTTTTAGTACTTTAAAATGGATCAATTGTGCCTTCGTTAGTAAGGCAAGATAACTCCAATTGCCTATGGCAATTCCTTCAACATTCTTTTCTATTTTTGTTTTATAAAAGTTAAGTCACATATCATAAGTGCCTAGCAGATAAATTTCTTTTAGAATTAT
Source organism: Casuarina equisetifolia (assembly GCA_028551475.1). Lineage (NCBI taxonomy): Eukaryota > Viridiplantae > Streptophyta > Magnoliopsida > Fagales > Casuarinaceae > Casuarina > Casuarina equisetifolia. The sequence continues at coordinate 27,656,437 of CM052355.1, forward strand.
CACCCCAAATTTTGGTTCACAATTCCTCAAACCACTTTCCGATTTACTAATTAATGTTGCCTTGTAAATAATAACCCAAATTATTGATTAGATGAGTTTCAATTCACTTAAAAATCCTCCTAAAAGAAACTAGGAATAAAAATTTCCCAATTAAATCTTTATATACAAGCCAAAAGTACAACACTATGGACCAATAGTTGCGGCATCTAAAAGAGAGTGCCTTAGGGGAATAAGAATACCCGAGGTCAACAATTATGCTTTGGTTATGCAATTGAAGCAGTCCAAGCCTTTCTCGGGGATTTCTATTGTGATGTTTTCTAGATCCTTGCATTTTATACAGTTTCTTCATAAATTTTGAGAAGGTAATGAGGACAACACATGCTACTAAATCTCTAACTTTTCCTTTCAAGGTGAGTTAATCAATTTAAAAAGGTTGATTTTTTTTCTTTTTTTCCTATTTCCCCCTCCATTTCTTCCATGTTATCTTCAATCAAAGGGTCCATATAATGTATAATAAGTACCAAGTTTGATTCAGATTCTCTACTCCAATGTAGTTGTTTAGACTATAAAAAAAAGATACAAAGAAGAAAATTATAATATAAATGAGAGAACCTTGTACTACTCTTTGAAAATAGGAAGAAAAGGTTGAGTGACACTAGTACACTTATTGATTATCAAACTTTATTGTAGAATACAAAACATAAAATTTGACTCCTTATCTTAAAGAACACAAAGTTCATTTGACTTCTTTAGAAGCTTTATTGGGTATAAATGAAAATTCCAACCACTTAATTTACTATCCCACTGATGCAAAGCCATTCACCAACAAAGATCTTGTTGCAGTTCAGATTTGGGTTAATAGCACTGAAAAAGTCACGACTGAGACTGAACTTTTGAATGATGCCAAAGCAAGTATCACCATCTTCTGCAGCATACACTGATTCACAGTCTATAGAATTTTTCCCGGCTTGTAATGCAGCTGCATGATAGATACGATGCATGTTAGAGCACAAAAGATAAAACAGAAAAATAATCAACTACAATAACAAAAACTTGATTATTGACTATCAAGGGAGATGTAGCTGTAGAACTCACAGCCGAGTTGCCTACACTCAGTTGTGGAGATCATGAGAAGAAGAGAGAGCACAAGAATGAGGTTAAGAAAAGTGGCCATTTTGTTGTCCCACCCAGCCATTCTTTCTCGCTTGTTTTCTGACACAAGAGGTCTTTTCCTGGGGCTATGACTTGAGGAAACCACAGAGCCTAATTTATAGGTGAAAGCATGCCAAAGAAATTTAAATATCTAATTCAATGTCTTCATAAGTGTTTAAGAAAATAGGCCGGCTTCTCGTACTTATAGTCTTTTGCCGAATGTTGATAGATCTTGGGCATATTTTGTATTAGTTTAAGCACTTTGTTTACATGGCGGGTTATACAACGGGGTTGAATTGTGATGGAGTTGCTCGGCCAAATACTTATAACATTCTACAAGGTGTCTTGTGGTGGCGATTACTTCAATAGGAGATGAAGCTTCGTTATTGGTGTTAGGGGGATCACCACGTCATCAGGTCAACCTGCTACATCACCAAGTGAAGATGCTGACATGCCTTGCACGGATGAAGGAACCTGCAGCTTTTGACGGACCCATTCTGATTGGGTTTGCAAATCAGTCGGTAAATCCGACTCTAATTTAAATTCTGGATATTTGTCTAATGGTTTAGACAGTCCAAAGATTCAAAATCCATCAAAGTGACCATGTTTTGAGCCTCTCTACAACTCTTCCATTACACGATTGTACTATAATTTCTCTTATAAATACGTATCAAATACCATGCATTGTAATAAGTTGTAAATATTCAAAAATTGCCCCACTAGCACTTTTTATTTTTATTTTTATTTTTATTTTTATTTTTCAAAATGGAACAAATATGAATAGCCAATAATGAAAAATAATTCTAATAGTGGATTGGAATACTGAAAAAAAAAAATGAAGTATCATACAATAAACGCACACACAATAACACAAAGAACACTAAGGACTTTATATGGTAAAACATAAATTAGCCCTTAAGTTTATGGAACAAGAATCAATGCTTTTGTACACCAATTTTTATTAATGCAAATTTACATTTCCACCTAAAATAAAATCAATTATTACTTGAAGCTTTCATACACAAAGAGATGTTAGAAATGTCTCTTTTCTAGTAGTTCTCACACTCTGGGTATTATGACAACTCATTAGTCAGTCATATCGTGATCAAGGACTTTTTCTGTTAGAATGAAGCTTATTATAGTACATATTGTAATCAATAATGTAGTTGTTTGATATTGACGCCTTAACTAGTTGGATATGCAAAAGGATTTTCTACATGGAAATTTAATAGATGAGGTTTACATGCAATTGCCTTTTAGTATTTCTTATTAAAAAAAAGTAATTAGTATGTCACTTGTAGAAGTTATTTTATAGGCTTAAACAAGCCTTGAGACAGTGGTATACTAAGTTTATGGAAGACCTATTTGTAGCTAGACATCATTAGTCATGTCATGATTATGTTTTATTTACTAAGGGATATAATTATCTATTCATCATCCTTTCCTATTATATTGATGATATTCTTACTACTAGAAACATTATCATTGTCACTTAAGATTTGAAGAGATACTTGCATTCAAGCTTTGATATGAAAGATATTGGTTAATGCAAATATTTGCTTGGTGCAAGATAACCTATTTACATGAACATATGTTTCTTAGGTAAAACTATGCACTAAATTGATTTTAGATGTTGGGCTCATGGGTCAAAATCGCCTTTACTCCTATGGAGTAAAAGTTAAGGCTAACCATTCTAAGTACAATGTCGGGGATCCAAATAAGTGGCATGATCCACTCCAATGTGATCCATCCTTTTTCTAGGGTACGATTGGGGCATTGATTTATTTGAGCACAACCAAGGTGAACATTAGCTTCATCAATTGGCATCTTAGCTAGTTTGTCCATGCCCCGAAAGCTTCTCATATGGATGATATAACCCTAAGAGTAGTAGCATATGTTAAAAATTCTTTGTGACTTGGATTGCAAGTCTAATTATGTGACTCACCCTATGTCATAGTGATGCTTTTTTTATATTGCATTAAGTTAGGCAATTCATTGATATCTTAGGTAAGTAAGAAACAACTAACTATTTTGAGATCATTAGATGAGTTAGAAAATAGGACTACAGTTTATATACTATGTGAGATCATATGGCTCATTAGCCTCTTGAAAGATCTAGCTATGATTTTTTCTTATTATGTTACTTTGCATTATGAAAATGAGGTAGCCAAATAGATAATTGAAAATCTAATATTTCATTGGATAACAAAGTATATAGCGATAGATTGTTATTTTTTTAGTAACTATAAATAGACAACTAAAAGCCTTTGGGCAGCCATAACTCCTTTGTTCTTGTTTATTGTCTACACCATTTGCATCCATTTACATTAAGTTGGTATTATTTTTCTTATTCCATTGCAATCAATTGCAATTAACACTAAAATGGTGCCTACGATTCAAAAATTGGCTTCAAAGATGCACACAAGCTTATCTTAGGACGTGTCATGGAAGATCCAAGTGCTTGCACAAAAATTAATGCATTAGCCTTTAAGAATGATGTTGAGTAGACTGATTGCCTTATCCAGAAAGTTACAACCTTAATGAACATAGCTAAGTTATATCTTGAACAAACAAAACTAAAGTGAATGTTTTGTTTTGTTTTTTTATGAATATGTGAGTTTATTCATCAAAAAATAAGGAAATACAAAAGCCTAGGGACATACCCCAGCATTACAATTCATTTAAGAGAAAATAGAATTTGGAATTCTCCAACTATGACACAATTAAATAAAACATTCGCTTAAGAGAGTTTAATGTTCCTAAATAGAGATGCTCTTCCACAAACTACTCTCCTAATGCTAGTTAACAAAATTGGCATATCAACAGTATTATTTTGAAAATGTCTACGATTACATTCAAACCATAAACAATAAAGACATGCTAAGAAAGAAAGCAAGTTTAAGAAGCTTTATAGCCAAATCCTTTCCCTTAGTTGCTTTAATCATCCATTATAATTTAGAATTCCAATCGTTGATGTCCTTACGAAGGCCTTGTTATGCTAGAATACTTCTCCAAATATGGCTAGTCCAAGTACACTGAAAAAATAAGTGTGATTTACTTTTATATTGGGAGCTACAAAAATTACAATACATATCAATTGAGGGAAGCCATTAAAAAACTACTTTTGCCGTAGGAAGTTTGTCCCTACATATAAGCTAACCAATGAAATTATATTTGCTAATTCCTCTTAACCATATCAAATTAAACCATTCAATCTTAGTATTCACTTGATGCAATTTTTGTATATTTCTTTACAACAATAAAAAGGTTTGGAAAGTGTAAAGGTGAGAGTTTGTCATAACTTTAGAAAACCTTTCCAACTCCATGTCATATTTCCTTTGATGTCAAGACACATAATTGAAGTTTTCCTACATTTAGTACTATGAATCCATTTCCTTCATAAGGATGAACTTGGACAATTGATAAGATTCCAGAGTGACTGCCCCAGTAAAACCTTATTTCATATTTTAAGGTCTAGTAGTCCAAGACTTCCTTCTTTTTTAGGTGAACAAACAACTTGCCAAGTAACCTTATAAGTTTTATGGTCTTCTAAATTTTCTAAACTAATGTGAATGTTTGTACTGTAGAAGTGTTCAAAGTTGATAATTATGCTTAGATAGTGTAGTTAAAATAGGCCTAGCAATTTCAAAGGGATTTCCTTCTTTTATGCTTTCTAGTGATGTGCATGACTACCATCTTTATGAATTCTAAAAAGGTTACCATGGTAGGACATTTTATTGGAATCCTATTAAACTTTTATTTTAAAGATGAGTTAATTACTTTCCAAGCTAGGTGAAGTTCACCAACCTTCAACTATAATGCATGGGCACCTTTGTTTTAACCAAATCTTTATCTAATGAGAGCAAAGACAAGTGACTTTCATAATCTTTTGTTAGCTAGCTAAGTTAAACAACTGAACTTGTTTTAAGCCATTGAGAAAGGCTTCCTACTAAGTTAAGTTTAAGGTTATTATCATAGTTAGTAGTAAAACTTAGCCCCACGTAAGACCATGTTAACAATTACTATAGGTCTATACTACTTTAATAGGGTTGTGTCTATAATGTCTTTTTTAGCCAAATAGAAATGAGTAAGCAGTATCAAAGATTGTCTAACCTAACTGTGTGTTGAGGTCCAGGGTTCCCTCTTGATGACTCCTTTATGATTCTTTTTCTTTCATCAACATAAGGCATAGGAAGAATGAGAAATCTTCTTTCTTAATAGAGTTTGTGCTAGAATGACCAACTGCACACTTTTATCATGTAAAGTCATAACAATTGACCAATTGAGAAGCAATATCAAAGATTGCCTAACCCAATTCTCTATTGAGGCCTAGGGTTCCCAATTGATGAATCCTTTATGATTCTTTTTCTCCCATTAATAATTGATCAATTGAAAAGATTGTTATATATATATAAGCAATGAAAAGGATTTGAACCGAAACCTTGAGATTAGTATAAATAGTCAAGATCCATTTTTCTTTAAAATACTCCATTAAATAAAATAATTGTCTAAATTTATAAGACCTATTATAAGTATTTTTCTTTCTAGTGTAAAATTCTTTATCTAGTAACTATAGATTAATAACTTTGTACTTTTTTTATTTCTTTTCTTTTCTCTTTTTAAAAAAGGTTGATATAATGCACCAGAGCAACCCATTTGATGTGCATTCATTTTTTGCCCAACACAACCAATTGAGTCCAAAAGTCTTGTACTAAATTTTAGAAATAGAAAGAAAAATATCTAAAACCACTCATACATATGAATGCATTATATAAAACATAAAAGTTCTTTCTCCTTATTTGAAACTTTATCATTGAGAGCAAACTTAGTTCACTTTCCCATTGATGCAAAGACATTCACTAACGAAGATCTTGTTGCAATTGAGATTTGGGTTAATAGCACTAAAAAGGTCAACATTGAGCTCGAGCTTTTGAATAATGCTAGAGCAAGTATCACCAGCTTCTGCACCATACACAGGTACACATTCTATAGAATTTGTTTGCCCTTTGAATGCAATTGCACCACATAAAGAGTGTATGTCAAACCTTAAAGGATAAAACAAGAAAAAAAAACAAATTACAGTATTGGTGAAAAGACGTAGTTATAAAACTCACAGTGAAATTTCCCACACTTTGTAATGGAGATCATGTGAAGAAAAAAGAGCACTAGAATCAAGTTAAAAGAAGTGGAAGTCCTATTATTATGCTAAGCCATCCTCTGTTGCTTTTATTCCTTGTAACTTAAACCTCTCTTTCTTTGTCTACTAAGTCGAGAAAAATGAGTACAATATATAGTTAAAGGAAATACCCCACAAAGAAGTTGAAAGATATTGTAGACTTCATTATTATCTTTGTTCCAAGAGAAGGCTGGCTTCTCATGTGAATCATATATTGCTTAAGTTCTTTACATAGGGATGCAATTTGCATTAGTTTAAGCTCAATTTTATATGGAGAGCTACACAACCTCATGGGATTAACAATGCTTGTCTCACTTTTTAATTTTCTTTATTACATAAGTCCACAACATTGGATTGTTAGACAAAGTATCAACACATGGAATCCTATAATTTAATTCATTGTATTTGTTACCAGAGTATCATATTAAACTTGTAATTGGCAGCGGGTGACCTAAGATTCTTGGATTTGGATTTTCTAAATGAAATGAAGGAAAGTTAGCATTAGACAACATACTAATGCCCAACTTGTTTCGTTTTCAAACTGGGAGTGGAATGGGGTTTAGCCATAACTAATAAAATATAGTACTTGAGGAAGACTTTAGATTATATAAGTAAGAAACAACTAAATATTTTGAGATCATTAGACAAGTTAGAAAATAGGACTATGGTCTATACATTATGTGAGATCATATCGCTCATTAGCATTTTCAAAGATCTAGCTGTGATTCTTTTTTATCATGTTGCTTTGCATTATGAAAATGAGGTAGCCAAATAGATAATTTCAAATCTAATATTTCATTGGACAACAAAGTACATAGAGATATATTGTTATTTTTTTATTAATTGCAAATAGACAATTAGAAGCCTATAAGCAGCCACAACTCTTTTGTTCTTGCTGATTGTCTACACATTTTGCATCCGTTTGCATTAAGTTGGTATTATTTTTCTTGTTCCATTGCAATCAATTGCAATTAACACTAAAATGGTCCCTACAATTCAAACATTGGCTTCAAAGATGCACATTAGCTTATCTTAGGATGTGTCATGGAAGATCTAAGTGCTTGCACAGAAATTGATGCACTAGCCCTTAAGAATGATGTTGAATAGACTGATTGCCTTATCAAGAAAGTTATAGCCTTAATGAACATAGCTAATTTACAACTTCAACAAGCAAAACTAATGTGAATGTTTGTACTATAAAAGTGTTCGAAGTTGATAATTATGCTTAGATAGTGCAGTTAAAGAAGGCCTAGCAATTTCAAAAGGATTTCCTTCTTTTATGTTTTCTAGTGATGTGCATGACTACCCTCTTTATGAATTCTAAAAAGGTTACCATGGCAGGACATTTTATTGGACTCCTGTTAAGCTTTTATTTTAAAGATCAGTTAATTACTTTCCAAGCTAGGTGAAGTTCACCAACCTTCAATTGTGATGCATAGGCACCTTTGTTTTGACCAAATCTCTATCTAATGAGGGCAAGGACAAGTGACTTTTGAAATATTTTGTTAGCTAGCTAAGTTAGACAACTGAACTTGTTTAAACCATTAAGAAGGGCTTCTACTAACTTAAGGTAAGGTTTATTATCATAGTTAGTAGTAAAACTTGGCCAATGTAAGGCCATGTTAACAATTACTATAGGTCCATACTACTTTGATGGGATCGTGCTTGTAATGTCTTCTTAAGCCAAATAGGAATGAGTAAGCAATATCAAAGATTGTCTAACCTAACTATGTGTTGAGGTCTAGGGTTCCCTTTTGATGACTCCTTTATGATTCTTTTTCTCTTATCGACAATTGATCAATTGAAAAGATTTTCTATATATATAAATAGGAAATGAACAAGATTTGAACTGAAACCTTGAGATTAGTATGAATAGCCAAGATCCACTTTTCTTCAAAAGGCTCCATTAAAGAAAATGATTTCTAAATTTGTAAGACCTATTATAAGTATTTTTCTTTCTAGTGTAAAATTCTCTATCCAGTAATTATAGATTAATAACTTTGTACTTTTTTCATTCCTTCCTTATTTTCTTCTTAAAAGAGGTTGATATAATGCACCATAGCTACTCATTTGATGTGCATTCACTTGTAACTCAACACAACCAATTAAGTCCAAAAGTCTTGTATTAATTTTAGAAATAGAAAGAAAAATATCTAAAAACACTTATACATACGAATGCATTATATAGAACATAAAAGTTCTTTCTCCTTATTAGAAACTTTATTGCTTAAAGCAAACTTAGTTCACTTTCCCATCGACGCAAAGCCATTCACCAATAAAGATCTTGTTGCAGTTGAGATTTGGGTTAATAGCATTGAAAAGGTAAGGATAGAGCTCAAGCTTCTGAATAATGCTAGAGCAAGTATCACCAACTTCTGTACCATAAACAAACACATTCTAGAGAATTTGTCTACCTTTTGAATCCAACTACACCACATAAAGAGTGCATGTCAAACCTTAAAAGATAAAACAAGAAAAATGACAAACTGCTGTATTGGTGAGAAGATGTGGTTATAAAACTCATAGCGAAATTTCTCACACTTTGTAATGGAGATCATGAGAAGAAGAGAGAGCACTAGAATCAAGTTAAGAGAAGTAATAGTCCTATTGTTACACTTAGCCATCCTCTTTTTGTTATTTTTCCTTGTAACTTAGACCTCTCTTTCTTTGTCTACTGAGTCGAGAAAAATGAGTACAACATATAGGTGAAGGAAAGACCCCACAAAGAAGCCTAAAGATATTGTAGACTTCACCATTAACTTTGTTCCAAGAAAAGGCCGTCTTCTCGTGTGAATCATATATTGCTTAAGTTCTTTACATAGGGATGCAATTTGCATTAGTTTAAGCTCACTATTGTATGGCGAGCTGCATAACCTTATAGGATTAACAATGTTTGTCTCACTTTTTAATTTTCTTTATTACATAATTCCACAACATTGGATTGTTGTACAAAGTATCAACACATAAAAACCTATAATTTGATTTATTGTATTTGTTACCAAAGTATCAGTATTAAACTCATAACTGATAGCGAATGACCCCAAATTCCTGGATTTGGTTCTTCTAAATGAATTGAAGGAAAGTTAGCATTAGACAACATACTAATGTGTTCGGTGAAATTTAGATGCAAGTGAACATGTCGAACAAGTAATATAATGATGAGAAAAGTATCATCCCACGAAGATTGGTGAATACTGAACTAATTAAGTACTAATGATGAATTAATCCTAAAATTTATCTAGCAAATCAAAATATTGTTGAAGATGAATTAAAATTTAAAATTTCTAAAATGAAAACTTAATACTAATTAAAATTGGATCCAAGTAAGAAAAATCAAGATGAGACACATGTTAGAGCTTCCGATTTCACCATAACTACTAGATATGAATTTCCATAGTTTATGCCTGCAAGAATGATATTATCTATGTGATGGCGGAATTTCCTAATTTATTTACTATCCTATGTCTAGGTATAGTAAACCTATTTAGTTCATTAATTCACTATATCTCTATATATGAATTGAAACAAACCAAATGCATTAGGATCTGTGAATATTCCTGGTTGACAATAAATCTTTCGATCATCTTATCACCAAAAGCCACACAAATAACATGGTATATGTCTATCCACATTTAATTCATGGTTATATATTATAAGAAGCAATTGCATATTATTACCTTTCAGTCTCTAACATGCACATCAAATCATTCAAGTGGTGGCCAATCACTTAAAAGCATTAAGCATAATAATATATAACTCACATAAATAAACTATCTTGCAAAACATAAAAACTTATAGGATTCACATCATCATAGTTAGGCTACATCCTTGCTCTAACAAAAATAAACTAAAACATAAAGAAATAATGAGGAAGAATGGTAATAAGAAATAAAGAAGGCATCTTGAATCCAAGAACAAGAAGTCTATCACCCTTTTTGTCTTCTCTTCAAGAAAATCTTGAATTCTTGGCCTTTTTCTTGAGTTGTGCTCAATTTCCTCCTCCCCTTTCTTTTGCCTCTTCTCTTCTCTTAAATAGGGTTTAGGTTTAGACATACTCTTATCCTAGTAGAATTGGGTCTTAGAGATCTAAAACAATTGGGTTTTAAACTCTTAATTTAATTAGGTTTTGAACTCCTAATTTAATTAGGCTTTGAACTCCTAATATGATTAGGTTTTCTAATTATTTAGAAAACCCAATAACAATAAAATCTAATAACAATCATTCAAAGTCCAAGCCTATCTTGACTCTCTTGATCCTAATATTATGATTTTGCCACATAATAAGCATCAGGCTCTCCATGTTCATCTCTTTTCTCCTTGCCTTCTTGTGTTACATAAACAAGATAAATTTAGGTAAATAAAGAGGAGTTCAAATGTTTTCTCACAATTATTAAAGTTATTTATTGCCTAAAATAGGTAAAAATAACTTTATAAAAATAGAGTTATCATAATGCCCAACTTGTTCCGTTTTCAAACTGGAAGTGGAATGGGGTTTAGCCATAACTAATAAAATATGGTACTGGACGAAGACATTAGATTATATAAGTATTATTGTTTTTTATTTCAAAAGTAGGTGAAATGAGTTACGAAGTACAAGCTGTCAAACCCAATACCTAAATCCGCAGTGATTGGTAGCCAAGTAGATGCTGTTTGAATAGTCATGCTTATCCCTTAAATGGTTAAAGACAATGAATTAGTTAGTTTTCTTCACGGATCATTCTTGGATTAAAATCCAGTTTAGGGATTCTAAATATGTCTTTCTAGAATTCAATCAATTTTTAAAGGTATATTCATCGTAATATGCATTTAAAAAACCATATACTTTGGTGATAATAAGTATAACTTTTTCTTTTGTCAACTAGACTCCCACTTACTTCTCATCACTCATTACTCATGGAATAGAATTTAATTCCTTTTGGATTTCTCATTACTTATGGAATAGAGAATTATAGCTATACAAAAGTGTGTTTTGCACTTCTTATAAACAGGTATTGCTCTTACTTCCAATAATAATCTTACACCATTTTCTATTTTTCTTGACAAAATTCAGTCTTCGTGTACCAAATCAATTTAACATTTCTTACTTCATCTCCATATCTTTTGGTACTTCAAAACGGATCATTTGTGCCTTAGTTAGTAAGGCAAGGTAATTCCAATTGCCTATGGAAGTTCCTTTAATTTTACATTCTTTTCTAATTTTTTTAAAAGTTAAGTGATATATCATAAGTGCCTAGCAAATAGCTTTCTTTTAGTATTATTACTCCAAGTTTTGGTTCACAATTCTTCAAGTGCCGATCTGATTTACCGATCAATGTTGCCTTACAAATAATAACCAAAATTATTGATTAGATGAGTTTCAGTTCACTTAAAAATCCTTGTGAAAAAACTACGGATAAAAATTTTCCAATTAAATCCTTATCTACAAGTTAAAAGTGCAACACTATGGCCCAAGAGCCGCAGCATCAAAAGGGGGGTGCCTTTGGGGAATATAAGAATACTGGAGGTCAACAATTGTCCTTTGCCTACGCAATTGAAGCAGCCCAAATGTTTCCTAGGGATTTATATCGTGATGTTTTCTATTTCCTTCCATTTTACATAGTTTCTTTGTAAACTCTAAGGTTACGAGGACACTACATGTTATTTAATCTCTTACCTTTTCTTTTTTTCAAGGTGAGCTAATCAATTTAAAAAGGTTGATTTTTTTTCCTATTTATCCCTTAATTTCTTCCTTGTTATCTTCTATAAGAGGGTCGATATAATGTATAATGAGTATCAAGTTTGATTCATACTTTTCTACCCCAATGTAGTTGTTTAGATTGTAAAATAAGATAGAAAGAAACAAATTATAATATAAATGAGAGAACCTTGTACTAATCTTTGAAAATAAGAAGAAAACGTTGAGTGACACTAGTACACTTGTTGATTATCAAACTTTATTATGGAATACTGAATATAAAATTTATCTCATTATCTTAAAGAACATAAAAGTTCATTTGCTTTATTGAGAAACTTTATTGCATATAAATGAAACTCCGAACAACTTAATTTACTATCCCATTGATGCAAAGCCATTCACCAACAAAGATCTTGTTGCAGTTGAGATTTGGGTTAATAACACTGAAAAAGTCACCACTTAGACTGAACTTATGAATGATGCCAAAGCAAGTATCACCATCTTCTACTGCATACACTGATTCACATTCTATAGAATTTTTCCCAGTTTTGAAGGTAGCTGCATGGCACATATAATGTGTGTTAACCATAAAAGGTGAAACAGAAAATAATTAACTACAATAACAAAAACTTGATTATTGACTATCAAGGGAGATGTAGCTGTAGAACTCACTGCCGAGTTGCCTACACTCAGTTGTGGAGATCATGAGAAGAGGAAAGAGCACAAGAATGAGGTTAAGAAAAGTGGCCATTTTGTTGTTACACCCAGCCATTCTTTCTCGCTTGTTTTCTGACACAAGAGGTCTCTTCTTTGGGCTACGACTTGAGGAAACCATGGAGCCTAATTTATAGGTGAAAGCATGTCGTAGAAATTTAAATATCTAATTCAATGTCTTCAAAGGTGTTTAAGAAAACAGGCCGGCTTCTTGTACTTTGTAGTATTTTGCCGAATGCTGATAGATCTTGGGTATATTTTGTATTAGTTTAAGCACCTTGTTTACATGGCGGGTTGTACAACCGGGTTGAATAATGATAGAGATGCTCGGCCAAATTCTTATAACTTTTTATTTGATGTCCTGTGGCACTGGTTACTTCAATAAGAGATCAAGCTTTGTTATTGGTGTTAGGGGGGATCACCACGTCATCAGGTCGATCTGCCAGATCATCAAGTGAAGATGTTGACGTGCACTGCACGGATGAAGGAACCTCCAGCTTTTCAAGGACCCATTCCGATTGGGTTTGCAAATCAGTCGGTAAATCCGACTCTAATTCAAATTCTGGATATTCCTCCAATGGTTCAAACTCTGTCAAAACAACCATGTTTTGAGCCCCTCTACAACTCTTCCGTTTCGTGATTGTACTTTAATTTCTCCTATGAATATGTATCAATTATCAGGTATTGTAATAAGTTGTAAATATACAAAAATTGCTCCACAAGCACTCTTTTTTTTAGCTGCCCACGCTAGGTTTTTAGCCTCCTCTTTAGCCCAGGCCAATTCTTAGGATTCCTGCAATCCCAAGTTTCTGAATTAGGAGACTCTACTAGGAACTAGCTTCCTCATTTTTGCAACCAACATCAATTTAATTGCTTCAGGATTTCGAAATATTTATGGAATTTAAAATTATAGCTATAACAAACCGTTCTTTGAACTTTTTATAAAGAAGTATTGCTCGTGCTTTTAACAATATTCTTATAGATTTTACCTTTTGGTGGATTCCAAATCTTTTTAACCTTTTTATAATTCTTGTTTCTACAATTTTTTTTTTGGCATTTCAAAATAGAACAAATATTAGGAATATTAGGAATGAGAAATAATTCTAATAGTTGATTGGAATATGAGGAAAATACGAAGTATCATACAATAAATGCACACATAATAACACATAGAGTACTAAGGATTTTATATGGCAAAAGATAAATTAGCACTTAAGTTTATGGAGCAAGAATCAATGCTTTTACACACCAATTTTTATTAATGCAAATTTAAATTTCCACCAAAAATAAAATCAATTATTACTATATGCTTTCATACACAAAGAGTTGCTAGAAAATGTCTTTTTTTTTTCTACTAGTTCTCACACTTTAGCCCTTTTGACATCTCATTAGTTAGCAAGATGTTGTTAAGTCACACTTTTGCCACCCTAGCTAGTTGTTAAGTCATTGAGTGTAAATAAGTATATAAGATGAAGTACAATGTAAATGGTACCATTGAAAGGTATAAAACCTAATTGGTGGCTAAGGTTTACATTCAACATATAGGGATAGATTACCAAAGACTTTTTCTCTTATGACAAGGCTTATTACAATACATATAGTGATCAACATTGTAGTTGTTCGGAATTGATGCCTCCATTTGTTAGATGTGCAAAATGCTTTTCCACGTGGAAATTTAATGGATAAGGTTTACATGCAGTTGTTTCTCAGTTTTTCTCATTAAAAGAAATAGTTAATATGTCACTTGTAGAGGTTATTTTATGGGCTTAAGCAAGCTTTGAGACAATGGCATACTAAGTTTATGGAAGTCCCTTTTGTAGCTAGAAATCATTAGTCATTTCATGATTATGCTCTATTTACTAGGAGATGTAATTATTCATTCATCATCATTCCCATTTATGTTAATGATATTCTTATTACTAAAAACATCATCATTGTCATTTCATATTCTAAAAGATACTTGCATTCAAGCTTTCATATGAATGTGTATATTTTAGCTAGTAAAGCTATGCATTAGAATTGATTTCTAAGGTTGGGCTTGTGGGTTCAAGTTTGCCTTCACTCCTATGGAATAAAACTCAAAGTTAACCACTATAAGTACAATGCTGGGGATCCAAACAAATTGCATGATCCACTCCATGTGATCCATCCTTTTCAAAGAAATGATTAGTACGGTGATCTATTTAAGCACAACCAAGCTGAACATTAGCTTCACCATTTGGCATCTCAACTAATTTATACATGCTTCTAAACCTTCTCACATGGATGTAGCATTAAAAGTAGTAAGGTATGTTAAAAATTCTTTAAGAATTGGATTGCAAGTTTAATTATATGACTTAACTTATGTCGTGGTAATGCATTTTTGGATATTACATTAAATTGGGCAATTCATTGATATCTTAGGTAAGTAAGAAACAACTAACTACCTTAAGATCATTCTAAGAGTTAGAAATAGGACTATCGTTTATACATTATGTGAGATTATATGGCTTATTAGCCTCTTCAAAGATCTTGTTATGATTGTTCCTTTTCATGTTACTTGGCATTATGAAAATGAGGCAACCAAACGTATAATTGCAAATCCAATATTTCATTGGACAACAAAGTACATAAAGATAGATTGTTGCTTTTTTAGTAACTATAAACAGACAACCGAAAGCCTTTGAGTAGCCACAAGTTCTTTGTTCATGTTGATTATCTACTTCACTTTGCATCCATCTGCATTAAGTTGGTATTATTTTTCTTGATTCAAACATTGTTTTCAAAAATCCTCATATGCTTATCTTAGGATGTGTCATAAAAGATCAAAGCACTTGCATTGAAATTGATGCATTAGCCCTTAAGAATCATGTTGAATAGATTGATTGCCTTATCAAGAAACTTGTAGCCTTAATGAACATACCTAATATGAATGTTTGTATGATAGAAGTGTTTGAAGTTGAAAATACGGTTCAAATAGGCTCAAGAATTTCAAAGGGATTTTCATTTTTTTGTGTCTTCTACTTATGTGTATGAATGCCTACTCTATCAATTCTAAGAAGCTTACCATGGCAAGACATTTTATTGGAATCCAATAAAGCTTTTATTTTAAAATGAGTTAGTTACTTTCTAAGCTAGATGAAGTCGACCAATCTTCAACCTTGACACATGGGCATTAGACACCCTTTGTTTTAATCGAATCTCGGTCTAAACAGGGCAAAGATGACTTTCATAATCTTTTGTAAGCTAACTAAGTTAGGCAATTGAACTTGTTTAAAGCCTTGAGAAAGGCTTCGTACTAAGTCAATATAAGGCTTATTATCGTACTTAGTAGTAAAACATGGTCCATGCAAGACCTTGTTATCAAATACTTCAAGTATACATTGCTTTGATAGGAAGGTGTATGTAATGTCTTCTTAAGCCAACCAAGAATAAGTAAGCAACATTAAAGATTGTCTAATGCGACTATGTGCTTAGGTTTAGGGTTCTTTTTTTATGACTCATTTCTCATTCTTTTTCTTTTATTAACATAGCACATAGGAAGAACAAGAAATCTTCTTTATTGTTAGAGTTTGAACTAGAAGAACCATCCACACACTTTATTATGCAAAGTCATAATAGTGGATCAATTAAAAAATTTTGTTTTATATATATAGCAAATGGAAAAGATTTGAACCGAAACCTTGAGATTAGTGTGAATTATTGAGATCCATCTCTCTTCAAAAGGCTCTATTAAAGTAGATGATTGCCTAAATTTATAAGACCCTTCTAAGTATTTTTTTTCTATTATAAAATTCGTTATCTAGTAATTAGAGATTCATAACTTTGTACTTTTTTTTCCCTATTTTTTTTCTTAAAAGAGGTTGATATAATGCACCAAAAATACCCATTTGATGTGCACTCACTTGCAATGCAATATAGCCAATTAAGTTTGAAATTCTTATACTAAATTTTAGAAATAGAAAGAAAAATGTCAAATAACACTTATACATATGAATGCATTATACAAAACATAAAAGTTATTTCTCCTTATTAGAAACTTTATCATTGAAAGTAAACTTAGTTCACTTTCCCATCAATGCAAAGCCATTCACCAATAAAGATCTTATTGCAATTGAGATTTTGGTTAATAGCATTGAAAAGGTCAGCATCGAGCTTAAGCTTCTGAATAATGCTAGAGCAAGTATCACTAGCTTCTACACCATACACCGAGATGCATTCTATAAAATTTATCTGCTTATTGAATCCAACTATACCACATAAGGAGTGTATGTCAAACCTTAAAAAATAAAGTAGGAAAAATGATAAACTATAGTATTAATGAGAAGATGTAGTTATAAAACCCACAGCAAAATTTCCCACACTCTATAATGGAGATCATGAGAATAAAAGAGAGCACTAGAATCAAGTTAATAAAAGTGGTAGCCCTACTATTACACTTAGCCATCCTTTTTCGCTCCTTCTCCTTGTAACTTAGACCTTTCTTTCTTTGTGCATTGAGTCAGGAAAAATAAGTACAATATATAGGTGAAATAAAGACCCCATAAAGAAGCCAAAAGATATCGTAGACTTCACCATCAACTTTGTTCCAATTGAAGGTCGGCTTCTCATGTGAATCATATATTGCTTAACTTCTTTAGACTAGTTTCCTTCTAGTCTAAGCTTTAAATGGAGTGATCTAATGAAGGGTAGTCATGGGACTTCGGTTCAATACATAAACTATCATGTTAATAACCTCTACCTAGAATTCCTTTGGCATGTTTTTCCCTTCTAGCATGTTTCTAGCCATTCCCATAATAATGTGTTTTTTCCTTTTAGCAACACCATTCTGCTGAGGAGAATAGCTTGTTGTTAGTTGATGTTTGATTCCATTCTTGGTATAGTAAGTATTAAACTGTGAGGATAGGAACTCTCCTCCTTTATCCAAACATATGACCTTCACATCTTTACCACTTTCCTTTTTTACACTAGCTTTAAACTTCAAAAAAGCCCTAAATGCTTTTGATTTCTCCATAAGAAAATCCACCTTGCAAATTCTACTTGCATCATTTATAAATAGGATAAAGAATATTATCCCTTCCTTGATGGGAGTCCTCATAGGGCCATAAATATTGATGTGAACTATTTCTAGAGGCTCAGTTTGCATTCTTTTCCCTTTAGTAAGAAATATTTGTCTATTATTTTTCCTAAATTGACATTCTCCACATATTGTATCAACACATTTCACCTTAAAAAGCCTTTCTATCATATTTAGATTATGCAAGTCCTCAAGGAATCTATAATTCAAATATCTGAACCTTCTACGCCATAATAGAGATATATCTTTAGTTACATGCAATGCACTCTGGTTAAAGTATTCAAATTTGAAGAGAAAGTTCCTCGCATTTCCTATATCAACAATTGTAACTTCCACATTCATATCAGCATCTTCAAAGATGTGACACATATTTCTTTTAAACAAAAGAACATATTTATGCTCCATCATACCTAGCTTCATGACACTAGTCTTGCAAACATCCTAAAGAGAAAGACGAAATGGCTTGTTTGAGGGCCTCTAAGGCTTATTGATCTAGTCAAGTGCCTCTAGAAAGGTGAGGCCCTTGTACTAGTCTAAGTTGGTAGACCTCTCAATCATGTTGTCACCCTCAAAACCAAACATAAGGATGAAAGGGATCTTATTAGGGTTGTATATGAACTTTTTCAAATTGGATGAAACTTCCTTCACAATTTCATCGTACCTCGCCTTGAAGTACTTAAGGGTCGTCACATCCATCTTGTTATAGCAACAAATCATTTGCTTCACACTAAGTGGTTATACTTTCATTCCAATAGTACCAATGACCTAAAGACAAACTTTTATAGAACCAAAGAGAGCTTAACCCAACAATTACAGATATCAAGCTCACGGTTTCCATATATGTTCTACATTGCTACATTACAAAGCATCAAACCAAAAGACAAAAGGTGTAGGTCTATGTCCATATCATTGTGAGATGCCTTTTTTACACTAAGTACTACACATACCATTCTTTATCAAATTATTGAACTACTACATAAAGGAGCTAATTCTAAGTCATGGTTATAGAGTTACTTCTGTGAGCCCTGGTCTCACTTCAAATAGATTCATAGCAACCTTGTCACTCTAACACCCTTCCTTCACAAGGTTAGCCATAACCCTAATAAGCTCCCTAAGAAATTTATGTTGTGTTCAAGGCATAATTTTTATGAAGATATATGCTTGTTGGATTTCACTTGGACAATATTTAAACTTTTCTTTGGCTTTAACCAATTCTTGAACATAATGGACTTTAATTCCAACATGTTTGGTCCTTGAATGATGACTAGCATTCTTGTTCATTGCAAAGGTAGACTTACTGTCACTAAGGATGATAGTTTTATAACCCTAATGGAAGCCCATTTTCATTAGTACTCTTTTGAGCCATATTGCTTGACAAGCAGTAGTTGCAGTAGCCATATATTCAACTTTAGCAGTTGATAAAGAGACAAAACTCTATTTCTATGCAAACCAAGAGAAGGTTGTAGAGATTAGATTAAACACATACCCACTTGTGCTTTATGAGTCTTTATCATTTCCTCCCTAATCATTGTCAGTATATCTAATCAAGTCAAAATTTTTAGTTTTGCAATAGAATACTCCAAAGTTCTTTATCTTTTTAAGATACCTTAGAATTCATTTTAATTTACTATGATGCAACTTGGTAGGTTTTTGCATAAATCAAAACAATAGAGTGATTGCATACATTACATCTGCCCGAGTTGTTGTGAGATACAATAAATTTGCAATGAGGCTTCTTTAGGCTTACCCAACAACATCCTCAAACTGATCTTCAACTAATGTTTTCTCCTTGGCAACTAATGGAGTATCCACAAGATTACAATAAGCTAGATGATGTTTTGTAAGTAGAGCTTTGTTGTACTTTGTTTGAGAGACAAAAATCCCTTCTTGCAGTTGGAATACCTCTAATCCAAGAAAGAACCTCATGGAACCCAAATCATTCATCTCAAAAGCCTACATCATATCCATTTTAAATTCTGCCAACAACTTAGGATCATTTCCTGTAAAGATCAAATCATCCACGTATAGGGATACTAGCATGAAAGAATGTGTTTTACAAGACACAAATAAATTTGGTTCACTAGCACTGCAGACAAAGCCATGGTTGATAAAATAAGTACTTGCTCCCACAAGTTCTTGCTTGTGTCTTTTTTCCATATCCTAGTTTGATTCCATACTCATGTTAAAGTTATATCATAGATGACCTAGGATTCGTGGATGTTTTGCTTCTAAATGAGCTGACAAAAAGTTAGCATTCAACAACCTAGTAATGTCCAGCTTGTTCCCTTTTCAAACTGGGAGCAAAATGGTGTTTAGCCATAACTAATAAATATGGTACTAGATAAAGACATTAGATTATATAAGTATTTTTTTTCTTTTAACTAGGTAAAAAGAGTTTGGAATTAGAAGCTATAAAACCCAATATGTAAATCCTTAGTGATTGGCAGCTGAGTAGATGCCATTTGAATAGTCATGCTTATCCCTTAAAGGGTTTGAGACAATAAATTGGTTTCTTTTCTTTATGGATGAATTTGGGATTACAATCTAGTTTAGGGATTGTTGATATATCTTTCTAGGATTCAATCAATTTTGAAGGTTATATTTATTGTAATATGTATTTAAAAATGTTAGCAACTTTTGTGATAATAATTATAATTTTTTGTTTTGGTTAACTAAACTCCCTTATATCTCTAATAAGTTAGAATTTAATTCCTTTTGGATTTCTCATTGCTCATGGAATAGAGACTCATAGCTATACAAAAGTGTGTTTTGCACTCCTTTTAAACAAGTATTGCTCTTACTTCTAATAATATTCTTTATACCATTTTCTATTTTCCTTAACAAAATTCAATCTTCATATACCAAATCAACTTAACATTTCTTAATTCATCTCCATATCATTTGGTACTTCAAAACAAATCATTTATGCCTTAGTTAGTAAGGCAAGATAATTCCAATTACTTATGGAAATCCTTTCAATTTTACATTTTTTTCTTATTTTTCAAAAAGTTAAGTCATATACCATATGTGTTTAGCAAATAACTTTCTTTTAGAATTAGCACTCTAAGTTTTGGTTCACAATTCTTAAAGATCTAATTTATTTCCTTGTAAATAATATCCAAAATTATTGGTTAGACAAGTTTCAATTCACTTAAAATTCCTCATGAAAGAGACTAGGAATAAAACTTTTCCAATTAAATATTTATCTATAACCCAAAAGTGCAAGACCATGGCCCAAGAGTTGCAACATCTAAAGGGGGTTTCTCAAGGGAATATAAGAATAGTCAAGGCCAATAATTATCCATTGCTTGCGCAATTGAAGCATGCCAAACTTTTCCTAGGGATTTCTATGGTGATGTTTTCTAGTTAGTTGCATTTTGTATAGTTTCTTTGTAAATTCTAGGAAGGTTATGAGGACACCACATGTTGCTGAATCTCTAACTTAAAAAGGTTGATTTTTTTCCTATTTCCCCCTTTCATTTTGTCCATGTCATCTTCTATAAGAGGGTCAATATAATGTACAATGGGTGCCAAGTTTAATTCATATTCTCTACTCCAATGTCCTCCAATGTCCTCCAATGTAGTTGCTTAGATTGTACAATAAGATACAAAGAAGCAAATTATAATATCACTAAGAGAACTTTGTACTAATATTTGAAAATAGGAAGAAAATGTTGAGTGACACTAGTACACTTGTTGATTATCAAATTTTATTGTGGAATACAGAACATAAAATTTGACTCATTATCATAAAGAACACTAAAGTTCAATCGATTTCCTTAGAAACTTTATTGCGTACAAATGAAATTTCTAAAAGCTTAATTTACTATCCCATTGATGCAAAGCCATTCACCAACAAAGATCTTGTTACAGTTCAGATTTGGGTTAATAGCGCTGAAAAAGTCACGACTGAGACTGAACTTTTGAATGATGCCAAAGCAAGTATCACCATCTTCTGCAGCATACACTGATTCACAGTCTATAGAATTTTTCCTGGCTTGGAATGCAGCTGCATGATAGATACGATGCGTGTTAGACCACAAAAGATAAAACAGAAAAATAATCAACTACAATAACAAAAACTTGAATATTGACTATCAAGGGAGATGTAGCTGTAGAACTCACAGCCGAGTTGCCTACACTCAGTTGTGGAGATCATGAGAAGAAGAGAGAGCACAAGAATGAGGTTAAGAAAAGTGGCCATTTTGTTGTTACACCCAGCCATTCTTTCTCGCTTGTTTTCTGACACTAGAGGTCTCTTC
Source organism: Casuarina equisetifolia (assembly GCA_028551475.1). Lineage (NCBI taxonomy): Eukaryota > Viridiplantae > Streptophyta > Magnoliopsida > Fagales > Casuarinaceae > Casuarina > Casuarina equisetifolia. The sequence goes on from CM052355.1 coordinate 27,678,471, forward strand.
TTTGGGCTATGACTTGAGGAAACCATGGAGCTTAATTTATAGGTGAAAGCATGCTAAATAAATTTAAATATCTAATTCAATGTCTTCATAAGTGTTTAAGAAAATAGGCCGGCTTCTCGTACTCGTAGTATTTTTCCGAATGCTGATAGATCTTGGGCATATTTTGTATTAGTTTAAGTACCTTGTTTACATGGCGAGTTATACAACCGGGTTGATTTGTGATGGAGTTGCTCGGCCAAATACTTATAAAATTTTTACAGTGTGTCTTGTGCTGCAGATTATTTCAATAGGAGATCAAGCTTCGTTATTGGTGTTAGGGGGGTCACCACGTCATCAGGTCAACCTGCCATATCAGCAAGCGAAGATGCTGACGTGCCTTGCACGGATGAAGGAACCTCCAGCTTTTGACGGACCCATTCTGATTGGGTTTGCAAATCAGTCAATAAATCCGACTCTAATTTAAATTCTGAACATTTCTCCAATGGTTTGGACACTCCAAAGATTCAAACTCGGTCAAAACAATCATGTGTTGAGCCTCTCGACAACTCTTCCTCTACACGATTGTACTTTAATTTCTCCTATAAATGTGTATCAAATTCCAGGCGCTGTAATAAGTTGTAAATATACAAAAATTGCTCCACAAGCACCTTTAAAAATAAAAAATAAAAAAGCTGCCCGCGATAGAATTTTGGCCTCCTCTTCTTAGCCCCGGCCAACTCTTAGGATTCCTAAAATCCTAAGTTTTTGAATTAGAAGACACTATTAGGGACTAGCTTTCTCATTTTTCCAACCAACATCAATTTAATTGCTTTAGGATGTCTAAATATTCATGGAATTTACAAATATAGCTATAACCAAACCATTCTTTGATCTTTTTATAAAGAAGTATTGCTCGTATTTTTAACAATATTCTTGTAGATTTTTCCTTCTTCTTGTAAATCTCAATTTTCTTTTGGTTGATTCCAAATCTCTTCAACATTTTTATAATTCTTGTTTCTACAATATATATATATATATATATATATAGTTTTGCATTTCAAAATGGAACAAATATTAGGAGTTTTAGGAAAACAATGAGAAATAATTCTAATAGTGGATTTGAATATTAGGAAAATAAGAATTATTGTACAATAAATGCACACACAATAACATATAGAACATTAAGAATTTTAGATGGTAAAAGAGAAATTAGCCCTCTAGTTTATGGAACAAGAGTCAATGCTTTTGTACACTAATTTTTATTAATGGACATTTACATTTCCACCAAAAATAAAATTGATTTTTACTAGATGCTTTCATACGCATGGAGTAGCTAGAAAATGTCTCTTTTCTAATAGTTCTCACACTTTGGCCATTATGACAACTCATTACTTAGTAAGATGTTATTCCACTCCCAACCAATTGTATGTCAGTTTTACTTATTTAAGTAATTAATATCTCACTTGCAGAAGTCATTTTATAGGCTTGAGCAAGCTTTGGGCAATAGTATACTAAGTTTATGGAAGCTTGCCTTTAGTCATGCCATGATTATGCTTTATACACTAGGAGATGTAGTTATTTATTCATCATCCTTCCCATTTACGTTGATAATATTTTTATTAGTGGAAACATCATCACTATCATTTTAGATTCTAAGTGGTACTTGCATTCAAGCTTTCATATGAAAGATATTGGTTAATACAAATATTTCATTAGTGCAAGATAACCCATTTACATAAATATATAGACCTTTTCATTGAGATTATTATGAAGGAATTCTAAACATCTATATGAAAGAAGAGCTAGTATGAACATCACAATAATAATAATGAGCCAAATGGTGACATGTTTAGCAGTAGGCAAAAAGGTATCTTGGTAATTGAGGCCTTTTCATTAACTACAGTCATTGGCCATTAGTTGGCCTTATAATGCTCAATGGAGACATTTGTATGGTACTTTACATTGTTAACCCATTTATAATTGATTGGATATTGATTAAGGGATAAAGGAACCACATCCTAGGTGTCATTAGTTTCAAGAGTAGCAAGCTCAATATCCAAGACATCAACCTAGTTAGGGTTTTTAATGGCCTTATGAAAGGAATAGGACTTAGGGATGGTAAAGAGAGAGGCAATAAAGTGTTGGTAATGGGTTAACATTGGTTAAGAGAGATATAATTAGAAATGAGACAAAGGGAAGTGCAAGATGAAGAAAGCATGGTGTGACAAAGGTAGTCAATGGTTCAAATAGGTGGCTTAGTGGGGTGACCCAAATGATGGATTGTGGATAAAGGTGGAGTATGAAGACCAAGGTTAGATTGAAGGCTAGGTTGGTTAAGCAATAATGAGGGCACAAATGTAAAAGCTAAAGGATTGGCATCACTAGAAGGAAAAGGTACATAGGCGATGGAGCACACATAGAGTTTGGAAAAATAAGGTTGTCAACCCTATTAAAGTGTAATACTATATTAGAGCAAAAAGACCTATCACAAAATTTTAAGGTATTAGGTGAAAAAATCTTATCACTTATAACCTTAAGGACCTATCCTCACAATTCTTATGTGGGACAACACCTACCTCTAACACCCTCTCTCATATGTATGTTGACATAAGTACTACCATGGATTAAAGCCGAACTTTAGGGCTTAAGGATTACAAAGTAAAGGTCCATCCTTAACTTTAATACCACATTATAAAATTAAAACATTGTAAGTATGAGAACCTTGTTGTATTTATACTATCGTACCTAACTATACAATCCAAGGATCTTTACATAGACTAAAGACACTATATACAAGGAAAGCATAATATATAGGGAAAATATTTACATTAATAACACACTATATATTCGACAACATATATCATGGTATAATATTCCATTAACAATAAGTATTCTTCTCTTTATTACAAAATTCTGTATCTAGTAACTAGAGATTTATTACTTTGTACTTTTTTCATTTCTTCCCTATTCTCTTCTTAAAAGAGGTTGATATAATGCATAACATACAGGTACCCATTTGATGTGCATTAACTTACAACCAAACACAGCCAATTGAGTTGGAAATTATTGAAACGGAAGAAGCATATAATAATCCAAATCAAAGTCTTGTACTAAATTTTAGAACTGAAAAGAAAAATGTCTAATGACACTCGTACATATGAATGCATTATACAGAACATAAAATTTCTTTCTCTCTATTAGAGACTTTATTGCTGAGAGTAAACTTAGTTCACTTTCCCATCGACGCAAAGCCATTCACCAACGAAGATCTTGTCACAGTTGAGATTTGGGTTAATAGCACTAAAAAGGTCAGCATCGAGCTGGAGCTTTTGAATAATGCCAAAGCAAGTATCACCAACTTCTACACCATACACCAAGACGCATTCTATAGAATTTGTTTGCCTTTTGAATCCAAGTGCACCCCATAAAAAGTTTATGTCAAACCTTAAAAGATAAAACAAGAAAAATGATAAACTACAGTATTGGTGAGAAGATGTAGTTATAGAACTCACAATGAAATTCCCACACTCGGTAATGGAGATCATGAGAAAAAGAGAGAGCACTAGAATCAAGTTAAGAGAAATGGCAGCCCTATTGTTACGCTTACCCATCCTCTTTCCCTTTTTTTCCTTGTAACTTAGACCTCTCTTTCTTTGTCTACTAAGTCAAGAAAAATGAGTAAAATATATAGGTGAATGAAAGCCCATAAAGAAGCCGAAAGATATTGTAGACTTCGCCATTAGCTTTGTTCCAAGAGAAAGCCTGCTTCTCGTGTGTATATTGCTTAACTTCTTTACATGGGGACGCAATTTGCATTAGTTTAAGCTCACTGTTTCATGGCGAGCTGCACAACCTCACGGGATTAACAATGTTTGTCTCACTTTTTAATTTTCTTTATTACATAAGTCCACAACTGTTCGGTGAAATCTAAATGCAAGTGAACATGTCGAACAAGTAATATAATGATAAGAAAGATATCATCCCACAGAGATTGGTGATTACTAAACCAATTAATTACTAACAGTGAACAACTCCTAGAATTTATCTAGTAAATTAAATTAATAGATGATAGATTAACTAACTAAATCTAAGAAAACTAAATACAAGAAATATGTTAGAGCATATGATTTCACCATAATTACTAGGTATTAATATTGATTATTTATGCTTGCAAGAGGGATAATATCTATGTGATGGCGAAACTTCCTAATTTATTCACTATCCTATTCTAGGTATAGCAAACCTACTTAGTTTATTAATTCACTATATCTCTATATATGAATTGAAACAAACCAAATGCATTAGGATCTATGAATATTCCCAGTTTACACCAAAAGCCACACAAATAACATGGTATATGTCTATCCATATTTAATTTATGGTTACATATTACAAGAAGCAACTGCATGTTATTTCCTGTCGGTCTGTAACATGCAAATCAGATCATCTAAGTGGTAGCTAATCACCTAAAAGCATTAAACTCCGTAATATGTAGCTTCACATAAATAAAATATCTTGCAAAACATAATAATCATAAGATTCATACCATCATAATTAGGTTACATCGTAGCTCTAACAAAAATAAACTAAAACATAAAGAAATAATGAGGAAGAATGGTAATAAGAAATAAAGAAAGCATCTTGAATCCAAGAACAAGAAGTCTGTCACCCTTTTTGTCTTCTCTTCAAGAAAACCTTGAATTCTTGGTCTCTTTCTTGAGTTGTGCTCAATTTCCTCCTTCACTTTCTTTTGCCTCTTCTCTTCTCTTAAATAGGGTTTAGGTTTAGACCTATCTCCTATCCTAGTAGAATTAGGTTTTAGAGACCTAAAACAATTGGGTTTTAGAGACCTAAAACAATTGGGTTTTAGAGACCTAAAACAATTGAGTTTTAGAGACCTAAAACAATTGGGTTTTGAACTCCTAAATTAATTAAGACTTGAATTCCTAACATGACTAGGTTTTCTATTTAAATAGAAAATCCAATAACAATAGAAAATCTAATAACAATTATCCAAAGCCTAAGCCCATCTTGACTTTCTTGATCTTGATATTACAATTTTGCCACACAATAAGCATCAGGTTCTCCACGTTCATCCCTTTTCTCCTTGTGCTACAAAAACAAGACAAATTCAAATAAATAAGAGGAGTTCAAATATTTTCTCATAAACATTGTATTATTTATTGCCTAAAAAATATGTAAAATAACTCTATAAAAATAGAGTTATCAAAACCCCCAAACTTAACATTTTGCTAGTCCTCTAGCAAAAGCAATAAACAATATATGTTTTAGATAAAACCCTTTCATGATATTCTCCCATAATTGCTCAACTTAACAATTCAAAGAAAAATATAGCTTTCATCCAAACACCACAATTGTTTCATAAGATAAGATAGACTCTTAACTATGTTGACCGCGCGTGTGTGTGTGAGTCCTTATCTTTTCAACTATATGCACTCCAAATAGATTCACATTAATATACAATCTCTTAAAATCTTTAACCAAACCTTATATGTTTGCTTTTCATTCCTCTCTCCACTAATGTAAGCCAATCATCTAATCAAAAATCAATAGGACTTTTATAAGCTTGTAATGTAAGGCTAGGCTAGGGGTAAGATGAAAGTCATTTAGGCTAAATTCACCCATGAACACATTGCTTTCTAGGATCTAATTTGAGCTTTTGTCACTTCCTTTCTTTGCTTTCTTCTTTTTTTTTCCGCAAATGATCTTTCTATCACCACTTCTCTCATTTATTTTTTTCTCAAAAATACTTGATTTCACTTGGATTTTGACACTCACAAAAGTCACAATCATGCTTGCAATCATAAAGCAAGTAGTAGGACTAGAAATGTAACCATTATAATCTTATCTTGTTGATGACATCCAACTACTATGCAAAAGTCAATTATTGAACCTTTAGTTGCTTGAATTTGACAATAAGCAATAAGAAAATTCCATTCTTGGACAGATGTTGCTTTTTTTTTTTTTTTGCATTCACAAAAGCAACATATTATGCTACATAATCATTGCAATCAACATCCTTCCCCTCAACTTCTCTTCACTCAAATAGACTTATATCCTAAAAATCAATATGTTCAAAGGTGTAGGACGAAAAGATAATTTGTCAAAGGCTCAAGGGTATATATATGTGGGTGTTAAACAAAAAAAATGGATATGAATCAAGGCTCAGCGGGGTGACTGGTGATAAATAAATAAGGTTGGCTTGAAAGGCTCAAACGATCCAAAGAATGGCCTAAATCATTTTCTCAATTAGATGCAGCTTAGGATTTCGCCTCAAGAGAAAATCAAACAAATTCTAAGATTTAGGTGAGATCTAAGAAAATCACATACTTCACATGAATGTTCTCTAGAGATACACACAATTTTAAAAATGAAGGACTTTTAGTGCTCAATAGGTGGATCAACATAATCAAAATCACACTTAACTCACACCACAATTGTAGGTTTAAACAAAATCTATATCTTCCAAAGAATCACCAAGAATTCACAACATGGGATGTAATCATGACATAAAAAAAATTTCAATCAAATTTAGCACAAAGGTTCTTTCCCTAACCCCAAACTTGAATGAAGCATTGTCCTCAATGCAAAAACAAAAGAAAGCAATAATAAAGAAGAATTAGGAATGAGAAAACTCCCTTAATTGTAGGTCATATCCACGTAAAGCTTTAAAGAGATGGTGGTGACAAAACTTCTAACCAAACTGCTAACAAAATACTTGGGTTGCCTCCCAAGAAGCGCTTGCTTTATAGTTTTCAGCCAAACTATCCTCCACCTGTTGCTCAAGGAGGATGAAACTCCAATAGTTTAGGAGACAGCTTGTGTCGTTTGATTGTTGAGTATTCTTCAATAAGCACAATTGTCTCATATACTTCTAACTTCCTTTTGTTCTCCAGTATCTCGTTCAACAATTTTGTACAACTAGATATTTGAACTGGAACACCTACAAAAGAAATGTTAATGTGCAATTTTAAAGATATATAAAGGGATTCCAAAAACTACTTATCTTTTACGTGTTGTTGGAATCTTTGGGGAGATGGAGTTGGAGGCATAAAGGACATAGGATTTTCTGGAACAAGGTTGCTCCTAGATGCCTCCTCAAGTTGTATGCTGACATCTTTATCATTATCTTTGAGACTCTCCTTGTCAACATCAACTTCTTCTACTTGCTTGCCACATGTTGGGGTTATTGCCTCTATGGTATCTTCAAGACTTTTCTCTATATCACTAGGCAAAGGACCCTCCTGATTCTCTGAGATCATACTAATGAGCTAACTCATCTGCACCTCTAATTTTCGGATTGAAACTTCTTGTCTCTGAAAACTCGCTTCTTGATTCTGAAATCTTGCTTCAATCCTCTCTGTAAAGTTCTGTGTGGTGCTGGCTAGCTCACTAATCATGTTCTCGTAGTTAGGTTTCACCTCTTCTGTTTGCCAAAATGTTGGTTGCAGTCTCATCTCACTTGGGTTACTCCATGAAAAAGTTTGATGGTTGTGCCATCCCAGATTATACGTATTTGAGTAATAATCATTTTGTGACCTGCTAGGAATTTCAATAAAATTAGCATAATCATTATAATGAGCATTAGGGTTACCTACTTGACATTCTATACTCTCATGTGCTCCACCACAAAATTCATATGATCTACTTTGATGTCTCACAACTGGAGTATTTAGGTTGTCTATCTTCTCATTGAGCACTTCTAATTGTGTAGACATTATGGTGAAGATATCTACTTCATGGACTCCACTTGCTTGATGCATTGGTAGCCTCTTAGTAGACCATTGATAGCTATTGGCTGACATTTCCTCCAAAAGGTTATACGCCTCTTCTGCAGTTTTGCTATGCAAATCCCCTCCTGCAGCTGTATCAATTACAAAATGAAGATTTGTACTACACCTATCATAAAAAGTTTGTACTTGTAACCAAATGGGTAGTCCATGATCTGGACATTTCCTCATAAGTTCCTTGAATCTTTCCCAAGCTTCATACACTGATTCATTGTCCATCTGCATAAAAGTAGTAATATCGTTATGCATTTTTACAGATTTCGCCAAAGGAAAGAACTTACTAAGAAATTTATGAGCCAAATCATCCCATGTAGTAATCAATCCTGCAGAAAGAGAAAAGAACCAATTTTTAGCTGTATCTCTAAGAGAAAATGGAAATAGTTTCAACCTAATAACATCTTTTGTAACTCCATGATCTCCAATCATGTCATAGAATTCAAGGAATGCTTCAATGTGAGCATTTGGATCCTCATTTGGTAGCCCACTATATTGCACAGATTTTTGAAGCATCTTGATGAGCACAGGCTTGATCTCAAAGTTATTTGCCTGAATTACAGGCCTAATGCTTGATGTGGCATTCCAAAATGTTGGTGCAACATAGTCTTTTAAAAGTCTATATGTACCCTTATATCTTTCCATCATTGTTGCTTAACAACTTAACAAAGACTTTTTTTCTTTTTTCTTTTTCAAGAATTAAAATAAATGATTTTTTTTATTTTTCAAGAATTAAAAGAAACAATTTTTTTTATTTTTCAAGAATTAAAAAAAATTAAAGGAAAATAAAAGCTAGATTAAACCTAGAAATTATTCGGTATTAATATTAATCAGCAGTAAAACAACCAATCCCCGGCAACGGCGCCAAAAACTTGTTCGGTGAAATCTAAATGCAAGTGAACATGTCGAACAAGTAATATAATGATAAGAAAGATATCATCCCACAGAGATTGGTGATTACTAAACCAATTAATTACTAACAGTGAACAACTCCTAGAATTTATCTAGCAAATCAAATTAATAGATGATAGATTAAGTAACTAAATCTAAGAAATCTAAATACAAGAAATATGTTAGAGCATATGATTTCACCATAATTACTAGGTATTAATATTGATTATTTACGCTTGCAAGAGGGATAATATCTATGTGATGGCGAAACTTCCTAATTTATTCACTATCCTATTCTAGGTATAGCAAACCTACTTAGTTTATTAATTTACTATATCTCTATATATGAATTGAAACAAACCAAATGCATTAGGATCTATGAATATTCCCAGTTTACACCAAAAGCCACACAAATAACATGGTATATGTCTATCCATATTTAATTTATGGTTACATATTACAAGAAGCAACTGCATGCTATTTCCTGTCAGTCTTTAACATGCAAATCAGATCATCTAAGTGGTAGCTAATCACCTAAAAGCATTAAACTCCGTAATATGTAGCTTCACATAAATAAAATATCTTGCAAAACATAATAATCATAAGATTCATACCATCATAATTAGGTTACATCGTAGCTCTAACAAAAATAAACTAAAACATAAAGAAATAATGAGGAAGAATGGTAATAAGAAATAAAGAAGGCATCTTGAATCCAAGAACAAGAAGTCTGTCACCCTTTTTGTCTTCTCTTCAAGAAAACCTTGAATTCTTGGCCTCTTTCTTGAGTTGTGCTCAATTTCCTCCTTCACTTTCTTTTGCCTCTTCTCTTCTCTTAAATAAGTTTTAGGTTTAGACCTATCTCCTATCCTAGTAGAATTAGGTTTTAGAGACCTAAAACAATTGGGTTTTGAACTCCTAAATTAATTGAGACTTGAATTCCTAACATGACTGGGTTTTCTATTTAAATAGAAAATCCAATAACAATAGAAAATCTAATAACAATTATCCAAAGCCTAAGCCCATCTTGACTTTCTTAATCTTGATATTACAATTTTGCCACACAATAAGCATCAGGTTCTCCACGTTCATCCCTTTTCTCCTTGTGCTACAAAAACAAGACAAATTCAAATAAATAAGAGGAGTTCAAATATTTTCTCATAAACATTGTATTATTTATTGCCTAAAAAATAGGTAAAATAACTCTATAAAAATAGAGTTATCAACAACATTGGATTGTTGGACAAAGTACCAACACATGGAATCCTATAATTTGATTTATTGTATTTGTTATCAAAGTATCAGTATTAAACTCATAACTGGCAGCGAATGACCCAAGATTCGTGGATGTTTTGCTTCTAAATGAATTGACAGAAAGCTAGCATTAGATAGCATACTAATTTCCAACTTGTTTCCTTTTCAAACCCAATATGTAAATCCTTGGTGATTGGTCGCCGAGTAGATGCCGTTTGAATAGTCATGCTTTTCCCTTAAAGGGTTTGAGACAATAAATTGGTTTCTTTTCTTTATGTATCAATTTGGGTTTAAAATCTAGTTTAGGGATTTTTGATAGTTCTTTATAGGATTCAATCAATTTTGAAGGGTATATTTATTGTAATATGTATTTAAAAATGTTAGCAGCTTTGTGATAATAATTTTAATTTTTTTTTTTGGTTAACTAGACTCCGTCATATTTCCAATAAATTAGAATTTAATTCCTTTTGGATTTCTCATTACTCATGGAACAAAGAATTATAGCTATACAAAAGTGTGTTTTGTTCTTCTTATAAACAAGTGTTGCTCTTACTTCTAATAATATTCTATATAACATTTTCTATTTTTCTTGATAGAATTCAATCTTCATATACCAAATCAACTTTTTCTTAGTTCATCACCATATCATTTGGTACTTCAAAATGGATCATTTGTGCCTTAGTTAGTAAGGTAAGATAATTCAAATTGTCTATGTTCAATTTTACATTCTTTTATAATTTTTTTAGAAGGTAAAGTCATATACCAAAAGTGCCTAGCAAATAATTTTCCTTTTAGAATTATCACTCAAAGTTTTGGTTCACAATTCTTAAAATGCAGGTTTGACTTAGCAATCAATGTTGCCTTGTAAGTAATAACTAAAATTATTGATTAGATGAGTTTCAATTCACTTAAACATCCTCGTGAAAGAAACTAGGAATAAAACTTTTCCAATTGAATCTTTATCTACAAGTCAAAAGTGCAAGACCATGGCCCAAGAGTTGCAGCATCTAAAGGGGGTTTCTCAAGGGACTATAAGAATACTTGAGGTTAACAATTATTTGTTGCTTGTGTAATTGAAGCAGCCCAAAGTTTTCCCAGGGATTTCTATCGTGATATTTTGCAGTTATTTGCTTTTATAGAGTTTCCTTGTAAATCCTGAGAAGATTATGAGGACGTAAATCTTACTAAATGTCTAACTTAAAAAGGATTTTTTTTTTTGTCCAATTTATCCCTTCATTTCTTCCATGTTATCTTCTATAAAAGCATTGATATAATGCATAATGAGTATCAAGTTTAATTCATATTCTCTACTCCAATGTAGTTGCTTAGATTATAAAATGAGATACAATTGAAAAAAATTATAATATAAATGAGAGAACCCTGTACTAGTCTTTAAAAATAGGAAGAAAATGTTGAGTGACACTAGTACACTTGTTGATTATTAAACTTTATTATGGAATACAGAACATAAAATTTGACTGATTATCATAAAGAACACTAAAGTTCATTCGATTTCCTTAGAGACTTTATTGTGTACAAATGAGCGGGATTCCACATCCCTTTAGCATTTTTAAATTCATATTTCTACATTTTTTGGTACTTGTAGAGTAACAAATGTGAGTAACTAGTAATGAAAAATAGTTCCCATAGTCGATTGGAACGTATAAAGGATAAAAAGTATTATGCTGCCGACACACACAGGAACACAAAGAACACTAAGGAATTTAGAGGATTAAAGATAAATTAGTCCTTACATTGATGGAGTAATAATCTATTACTGCTTAACATTTTCATAAACCAGAGAGTTGGTAGAAAATTTCTCTTTTCTAGCAGCTCTCGCACTTTTGTTTTTTTTTTTTTTTTTCAAAACTAGAAGGCAAAGCAAACACTTTGTTCATTACCGTAGCTCACTAACTGTTACATCCGCTCTTATGGTTTTCCAAAATCTCATATGTATATGGAACTTGAAGTAACCCTTAATTGACAAAATTACCATTTACAAGTATTCCTATTTTTAATTTCGTAGGTATTGTGGTAGCCCTAGAGTTTTGTATACACTTTGATAAATTCAAACAATAAGTGTACCAAGTTTGATTTGCATTCACCTGTGGCCTAATATAGTCATTTAGATTGTAAAACAGGATAGAGAAAGAAAATTACAATGTAAACTCGAGATCTCTTGGACTAATCCTTTGAAATAGGAAGAAAAATGTTTTCTGACATACATGTGAAAAGTTACTGTGTATATGGAGCTCGAAACTTATTGTGTGTTACAAAACATAAAAGTATGTACACGTTTCTTGAAAATTTTATTACTTAGAGATGAACCTTCTGACGGCTTAATTCACTATCCCAATGATGCAAAGATTTGGGTTAATAGCACTGAAATAGTCAGCAGTGAAACCTAAGAATTGAATAATAATAAAACAAGTATCACCATCTACTGCAGGAATCACCGTTTTACTTTCTACGGAAGCTTTCTCCACTTTGGGTCCAGCTGCACCACACATAGAAAGTCTGTGTAAAACCATAAAAGATAAAAACAGAAAAAGTAAGCAAGTGAAATAACAAAATTGACTATCGATTATCAAAGAAAGTTATGGAACTCATAGCCGAGTTGCCTACACTCCGAGGTGGAGATCATGAGAGGAAAAGAGAGCACAAGAATCAGGTTAATAAAAGTGGCAGTTTTGTTGCTAAGCCCAGCCATGCTTTCTCGCTCTTTTTCCTTCGAAATAACAAGTCCCTTCTCTGGGTTGAAACTTGAGGAAAGCGTGTAGCGGCTTCTCTCCTATGAGTATTATTATGCCAAATGCTGTTAGAACTTCGGTATATTTTTTCTGTTAGTTTAAGCTACTTCTTTACATGGTGGGTTACACAACCTGGTGGAAAATTCATGTTGTTATTTGGCCAAATTCTTATAGTCTTTTGCGTGTTGTCTTTTGGTGTATGTTACTCCAATAGAATCAAGCTTTGTCATTGGGAGGCACTATTAGGAACTAGCTTCCTTGTTTTTCTAATCAATAAAAATTTAATTTCTTTCTAATTTGTAAATATTCATGGGATTTAAAGTATAGCTATGCCACACCATGTTTTGTACTTCTTAGGGTGAAGTATTGCTCATATTTTCAATAGAATTCTTGTGGGTTTTCTTTCTTTTTTTTTCTTCATAGATGTGATTTCTTTTTCCAAGTCCGTTTGACTCCATCATATTTGTATCTCTTTATGTTTGGTACTTCAAAATGGAGCAAATGTGGATGATTAATTATGAGATGTAATTAGAATATTCTATTGGAGAGCTAAGACACTAAGCACCATGCAACAAGCAAGCATATAGCAATACCAAAAATACTAAGGGTTTTACTTGATTTAGGATCAACCAATCCTTACGCTTATGAAACAATAACTATCACCATTTGAAGCTCTTATACATCAAAAATCATTAGAGAATTTCTCTTTTCTTATAGCTCTCATGCTTTAGTCATCATGATGGTTCACCAAATTCCAACTTCACTCCTATGGTCCTTCTAAAGCTTTTATTCATATCAATATAAGAAAAACTCTAATTTAAACATTACCATTTTATCTTTTTTCCTAATCTTAAGGAAAAAAAAAATTAATACCATTGAGGACAAGTAACTGATTTTTTTTTTAAATGACTCAAGTTTTTGTGCTCAATTTTCTATATAGCAACCTAATTTTGCAATCCACATTGTTGTTTAAGTAATCACCGAATTACTAGGGCACATAGGTCTTTCAGTTTTTTTTTCTTTTCTTTTTACGCTTACAAATCCACATGAAAGAAACCGTGGAATCTTCTCCAATTCAAATGAATCTATGTGAATTATACTTCTTTAACCGCTTATATATTTTGCTTGATTGCATGTGTCAATTATCTCTCAATTCGTCCTAGCATTGATGTAGTCCATCATCTCTCAAACTCTATGGTACAACTAGCTGAATCTAGTATATGGTAATGTCAAAGTCACAACAATTCACTTAAAGCCTACCAAATACCTGGACCTCATTATGTTCCAATTACTTACTAAAATACTTAATAAGCCCCAGTGTATGAAAGGAAGGTTGATATAATGCACGACCAGTAACAAGTTTGATGCGTATTATATTGCAGCCCAACGTAGTTGATTATGTTGTAAAACATAGATAGAGACAAAGAAATTTATAATATAATTGAGGGTTTTGTACTAAACTTAAGAAATGGCAAGAAGAGCGTCTGGCGACACTAATACATCATTAAATTTTATTGTGTGATACAAAGCATAAAAGTTCATTCCCTTCGTTAGAGACTTCATTTCTTGTAGGTGAACTTTTCCACAACTTAATTCACTTTACCATTGATGCATAGCCACTGACCAACAAAGATCTTGTCGCAGTTGAGATTTGGGTTGATAGCGCTAAAGTAGTTGGCATTGAGACCAAACTTATTGAAATGTCAAAGCAAGTATCCCCGTCTTCGAAGCCATACACTGACTCGCATACTAGAGAAGCTTTCTCCATATTGAATCCAACTGCATCACATAGGGAGCTTGTAAATCTTAAACAGAAAAAAAAAAAAATCAAAAGCAGTAACCAATAATTGATTATTGATTGCCAGAGAAGATTACTCACTGCTGAATTGCCTACTCTCCGTAATGGAGATCATGAGAAAAAGAGAGAGCACAAGAATCAAGTTCAGAGAAGTGGCAATGTTACTGTTACTGTTAGCCATACTCTTTGGCTCGTTTCCTTAGAACTCTCTTTCTTGGTGTTGTTAGTGAAGAATAATGTACAGTCTAATTTATTGGTGAACAGAGACCCACAAAGAAGCCGGAATATGTCGTAGACATCGCCACTAGCTTTGCTCTAGGTAAAAGGCTGGCTTCTCGACGTAGCTCATTGCCATCATGGCGGGTTGCACAACCTCGCGGTAGTTTGCGCTGTGCAGGCCAGGGCCGGGGAGACTTGGTGTACTTGGCAATTCTTGTTTCTTTTTCGGTGTCAAAAGAAAACTAACACAGTCTTGTGCTGCAGGCTACTCAAATTGGTAGATCAAGCTATATCATTGATAGAGCGTCTTGATAACTAGATGACGAATGAAAATGTACTAAGATACAAAATCTCTGTGGTATTCAATCAATATCAGCGTGGGATAATTTTGAATTTTGGATTCTAGAAACAGGAGTTCCTCGTCTTTCTAACCAATGTGAATTTACTACCTTTAGGATTCGTGGGATTTAGCATCATAGATACAGAAAAGTGTGTTTTGGACTCATGATCAAGTTTTCTTCATGTTTATTATAAAATTTGTTAGGGAAATTTCTGGTCTTCCTGATATATTGCAGTTTCCTTTTAGTGGATTCTAAATTCCTTTAGTATTTCTAAATTCATCTCTGCATCCTTTTTTTTTTTTCAAAGTGGATCATTTGTTAATAATTAATGAGACAAAATAATCTCAATTGTCTATGGAAATTTCTTGAGTTTTATATATTTCTCTCTACATGTAAGACAAAAGTCACATATTAAATATGTGATTCATTATGGTAAAGGTTAATTATAAGAAAATATCCTTCTAATTCTTAAGTTAACTTTTAAATTAATTCTTTTAGTCTTCTGACACTCTAAATCTATACAAAATTATAATATTTATCAAAAGTACCATATCAATAAATCTCTTGTAAAATAATGGCTTGAGTTTTAACACCCAATTCCACAAATGCAAATCTGACATGTTAATCAAAATTATCAAGTGAATAATTGCCAACCAAGTTACACAAGATTTTTATTTTATTATTTAAAATTCATACTAAATAAACCATGAACCTTAATCCAAGTTAAACTAAAAACATTCTCATACAACAAAGGAACTTCTAAAACATCAAACTTTCGACATGTATTGAATGCCTCAAAATGCATTTGAATTGCCATGCATGTCGTTCAATGCATCGAGTCCAGTCCATGTATTTGAGTGCTTTAAACTTTACATCATTAGTCTCTAAGTCTCAAACTTTTATCTAAAGTTAAATTTACATACATGAACATTCACACTAGGGGTTAGCTTATGGATCTCATTCCATGTTCTTGACAAGAATGTGAACAACAATGTTTTGAATGCTACCAGCTGTTTGAACGTGGTTTCGTCACTCGAATGAGCAAAGGTTTTTTTATAGTAGTATATCTTCTGTGCATGGACCATCGTATTGTCTTCTAGTTAGAGCGTTTTGAATTGCCTTTATTAATTATGATATACTTACATGAGATAACAAGTTTCCAAACTCCTGTCTAATCTTCCTTTTTCGGAGTTAATAAATTGAAAAGGGTTGTATTTTTGTCTCTAGATTTCTTAGCCCTTCTTATATAAAAGGAGGGTGATATAATGCCCCACTACTATCAAGCTTAAAGTGTATTTTCTTGCAGCCCAATGAACCGAATCAGTTGCAAAATATAGATGGGGAGAAGCAGATTGTAATCTGGATAAAGTCTTGTATTAAGCTTTCTCGATAAGAACAATGACTAGTATCATTGATATCAAACTTTATTGCTTAATACAGAACGTAAAATGTCACTCTTTTGATTAGGGACTTATGTGTTTAAAGACGAACTTCGTCACAACTTAATGCACTATCCCATTGATGCAAAGCCATTGGTCAATGAAGATCTTGTGGCAGTTCAGATTTGGATTGATAGCACTCAAAGTGTCAGCATTGAGAC